>CM034546.1:62712975-63378784 GCA_020055645.1 Tomocerus qinae
ATAGCCCTATTTGACTGTTTTTGGTCATTTTAGCCATTTCGACCATTTTAGCCACTGCCTAACTAAGAATTTCAACCAGCCGGCTGGCCATTTTAGCCAGCCATTTTAACCAACCAGCCGGCTGGCCATTTTAGCCAGCCATTTTAACCAACCAGCCGGCTGGTCATCAAACACGGCCTAGGAATACCAAGAATGCAAAATGCAGCAAGCAGAGGTATTATTAGCTGTTGTTGTTGATATGCAATGCATATCAGAAGTTAAGATAAGAGTTAAGATTTTGCACCATTGGTTAGACCCGCTCAATCACCATAAAAACCGTGAATGTAGCAAGTAGCAATGTAGCTGTTCTGTTCTGTTATAAGAGGTGGACGACATACTATAGATAAGATATGCCGTCCAGGGCGCAGGCCGCAAAAACGGGCCCATTGCCAACTCCTCGGTACAGGTTACTGTAGGGTTAACCATCTTTTCGACTAGCCATGATATAGAACCTTAGCATCGAAGAAAAGGGTATCTCAGACAGAGTATTAGTCGGTATCACGCAGTAACCCATGTTCAGGTTTCTTACCATTGCGTATCGCGGGCAAAATGCCACCAGATGAACAGGTGTCTCATCCTCTAAGCCACAGTGTGGACAAAGAGCAGACCCCCGCCCGTTGATGTTTTTTACATGCTTTGCTAGGTAACAATGACCTGTAACCATATGTACGAGAGCCCGCAAAGACTCTCTTTTCAGACTTCGACAGTATTTACTGAACCCTCTCCTCGGAGCGGGCAGAAATATTTTTGTCTGCCGACAGTCATTCCTACTTCTCCATATCTTGGTGTGCTGTGCCGAGGCCCAGCTCCCAATCATTGATTTTATTGTTTTTTCTGAGAGCGCCAGAAACGGCTCAGGCCTACAGGGGGTAGTCCCTGCCGCTCCTTTCGCCAATTCGTCCACTTTGTCGTTTCCTGGTATGCCTGAATGACTTGGTACCCAGTGCAGAGTAATGTTTCCATTCGCTCTTGCTATGGTTTGAGAACACTCAAGGACAAGGGCAGACACTGTGGTATCTGCTCCTAGCGCTTGAATGGCACTCCTTGAATCGCTATAAGTTATTGCCTCACTGTCCCAATCATTTTCGATTAGTCCATTGACGGCCATCATTATAGCATACACTTCAGATTGGAAGACGGTACTGTAGCTTCCCAATGGTTGTACAATTTCTTGCACCCCCTCTGGTAGAAACAGAACAGCTGCTGATCCGGTGTTATCGTTGATTCTAGACCCGTCAGTATAGCATATTGCAAGCTTTTCTGATGGTTCTAGAATCATTTCCTTTTCAAAAGGTTCGACTGCTCCAGTCCATGTCTTGAGGTGATCTCTAGTTAGCCCCGCCTTAGGAATTGCTTCCCACGGAAGTGCTAATCCAGGTATCTCCCTCCAGAGATTCGTTAGCAAATCAACATGATTAGTGCGATTGCTGCTACCTCGGCCTTGCCAATACAGCCACTGCCCAGTGTTGCGCAGCCGAGCCGATATCGACACAGCCATTTCTTTCAGATATATTTCCAGCGGTGGAATTCCTACAATGCATTCCATTGCCGCTGTGGGAGTACTCCGCATAGCTCCTGTAGTCATTAACAGTGCTGTGCGCTGTACTTTCCCTAGAATTTTCATTCGTTGTCCGTTTTCTACTGCAGTTATCCATACTCCAATGCCATAGGCAAGGGCTGGTCTCACCACAGCAGTGTATAGCCAACTTGTAGTTTTAGGAGAAAGTCCCCAGGTTTTCCCCAGGGCCCTTCTACATTGGAATAGCTTCGCATTAGCTTGCTTGGCTTTTAGTTCGCAGTGAGGCTTCCATGTTAGTTTGCTGTCTAGGACAACACCTAGATACCTCCCTTCAGTTTTAAATGGAATAGATTTATCCCCTAGTGTAAGAGGCTTCATCTTCATATTTCTATTTGTGGTGAAAAGTATGACTTCTATCTTGTCCGGATGGATAGATAGTGATCTCCTTTTGCACCAGTTGTCAGTCACTGTTAGAGCCCTTTGTGAGAGGTCTCTAACAGTGCTTTGGTCAAAGCCAATTTGTAATGTAGTTAAGTCGTCTGCATAGGCCTGTTTGTGTATAGACTTTAGTCTATGCAGCTCCTCAAGTAATTCAAGAATCACAAGGTTCCACAACAGAGATGAGAGAACTCCCCCCTGTGGGCACCCTCGTTCTACTACTCTGAACTGTTGAGCTCCATCCACATTAGCCTCCACTGTGCGGTCTATTAACATGCGCTCAATCCACCGAATTAAGCACATGTCAATTCCCTCTCTGTGTAAGGCCTCTGTTATAGCTTTAAATGTTGCATGACTAAAGGCCCCTTCAATGTCTAGGAAGGTTCCTAGAGCCATTTGCCTGCTTTTAAGTGCATACTCTATCCGAGCAACCAGCTGGTGCAGTGCTGCATCAGTAGAGACACCCTTAATGTAAGCATATTGATTGTGGTCAATCATTTTCTGCATCAGGGGGCCTTTTCTTAGTTCCCCATCGACCAGCCTTTCTTGACACTTAAGTAGAAAGGATGTTAGGGAAACTGGCCTCCATGCATTTGTCTTTTGATAGCTTGATTTCCCAGGTTTTGGCATAAAGACAACTTTCGTTGTACGCCAACTAGATGGGATGTAACCCAAAGCAAGACTTGCTTTGAATATACGTTGTAGATGCGCGCTTAGTTCGTTGGTCACATACTGCATCATGGCAGGAGTTATTTTATCTCCCCCTGCTGACTTGTATGGCCCAAACGTCCTAATTGCATTTGAGATATTTTCTTTTGTTATAATGTTATCAATGGTAGAGCTACAGCTGTACTAATGTCCCCGATCCACCCACTCCGAATCAGGGTCTGGTGGAAAGTGGGCCCTCAGCAACAACTGCAGTGACTCATCCATTGACTCTGTTAGGGTCCCATCCTCCAGCTCTAGCGGTCCTAAAGGCCTGCTGTTATCTTTTAGGAGGATTTTACTGACTCTTGATGCTGTTCTGGTTTCAGTCACTGATTCGCAAAACGTCCTCCAAGAGTCTCGCTTTGCACGCCTCAGTGCTTTTTTAAATTCAATACGTGCATGGTTGACTTCCTCCTTCGAGTCCAAAAAGCCCTGGTCAAACTTTCTTTGTAAGCCCCGGTACTTTTTCCTCAGACTCGTTAGTTCAGAAGACCACCATGCAACATAATGTTTTCTTGTAATTGTCTTCTCCGGGCATGACTTGTAAAAAGCTGTTAGTAACGCATTTGTTACGCCCTCTACACAGCCATCCAGTTCTGTAATGGTTTTTATTTCACTTGTTCCCAGGAGTTTCAGTGATTTCTGAGCCTCTCTGGTATACAAGTCCCAATCTGTTTTTCTCGGATTTCTATAGCAAATGGGTACCCGTTTTCCAAGGTCCATTTTCCATCTGATATATCTGTGGTCAGAAAGGGAGTCTTTCAACTCCACTTTCCATCCAACAATATTATCCACAAGTTCGTCCGATGCCAGTGTGACATCTATGACTTCCTTGCGTCTGGTCGTTACAAACGTAGGAGTGTGTCCCTTATTTGCAATGTTGAGGTTTGATATTGTAATGAACTCTAGGAAAGCTCTTCCTCTGTCGTTTGTGTCAGAGCTTCCCCAGATTTCATTGTGTGCATTGGCATCGCTACCAATTTATATAGGCCATCCCCTTTGTCCACAGTGGTCAACAAGTTGGCCCAGCCGGTTTGGGGGGATGGCTTCTTCATAAGGCAGGTAGGCAGACGTCAACACCATGTCTCTCCCACCTGCTTTTATTTTAATGGCTATTAAATCCCTATTCCAGAAATCCACAAGGGGCCAGGTCACTATATTAGGAGAAGTGACAATGCACGCCCGAGGGTTTTGAGGCCCCTCGAATGCATGCATTTTCCCTTTTCTGTTCAGGCCCCTGACTTTACCCTTGTAGGCATAGGGTTCTTGAATTAATATCACATACGATTGCCCCAGCTCTTCCTTCACAAAAGTGAAGTGGCCGTTTGACAATGTTGCAAATTGATCTGAAGAAAATTAACATCATCGGTGTTGGTGGTACGTCCTTTATTAGGTCTGTCTATCATCAGAAGACATCCCAGATCTTGAACATCCCCACCAACCCCCGATGATTTGTTGTTTGAACTATTAATGTATGCTCAGGCCGCCTCCAAAAGCTGAGTTCCGGGGGTAGCCTTTGCTTGTTATATTTTACATTTAAGTTAGTACATGCACATGATTGGATTATACTCGCTGTCCTTACTACCGCAAGAAGGCGAATCCCTCCAGATAGGTGCATGTACCAGTTAATATGGAATGGGCACTCTAAACGACACATTAATTTAATAATGTGCGATAGCCGCCCAATTCTCATATCATTATAAACATTGTTTACAAAATGCAGAGGCCGCCGCCATACTATTGTAATTGTTGGCTGCCTCTGTGTACGAAGAAACTTTCGATTTAAAAGCCGAGTACCAAATGGCCGCCTCGACTTATTTGTGGTCGGTGGTAGCCATTTGTTCTCAGAAAGTAAATTTTCGAAATTAATAATAATAATAATATGATAATAATAAAAATAATGATAGTAATAACAATAGCAACATTGTAGATGTGCATATAATAGTGATTAACTTGACAGCTACTCACCATTATAAACACATTTATTACTATTTTATGTGTAGGAAAGCCGGCTATAAATTGCCGTCTTTCTTGCTCACTTGTCACATAGAAATAAAGATAAAAATGGAGATGAAAATGGATGCAAAGTATGTCACTTACCTTAGGGGGACCCCTGAGTTGGCCATACACGCATCCCTTTTCCTCCCCATTTCCTGTTTCTATCAATTTTTTAATTTTAACAAAATAAAATTACGGAGCAAAACAAAATACAACTACCGCTTTTCAAATTTCGCGCGGTCTTCTAGCAATGTAGCTCTAGCTGGTGATGTAGAGGTGCAATGCAATGTACATGGAAGTGCCTTTAAGTGCCTAGCTTAGGTAGCCTACCACCTACACACCAACGCTCGCACTTCTAGGGCCATCTCATTTCATAACATTCATGATTTTTATTTAGTCTAGTTATGGGGTCATCATTTGACCTTTTGTGACCGTCCACAGGCTGAACTACAACAGCTGCAAAGTCAAATAAGAGCTCGTTGGAAATGTCGGATGATAACTTGGTTCGTGAAGTTCCGTTATTCTTTACATCTGTACCCTGATTCCCCATAAGAGGGGATATGTGGTTAATGCAATTAAAATTGCGACCTTATGGACCTTTACGAACCAAGTTATTTCTTTAGCTTTTCAACGAGGTATTTTTCGACTCTGTAGCTGTTGTAGAACGACCGGATCTTGGAATCTAAGTTGACAAGTTTTCCATGCAAGCTAAAAGATGCACCTTAATGACTCTGGTCTGGAGACATATATCGTCTGCTTATCGTCATCAGTTCATCGAAACAACACATTTTGGTTAACTTCTGCTGGAAAATGTCAACAACAATTGACGTTTTATCACAACAGATACCACAACTGCAAAGTGCACACCACAATGAGACTCAACTGTCTTTCCTCATTATCTTTTCCGCCATACACATAATAATGATGGCGATATAAATTGTTAAATTTTAGAACAAATGTAGAACGTATTGTACGAGTTTTGAACCAAATGGATTTCAAAAACATATTCAATGGTGCAAGCACGTATCCAGGAATTTGGCCTAGGGGGGCCCACCAAAATGTATTGATAAAATGAAGGCATATTCGCGCGAAGCGCGAAATTTTTTTGATTTTTAACCTTTTTTGACAAAAAAATTGTCTTTTTCTGGATACTTAGGGGGGTCCGGGCCCCCCCTCTGGATACGTGCTTGATGGCGAATACTCCAATGACCAAACCAAATACGAATTACCACACTAAATTAGGAATTCGTTGCATCGATGACTTCAACAATGTTTCTGTAAAGGTGTCTGCCGTTGTAAACATAAAAGAACTGGATTTCTCATCATGTACGGTGCATCTCCAAAAACGTCCAAGGCAGGGTTGTGGGTCGGGTTTTTTATGGGTTGGGGTTTTTTGGGTTTTTTGGCAAAAAACCCACCCCGCTTTACTTAAAAAACCCCGGGTTTATTGGGTTTTTTGGGTTTTTTACAAAACATACAAAAATGTGCACTACAGCTCAATCTAGATACGTAATACATACTAATTTCTATTCAAAAATGTAAACAAATGCATAATCAGGTGGAAACAAATATAGCTTCTACACTTCTACGCGTAATTAATGTATCGTAATGTGAGGACTATAATAATATTAATTTTATGTATACTTTAGTCATTGCATTGTAAAGATTATGTTTATCACTTACATATTCATTACTGTAATGCTTTGCAATTAAAGCTTCAAATTAACAAAGGAATAATATCATAAAGTCAATATAATCAGTAAAATATTATAATGCTTAATATTTCACTAGTTGTTATCAAACAGTAATAATAATATAGGTGTTCACAAAAATACTGCATTTGCTACGTTACAACATAAAATTAAACTTTTATGCTTTAATTTTTCTTTTCCTTCCGTAAGTAATAGTAGTTGACACGGTTGTTGTTGTTGTCAGCTGTAGTTTTCATATATGGTATAGTATAGGCTTGTATTTATACCTATAGTTATATAAAAAACCCTTAAACCCAAAAAACCCAAAAAACCCTAAAAAACCCAAAAAAACCCGGGGTCGAGGGTTTTTCGATACCTTGGTCCAAGGGGAAGCCATAGTCTAAATGCTGCCCATGTACAAGGCTGTATTGAGGGGGGCCATTGGGGGCAAATGCCCCTCCCCCCCGAAATCCAAGAAAAGGGAAAATTTTTCCTCAAAATACCAAAACATTTCGCGCTTCGAGCGATTATGCCTACTACATATAAGTTTATGACGTCATTGCCCCCTCCGAAATCGACTTCTAAATACGGTACTGGCCATGTATGTAGAGAGTGTCTAGGCTATGGATTTAGGCTATTTCGTCCACAAAACGAAAATCGGAGATAGGCTATTTCGTACACAAAACGAAAAATGGTTTTAGGCATTAAATCCCCATATTTGGAATACCCAATCTTTTTTACTTTTTATGTGCACTGTAGGAAAGTGAACTTATATTATACATAACATCTCGATCTCGTCCCTAAGGACGGAAAAAGCCTCTATCCACGAAAGAGCCTATAATATGCATACACTTCACACTGGGAATGTATAATGTATAGCAAACGAATTCTGACTCCAAGTTAAAGTTTCCATGAAATTTACCATGAAACGATAGTCAGATGGTTGGAGCATCTTCCCTGAAAATGTGTGTATATTTGAGAAAGTCGTTACTGTGTAGTAAATATGAGAAAAGTAACAAAAATTTGTGCTGTCATTTAAATAAAACAGTAAATTTTGACTGGAGTTTTAAAAAATCCCCTACTTTGACAAAATCAAGGGTCAAAGTTTAGTAGTTAATTGATGAAGTTAGCCGACATTCGCCAATAAGTTGTTTGATTGTGACCAAAATTGTTCTGTTTAATATCTACCATGTTAATTAAGTAATTTGCACTGCAGTGACACATTTTTAGTGATTAGTTATTATCATTAAACACTCAAACAAATATTTTTCAATTTAAGCGTTCCTTACTCTTAGTCGTAATTGTCATTAGTAAATCCTATCGAAATACGTTACAAACAATCTCACATTATACCAGATACCATTATAGCCTATTTTGCAGTATTTTTTTATGTGTTTATAATTAAATGTCGGCTATGTTAAATGGGGACTGTTGGGTGAAATATGGACTTTGTTTTTACTTATTTTAATGATATGATTGGATGATATTTGGACCCCTGGCAGTCCAACTTATTAGCATTTTGCCACAATGTCTCTCAAAGACGCTTGCAGTGTACTATAGTGGCCAGTGTGCACTTGTTGGTGGATATAATCATGACTAAAGTATAAAGATAAACTGGCACATGCGTATTGAATAATTAATGTTTTTAATAATGTACCCCAAAGCAGTTTACCCGATGTCCACCACACGCAACGTGCATTTGTCTGATGCCTTCCGAAGTTATCTGACAAAGGCACTTTGATTACAGTGGACTTCGGGTCAACTGCTTTGGGGTACATTATTAAAAACATTTGTATGTACGTATGTTTGTATGTGTCTATATGTATTTATGAGAATAGGGCAAGCCATGTAACGTTTCAAAACAGAATGGTCTCTTGCTTAATTAATGTTTTCGATAATGTACCCCAACGCATACCGCTATGTACTAAATTTAGCACATGAAGGTATGCGTTGGGGTACATTATTTAAAACATTATACATACACGCTTGCCCGTTTTAAAGGCAAAGTATGATAAAATTATTAAATTTAAATACACCGTTGTGTGACGTGATAGTAGAAATTTCTTCTTTCAATTAAGTATACCTTTTGTTGTACTTATTAATTTTCACTCGCATCTTGAAGTTTTGTTGTGCTATTGTGACAAGAAAGTTTTGGACTCATTGACTTTTGGGATTCTATATATAATATGATAGAATTTGTTGATACATTTAACAATTATTTTATTTTATTATTCCAAGAACAGCTTTTTTGAAAGCTAACTAAACATTCTTCACATTAATACTACCATAAAACATTTATTTGACCGTTTTAACGGCTCTTTGCCAAATAAGGCAGACTTGACCATTTGTTTGTCTATTGCCGATGAGGCAGACTTTACCACAGAGATCGCAATCAGTTCTCATTTCTCATTTTTGAGAACATGAGTGGCTCTCAAATGCACTCTTTACCACTCTTTCTCAAAGAGTAAAGAGTGTTCTCTTGAGTACGGCCTTTTGACAAAAAGAGTATTGAGAGATTGAGTTGAGTATGGCCGTTTGGTGAAAAGAGTATTGAGAGAATGAGTTGAGTATGGCCGTTTGGTGAAAAGAGTATTGAGAGATTGAGTTGAGTATTGCCTTTTGACAAAAAGAGTATTGAGAGGTTGAGTTGATTATGGCCCTATGACAAAAAGAGCATTGAGAGATTGAGTTGAGTATGGCCGTTTGGTGAAAAGAGTTTTGAGAGGTTGAGTTGAGTATTGTCTTTTGACAAAAAGAGTATTGAGTGTTTGAGTTGAGTGTAGCCGTTTGGTGAAGGAATATTTGAGCGTTTATGGGCCTTTTTTCAATAACTCACCTCAACTTATCTCACTTTTTGCCCAAAATCGAGTTATAACTCAAGTAATTTCTAAGCCTGACAAAGTAGTCCGACTCGATACAACTCAATTTTGATGCTGAGTTAGTAGCCGACTCAACTCCACTCGTTTGCAAAATTAACCAAAATGACAACTCAACCAACTTAACTCACTGTCCACCTTAGTTTAACTCAACCAACTTAACTCACTGTCCACCTTAGTTTAACTCAACCAACTTAACTCACTGTCCACCTTAGTTTAACTCAACCAACTTAACTCACTGTCCACCTTAGTTTAACTCAACCAACTTAACTCACTGTCCACCTTAGTTTAACTCAACCAACTTAACTCACTGTCCACCTTAGTTTAACTCAACCAACTTAACTCACTGTCCACCTTAGTTTAACTCAACCAACTTAACTCACTGTCCACCTTAGTTTAACTCAACCAACTTAACTCACTGTCCACCTTAGTTTAACTCAACCAACTTAACTCACTGTCCACCTTAGTTTAACTCAACTCAAGCTCAACTCGCATGCTTCCCTAGTAAAAAGAATAAAAAAAGAGTATTGAGTGATCGAGTTGAGTATGGCCGTTTTGTGAAAAGAGTATTGAGAGGTTGAGTTGAGTATTGCCTTTGACAAAAAGAGTATTGAGAGGTGGATTTGAGTGTTGCCTTTTGACAAAAAGAGTATTGAGAGGTTGAGTTGAGTGTTGCCTTTTGACAAAAAGAGTATTGAGAGATTGAGTTGAGTTTGGCCTTATGACAAAAAGAGTATTGAGAGGTTGAGTTGAGTATGGACGTTTGGGGAAAAGAGTATTGAGAGTTTGAGTTGAGAGTTTTTGATTTTCAAAATGAGAAAAGAGTAGGCCCTTCTCAATACTCTTGCAAATTGCGATCTCTGCTTTACCATTTGTTGGTCCATTGTCAATAAGGCAGACGTGACCGTTTGTTGGTCCATTGCCAATAAGGCAGACTTGCCCATTTGCTGGTCCATTGCCAATAAAGCAGACTTGACTATCTGTTGGTCCATTGCTAATACGGCAGACTTGACCATTTGTTGGTCCACTGCTAATACGGCAGACTTGACCATTTGTTGGTTCATTGCCAATAAGACAGACTTCACCTTTTACGGGTCCATTGCCAATAAGGCAAACTTGACCTTTTACTGGTCCATTGCCAATAAGGCAGACTTAACCTTTTACTGTGGTCCATTGCCCATAGGGGACACTTGGCCATTAGCTTCTCTATTGACGAAAGCGCAGACTTGACAATCAGCTGATCCTTTGTGACTCAAGCAGACTTGACAACTTCCTGGTCCTTTGTCGTTTGTTCAGAGTACCGTAGATCCTTGGTCAAGTGATCATGGTTGGTGGGCGAAGGGAGTAAGTTTTCAATGCCCACATTTCAATTTAATAACAAAAGTTGGGTGACGTAAGACAGTGGTTGTCCAAGTACCCAGTGGCGGCTCTAGGATTTGCGAGGCCCTGGGCAAAATGTTCTCGCGAGGCCCCATAATAATAATTCACAATTATGCAAATTATTATATTAATTCAAATCCACGAATCTTTTCCGTTTTTAAATGAATTTGGCATATGAATAATTAGCGTGAACATTTTTTATGGTTTTTTAATGTTATTGAAAACAAAACAAACAGAAGTGTACAGAAGTGAGTTACGGGAGGGACTATATTAAGTAATACTTATATCTCAAGTACATATATTCGCGCGCGGCGCGAAAAACTTTGTCAATTTTTGACAAAAATTAGTCAAAACTGGCCTAAAAATGGTAAATAATCAATTTTTTTGCTATTTTGAGAAAAAATATCTTGTTTCTTCGATTTTGGGGTGGGGCTTCAACCTATAAGGGTTTCCACCTCAATACGTCCTTTATTCAAAATAAGACCCTAAAACTCTGTTAAAGACTATGTACGTGCTACTATGTAAGACTATGTATTCGGCATTTTAGAATTTGAATATTTTATTCATTTTTTTTAAATTTCTTTATTTCTTTTAAAATTTTAAAAAAAACTATTAGTGGAAACATAATTATCTACATCTACTGCAATTACGTAGTTTTGGTAACGCAAAATGCTACAAATTTGTGGATTGAAATACATGTAGTAATTCTATAATAATTCTGAGAGATGCTGCTTTCGTGTCAACAGTATGTTTTTACTAGATTGCGCGATGTCTACTTTCGGTATACTTTTCTACCTTGAATTCTAAAAATGGTTGTGTAATAAAGCTGTAACAAAACGTACAACTTCAACCAAAATGCAAAACCAGTATTTCTGAAGTGAAATCAACATAGACAAGTTGAAATTCTTTCTTTGTCAAAGCACTGCGCGAGGCCCCTAAAGCGCGAGGCCCTGGGCAACTGCCCAGTCCGCCCATTGGGAAAGCCGCCTCTGCAAGTACCTATCACAATCACTCTTACTTCAACCCAAAAAGTTGAATCGGTCTTAGTAAGAAGTTTTAGAACTATTTTTGACTCTCTTTCAATGTTAATTCTCTACCTCTGGCCCACTAAAGTAGAAACCGTGATAAGGTCAATTGGAATTAATATAAAACATCTTTGCATCTGAATTACATTCGACTTAAATCGGAATACGTTAAAAAATCTCCCCTATTAAAAATCCTCCCTATTAGAAAATTTCCCCGTTAAACAATCTCCCTATTAGAAAATCTCCCCTATTAAAAAATCTCCCCGTTAGACAATCTCCCTATTAGAAAATCTCCCGGTATGAGAAATAAGTAGAAACGCAGAACGAAAATCGAAACTATAAAACTTAGTAATTTGAGACGTGGAGTGTGGAGGTGGATCGGGCATGGGAATGATGAGACTGTCAGATTCCAATAATGTAATGGAAAACTGCACACTGTTTACCTGTACTTGAAGTAAACTGTTTGTCAATCCGGAATACACACTAGCTTTATTTCTAACAGGGCCTGGGCCCTGTGACCGCCTAGTATGCAATATGAATATTACTGTTACAGCATATCCTTGTAAACAATGGATACAATGGAAACAATGAAACGCCATCGCTAATTGGATATTTTGTATTGTGTAGCTAATTGGTTTTAATTGCCTTTCCTCGACGCTCGGCGAAGCGAATGGAGTATAGTGAATGTGTTGTAGACAGCTGCTGCATGCCGGGGACAACCAAACTGGCGAAGTTCTTTAAGTTCTATCTTCGATATACCGAACGCAACTTATAATACACAATCTCACACACAAGTACCAATATATTAATAACATATTAAGGGCCCAGTACTTTTAAATTTGGAAATCTCTAATGACTATCAAAATACATGTAAAAATTGCTTTACAACTCTTGGAATTCTGTCTAAAGTTCTTACCCGATTTTCTTGTGTGGCACATTTTTGGAATCCTGAATATATTGTCAACCACCCCATTGTACAAAATACACGATATGTTTACTCATTAATATATCTTATTGCGATTATAATTTTGTAAACGACAAAATCTGCTATAAAATTTAAATATCGTATATTTTGTACAATGGGGTGGTTGACAATATATTCAGGATTCCAAAAATGTGCCACACAAGAAAATCGGGTAACAACTTTAGACAGAATTCCAAGAGTTGTAAAGCAATTTTTACATGTATTTTGATAGTCATTAGAGATTTCCAAATTTAAAAGTACTGGGCCCTTAATATGTTATTAATATATTGGTACTTGTGTGTGAGATTGTGTATTATAAGTTGCGTTCGGTATATCGAAGATAGAACTTAAAGAACTTCGCCAGTTTGGTTGTCCCCGGCATGCAGCAGCTGTCTACAACACATTCACTATACTCCATTCGCTTCGCCGAGCGTCGAGGAAAGGCAATTAAAACCAATTAGCTACACAATACAAAATATCCAATTAGCGATGGCGTTTCATTGTTTCCATTGTATCCATTGTTTACAAGGATATGCTGTAACAGTAATACACTTGTTGGTATGGAGTTGGAGACAGGCTATTTACTGTACCGCACTGTTTCAATAGTTTAAATGCATACCGCGAGATTTACGGCCAATCCTATTTCTTTTCAGGGCGCGATGGTCGAAGTGCTTGGTGGTTGAAGGAAACAACCGAGTTCAGCTATTTAACCAGTTTTTTGCCATTGTCAACCAATGCTTCAGCATAGCAGCACAACAAAACAGTCATCAGTCAGTTGTTGATTAACATCCGTTATAAGCTAGTTATGTTAATTAACCTGCTCTCAACCTCAAGTTAAAAACGTAAAGTTTTGTTTATTTTAAGTAAAAAAACTAGCTTACTACGTTTTACGTGCTTGTAATTCGGTACGAAGACTACTTTATAAAAGTTTCCCACAATTAATTACCGGCCACCAAATTGTGACGACTTAAAGTCGATTTAATTTTTGAAGGTGAACAATTTTGATAAGAGAGACCCCCCTTATAGGGGCGGGTCCCCGCACATTATGTTATAATGAAATACTTGAGTAGATGAAACCACTTTTATCAAGCATTCCCCATCAAAGGGAACAAACAGCAGAAATCATTATGGAACTCACGTCCATAGTGCCGTATTTAGAAGTCGATTTCGGAGAGAGCAATGATGTGATACAACTGATACAAGTATATGGACAAGGCATAGGAAACATTTTGGTATATTTTGTCTAAACTAAGTCTAAAACAGCCTAAAACGACATAAAATCGCACGAAGCGAGAAACTTTTGGCATTTTCAGAAAAAATTCTTTTTCGTGTATTTTGGCAGACATTTGGGCCCATTGCCCCCCCCCATGCTTGTATTGTAGATATAACGAACCTAACCTAAAAAAATAAATAAATGTATTAAAATTTTATGAGGCTAGGCTCGTTATTAATCACCCGTCGTCGTCCCGTAGAGTCATGTGTTCCCCATGATGGGGGATGTTGACAGTTTCGTCATCGACTTCCGGTTTTTTTCATAACATAAATTGCGAAAACCCACCCACCAAGAGGAGGCGGGTCTTCCTACCCAAAAAATGCCAACCCCAAACCGTCCGAAACGAAAAATAAGCTGTGAACCCCGTTAGTTTTACTTATATCGTAATAGCGGAAGTTATTTAGAAACCCCAATAATAGATATTATTAATAACTAGTAGCCCCAGCATGAGTGACTCGATTTGGAAAGATAGGCATCCAGCATAATCATGTGTATTGGTCATAGATTTGGATAGATATGACATCTCCATTCATTTAATGTATTGCATTTTTATGACCTGCGAAGGACAGACTTAAGAGTGAATTGGGTAAAAGGCGAGATAATTTAAAAGCTCAATTGATTTGTTTGACAACATTGAGAATATTGAGATTGTCATATTGTATTAGGCAAGCGGCAGGGCCGCAGCCAGAAAAAAATTTCGGGAGGGGCACCAAGAAAAAATTAGCTAATTTTCGCGCAAAGCGCGAAAATTTAAGCGATTTTTTGCGATTTTAGACAAAAATTTCTTTATTTTTCTCGATTTCGGGGGGGGCACGTGCCCCGGTGCCCCCCCCCTCGCTGCGGCCCTGGCAAGCGGCATTTTTTCTATTTGGCTCAGTTTACCCAAATTCCAAATGTAAACAAAAGTTCAATCATGTGACCGTATGTCGTATCTAGGTCTACAGTGTACTGGTTATATAATCTAAGGTATTTGTTTATTTCGAAATATTTTTAACCCGTGGCGGGCTCATTGTTATACGTTTGCGCATTGCAACAAAAAGCCTAAAAGTCCAAGAGACATGGATACATAGAACATAGAAATAAATATTTTTATATATAGTGATGATTCACTTTATTAAATACATATATGTAAATAAAGAATTCAGAAAGACCAATACAAATGACTCAAATGGTTTTAGATAAAACTAGTTTTAATTGTAAATTGATTTTGCAGTTGAATATGTCTTTTTTGTCACTCTAATAAAACTAACTTTGAACTTTGAGCTTTACTAATATTGTAAGCGGAAGTTATTTAGAGACCCATAACAATAGATATATTATTAATAAAATACACTGTGTTTAATACATATATGTAAATAAAGAGCTAGCAGAAAGACCAATACAAATGACTCAAATGGTTTTAGATAAAACTAATAAAATTAAAAGCGCTATAATTTATTCATTTAGGATTTTTCATTGCGGACTTCAATGGACCAGTTGACTATTCACGCAGCAACCCATTAGCGAGACACTAAGACATTAAAAACATAGACACAACAGCCGAATTTCAGTCCGCCATAGTGTCCATAAACCATTAGGCGGTCGGTTTCAGTTCTATCTTTTTAATATCTTAGTGTCTCCCTAATGGGGTGCTGCGTGAATAGTCAACTGGTCCATTATACAAATACGAATTTTAATTGTAATATTTGTGGAATCATAATTTTTATTCATTGTTTTTATAATTTTGTGATTTCATGCAGTCATCAGTGAGAGCGGAGCAACATGGCTAGTGTTGTTAGTAAAGAACATGCACCTATGGAAAATAGGATTACTCGATTTCCGATTAAGAATCCGTTGGAGCTTGACCCAGTTGGTGAAATATCTGATATTTTTGATTATTATTATCAATTTTCTAATGGGAAAATAGGAATTTGTATGGCAGACACATGACTTTTGTATGGGAGAGCTAAAAATAGATAGTGTGACTTTGTATGGCAGTTTATGACTTTGTATGGCGGTTTATGGCTTTGTATGGAACTTTATGACTTTGTATGGTAAGTTCATTTAACATTAAAGGTATGTAATGTTACCTTTTTATTTGATTTTAAAATGCAATGTAGGCAAGGTCAATGTCAGTTAGGAAAGTTAAGCAAGTTTTGTAATTAAATGTTTGTTTGAACTTCCAGAGTAGTAAATCTTCAGAGTTAATGTCAATTTCAGCCCATGTCTGTTGCACCCTTGCCTTTTTTGTTTCGTTTTCATTATTTTCAACTTCACTATCATCAGTGTCACTGTCACTGTCCGTTTTGTATTCCAAACTTACAAATTTTCTTGACCCGGCCATTGTACTTCTTGTGTTCGTTCACTCAGATGCAATTTGTAACGAAATAAAGCAAACACAAAGGCAGCAGAGCAGAAATATACTGATTGGATAAATTCTGATAACATGCTAATTGGGAGACATCAGAGCTAAGAGTATTGACTTCCCTTCACTTTATCCACATAGCTAAATATTCATGCTTTATGCTTGGATATGCAGTTTCTACGTGGGTATTATCATTCTACTATATATATATATTCTTAGACTTAAATAAATTTACCAACCTATGGTGATATATATCGTGCATTGGTATACTATGCATGTTTATATAAAACTATCACCATACATAGTAATTATTTCCATACAAAGTCATTAGGTAAGTCATAACATACCATACAAAGTCACACTAAATGTCAAAAAATCCTCCATACAAAAGTCATGTGTGTGCCATACAAATTAATTGGCACCCTTTTCTAATTATATATATGTATATGTTTTAGCTAAATGTCATAAATTATTGTAGGTTATCAGTTGTGTGCTAAAATACTTACGTATACGCGAAGTGAAGAAGTGCCGTTTGATCAGTAAAGAATGGAGCTCGTGTGGTCTATTGGTTTTAAAAAAACGATCAACTGTTGTTATTAGCAACCAATTCACTGATATTAAAGGGCCTCTCAAATATTTTGAAACATTTCCTGAGACAACCGAATTTACTCCTTTCACGGCATTCAAGATTGGGTCTTGGTGGCCTTCCTGGAGTTTTGAGGAATTGGAAACCATTTTCCGTGGTCAACAGAAAACCATACGAGAACTGGATATTTACCATGTGAGTTTAGGATTCGACGACGTCAATGATAAACCGATTGGGCTAGATATTTCTCCATGGATTGTGGATTCTCCAATGACCAAACCGAATACGAAATACCACACTAAATTACGAATTCGTTGTAGCGATGACTTTAACAATGTTTCGGCAAAGATGTCTGCTCTTCTTAACATAAAAGAACTGGATTTGTCATCGTGTGGGGTGCATCTTGAAGATGGAATTAAATTAAATCCGAGAGAGCTGCTACTGTCCAATGTTGCGTTTCATAATCAAGATGGAATTGAGATGAGTCACGTTTGCATCAATGATGTTGTCGATTTTTCTGATCTAAAGAAAATGCGATTGAAATCTACTTTGGGTTCTTTGGAACTGAATTGGAATGATAAACTCAAACTTGATTTCCTATCATTGTGGGGTGTGAAAGTAACCGATTGGGATACCTGCCAATGGTCAGTTAACAAATTGAGCTTGTGGGATATGGTATTGTTTGAAATAACAGAAATGCAAGTCAAGGAACTTTACTTCCACTTTTCTCAATCATTTGAATCTCAATTAGACTTATCGTTCTTACCAATTTCAATTGAGAAACTCTCTGTGGATATACTCACAATGCGTTTCAGTTGGAGGCCTCCATTTACATTTGAATATAATGCATCACCATTCCTTCCCAATCTCAAATCTTTGTATTTAAAACTAAGTTGTGATTTGGGTTGTTACTGTTCTGCTTTCTGCGAATCTCCGCTTGTCGAGCTACATTTAGAATGTGTTAGAGATGAAGATGATCTACCTTATGGTTATCAAGATGAAGATAATGAAAATAATGATCCATTTTATTACGGGGCTAATAGTGATCAACATTATGAATGTTATGAAATGGAAAATATTAATTTAAAAGTAATTCCTAAATCTGTTAAACGACTTAAGTTGAGTAATGTTGGCTTGCAAGTTGGAACGGCTGACAATCATTTTGAAAAAGTGGTTCTTTGTAACCAATACGGCCCAATTTTTAATCTTTTGGAATATAATAATTGTTACTTATCGGATTTGAAGACAGATACATTAGTTATAGACTGTTTTAGCTACTACCGGGTTACTAAAGAAGACTTTTTCGATTTTTTGAATCGGCGCGAAAGGAGCATGAATAATGAAAAACCTCACAAAATATCCCCGAATTATGTGAAACGTTTTTATGTCGGGCCGTGTGAGGATGCCTCGGATAACTACAATACAGTGTACTACGTTTTTGAAAACAAAAAATTAAATACCATCAGTGAAATCGAGTTTTTGAAGTTAACAGAAGTCGGACCCAATGAAAACAAAGAAGTCGACCGGAAATATTTATATTAAGTCTCTACATTTATAAAATGAAATTAATCTACTCATATACTAGGTAATTTAATTTCATTCATTTTGTATTTGCGGAATAATTTTACCAATTTCAAAACCAATTCATTTTTTTACAATTTAATTTGGATGCATACTAACATACCACATTCTTAAAAGTCTTATTTTATGCCTCTATTAATTATTTTGTGGGCCAGGGAAATGCAATTCTATTAAATTTTGATTCATACTAACATACCCAATTTTTATAAATTCTTATTTTATGTCTCCATTAATTAATTTGTAGAACATGGAAATGCAAATATACAACAATATCATTTTGTTACTTTATATTTGGGAACAGAAATAAAATTATGGTGTACCCAAAATAATTAAATAAACCATTTTCACTATTTTTTCTTTTCATCATTTGTCATTGCAAATTGCATTATAATGAAGAAACCTACCAAAGCTTTGGTGCGTTTGCAAAGGCATTATAGCATAGTTCTTTTTGTTTGTATTCAAAAGAGGATAATAATATTATACGAAGAGCGCAGCGAGCGCCCATTGCTTCCCATTTCCCATGGCGGAAGCAACATGCATGGGTATCAGAATTCATGGGAAATAAAAACAAAAAATGGCTATACAGAAATAATATAACTGATTATAAAATGTTGATCCATAATTTTCTTAATGATTTTTTTATTTACGAGATTGTGCTATTCTAAGTCGATCGGTAAGGGCAGATAAACCCTTTAAGAGTTTTCTTTCATTGATGAGTTGCACTGCTAACTTTTGGTGTTCCCCATTAGGTGATCGCAGTGCAGCGGAAATTAAAAGCTGGTTGAAAACGTCTCCGTTGTGCATGGCTCCGTCCAATATTCACGATATCATATCTGATTAATCTGATCGGGTTTAGTTTATTTACTGCATCTTCAAAGCATTCCCGTTGATAAGCAACAATGGCCACGAGGATAGCTTTAGTCGTGTAAGGAGCCACATATTGAGGATTGCTTCGATTTTCAAAAATTGCGGAAAAGACATTTAGCTTGGTCGTACTTTTTAGCTCCCATGCATGTCATTATGATGTGTGTGTTAGCGGCAATAAGTGAATTCAGGCATTAGGCCTAATGCCCAAAAATGCCCGGCATTAGGCCTAAAGATTAGTCTTTAAGCTTAAAGCCTAGGCATTACGCCTAATGCCTCAATTTTACACGCGGCATTAAGCTTAACGCCTGGTGTTATTGCCTGATTTGGGTGGAAACCAATGTAAACAACAAAAACTTAAGACTAACATACACACAGTCGATGTGTATTTATGTAAAATGTAAATGTATACGGTTAGGGTTAGTCATTTAAAACAATATGGGATTTTTACATGTATTTTAATTTCATAAATTTTACAAATTCTCTATGTTAACACCTCCTCCATTCGGATTTTCCAGTAAGCCGAGCGTTAAAGAGTTGGATCGGTGTAATCCTTGCAACCTCGGCGACAATTCGTGCCTTCAGTTCAGCAATGTCTTGAGTCTTGAGATGTGGTTTCGTAAATGCGTGATTTAAAGTGTCTCCAAAGGAAAAATATCAATTGTCAAAAATTGTCATATTTATCCATTCTCAGGCCTGGCCAATGACATATGAGGAGTGGCATCGTCATTAGCCCATTGCCACCCACGTAATCACCACCACCACGTCACTAATAATATAATTTACCTCAGTAACTTAGACTAAATCGGATCGATTCATATCTCTTTTAGTGTAGTCTATTGATATATATCAAAATACCAACTTATTTAATTTGAATAATTTGATTTAATCTGCAAAACGGAAATAATAATAGAGATTTATCTTTTCTGTTCTTCACCAACTTCCTCGATTTTGGGGTAATGGTAACCGAGGTAGCAGTGTTCCGGAGTCTATAATTTGCTCTCCAACAAGCTATTACACGACTAAGTATGGTGGATATGCCAAAAGTCATAACTATTTTCAGTTAGTTTCAAGTTTTCTTCCACTTCCCCATTGACCAAACTTCCATTTACGTCCATTTACAAATTTGTTCATCCTTTATACCCTTAAGATTGTTTCTTGAAAATTTGAACAGTCTAGCTCATAGCTCAAACCTTTCAATCTTTCACAGGTTATTGTGCACAACAATTTCCGGAACAGACAAAAATAGTAATATCTTAATGAGAAGATGAACTTTTTTGAATAATCTTTAATTCTATAAAAATATTTATTCTATTCATGGAATTGCCTACATAATTTACCAAGCGCAAGCGCCTATGCAATGCATATTGTTTCAGTAATTCAGCTCAGCCTCAGTAACACTCAGAGTTGGGAGTTGAGACCGTTGGTGTAATTATAATATTTCAAAACTATCTTTAATTTGGTTGTATTATGCTTTGTGTTTATGTAGTAGAAATGGATGTCTCGGGTTACTTTTCGGATGTTACTTACTTGCTGTACTGGCTATTTACAAATAAATTGCATTGTATCTCCTGCTGACTCTTACTGACATCTTTACTCTACATAAGCATAAAGTGGGGCATGCGCATGGGATTCTTTCATTATTCTTGAATAAATGTTTGTATGTTTCTATGTCCGTAATATTTTGTAATTAATTAGTGAAATTCGGGCCAATGCGCAGTCGCTAGAAATTTACTGATTGCAACATTTTCTAGCACATTTTGTGTGCTAGGATTCAACTAGTAATACATACAAATTATTATCTTTGTTAAATCCTTGGTAACCTCAACGCTTGAGCTTCCGCTTAATCGAAGTTGACGGGAATCGAAGTTTGATTGATTGTACATAAGTGAAGGTAAGTATCTTAACTTCAATTTTCGACCGAGATTGTTTAGTAAAATTTTTGTAATCTGGAGAAATGTCGCTGCCAAAAATTCTTGTCGCCTCTGGCCGCCACGCCCAACTTCACAACTTCAAGATGCAACCATACTATAATTTAAAATGCTATATCATCACTCTTCAATTTTATCGACCATAATATAAAACCATGTATTTCTTAAACCAACAGGGTTGTCAAGTTTGTGTGTCTCCCAGGTCATAGTGAGAACAGATTGATAAAAAATGGCATTTGTTAATGAAGATAATTCCCCTATGGACAATTGGATTTCTCGATTTCCGGAACAGAATCATTTGGAGCTTAAGCGGGTTGGTGAAATAAGGTATTAATTGTAGTATTAATTTGATAAATATTGTTATATGTAATTATTTAGCTAATTATATGAATTATATTGTAGGTGATATATCGTGTGGTGTAATACTTACCTATATACGCGATGTGAAGAACTGCCGTTTGGTCAGCAAAGCATGGAGCAAGTCTGGTCTATTTGCTTTAAGAAAATGATCAACAGTTGTTTTTGAGAGACTCTTTGGTAAAGAAGATAAGGAGCCTTCCAAACTGTTTGAAGTATTTAAAACATCTGAAACTGTCCCGTTCACGTCATTCAAAATTGGTTATTCTTTATATTCGCAATTTTGGAGTTACAGCGAATTGGATACCTTTATCCGTAGTCAACAGAAGACCATAAGAAAACTGGATATCGACTCTGCTTATTTTGGATACGACAACGTCAATAATAGACCGACTGTGCTTGATGTTTCTGCATGGATGGCGAATACTCCAATGACCAAACTAAATACGAATTACCACACTAAATTAGGGATTCGTTGTATCGATGACTTTAACAATGTTTCCGTAAAAGTGTCTGCCGTTGTCAACATAAAAGAACTGGATTTGTCATCATGTACGGTGCATCTCCAAGGGGAAAACAAATTAAATCCGCGAGAGATCTGACACTGTCCAGAGTTTGGTTTCAAAATGAGAATGGAATGGAGATGACCGAGGTTCCCATCAAGGATTTGGTCGATTTCTCTGCTTTAAAGAAAATGCGTTTGAAAGATACTTCGTTGATATTGGATGGAAATGATGAACTCACACTTGACTACCTTTCCTTGTGGGGAGTGGAAGTTAGCAATTGGAATACCTGCAGATGGACTGTTAACAAATTAAGCATATGGGACATGGACTTTTATCAAAGATCGGAAATGCAAGTCAAGGAACTCTACTTCCACTTCGACAATCCTGAACTGCATCATCTAAACTTATCTTTTCTACCGATTTCAATCGAGAAACTTGTTGGCTTGCAAGTTGGAGAGTCGGACAATCGTTTTGAAAAAGTTGTCCTTCGTAACCGCTACGAACTAGTTTTTACTCTTTTGGAAGATAATTGTTGTTTAACTGGTTTAAAGACAGATGCATTAGTTTTTCACTGTCGCTCTGGCTACATTAGAGAGACTAAAGAGGGTTTTCTTCATTTTTTGAATCGAAGGGAAACATGCATTAATAATAGGAAACGTGGCATTAGATGCCTGAATGATGTCAAACGTTTGTATGCTGGGCCATTTGAGGAGAGATTGTGCATCCATAATAAATCAATCGACACACAAGTATACTATGTCTACAAAAACCATAAATTAAAATAAAATAGCGAAGGCTACATTGGAATTGGCAAATGTCATAAGAATATTTTCCTTCCCCAGTATATACATTTTGCTTTAAGTGAACTTATTTTTCTTGGCATTAACCATTTATTGGTAAAGCCAGAATGGCTAAGGAAGGGTAAAAAATTTTTCCTCATAGATAGGAATAATCTAAATGCTCCATTATGCAATCTAACACTATACTTACTGCTTCAATAGTTTAAATAAACCGCGAGATTAACTACCAATCCTAACTTTTGGGCGCGATGGTCGATGTGCTTGGTGGATCAACTGGATCAAGGAAACAAAAGAGTTCAACAGCTAAACACCATGCACCAGGTGCCATTGTAAACCAAGACGGCAGCAGCAGCACAACACAACAGTCAGTCATCACATCACAGTTGACAGTCATCGTCGTCTGTTCCACACCGTTAAAAACTAGTTGATGTAATCATCTGCTCTCAAAGACGTATCACGTACGCGTACGTAAGATAATCGTAAGATTTTCTTTTTTTAAAAAAAAACTAACTTGATTACGTGTAAGTTGTAAAGTAATGGTTACTAGGTACGAAGACTAATTAATTTATTATTATTAATGTACATTTTCTAGTAACAAAATGTTAATCATATTGGTCACTTTTCGTTAGTATAAAATATCGTGTTACGATTGAAGCTGACGGAGACGGAGTTCATAGCTGATAGCTTTTCTAAGTTTGAAGTTCAAAGTTTATAACAACTTTTCAGACGATTTGGAGTCGATTTCATTTTTGAGGATGATCATTTTGGCTAAACTGCAGTTATCCGGCCAGGTTTTTCAGCAACCCGGCACCCCAGCACCTTGAAAATATTTCAGATTTTGAAAAAATAGATTTTTGAGAGTTTGTTCAAAATCTGAAATATTTTCAAGGTGCTAGGGTGCTGAGGTGCGGTCAGTGTATCAAAGCGAATCTCACTTCCGCCTGATAAACTGACCTAACCTAAATGAAAATAAGAACATCCACTTTGAAAATATTTCAGATTTTGAAAAAATAGATTTTTGAAAGTTTGTGAAATCTGAAATATTTTCAACTGCAGTTTAGCCATCATTTTTGGGTGAGGAACCCGCCCCCTCGCCTCTTAGGGGAGCGTCTCAGCAAATTATGTAATGATGGAAAACTTGGGTCAATGAAAAAATTTCAACATTCAACATTCCCCATCAAGGGAAACAAACAACATAAATTATCATAGAAATTGCGGTCTATAATTTGCGATGTAAGGAACTTAAAAATAAATAATCTTGACATTAATTGGTTAAATGTTAAAATAATATTAGGTCAGGGTCAGGTTCGTTATAGAATAAAAATATAAGACGTCATGCAGGCCGGGAACCGATTGCAACAGACAAAGTTGATAATCCCAATCCCAGCTGTACTACTTTACTTCAGGGTATAAAATACCAATTTCACGATTTTTTAAAAAATCCGCAGTTTTTGAGTTACGCTGGTTTTGACCCGGAAAAACACCAATGGAGTCATTTCGAAACTACTGTTGAACCGATTTTCATGAAACTAGTATCATAATGATTGCAAGATTGGCTGTTCTCTATATTGGGCACGTATCAAGAATCAAGAATGAGGCTGGAGGGGCTTGCGCCTCCCCTAAATTCCGAGGAAAAGAGTCAAAAATGATTAAAAATCGAAACATTTCGCTTCGCGCAAAAATTTTATATTTTTTGGTGGATTCTTAGATATTTGTTTGGTCTACATGAAGTATTCAAAATATTTTTGAAATTTGTTTTTATGAGTTAAAGATGATTTAAAAACATTCCGTAGTATAAACATTCTGCATTCCAAAGTTTTCAATCATAAACTATAATATTCGACTTAATACAATTTTTAAAATTGTTTTGAATACTCAATTTAGAGAACAGTTTTGCAATTATTTTGACACTCGTTTCGTGAAAATCGGTTCAGTAGTTTCGAAATAATTTCCATGCAAAATTTGCGGGTAAAAAGCGCCATAACTCAAAAACGGCGGATTTTAAAAAAAATCGCGAAATCAGTTTACGCATATCTTGAAGTCTGAAATAGAGTAGATACTGAAATTGTCAACTTCGTCTGTTACAAACGGTTCGGTTTCCAGCCAGGGTTCCCGTTGTCGCCCGTTGATGGGGAATGTTGAAAAGTTTTTTATCCTCTCATAGTTTTCATCATTACATAATTTGACTCCAAAATCCTCCAAATCGTTTGAAACGAAAAATATAAACAGGTATTATAATATAAGTATAATATTATACTATAAATATAGCATAGTACGTAAAATATAATATAAGAAATAAATCCCATTAGCTTTAATCTTTCAATATCTTACGTTATTTAAAGATCTATAATGATAGATATTAATTAATACTAGAGTAAATAAAAAGATGCCAATGACTCAAATGATTCTAGATGAAACTACTGAAATTAAAAACCTATAATTATTAATTTTCGATTTTTCAATACGCACTTCCATTATACATGTACGAATTTTAACTGTAATCTAAAATCACATATTATTTCTTCATATTACAGGAGTACAAATTTTATAATTTGAGTCAGTGAGAGCTAAACACCATAATGGCTTCAATTGAGCTATCACCTACGGACAATGGGAATGGGACTACTCAATCTCCGAATCCGTTGGAGCTTAGCCCAGTTAGCGAAGTATGATTGTTAATTATATTATCAATTTATTAATTATTGTTAAAACTGTATGTATATAGCTACTAACAGTTTTCAATATCACACTAAATTACATACTTATTGTGGCAAACAGGATGACGATGTTCCCGTCAAGATATCTGATCTTGCTAACAAGGAAAAAATCAATTTGTCATTATGCACGGTTCAACTCGATGGATATAAAGTGAAGCCAATTAAACTGAAAATGTCCAAAGTTTCGTTTATTAATGAGAATGGAAGGAAAATGCGTACCGTTTCCTTCGGCGATGTTGTAGATTTTTCTAAACTAAAGAAAATGTATTTGGGAAAAACAGCTTTGGAATTGAATGGAGATCATAAACTCTTACTAGATAAACTGACACTATGGAAAGTAAAAACCACGATGTGGAATAGATGCCAATGGTCAGTTAACAAATTAATGTTGTGTAATATTGAACTGTTTGAAAAAAACAGAGATGAAAGTCAAGGAACTCTACTTTTACTATTCTAAATCGTTTGAAAATCATTTCAACATAAATTTCCTACCTACCACAATTACAAATCTTACTGTGGATGTACCCACGAGTTCTCCGTTTACATACACTCCATTACCCTCCTTTTCCAACCTTAAGGTATTGCACTTAAGTCTAAATGGTGGTTTGAATGAGGTCTCTGAGTTTCGAAAATCGCCACTTGAAGAACTTCATTTAGAATATGTTCAAGATCAAAATGGAGTGGTTTTAAGAGGTTACAACAGCGATGAAGAAGACAATGATCAATGGGCTGATAGTGGGAGTGACGAAGAGGAAGTGGAGGTAATTAATTTAAGGATAGTTCCGAAAACTGTAAAACGACTGACGTTGAGTAATGTTGGCGTGGAAGGCAGATATGCTAGTCATCGGTTTGAAAAACTGGTTCTTAGGAACGAATACGGAAATGTTTTTAATCTTTTGGAAGATAATGGTTGTTTAGCTTATCTAAAAATTGATGCATTAGTTTTGCACTGTAATCGGATGAATAGCTATACAAAACCGCGAGAGACTAAAGAGGACTTCGGTAAATTTTTGAAGCGGTACGAAAGGTTCGAGATTGATGGAAAACATAAAAAAATAACCGTGAATAAGGTAAAAAGATTCTATGCCGGGCCGTTTGAAGAAATATTGTGGGATGGGGGGTTTTATATTATATGTGAATGGGGTTTTATATTATATGAAAAGGGTTTATATTATATGTTATAGTCCGTTGATGGACTGCCTTATGGGTCAAAATAATAATATGAGGTACACGGACTCTTGTGGAGATCCGTGTACACTAATTAATATGATAACGGGGGGATGCTGTCGTTAGGGATGAGCCAATTGCCAAATGCTAGCCACAGAATAAAACAATTATGCTAGCCGCTCTCGGCTAGAAATAAAACATGTAATGGGATACACACAATTAGGACCAATTAATTAAATATTATTATTCTCATAAGCAACCAATGATACTATAAATGTATTTTTACGAATGAATGGGTCGAGATGAGAACACAATCGCTAGTTGACACTAGTTGGGACAGAAAGACAACGGCGGTGACAGTTGTAGGCGACGACAATTCCTGGCTTGGGCCAAACACTTTCCTTCGGGACAAAAACTGCTTCTTCTTTCCTTCGCTTCTTCGGCTTCGCTCCTTCTGGCTTCCACATTCACCTCCAAACCGCGACTGATGATTCTCGGCTGTTCTTTTTCTTTCCTTCTCTTTTTCTCCTTCTTTGCCGCGTTCCTGGATTTGCTTTCAAAGTCATCCGGCAGACGGAGTCTGCCTCACAATATCGTCTATCGACGGTAATGAAGTGTACTACATGGTAGAAGACAACAAATGGAAGAACATCAGTAAAACCGAGTTTTTGGAAGTCGCGACCCGATGAATGTGACGAATCCGACTAGAAATATATGTACAATAATTCTTTAAATTAGAACAAAATTAATAACTTCTCATCTACTTTCGAATTTGATTTCATTAAGTTTGTATTCACTGAACCTACAAATTTCACATGTTCAGTTAAACTGTGCCAATCCAATATTATTTAAAATTTAATTTTATTGCATACTAGCATACCTAACTCATAAAACGTCTTACCTATTTTTCGTCTCAATTATTTGTGGGCCAGGGAAATGCAGTTATATATACAAAAATATCATTTTATTATGGTTATATTTGGGAACAGAAACAAGGTTATGGTGTAACCAAAATAAACCACACTATTTTTTCTTTTTCCATCGGTTGTCATTGAATTATTATGAAAAAATTGTACCAAATGCATTTAAAAAAATGTTTTTAGTCAAAAGAAGGTAATATAGTACAGCGCCCATTGATTCCCATGGCGGTTAGGTTATGCAACATGGCTATTAGAATTCAAACATGTAAAATAATGTTACAATGAAAACAGAAAAAATGGCTGTACAGTTATATAACTGATTATAAAATGTTGATCCATAATTTTCGCAATGATTTTTTTATTTACGAGATTGTACTCTAAGTCGGTCGGTAAGAGCAGATAAATCTTTTAAGTGTTTTCTTTCATTGATGAGTTGCACTGCTAACTTTTGGTGTTCTCCATTATGTGATCGGAGTGCAGCGGAAATTCAAAGTTGGTTAAAAATATCTCGTTGTGCATGGCTTCCTCCAATATTCACGATATCATATCTGATCGGGTTTAATTTATTCACTGCATCTTCATAGCATTCCCGCTCATAAGCAACAATGGCATCGAGTATAGCTTTAGTCGTGTAAGGAGCCACATATTGGGGATTACTTCGATTTTCCAAATTGCGGAAAAGACTTTTAGCTTGGTCGTACTTCTTAGCTCCCATGCATGTCATCATAATGTGCGCATCATTGAATCCCGTAATTGAATCTTCTAAATGGGATTCGCACAAATTAAAAGCCTCATTCCATCTGTCAATACTCATTTCCTCTCCCACGAGAACCAATCTGTACAGAAGAGAAACCAAATCGACCATATCCAGAATTGCTTGGGACTCAGAGGCTCTTCTTCGAACTTCTTTATCCAGGATATCTGCTGCCACTTCGGGCTCTCCCCTCTCGATATGACAAAGGGCTAAATGCCAGTAATTATGACATGCCAAATATACTCCTTGACTCCATTGATCCGTAGTTGACGACAGAAATGATATCCCTTCTTCTACCCTTCCTTCCATTTCAAAAACGTGCGATAATGCGTGGGTGGACCAGCAATCCAGTTCATTCATTTCCAAACCCTATTGATATTTTTTATAAATTACAATTCAAACCCGATTAAAAAAATAAATACAAATGAATTTAAATAGTATTTAAAGTTACTATAATATTATGCTATGTTATATATTAATAAGCTAACATTATATTAGTATTATATAAATATTTAAAAAATGTAGAAAAAAAATTTCTAAAATATTATAAGCATTTTAAGTTACATTAGTACATGCTTTAAAATAGAATATTTTTGAGGATTATAAATCCTTACTTTCTTAGCCGTTGATTCCGCTTTCTTGTAGATATTTGACTCCTCCAATCCAAAAGCATACATTCCGTACAAATAACTAAAAAGAGATTTAATAAATATCTGATAAATTTTTTAAAGTAGTGAAAAATCTCATTGTTTTCCATTTAAAACGCATATCAAGGACATTGAAATAATGTTTTCTATACTAATTTCTATTTTACGTTGCAATAAAACTCAAAAGTTAGTTTTTTGGCGAACCTATACAATGGTGGTTTTTTGGCTTCCCACACGGGCAGAACTCTTGCTATAGAATCGCGAATCTGATAACCGCGTCCCAGGAAGAAGTACGTGTCATGAGCCATTTTGAGGGCGTGGACATCTGTTGGACAGTTTGTCAAAATCTTCTCCCACCTTTGGGCTGCGGAGTACAAATCACCGACGGACCAGTCAACAACGGCCATCGCATGTTCATATTCTTGGTCTGTGATGACATTTTTGTGTGAGATGGCCAGTTTTTCCAAATTTGAGACTCCAGATGCAAGCTGCTTGTCCAGTCTCGTGGTCTTCCCTGTAGAAACTAGTTCCATCTGAAGACAAAGACTTTGACCCATCACAAAATTGGGATCCGCGGTGCTCATTTTCTCAAGAGTAGATTCTAGTCCATCAAACTGTGGGTCGTCGTACCACCCAACAATTTGTGTCAGGGCAGCATCGTACAATTTAGCTGCTTCATCAGAAGGAGTTGTCAGAGTCAATCCTTCACTTTGCCAATCCTTTAGTCATACAATGAGTTGGGAGTTGGGTTGAGTGAGTGCTTCAGAGCAGACGTGCTTGCCGATCTGTCCTGATAATTCTATTTACTACACTTGTACTTTATTTCGTAATATCTTTATCTCAATAATATTATTGTAAATTCTTATTTTATTGGTTAAACAACGCCACTACATTATATTAGTAGATTTTTTAATGTATTTTTTGCTTCTAATCTAATGTAATACGTTCCCTCAAATTTTATAATTCCGTTATTGAAAATAACAATTCGCGAATCTGGTCACTAAATCAGGTAACAACCAATCTATTTGTAAGTTAAAAAATGGCTAAATTTTGGACGAGGCTTATCTGTTTCAAACTTAAAATATATCACCAATTATGTACCTAGTGTAATGTGAATTTAATTACTGAAAAGGCAACTTGCCGACTATGATAGAAATTGAAAATTTGTATCATGTCATTTTAAAAAATTTCATTTTAGAGGAAATATATCAATGAATTTTGTATTACTTTTCAACAAGATTTAAGATAAACAGTTTTAAATTATTTTAAGATTAAAGGAAATGAGTCAATGAGTTTTGTATTATTTTTAAGCAAGGTTTTGAGATACGCTGGTTTTATTACCTTAATGAAAAGTTTCATGGAAAAACAATTTACCTACTTTAAGATAATGGGAATTTAAAGAAAATGTGTCAACTAGTTTTGGATTATTTTAAGATTTTGTAAATTTAAAATAAATGTGTCAATGAGTTTTGCATTATTTTTAAGCAAGGTTTTGAGATACAAAAGTCTCATGGAAAAACGATTTACCTACTTTAAGATTTTGTAAATTTAAAATAAATGTGTCAGTGAGTTTTGCATTATTTTTAAGCAAGGTTTTGAGATACAAAAGTCTCATGGAAAAACGATTTACCTACTTTAAGATTTTGTAAATTTAAAATAAATGTGTCAATGAGTTTTGCATTATTTTTAAGCAAGGTTTTGAGATACAAAAGTCTCATGGAAAAACGATTTACCTACTTTAAGATTTTGTAAATTTAAAATAAATGTGTCAATGAGTTTTTCATTATTTTTAAGCAAGGTTTTGAGATACAAAAGTCTCATGGAAAAACGATTTACCTACTTTAAGATTTTGTAAATTTAAAATAAATGTGTCAATGAGTTTTGCATTATTTTTAAGCAAGGTTTTGAGATACAAAAGTCTCATGGAAAAACGGTTTACCTACTTTAAGATTTTGTAAATTTAAAAGAAATGTGTCAATGAGTTTTGCATTATTTTTAAGCAAGGTTTTGAGATACAAAAGTCTCATGGAAAAACGATTTACCTACTTTAAGATTTTGTAAATTTAAAATAAATGTGTCAATGAGTTTTGCATTATTTCTAAGCAAGGTTTTGAGATACAAAAGTCTCATGGAAAAACGATTTACCTACTTTAAGATTTTGTAAATTTAAAAGAAATGTGTCAATGAGTTTTGCATTATTTTTAAGCAAGGTTTTGAGATATGCTGGTTTTATTACCTTAATGAAAAGTCTCATGGAAAAACGGTTTACCTACTTTAAGATTTTGTAAATTTAAAAGAAATGTGTCAATGAGTTTTGCATTATTTTTAAGCAAGGTTTAGAGATATGCTGGTTTTATTACTTTAATGAAAAGTCTCATGGAAAAACGATTTACCTACTTTAAGATTTTGTAAATTTAAAGGAAATGTGTCAATGAGTTTTGCATTATTTTTAAGATTTTGTAAATTTAAAGGAAATGTATCAATGAGTTTCGCAAATCAATAAATTTAGAGAAATTTCTCAATGATATGCAATATGTTAAGCACTTTAAAACTTTATATATTAATAGAATATACGATATTTAATTCATACCTATACACTTCATGTCATGAATTTATTTGCTATAGTTTTAAGCAAAAGTTTTGTACCCTTGTCACCTTCAATTCTTTTATCAAAAATTAATTCGCTGACTTAGGATACTGTGGAAATGTAATATTCTCTCATGGAAATGCTGAAGAATATGCTAAGTAACAGAAAAACGTGCAGAATACATCTTCCCACGATTTTCAAATTATTTTAATGGATCTTAACTGATATCAACTTACAAGGACGAGCTACTCTTTACTCTATCACCGCTTTAATAATATTCCAACGAATAAATTATTCAATGTAATCTGTAACTATAATATTTGCCGTCTGATTGTGTCTTAGGTCTGGTCAGCCTATGTAATATATTTATCAATGTGAGATAAGTAACCACAACTCGAGTCATATTAACTGTGCTACATTTTACAGCCTTAAATGTTTACAATTTCATCACACTCTTTAATCTGGTTATCGCCTTGTCAGCACTCACTCAGCCCAACTCCAAACCATTAATTAAGATATAATATTAACAGTTGTGTTAATTTTACGATGTAAAGACCACTGGTCACATCATCAATAAATGAATAAATAATAATAATAATAATAATAATAATAGTCATACAATAAATATATATTCATTCAAAAAATTGGAAAAATAAACCGAGTGCATAAATTAATATTGGAAATTCATTAGTAATTCACAATATATTTCGGCGTTAGACAATTTCGAGCATAGAATTTGATTTTAGTAGTGATTTTTGACTAATATTAAGTTATTTGGATACAAATCGTACTTATTGATGTCCAGAAACATGTTTACTACTTTGTGTATCAATCTCTGTTTGTATTAAGTAACAAGTAATATTTTAATATTAAAGCTTAAAATAAATATAGAATTAAGTTAGGAAAAATTGTAATATTCTCACCTGAACACTTCTAAAATTCTCTCTGCGAACCATTATTGGTTTTGACAAACCTTAACAGATGTTGAAGACAATAAAACTCCTGCGCAAAGTGTAAGTGTGTAAAGTTTTATTAAGTGTACGACCACCGAAATATAGTGAAGCAGCATAATAATATGATAAATAGTTTGCCTGTGGCGATTGACGTTACAAAATACATTGGACGTTGTGTATGGCATATAAGCTGCATTGACACCTACGAGAGTGCCTTGTATAATACTCACATCAACAAGATATCAAGTTCAAGGTCATTAACAAAATTGTGTACATTTAACAAGTCCGATGTGTACATAAATATAAAACCAAACTATAGCCGGCTATACCTATTCGCTTAAAAGCATTATGTATAGATAACAGCATAGTTTAAAGTGTCATTGCCTTATACATAATTGACATGCAATGATGCAATGGTCCAAATGTAAAGAGACGAATAGTCAGAGTCACTATCAGAATGAGAAGTTTAAGTGGTATTACCTATGCAACGCTATATATAATAGGTAATTATTTGACCATGCATAAATGTAGTCTAATAATTTGATTTGGATCGAAGAAACGAGTGCATTTACCTGTATGTGATATTATTAAACACCATCACTTGTAAATGTGCGGTTTTTTATGTAATTTAGAAATAATACTAAATTTTACATCGATACGGCAAATGTAATGTCATTTTAATTTATGTAATCATATAAGGATAAATAGTTAAATAATTTTCAAATACTAATTCAGTGTATTCGAAATATTATTTATTTGCAATGTATCCTCTATTTTTTCGTATGTCCTCAAAATGCTACCTGAAATCCTTTTAAACGAAATTGGTAGCGAAGAAAAGAGATGCTATTATTACATTTATTCAAGTAGGCATAAAAGCATCTAAACGACAATGAATATAAAGATGAAGGTATATAGGTAGTGCTTTTTCACGTTGTATTTATTTACCTTTTGTTTAGATTTGAATATTATAATTAGAACTATAATGTCTCTAAGAAGTAAATATTATTGTTCTCTGAATAATATGGAATTTAAAACATGTAATTATTTTAATGTCGATTATTTAATTGTTAATTAATAACAATAATCATAATTTCCTATTAATGCGCTTAATAATTGTTTTTTAATTACGTCACTTTTTGCGAATTAAAACTTAAAAGATATTTTTTTAATTATTCTATCTATATAATATCATTTACATTCAGATTTGAATTAGAAAGATGTCCAACTAATTGGGTAATGAAAACAGAATTAAAAAATTAGGAATGAATGAGAAATGAAGTGACTAAATATCTAAAAGCAAACTATACATAATATTATTATTGTATTTATGTACTTTTTATTATGATGCTCTTTCAATCTAATTTTTTTGGCTCTGTCCTGCTTTTACCTTAAGTCGATCGGTAAGAGCCGATAAATCTTTTAAATGTTTTCTTTCATTGATGAGTTGAACTGCTAACTTTTGGTGTTCCCCATTAGGTGATCTGAGTGCAGCGGAAATTAAAAGTTGATTAAAAACGTCTCTTTGTGCATGGCTTCCTCCTAAATTGACGATATCATATCTGATCGGGTTTAATTTATTCACTGCATCTTCAAAGTGTTCCCGTTCATAAGAAATCATAGCCTCGAGGATAACTTTTGTTGTGGGCATAGCTATGTAGTTTGGATTGCTTCGATTTTCCAAATTGCGTAAAAGACACTTAGCTTGGTCGTACTTTTTAGCTCCCATGCATGTCATCATAATGTGTGCATCATTGAATCCCATAATTGAATCTTCTAAATGGGATTCGCACAAGTTAAAAGCATTATTCCAATTTTCAATTCCTACTTCCTCCCCAACAAGATCCAATCTGTAAAGAAGAGAGGCTAAATCCACCACACCAAAAATAGATTGTGATTTGCTAGATCTCGGTAGAATTTGTTTATCCAGGATATCGGCTGCCACTTGGGGTTCTCCCCTCTCGATATGACAAAGGGCTAAATGCCAGTAATTATGACATGCCAAATAAACTCCTTGACTCCATTGGTCTGTAGTTGATGTCAGAAATGATATCCCTTCTTCTACCCTCCCTTCCATTTCAAAAACATGCGACAGTGCGTGGGTGGACCAGCAATCCAGTTCATTCATTTCTAAACCCTATGGACAGTTATAATTTTTATTAAAATAAAAATAATATAATGCGAGGCCGTTTAAACTTTTTAATAGTAGCTTGTATTTCGGTTTGGATATTTTATTTTTGGAAGTTTCTTACTTTTTTAGCACACTGTTCAGCTTTACTGTACATATTTGATTCCTCTAATCCAAATGCATGCATCCCGTACAAGAAGCTGCAAAATATAAAATAAATTAGATGGCTACCTGATAAAATTAATGTATAATAGTATTGTATCCCTCCATCACAGTAGGTGTAACGTATAACATTTATAATTAAATTTTGTGTTAAATGTCAATTGAATTATTGTCATGTACACGGATTCAGTGCTCATGAAACTTTTGCCTCTATAGAACAATGCCATTATATTAGCAAACAGAAAAATATTGTGATAACTTTTGGCATGAATGATATGAATCAAATGAATTTGCATATCACAAAAACACTTTCTACTAAAAACAATGCTGAGTTAGTTTTTTTTGAAATGAAACGAAGTGAAATGAAAGACGACAATGGAAAAACCGTGCAATAATGTTAAATTAGCTAATGAGTTTTATGTGCATGCAAGTTTTCATTTACATTAAGTCATAAAAAAGTTAGTGGATACCTGTGTAAAGTTGGCTTCTTGGCTTCCCACACTGGTAAAACTCGGGCAACGGAGTCGCGAATTTGCGAACCTCGTCCAAGAAATAAGTAAGTATCACTAAGCATTTTGAGGGCGTGTATATCTGTTGGAGAGTTTGTCAGAATCCTTTCATATCTTCGGGCTGCCGAGAATAAATCACCGACGGACCAGTCAACAACGGCCATCGCATGTTCATATTCTTGGTCTGTGATGACATTTTTCTGTGAGATAGCAAGTTTTTCCAAATTCAAGACTCCAGATGCAAGCTGCTTATCCAGTCTCGTGGTATTCCCTGTAGTAATTATTTCCAATTCAAGACAAAGACTTTGCCCCATCACAAAATTAGGGTCGACAGAACTGAGTTTTCCGAGAGTACCGACAATTCCATCGAATTGCGGGTCATCGTACCATCCGATGACTTGTGTCAGGGCAGCATCGTATAATTTAGCAGCCTCGTCCGAAGGAGTTGTCAGAGTCAATCCTTCGCTTTGCCAATCCTTTATTGATCAAATATTTAGTAAAAATTTTGACTTCAATTCCATTTCAATTATCTTTGGCCAAATATTTAATACTATGTAACTATATGGTTGTATAAATACCTACTGATATTGAAAACTGTGGTTACCAGGCACGTATCCAAAAATTTGGTCAAGGAGGGGCACAACCAAAAAATGTCAAATAATCGGACTTTTCTGCAATTTTTGACTTTTAATGGGCAAAATCTTTTTTAATCAGATTTAGGGAACCGCTGCGCCCTCCCCTTTGCCCCCCTACTGGATACGTGGTTAGTGGTTATTTACCATGTAATAGTTTGTATCAGAGTAATACTTAGTGACCATCACTCTATAATATAAACGTGATCGAAATATTTTTTGTATGTACGGATGTTTGTATGTACGCCATATATATAAAACTATACTACAAATAATCTATATGAAGCATTGTCTATTCCGTCAATGTTAAAAAATTTTCGTTCTTGTGATTGGAGGAAGTCAGGAGCGGAGACCTATTCCGCAATCTCTTAAACTGGACTGTAATATATTTACATACAGAGTGACTAAAACCCCATCTTCATATGAGCATTTAAATTTTTTGTGGTTTAGGGCAAGCCATGTGATATGATTTTTATTGTAGTTTTCTCAATGTTTCATATAGATTATTTATATAGTTTATATATATTATATTTGGTTTATTTGCTAAAGATGCTAAATTCCATCCAGATGGAACTTTGGTTTTATGCATACGCACTTGCACGGTGATAAAATTATGAAAGTCACTGTTGTGCCATGTGGTAGTTGAAACTCTTTCTTTCAATTTAATATACCGTGCCGTGACCTTATTTTATACGCAGGAAAGTTTAAAATTTGGCTATTCATATTAAAACTATATTCTTTTCTATTCGCAAATGGTTTTAATAAGCCAATAGGAGGTTAAATTAAAAATGTTTTACATCTTTAATAGAAAATATTCAGAGCGGGATGAAGTGGTTAACTATTTTTTTATTTCAAATGTGTACGTTTTGAATCTACGTAAATTTAGGTGGGTGGATATTTATGAATATAGAATATTTCGTTAATGTGATGCCATTTTCGTTGGTAATAGTCATGAATGTCATGGAAGTTGACATTTTCCTTGCATTGACAACAAAAATTTTCTAAAACGTCAGCTTATTATGACCAAGGGCCAATATTTTTGCGTTGGAATTTTATTGTGACTATCGGTACTTACTCTGGTCACCCATTATGGTCACATTTTTGACTTGAGGTATAAAGTTACGTCTATGTTACTCTGACTCATCATTATCAGACGTCGGAATTTTATTTATATAAACTTTTTTCAGACTGATCTGAGAGTCGTGAGATTTCGTATCTCGACGTTTCATGCCCTAAGGATTTCAAAAATATAAAAGTGTTAGAAAACTTTTTTACATTTTTTGGTTTTAAAAAAATTTAAAGTTTTAGTAAATATTTTTTCAAATAAAAAAAATTTACTAACATTTTTAAAAAAATCTTAAGAAAACTTTTTGGGCATTTTTATGATGTTTTTTACAAATTAATGAAGTTTTGTAATTTTTTGTATTGTCTACTGCTAAAGGGACCCAAAAATTGATAAAAAAGTCACTTCAAAAAAGTATTAGAAAATGGTTTTTATATTAACACGTATGGGACAGATTGGAATTTTGTATGGTGGGACCTTTTAATAAATGTGTTACGTTGTATGGCTGGTTGCGACTGAAAATATGAATTTGTATGGCAAGGTTGTTGGTGTTAATTTGTATGAAAATACATGCCAATAGGTCTGAAAATATGTTTTATGTTTCAATACAGAATGTGTGCTTTTGTTGGGTATTTTTTTGACTTGATAGTATTTTCGTTGATGAACCCGAAGGGAATCTTGTGCAAGAATAAAATAAACCATATACCATAAACATAAATCATAAATTAACACTAACTTCTAACCCTGCCATACAAATTCATAATTTCAGTAGCAAACAGCCATACCAAGTAATACAATTATTAAAAAGTCCCACCATTGGGGACACACCAAAATATATTGTTGCGCGAAAATATTTTGGATTTTTAACTATTTTTGACAAAAAAATCGTCTTTTTCTGGAAATTTAGTGGAAGTCTCGGGCTCCTCCAGTCCCTTCTCTGGATACTTGCTGAACATTGCCCGGTTTTTTAAAGTTTTCTGATTCCCTAATACCCTGCGTACATTTATTATACTATGATATCTCAAGTTTCAGTTTTAAATACATTTAGGAATGTAGGCAGCATTTCAACTCAACATAACAAAAAATTTTGAGTCGATTATTTATAGCTGCTTTTGCAATTTTAAACTTATTTTTAAGAAAATTTTTCCGTAAAATTTTTGCCCTTTTTTAGTAAATTTTCGTGTAAATTTTTTGGGTTTTTAAATAAATAAAATTCCGACGTATGATCATTATGCATACTACCAAGCATAGATGTAAGCATCCCATCCATTATACCCAACATCCTCATCCAGGTGTTTGAATTGGCTGAAAGGGATGTGTTGGTGATGGCTGTATTAGATGGATTACTTTATTTAGATATTGGTGGTGGGCTGGATAAGATGTTGATCTTTTCTTGGGTGTTTGTTTGGTGATGATGGGATGGATGGGGTTGGATGTTCCATCTTTATCATTGGATGGGATGTTTACCTACAACTTACGTCTATGCTGCCAAGTGTTAATCTGTTTTATCCGACCAAGCAAATAAACTGCTTCCCCTCACGCACCAAGTGGGTGAGGGGAAGAAGTACATCCTATCCATCGTACAATATTGCCCCGGAATACACACTAGCTTTATTTATAACAGGGCCTGGGACCTGTGACCGGCTAGTACAAATATAGATATAAATGAATGGGATTATGACAAATACCAAATAATGAACTTGCCTTCGCTACGATGATGATACCTTTATAATATGTATTTGCTTGTCAAAATGTACTTTTAAATTTATTCACCGATACGATATAACTACTAACATATACCCCTAGAGTTTTCTGGTCCAAGAATTTATATAATATCTAACAAATGTATAGCTATTTGTATGCAAATATATACAGAACATTTATTAAAGTAATTATAAATAGTTATTCAAATATTCCTACCTGAACACTTCTGAAATTTTGTCTTCTAGTCATTGATGCTTGATTTTAATAACGAAAACAAAAATAATTCACGTAACTTCTTACACCACTGGAATGACAGTGAGTCAAACGACGAGTAAGTACAAATGCACATAAACACAGAGTTGCATTCGTAGTTAAACTGAGTGCAACAATGATATAATTAAACTAACTGCGTGAGTATCAACGAAAAGTAACACCCCTACAGCTTCAAGCTAAATATACTGGAACTCTATACACATGATATGTACAGCCATAGGGCATTTTATCTCAATTAACATACAGAATTCAAGGTCATAAAAAGGTTCATGTATATTCAATGTAAGATAATTCTGTCTACCACATGCAAATGGTTTGATATGCACAAGCACGTAAACTTGTTATGCTGGATTAAACATAGGTCTATCCCTTGCGTTAAAACATATCAGAAAAGTTGTTAATATTACGTATAATATAAATTTAAAGTTCATAGTCTCTACATTACCGAATACATTACAAAGTTCAATGAGTGTACTGTACCTACAGTGTATTTATGTGCCGAATATTATGTTGTGGTTGCACAGCTAATCTATTCATATAAAAAGACATTTATTATATTAGTAACATTAATTATAACGTATTTAATAATTGTTGCATGCACTTTCAGTTTAAGTAAATAATGATGCATTATGGACAGAAATTATTTGAAATAGGAAAAAAATAACATCAAAAAATCGGAATTTGAATTAAGTCCAAAATGACTGGACCAATTTGAATGTAACTTAGATCACAAATCAACCATATTTCAGAGTGGTTTTTGAATTTTTGAAAAATTAGCATTTTTTTCTTTCAAAATTAAGAAGCAAATTTTGAAATGGGCAGATTTTCATATAAAGATTGATTAATCAAAATTCTACCACATTAAAAATAAAGCGCTTATAAAATTACTAGCTGAATGTTGAAATCAGTAAATTTCTAGCGACTGCGCATTGACCCGAAATTCATAGACCGTTGATTGGATTCAGTACTGATAGTCTAAGTCTAGTCCTTGCTCATTAATTGCAAAATATTACCCTTACTCATTAATTACAAAATATTACGGACAAATATACAAACATTAATACATTCAAAAAAAATTCCATGCGCATGTCCCACTTTATGCTTAAAAGATTATGTTTATGTAGAGTAAAAATGATGATTTGTAGGTAATAAATGTTTCAAAATTGTTGACCTCTACTGTGCGTAACCACGTCAAATTTTGCTTCTCGTCAAAAAATACTTTAAGAGGTATCGTTCAAAGCTATACATAAGATAATGTCAAGTTAACTATTTTGGCAAAGGATGCAAATATATTCCCCATTTACTAACTTGGTCTTCTTTTTTATCTTGAGACTGTACTCTCAAAATTTTAACACCCTGGTTCAAGTCCTCCGAAAGTTATCGTGTACAGGGACCTAAGAGACAGAAAATAGTATTCCTACAGTGAACGATAAACTTATCTGAACAATGACCGCCCCAATATTCTGACCAACTGACACTTCGATATCTTTACATATTGAAGCACAACACTTTCATTATGTGGAGAGGATATGAAGCTGTTGAAACATTAAACATTACATTTGCATAGGTATTTCATTTATCAGTAATGCTTACAAAGTTTATATAGCCATGAAAACTTATCTTTTCATCAAAGAAAGTCTGCCAAGTGACATTTGAACCAAATAAGGAATGTATAATATTGTCCATTTACTCATTTTACATACCTCGAAACCCTGTCAAACAGTTAAAGCGTGGCCAATTTTTGCCAATTTGATATGTGAATACTTCCATGAGGTTCCGGTAAATCAGCAAATCGGTTAAAAATTTGGATTGAACCCAAACTTAGAGCTTCAAAGGTTCTAACCTAAAAATCATTAGAACAACGATACTAAAATCATAATGCTTCTTCATAAAAATGGAAAGGCAGGGTCCCTCAAAATTGGTAAAAGGACATGTTATGTTATCTTTTACTCGGAAACTAGAGGTATTAAAAATATTTGGATTTTACAGTTATATTATCTAAATACCTTATATAATAATATTATCTAAAGAGTTAATTTTAGGAATTTTGACGAAATTCAAAATTTTGATTATTTTCACAAATTTTTAAATTGAACGTTTAAAAACTTTGAATCTTGTCAAAATTCCTGCAAAAAGAAAGTTTTGCTTGAAAACCCAAAAATTTTTCCGGATTATTTTCACTTTTAACCTGTCGGGTCCCTCACGAAAACGAAAACACACACACACAACAGCAAATAAGGTCTTTGTGGTACAATTGTCCCTCAGGTGGATGTGCAAATATTCCCATTGCCATTAGGAGATGTGGGTTTCAAAATAAAATGTGCAATGGAAATAGATTAAAAATTGCATGCTACTCAAACCGAGAATAATAATGAAATTAGAACACTGATAATTGCTAAAATATTTGATTTTCGAAAATGATGATGTTTACAACAGTGTCAATGTTGTTTTTACTCCTTATAGGTATGTAATCAAAACTTAATAATTCATATATTGCAATCAATGGAATGTCAAAGTCGAAACAATAAAGTACTTGATAACTTGAAGTATGTCATGGCATATAAACTCAAAAATTCCCCATTCATACTTCCATTTGGCGACACAAATCCAGATCAATCATAAATTTAGAAATAAAAATTGAAGAAGATGATTCGGCTGATTTTAGTTTTCTGTTTCCTGTTTGCATTCCTTTGAAAATGAGTGGACGATATAATCGGGGGTGGATCTAACCGGAGATTCCGTCACAGTAAGATCAAAACAACCAGATTTTTCTTCGTTGGCACCCAATATTGTTTCAAACAGCAATTCGTATTGCGTTTGAGGATAGTAAGTCGCTTCAGCTTTTGAATTTTTTAAATATTATCAAGATTATGATTTTGAGAAACTAGAAGCAGATAAATTAATTTATTACCCTATTATTTAACTACTTGCAGCTGGAATGGATATGGAGAGAAACAGTACATGACAAATATAATTCAAAACTTCGACGACACTAAGGTCCTCTGTAATAACAACTCTACAAACATGAGAAACGTTGCATCACTGCGGTATTTTGGACCATTAGATACAGATGTCGAAAGTATTTCCTTCTACGATGTTGGTAATTTACAAGGAACTGAATTAGTGATGCCTATGCAAACATTCCCTTTACTCCCGGATCAATGTTTTCTACTGCATGGTCGAATTGGATCTTTTACAGTGGAAGTAATTTCAAAGGGACAGAAGTATGTAATATGTCAACTAGTAAATTCGACATGGTATTATATTTAAACCCAACATTGACTGCAAGCCTTAAATCTGTATTAAAAGATTGCAACAGGAGATTCGACACATATCTTAACGCCGATATGTTTGATACACCAAATTTTAATGCTCAAATAACCGACACAATGTAAATTATTCTCAAAATAGATTTATTGTAATGTCAAAAAGAAGTATTCAATCGTCAATAAGGTTACTTAAAATTAGCTAACATAATAATATTATATTACTGCGGTTGCTTCTCTTAGGAATATATTTAATGGGCCATTGAAATAATGCAATTAATACAACTATACAAGATTTCGACCCAGGCAATGCTGACCCATAAAAGTTCATCCACCCTCCCTACGTCTTGTTCTGACATGTTCTTTTGACTGTACAAGGTCATCATTTAGATTTTTCTACCCTACCACAGCCCAACACGCATATACTATATATCAACCTTTCAACTTTCCTACTTTCCCCAGTTTCCCATAAATATTATTTTCGAATGTTAATAAATTATTGAAATGGAATTATTAGAATCGCATTAGTGATTTTTCACCAATTTTAATCAAAAGGTGGTCGATTTTTATATTTTTAGAGATTATATCAAAATTTAGTAATCCACACAAACAGTGAGCTCGCTCAGTCGTTTCTTACTTTCTGCTGGCTACAGAAGGACTTTTTTGCGACACAACGGAAATGAACCATTGCCTTTGGATTTTTTTGAGAAATCCTTTGCTTGCATAAGCTTCTATTATAATAATACGTAATACGTACGGCTTGCCTTAGAATTAGAAAAATATAAAAATGAACAGTTTAAGTTGATTAATATTTACCAGCAAATTGAACAGAAATTAAATGTAGGTTAATATTGACTATGAAAAGGAAAAGAAATTATAAGTAGATTAACATTGGCTGTGAAAGTGAACAGAAATTTAAAAAATGTCATTTTAGCTAGTATTTAGGTAAGTAGAAATAAAAAAAATAGCAACAACCTACCAAATTTTAGATTTGTCATCATATTCTGATTTGGTTATTTCAACCTTAGATATTACTTCATTGAATTCCCAATTTTTACTATCGTCCAATTTTGTGAATTTTACATACTTCGATGGAAAATAGCCAATGCACCCAGTAACAGTTTGTATATTGCAAGGGAAGGAGGAGACTACATTTTCTAAATCTTGTAAGGTTTAGATGCCAGGCTATCGTATAGAGACAATAGCCCTCAACCAGCTCAGGAGAAAACGAAATGAAATGAAAAGATGGAATTAAATTTTAAGGTTCGCAGTACGGTATTGGTTTGTAAAAATCTACGGCTAGTTTTATTTACACCAAAGCAAACCACATTCACTCATCAACATTTACACATACTAAATACAATCTTCTGTAAGGCCGAATGTTGGTCAAATGCTATCACAGCATAAGACTGCCAGACTCTCCAGTCAGCTTGAAGTGTTCAGCTCTCCAGCGGAACCAAGAATGATCACAGAGCACCAGAGACAATTCAATTACATCAAACAAAATGCCTGAGACATTGGAAATCATATCGATTATCTTTATCTAACAAATTATAATTAGCTAAGCTTAAGAAACGTAAAGATATGGGAAAAGGTAGGAGTTAGTTTAGCTGCTGTCCATTGGAATGCGAAGTTCATTAGATTGCATGACAATTAGGAGTCAGACTGTCGAGGTCATCTTATCACTTCTTTAATTTGTTTGGTGCCACGGGTCTTACAATCTACGTTTTCATTTACAACAATAACGACATTTTCTGCTCGGCGTAGCAGAGATTTGAATTCAACCTTTTCAAAATCTCTTTCGTTGTAACCTTCTAAAATCAGTTTGTATAAATTTAACCGATGATTGGGAGAAATTTCTTCCGTCAAATTGATTTTACTTAATTTCATCTCTTTCAATGAATGGGGAAGAATATTGAGATTAAACTTGAATAAATTATTTAACAATCGTTCCATTATTAACGAGTGTAGAGATGATGATATATGATCCAAAGAATTGCGATTTTCAGAGCTCGGGTTGGTTTCATCTTCACATTTCAATTCCACTCCATCTAAATGAAGTTTCTTTAGTGCAAAGGGAATTTTACCAATCATCATAAAATATCTAATGTCTATATCGTTCCATTCCAATTCGTCTACATTTAAGGAAGATAAGTCAATCGTTTCTACATCTTTCCCTTCATCATCAACAAGCTTAACATCACCAAGATAGAGTTTCCTACATCTTTTAGACATATTATGACTATTAACGTCACTTTTATTGGGGGTTGACTTCCTACAAAGAACTATTGTCCTTACAATTTCAATTACTTCAATGAAGTCTAAACCAAACAGGTCAATTGGAAGGCCTTTACATTTCAATATCCTTAAATATTTGAGGTTATTATATAACATCAAAAATCGATTTATACTAATCAGTTTATCATTTTTTGTATCTCGAAATGAGCCATAACTAATATCGATTTCCTCTGTTTTGGATGGGTTATCCTCTGTATTCATGTTCCTAATCACTGCCCTGGCTAAAATTACAGAATTATTATCTTCGACTTCTAGGTGAGAATTATCTAAATTCTCAACACAATAGCTACAATTACAATGTCCATCGCTGGCGCCAATAAGAAGTATACAAGAATCTATGTTTACTTTGAGGAAAGAGTTAAATTGAAAGGGGCAGACGTTTATAAACATATTTGTAAATTTCAAAGATTGTAAATTTTTGTCAAATTTAATGACCCGGTTGGACTTGAATAATTTAATTAAATATACGTCCAAATTACTTATTGATTTCCAAATGCACACGTCTTTTCCACTAAAGAAACTGTAATAGTCAATTTGCTGAAGATCAAATTCTTTGAAGCTGCTAATAATTCTGACCAATTCAAATTGTTTTAAATTAGGCATGTCTATTTTATATAATTTACCCCAAAACCTAACTTTTGATAGGGAAACGTTAACCAAATTGGAACATGAAAGAACAGATGCATGCAGATAAGGCAAGAAGATGGTCATTCTCTCCAAGGTAAGACTCTTGAGTGATTCTGGATTAAGAAAGCGAGTTTTGAAAACGTCATCAACATGAGATTTACAAGTGTATTCTCCATTCTCAAATAATGAGGTTTTTTGAAAGTCATATTCGTCTACTGAAAATCAGAAAATAAAGATTTCGAGTATAATGTATTGTTTTATAACTAATTTAGAACATTTTTTCTGTCAGAAACATCCAATGACACCTACAAATATTTTAAAATTAAGTACTACCTGCATTCAGTTGTAAATTTGCGTCTTTTAATTTATCTGAAGCACCAGTTTCCCTTTGAATAATGTGGTAGAGGTGGGGTGGGATGAAGTATTTGAAAGACTAAGAAGTATTTCTTTTGCGTTTACATTGCATTGCACTGTCAATGTTTGTAAAGTGTTACAGATCAGTTCAGACCGGGAAGGATTTTCCTTGAATTCTTCATTTTCAATGCGAAAAATATATTTTCGTGATAGCAAAAATAATTCGGCCAGTGTAACTAAATGGGAACTTAATACAGTTTCTACTTGAGAAATGAATTTAACGGAAACTTCTGTCAACTTGGTAAAGAAATTTAACCATGTTGAAAAGTCTAAAGAGCAATCCTCGCATCTGTACGTATTTAAAGCATCTACAAATTCTTTACTAATTAACAGACAGTTTTTCTCATCCGAAATGATGAGTCCCAAATGAAGCATTATTAAAATTTGGTTGTAGTTAAACTTTTGCATTGTAGCAATGTTTTCAAAGTGGTGTCCACAATACTTATAGAATCGAAATAAATCATCCGCACTTTGTCGATTGAGATAAATACAATGTTTTATGATTAGTCTTTTGGGAATGGTTTCGCTTAACTTTTTAAATGGAATTCGATTTCGTTGTTTTCGTTCAATATCCAGGAATTGCCTATTTCCCCAATCCATTCACAAGTATTCTCGTCTATCACATCCAGTTCATCAGCAAGAGACCGCAAGATGTTGATTGACTTATTTTTCTGGCCAGTCTTTTCTAAACAAACTGCGTGATTATACTTCGATATCAAATATTCTTGCCGAGAATCAACTTTTGTAAACGTTTGATGAATTATTAACGCAAGATCTGCTGCTTCAACGAATCTTCTTTCTTTGAGTAAATCTTCCAATTTCACTTGGTCAACTAACTGACTTTTTAAAGATTGAAATTCTCGTCTCAGGTTTTCATGCTTTTCGGCGAAAAAGAAGGGGATCAATTTGTAATTAATTTCTCCCTCAGACAATAATATCTTTCTTAGGATTTCCTTTTCAGTTTCCTTTCCATTGTGTCGTATCACTTGCTGCAATAGACGATGAATACTGACACAAGCTGACTCTCTTTTCTTCATTCCTTTTTTGATTTTCTTTTCTTTGGTGACCAAAGAAAACTTTTCAAGCAAAGATATTGCTTTATTTACTCGTGCGTTAGACAGGTTTTCAACTTTCCGGAGAAAAGATAATTCAACGTTATCAGGTTGGATGTAACCAAATGTAATTAGAATGTTGTAAGCATTTTTCCCCCCATTTCCATTTTTTATTTGGTTTAATGATATTTTCATTGTTTTGTTAATTGTGCGTTCGTAGTCATCAAACTCTTCATGTAATAACTCTTCATCGTCATCGACTATTTGTTCAATGTAGTCTGCAATGGTTATCCCGTGGTTCTTTAATGCCGCCACAGAAATTTGAAGAGCCAACGGAAGATTGCCGAGCAATTTACAAAGACATCCAATCTGTGAATCCCTAATATTTGACACATCTTCAAGGGCATTTTTCATAAACTGTAAACTTTCCTCGTCACTAAAAACATTCAAACAAAATTTGTTGATCTTCCCATAACCATTACCTGCTCCCCATTCTTGATTCCTTGATGTGATTATGGAATGGAGATTAACGTTGTTTTCAGGGTTGGGCAGAACATCGCGAATCCCTTCATTGCCGATGTAGCATTCTGCATTATCGTATACAATTAAACACTTTAGCTGTCGAAGTTTTGCAAAGCTCCTTCGAGCCAATTCTTTTAGATTTAGTTCTGATCTATGTTCGACATTTAAATCCCTGGCTAACGATTGGAAGGATTTAATAAGACTTCCTTCACCACAATCAATCCAAATAATATGATCATATTCATTTTGGTAGTGATTGGCAAAAGACTTAGCGATGGATGTTTTCCCTATTCCGCCCAATCCAGAAACGACTATTTTGTCTTTCGTGATCCCCGTCGTCGTTTCCTGGGTAATTACTGTCGTGTTACTCTCTTGTAACATTGAGTACAATTTTGTAATCACTAAGTGGCCATCAAGTTTTCTTTCGTAGAATGAAGTGATCAAATATTTCCTCTCTGGCCACCACTTTCCATCCAAGGTTAAATTTCTCTGACAAATTTTATCCTTTCCACCTTCCAACGATTGTGAATGTAATAATCTTATTCGCTTTGATGGCCCTGGTTCCAGTGTACAAAATAACATTTACCACTTACCAGTGGTAAGTGGTTTTTAATGGTATTTAACGTTAAATACCACTACCTAAAAAGTAGTGGTAAGTGGTATAAATGGTAAAAAATAGTTTCATTTAAATTTCGTGTTTGAATTTTGAATAAATTTCGGTGCCAAAGTATGAAATAGCTTAGCAGATGATCATTGTTGTCACAAATTGATAAGTGTTCATCAATCAGAGTAGGATTCAACCAATGGGGGCGCTAACAACCCTTGCCGATTGAAAAATTAATTGCAATTAAATTAGCATCAATTTTAAATGGGCGATACCAAATACAATCTTTCTTTCTTCATTCTTTTATAACTTTTGGCGCACAATCAAATATATAGGATTAATTTAATTGATTAAGGGGCTAATTGGAAATATTTCATACAAAATAAAGTTTTAAAACTTATATTTTAGGAATTCTGTACTCAGCTGTCTAATCAATCGCTAGAATTTACCATTTTTACCATTAAATGCATTTTTACCATTAAGTGCATTTTTACCACTGTGATGGTAAAAAAGGCTAAAAAGTGGTAAATTTTGTACACTGCCTGGTTCATTGTCGTCGCGTTCAGAAGTTTTCAGAGTTTTGACAATCTGGTCAGCTATATGACTGTTTGCTGTTTTGCGAAGAATTTCCAAGAAAATGTTCATTACGCCATCTCCTTTTTGCTTTAATATTTTAACAAGTTCAAAGCTTTTTTCCTGTGGTGTGGGCTTGTTCATCTGCAAAATACATTACCCAATCATTCACAACTATTAAAGGTAGGTACAAATATTATAATATTGTCTGTTATAATAATGTTTGTAATAAAAAACGATATCATTTTATACAATGTGTTATAAAACATAAGAAGTGAAACACTTACGATAGTGTCGGATTCATTTTGAGAGATTATATCGTTTGCAAATAATGCCATCACTACAGAAAAAATATCGCATAGATTTTTCGATATGAACTCTAGATTTCTGTGAAGTATGTTTTCCATTCTAGCAAAAGAATCAGTATGGAGTGAAAGAATCCCAGACTAAAAACAAATCAATTTTTAAACTGTTTAAAAAATTGCACTGGCTGTGGTTGGATCTAAGGAAATGAAATGTGTGGTGGTGACAAAATTGCTGAACTTTTTTGAGGGTGACATTTTTTAAGACATAGAATACTTGGGGATAACATTGTTGTTGTCAACATTTTAGAAAATTAAATTATTTTAACAATTAAAGAACGTTTACCCTCTTGGCACCACGATGTGTTCAGTTTCAACCAGTTTCGATTTCGTAACTTCATTAAAACTTCTAAAACAAAAATGTTGGTTATAATGCGTAAGACTACTAAACATAGAATAGAATAATAACATAATATTGTTTATTTTTTTCTCGAGCAGAATGTTGAGCTCGAGATTATTAGTTTCTTGGAATGTTCAAGTATAAACTGTGGGCTGTGGGTTGACTGATAAATAAAAATAAATGTAAAGCTGGTTTCGATAACTTCGACTTGGCAAAGTAAGTGAATATTTATTACCATTAAATTTTAGTCAATGAATTGCAAGAAAACTAATACACTTGCCATGTATTAGATTTATCTATCTTTGGCAAACGAAATGATACGTATAACTACCAGGGAGTAGTCAGAAAAAAATTGGAGGGGGACTAAGCAACGAGAGAAAATAATTTTTAGCCTCGTCGATGGGCAGAACATTAATACCGCATCCCTCCCCCGGTAGGAAATAAAATTTGTTATATTTTTTATTAAAGCATGTGCTACATAATATTTAGGGGTATCGTGGCCGTGACCATTTATCACCAGAGGTCCCAGTCTATAAATTAGCAGCCTCATCTGAAGGAGTTGATAGAGTCTATTATCACATTTTCAGCCCTTTATTAACCAAATGTTTTCCACATTTCGATTACGTTCCTTTTCAATCACATTTGGCTAAATGTTATGTATTACTGATACCGGAAATTATGTTTATCATAAAATAATTTGTATGAGAATAAAACTTAACCAAGAATGCTATAATATAATAAATATATACAAGTTCTTTGCTTTTATTTATATTCCGATGTTAAGTCATTTACAAAATTAACATTTAATAGCTCCTATAATAAATACAGATATAAATGTAAAGGATAATGACAAACACCAACTAATGAAATTATCTTTTATTGCTACGATGATTATTTCTCTATAATATGTATTTACTTGTCTCATTGTACTTTTAAATTAATATACGCATACCAAATAACTGCAAAACCTTTGAGGATATAAACCATGTGTTCGTATATACTTATAGGGTTTTTAGACCTAACAATTTACATAATACTTAATAAACGCACAGCTACTTACATGCAAATATATTTGGGACATTTATAAAAAATAATTGAATAATTCATGTAAGCTTCTCAATCTTTTGAATGACAAAGAAGGAAGATATACGAACGAGTACGCACAAATTCACAATGAACTCATTGAGTTGCACTTGTAGTAGTTATACTAAGTGGAACAATTCTCGAGAAAAAATGACACATCAAGAGCTTGAAGCTATTGTGCGACTGGGACTGTATAAAATTTACATACAATGATAAGGCCTTTATCGCAATTAATATAAATAATGTAATATCATAAACAAAGTTCTATACTCATACATATTCTATGTAAGATAATTCTGACTACCACTGACTGCACTAGCTGGATATACACATGCACGTAAACTTGATATTATGCTGCATGTTGGGTAAAATATAGCTACACCTGTGCATTGGATTAGTTTATATCACTAACTGTCAGCAAAATATAACCATTAGTGGTTTTGTGCATGACTACAGTCAATAACATAATCCCAATAATAAATATAATATTATAAGCTATCAAATAGAAAATAATGTTACAAATAAATAATGCATCCATGATCCACAAATACAATAAATAATATTTATGATAATAACTACGTTAACTTTAAGTATGACTATCGGGTTCATTGGGGGTCACATAAAAGAGACTTGAAACAGGTATACAAGGAGAAAGGAATGACTTCCAACCATTTTCTGAGAATTTTTGACCTTTTCATAGTTTCTTCACGCTTCTAAAGATAAATCCGTAAAACTATTTTTTTCTCTATAATATAGGAATGGTATGGTGATTAATCAAACCCACCACCTAATTACTTAAAAACACACTGAAACACATCCCTTATTGTTTGTCCTAACAAGGTGACAGAGTCCAGTATAAAAGACCAGAGTATTTAGCCTCAGCGCCTTCATAAGCAAGTTTACCTTTGTCAGGAATACTCCGAAGACAACCTTAAGACAAAAATAAAGTTAAAACAACTAATTAATATAAGCTCAAATAATTTTGAATTAATTTATGCCAGATAGTGATAGTACATTCGTTGGAAATTAATTTGGAGTATTTACTTACGCAAATAAATGCAAACGTTCTTCTAGATCAGATAGAAAAACTTTCATCGTTTGCGTACTAATCCTGATCATTTAGTGCATTATTGTGTGTGTCATATAGAAAAGTCTTTACTACTTTTGGAAAGGAATTTAACGCATAAATAGTGAGTTGTAAAGGAATTATATAGTGCAGTGCTTATTTTAACTGATAAAGTTCCTTGTTCTCTTCACACAAAGACATATAGGTTCCTTAAAGTACGTGTTTCCCAACGCTTCGAAGTCACTCTCAAACCAAATTCGCTGGTAGACTGACGTTTACTAAAACATTCCTGAATACTTTTGTTTGACATTTCTTAAGGCTGTAAAAACAACTCCAAAATCTTCTCCTTGTTGGAAAGTAATTTAAAAATATCTCTTTCAAAGAAGGGGCCATTTTGATACTAATTTTCCATTTCTAACTTCCCGATTTTTTCTAAGGTTTTCTTGTGTGTTGTAGCGAGAGTTGCGTCAAATTTTATTTCACTTAGATAAATTGGAAACAACCACCATTTAGCAGAGTTAAATTGCTTTCAAAAATATATTGAATCTATAGTTGATAGTAATTAGATTAGAGTTTTAGATTAAACTGTGACAACAGAAGCCCATCAACAGAAGAATGATACCGTTAAGAAATGTCCCAGGAAGGTAATGTCTATGGATTTTATTTATTGACTTAAATGATTTGTTTTTGGTTGTTCCGAAGATAGGAAATGTCCTACCTTCAATTATTTTTATACCCATTACTATACACAGTATTCTGTAAATGCCTTTCACTAAAAGGTGCAATAGAAAAAAGTGAAGTATCATGATCTAATTTCAAAAATCTTTTTATAAACTTTTCCCCAGAAATCTCAGGTTTCGACGGACGTCTCCCCCACCATATCGCCCGAAGTCGCGTCTTACCAAAAAGAGACGAGAGATAATAGAAGAATTCAAAAGAGCAAACCCTAAACCAATTCGAGGATCTAGTCAACTTTTCGGTTATGTGCTTCGGCATGATCCTAGGATTGATAGGAGCGATGTAGACAGGTGGATTAAAGCGAATCCCTGGATTCGGGCAAAAGTTGAAATTAATGTTCAGGAAACATTCCGCAAACCTTCTCCAAGTCCATCGGTAAAGATTAAATATTTTTCAGCTTTATCAGTCAAGACCAAGTGAAACAAAAGAAAACGAAACGATAAATATTGGATAGTTTAATTTAAAACGAAGTTGAACTTAATTAAATGGCAGTCTCTCATCTAAGCCTCCATTCCACAGTTAAATAATAATTTTTGGTTTCTCAGGATTGCAGTCAACTTAAGCGTGTCGAATTTTGGAATCGTATCTTAAATTTGAAAAAGATTGATGGCGGGCTTCATTTCCTAGATGAAGATGTAGATATTAATTTTTTCTTAGGATACAAATTCTCCAACATGGAAATGAAAGCAGAATCCTCCGGTGACGTCAACGTCGACGAAGTCGTACGTAAAGTTCATTTATTGAATAAGGTAAATTAATAGTTAATAATATGATCATTTAATTAAGTTGGCATATAATATACTGACAATTATGAGTGATGGGTTTGAAATAAACAATTCTAATTATTATAGAGTAAAATAGCGAGAAGAAGTCAAACCAAACGAAAACGACGTTGATGACCCTAAAACTTCTCAAGGGAAACTGGCCTCGGAGAATTTTCCAAATTTCGACCTGGCTTTCGTGTTATATTAACGGTATTTACTTAAAATGACCTAGCTACTATATTTAATGAATTTATGATTTTGCCTATTAGTTTATATTACTTAGCGTAAGTAGTAATCTTTTTTGTTATTAATCATTAATCCAGCTTTAATATTATGTGTATTTGAAATTAGTTAATATCAATATCATTAATATTATAATGTATTGGTGATGAAATAATGGATTAGTTAACGATTTGTACAAAAGTTACAAGTAATTATCATTGTGTAGCTAGGTAATGAATTGTTTTTCGTGGCGACATGTAGGTACCTTTATCATGAGATATACATGTAAGCGATTTCTGATTAGATATAGTTTGTAATAAAATTCTAATTACCATTATTATAGCGAATTTTGGAAATATGTTATTCATTAGCTATTACCGTATGATTGAGATGGGCTACTACTTTGTTACACTAGATGTTATTTATGATGAATTATTTTGGTACTACAGTTATACAATTAGCATTCGGTGGCCTAGGTTTATGTTTACTATTACAGAATCAATTGTGCCAATTTTTGTACCATGATACTACGGGATTAATTAAAGACTAGTTTTTATTAAAACAATTAAAAGCAATGAGATTATACATTTATTTTGGAGCAGAAGCCGCGTATCTGCATCAACGAGTGAAATTTTTAATTACCAACAACATTTAAGGCTCTTTCATCTTCATAACATTTTTTAATGATGTTTAACCAGTACGTATATAGAGAGGGGGAACTACGACTCTTTTTAGAATAAAAATTAATTTGGCTATTCGCGACACCTCAGAAATTGTTGACTGAGCAAAACAATGTCATTTCTTTTTGTAATATAAAAAAACACTTGATGAAAACTTATGTGGTTGGTTGTGCCAGTGTTTGGTGCATGTCATCTTTCAACTGCTCGTTTTACTTCCCGTTGTCATTATTTACAATTGCTAAACATCATTCACATGTTGTATTTTGAAATGTATTCAAATAAAAATGCAATTTCGTGATTAGTTTTGTCATAATGCTCTCCAAGCACATTTCATGAACACTAATTTCGAAAATTTTCAAAACAGTCTAGCTGTGAACAGAGTTTAGTCGTAGAAAGATAAAAAAGTATCGTTGAAACTTGCTGTAAACACTGCATACTCACATTCATATCACATGCTCTATAGTGTTTGTTTTGAGGCTTAGAAAAATTCAGAAGTTTTTGGTAAACTGGTTATTAATCTTTTTATATTCAGATAGATTAAAACTTTTTGCATCGAATAAGTTCCAATTGACTCCTAGTAGACTTTCCACAAATCGATTTAATTTTGAATCTCTGTCTGAAAGATCGACAGATGGAGAACTCCTCAGAACCGAATATCGATTTACGGACATGCCAGAAAAGTACTGAAAATCCCATTCAAAATAAAACTTCCACTAGTAACTTGTGCAAGAATCAAAGTTCAACATTCAGTTTGCGTGATGATGATTGGTTACAGGTCAAAAGGTTAAAAGAATTTAAGAAGGAGGAGCGTAGGAAACAAAAGAAAAAGAAAGCATTTCGTCTACAAACGGAAAATGTTGATTTACTAAAACCTTATTTGGTAGACCTGGAAAATTCTTCGCCTTCTTCCTCCAGTCCGTCTCAATCTTCTGTGAATACAACTCTATTGGAGTCCTGGAATACTGTACGGCAAGGATTAGGCAATGGGAGAAAACGACATCCGGTTTACGATAATTGGCATAGTACAACGTTGCAGCAACCAAAAGTTAATCTACGCGTTCTGAACCATCGAATTATCGTCCGTCGTTACGATGCTACGAGTAGAAGATCCTCCATTCGACAAAACGATGATGATATATATCCACAATTTCCAACTGTAGACATAAATGTTTTGTATGGACGTACGCAGGCTGTATTGGAATTTCTTCGACATTATAAAATACCTAAAATCCAGAGCGATTCAAATGATTCCACAATTCAGATTCAGCGAGCCAAAGATTTTAACTTGATTACTGATGAAGGCTTTGTTTGCGATATATTGGTACTAAATGATATTGTAAGTGATAATTTTACTAAAAATTAAATTAATTCAACAAATATTAGAAATTAGAATAAACTTTTTTTAAATAGGACAATTGCATTTGGAAGAAACCAACCCGGTCCCGTTACAAACGAAAGTCAAAATTTGAATACAGGGACAAATTTATTTCATCTGATGAAGATGAAGAAGATGATGACTGATCTAGATTGCTTTTCTGTTTCTAATTGTAGTGAGGTAGCAGCCGAATAATTCATATCAACAAATTCATCAAGTGCGTAACTACCTCCTATAGTCTATTAATATTTGTCAGTAAACGCTTAGACTTTTCTGCCATACATAATTATTTCCATTGTTAAAAATAGCAATACAAGAATAATTCCTACGTTTATTTCTTCAAACAAAATCACCACTAACTTTTTCAGATTATGATTATTGTCACCAACTATTATATTATTACCAATATTACTATGAATGAATGTATACACACTGAACGTTCAATTTTAATTCCTTTCATTGCGTACGGGGTATTAAGAATTATAATACTGACTCAGAATTCGAATAATCTTGTGCATTTTTTTTTTAAATTTCATAATACAATTAACTTAACACCATCATGCAACCAATCAAATTACATTTATTTCACAGCGAAGGGAACATTAAAAAGGTTTTTCATCATTTTTGTTCAGTAATCGCTTAAATATGCATAATAATCCCATGCAAACCCATTTTGGAGAAAATACTGCGAAGGTTGGTACAGGAAATAAATGTAGCCTAATTATACACCAACCAACCGGGAATAATTATTGGGACTTTTTTCCGTCGCAATCTTAAATGGCTATTGGCTGCTTCCGTATTAATAGCGGAAATGGAAATATATTCACCTCAAACATGAACAGGAGTTTATACAGTCGATACCTCATGGAACATAATATTATTGGGTTACGGCTATTTCCGTGTCACATCGTAAAACTAATATTATTAGAGGGCATTTCCTCATGCCTCAAATCCCCACCCTGAAGGAGTATTAAAGGACATTATTGGAATTTTGTTCTAATTTTACAAATAAATTAAAAATTGATACACATAGAATTGCACATAGAATTGATATTGGAATTGTCAGCGACTCGAGGGAGTAGTTCAAGGACTATCAATCGACATTATAATATTTGACATTTTCAATCCACAACTAAAATGACACCATTTCTTGTGACCTATGCCTCCCGTTGATTAATTTTGAAATTATAAATTACAATATTTGATTTTCGCTTAATATTATTCTATAAAGGCTACGTTTATATCATTAAAATTTATAGATAGACTATGATGCGTAGTCTTGTACAAAAATCGGTACTGTGGTCCCAGAGGACACAGGTCCACATAACTTAAATCAAAATGCCACAATAGGTTACAAATAGTGTCGTTTGTGATGATATGAGCCCTCAAATTTTGAAACGTAAAATAATACTTGTGTAGATAATATGTTAAGGAGATTTATACCATTCACAAGTCGTCTCAAGTTCTATGAAATTTAACCTCAATATTGTAAGCCCTGAACCAATCAGTAGAATAGTAGCATTTCTTGTATCCACAATCAGAATTTCATTAATTTTAAATTTATAAATTGCAAAATGTGATTTCATGCTAATATTATTGGATATTACTAAGCTACAAATATAATTATTGAATTTAAAACTATTAGGCATATTAATATTGTTTAATTTCGAAATAAGCTAATGTTCATCTATAATTGTACTTTCTTATTTTATGTAATATGCATTGTATACGCACATGTGTATTGCAACAAAAAGCTGCAATGTCCATGACATAGAACGTACATAGGTAGTTAGATTCATGGAAAAAATAGGCACAACATTTCATACATACAACATCACTCTATAATATAAACGTCATTGAAATGTATGTTGTATGTATGTGTGTACGGATGTTATGAAATTATGAATGTTATTTCTCGGCCACCGTAACGTTATTTCAAAATGTATTAACAACACAATTTGGTTTATTTGCTGAAGATGCTAAATTCCATCCAGATAGAACTTGGTTTTATGCATACACGCTTGCGCGGTGATAAAATTATGAAAGTCACTGTTGTGAGACGTGGTAGTTGATACTCTTTCTTTCAATTTAACATCCCGTGCCGTGACCTTATTTTATACGCAGGAAAGTTTAAAAATTGGCTATTCATAATAAAATTATATTTTTTTCAATTCGCAAATGGTTTTAAGCTAATAGGAGGTTAAAAATGTTTTACGTCTTAAATAGAAAAACTAAGTCCATTCTTAAATAGAAAATATTCAGAGCGGGATGAAGTGGTAAACTATTTTTTATTTCAAATGTGTACGTTTTGAGTCTGCCACTTATGTGTTAAAGAGATTTATTATCATAAAATTATGACTTCTAATATGACGTCACAAATCGTGATGAAGATAGGATTAGGAAGAGTAGCCCTTAAAAAGTTTAGGTGGGTAAATATTTATGAATGTAGAATATTTCTTTAATGTGATTCCATTTTCGTTGGTCATAGTCATGAATGTCATGGAAGTTGACATTTTCCTTGCATTGACACTATACAACGGTAGTATATGTAATTAGTTATTCCAAATCAAAAAAAACAAAATTTTCTAAAACTTCAGCTTATTACGACCAAATGCCAATATTATTGTGTTGGAATTTTATTGTGACTATCGGTACTTACTCTGGTCACCCATTATGGTCACATTTTTGACTTGGTAATACGTATACGTTACTCTGACTCATCATTATGAATACTGCCAAGCTTAGATGTAAGCATCCCATCCATTATACCCAACATCCCCATCCAGGTGTATGAATTGGCTGAAAGGGATGTGTTGGTGATGGCTGTAATGATACTTTATTTGGAAACTGGCGATGGGCTGTATTAGATGGATTACTTTATTTGGATATTGGTGGTGGGCTGGATAAGATGTTGATCTTTTCTTGGGTGTTTGGTGATGATGGGATGGATGGGGTTGGATGTTCATCTTTTGTATTGGATGGGATGTTTACCTACAACTTACGTCTATGCTGCCAAGTGTTATTCTGTTTTATCCGACTAAGCAAATAAACTGCTTCCCCTCACGCACCAGGTGGGTGACGGAAATAAGTTTCTGAAATACATTCTATCCATCTTGCAATATTGCCCTGGCATACACACTAGCTTTATTTATAACAGGGCCTGGGCCCTGTGACCGGCTAGTAAGGATTATAACACAAATAGACAATTCTCGGACGAAATCTAATTTTTATATTTATATTATACGGTTCTAATTATGAAAGCCAAACGAGAAAATTCTATCCTTGACCTTTAATGATTTACGTCATAGAATGTATTTCGTAGGATTGCACAATCTGTACAATTGTGAAATATTGGAATCAGATTTGGGTATAAGTTTAAAAATAACTTGTTTGCCTTCTGTGTTGATTGTTATTAACACATTTCATCCTTACAATTTGAACTAATTGACACTTGAATAAATATGAAGATGGGCGATTCTGCTTAATCAGGATTTCCTCAACTTTTTCAGGCGAGATGTCTTTCATTTGATGAACTGCATACGTAATAGCAGACTGGAGACTACGACGAGTAATGAGATTATACTGTAAGATTTTGACCATGTTTCCTACCTACTTTAATTTTTGGTAAGGAAACTTCAAAAACCTAATTCATAATGCTTAAATAATAGATACCAAAAATACCTCCCAGACAGAAAGTAATTTTGGGACGGGCTAATTATTTTTCTAGTTTTTTATAAGTGTAAAAATATTGACTGGGAAATGGGAATATTCGCAACTATTTCGATTACAGTATTTTTGAACATAAGAAAAAGTTTTGTGTTTTATTTGTTGAGTTGGATTGTGAATAGAATTGTTTAATATGATGCAAATGTGTATAGTTTTTATGCAATTGGCGTTGATTAACTATAAATAGTTGTGTTCAGATTCCAGCATGTGTCATTCCTTCTTATCACTGTCTTAATAACCGATTTATTATTATTTAGCTGAATCTGAAAACCAAAAATTGCCAAAATGAAGACTGCTTTAGCTATTTTTATTACCTTGGCTGTCATCGCTATCTTTCAAGTTAAGGTAATGTAAACAAAAATAGTAATAATAAATATTTACCATTGTTTTTTTGCTCCGTCAGTATTTATAGTTTATCAATCGCCAATGACTATTTTACTACCATTTTTATAAATTCCATTGCTTTAACAAAAAGCGATATCGCATCTTCACGATAAGTCTAACATTAAATATTCCCACCCTGGCAAGATGAAAATCTTTTCATTAATTTTAAGCTACAAGTAGTGAAAATTTTAAATCATATGAATATTATAATATTTACTAATTTCCAGGCCAGCCCGTTGGCCGATGAAACCGATGCTTTGACATTACATGGAGGTTTACTCAATTATTATAATTTCTTAATTACGAATTCCTTCCTATATTTTAACATTTTAAATTGACAGTCCGATAAATTATTAAGTAATGCCAAAATGTTATGCAATATATACAACAACGATTATGGTTTATGGTATTCCAGAGCTTTTACAAGCTGATGTAGGTGGTCCTACTGGTAGCGTTAAATCAGAAGAAAATCGTGGACAAGAAGAATGGGTAAGAAAAGGTGGCAAAGGAAAAAAAGGAAACAAGGGCAAAAAGGGTAACAAAGGCAAACAGGATGACCAAGGAGAAGATGATGAAGACGAGCAGTAAAATTAGGCAACATCAAGTAAGTCTAGTGAAGTGTTGTACGATAATGTCATAAAATATTATCTAAGAAATTGTAATTTTACTGACAATAATTAACTGTATTGCAATTGTAGTATTGGTAAGGCTTTATGATCAATGATCATGTATGAATAAATGAAACTTGAAACTGGTTTCCAGTATATAGGGGACAGGATTTACATTCAGTTATACTATAGTAGAAAACTTATTTCATGTTTTACATGGACATAAGCTTTATTTATTTACGAAACGTAAAATGGCTCCTTCTAGAAGGAAGCTTCTGTTGCATTTACATGCTTCACTTGCATTTTCCATGTCCGTTTAGTTTTATGTATGGTGAAAGATCCTTCTCTAATCAAGCTTCCACTGAGTAGCTGGTTTTTAACCAAATATATAAGAAACTGTAAAAGTAAAAATATTTTAAATATTTTTCTCTAAAACGTCCAATATTATTGACGTTTGTCAAATATGCCATAGTTCGCGAAATCTAAAGGCTATCAATTCTAATATGTTAACCACAGTCTGAGATAAAGCAATTTTACCAACCTATCTATATATGTGTATGTCTGGTAGGGAGAGCCTAAATGCGTAAGCGCTTATGCTATGCATAATATTACATAAAACAAAACCACATACACTCTGTGATGGTTAGTAAACAATTTATTTATAATTGGTACTAAAGATTACAGAAATTAATTGTCAACTAGTTCCTCTTACCATACTATGTAATTGCATAATCGGAGCTTGAGTCAACATTCATCCACACAATAAAATCATTTTTGAGCATAGCAATAATAAATATGAACGTTATATTTCTCACAAAAGGTGATAATGTTCACCATGCTTATAGACATTAAATTTACAACTGGAGTCAGTTGTTGTACTAGTTCCGGCACTGGAGTCTGTAGTCGTCTCAGTATTTGTTATTTCAGTGGTAGTTGATGTTGGTTCTAAAGGAAAATTAGGAAAATGTGGTCCATCTGAAGTTAAAATTACTTCTTGCAAGATGAAAATATTTAAGGGATCATACACCGTGTTCTGAAACTGAAATAATTGAATATAAATAAAACAAACTAATTTTTTTCAAAAGAGTTATAATGCTATAAAACTTTCATTTTTAGCTATTTTACTTACCTCAAATCCATACTCTAAATATTCGTAAATGCAATCGTCAAAAAAACTTAAATTCCCTGGGGTCGAGTCATTTTCAATGGGATTATCGGGATTATATAGTGGGACTATTCCAATGTTGATCTTGAAAAATGTCATTTGTATGCATAAATAACTGGCGTTTGTGACGTCCAGTACTGTGGGATTTGTCTTTAAATCACCATTTCTAGTTTGGTTGAAAAAGTACCAGTAGTTTGATTCCGGCAAATCCCCAATATAATTCGGCGGAATTTCATTGGGAAATTGATCACTTGTAATTAAATCAGCACTTAATTCTGACTGCCAAAATAATAAAAAGTCATTGCTGTTTGAAATCGTCACTTTATTTAGTGCGTTACACACACCAACAAACGTGATTAAAATCAACAACTTCATCTCGAGTCGTTACTTTCTATTTTACCATGAATGATTGTTAAGGGATACATAAAATGCATTTTAAACATTTATTTTCCAATAAAGTTAAAACAACTCATGCGTCTTATCCTCAACGTATTAAATGATAACTTATCAATTAATCTTTTATTTTGATTCCAAAGCAAACTTACAAATTACTATGGGAAAATCAACCAGATAATATTTGTTAGATAATACCCTTCCAAACATACTGTGTTTATTATAATGAATTGGTGATTGATTATATTATCTTACATCCTTTGATTAGTATAATGAATACTGATACAAGAAATTAAAATTTTTAGTGCTTAAAGTTTTTCTTACGCTCGCCCTACCAAGACAAAGATACATAGATATTATATAGGTAGGTAAATTTATTGCTTTAATGAAGTCTAGGATTAGAAACACCCATCCGTTGTCAAATTATTTTTGTCGCGACCTCCTTTGGATGATCTTAATAACTATTTACCAATCACCGAAAATCTAGTTCCTATATAATATTTGGTATCACATTGGCATTAATTGAAATTTGCTTAAGATTATTTCAGGTGAAATAATTTTAAATAAATTAAACATAGAACATCTATAATGTATTGCCATTGCCGTATCATTATTATGCAAGGGGAGCTGCATATATTAATAGTAAGTGGCAGTTCTGATAATAGTAGTATAAGACAAATATTATTACATCTGAAGGCAAAGTGTATACCTGCCTACTGCAATCACATTTCATAGAAGTCAAATGCAAACGCAAGCTTCAATCTGAACTCTGAATTGAATTATTTTTGCCAATTTATTTCAGTTTGTATTTTGTATACTTTACCAACACTTTTACGATTCAATCAATCAATCAATCCAATCACCATAATAAAGTTATGTGCTTATACATGCACGCTGTTGACTTTTGTTGAATAATTACTTCATTAAAAATTTGTTTTGCTAATTTTGAATAAATCCCTGGTTATCATGCGCTTACAGTGATATAAACACGGAGCTTATTCTGATGCGCAAAAATTGGTCTGTGTATACATCAAGTACGGCGTAAAGCTTAATGATTCTGCGAAACTGTAATACGGATTAGTTAAAAATTGCTGATACAGTGATGAACTGATATAAACTTACGCTTCAAGTGAACATATTACAACAGGTTTGAAGTTACCAAGCAAAAACTTACATAAATGTAATAAATGGTAATAATATTATATTTCCTCAGTTCTACTCTTTCAATATCTATTATTGTAAATTAACTTATTTGCCTACAACAAAGATGTACTCTTTAATTAATACACTAATTGTTTTTTTCATTCCTTGCTTCTTGTATGGTATAGCAATTCGTATATAGGTATGGGTAACTAGTCAATGATAATATTATAATCCTTATTCATATTTCTATGGTTTTTACGGACGCAATTGTATTTGACATGGGCAAGTTATTTCCTATTCCTAATAACAAATCCTTCCTGTCTGCAATACAGGGATATACTACAAATAGGAAGGGATCATTAAAAAACTTTTGAATCATTTCCTTGTCCATTTTGTGTTTTATGTAGTGCGGTATTTGAAGGCGCTGGAAGCCAAACCAGGAAGGAAGTAAAAATCAGGAAATAAGAACTTCCGCATTTGGAAATAATAAATACATCTTCAAATGAAATAAAACCAAAGACACAAAAATAATATAGTGTAAGAACTTATTCTGAACCTGTTGTTAGACTAAAGGAATTAAAAGTACCAGTATCTATCGTTTAAAAAGTCCAAACACCCACACAATATCGACCCTTAAAGAATAAATTATACTGCAATTTCCTATTTGTTTAACCCGTAAATAAAGGCAAACGAAACAACACAGAAAAATTTATTGATATATTTATATAAGAGATATACATTTTAATAAGCATAGCCTAAATCGCATTATGGAAATACGACAAAAATGATAGATTATTGAGGTAGATGATCAAAATACAAAAGTGCCAACTTTTACAATCATGTGTGACAAAATGTTTTTTGCTAATTTGGTGATTGTATTTTTATTTCTATCGAATTCCAAAATAATAGCAAGGGATACGAAAGGCTATTCAAATGAAGTTTTTTCTACCCTAACAAATTCAGTACATAGGGACTGTAGGCTTTACATCTTCCTATTCAACACCACCGAAGGAGAGAATGTAGATCTTCTGTCAATTAATCAACCATTTGTTCTTGTTCGAGCATCTACTGTGATGAAATCATTACCAGAAGAATATCGTCAACTTTACAATAAAAGTTCGCACCATTTTATGGACAAAATGGAAAACTACGCACATTACGTGGGTTTTTTCAATGGAATTTTAAAAGGAGAACCAATCCACTTGAGTAAAACATATAAAAAATTGGTTAAAACCCCACCTTATGTGTATTTCAAGTATCTTCAGACATTTTTTGTTGAATTATTTTATAAAAATGTACCATTAATGAACATAGCTTACAAGTATTTAAATTGTCTATCATATTTTCTTCTCTATCCCGAAAAGAAATACAGTGCCTTAAACCAGTTCGATCCTTATTTAGCTTCTGCATTTTTGAAATCAGCGTTCATTAGTGGATTAGAAGAAACTAACCACAAAGACTTATATAAAGCGAAGGACCAATACACAACCTTTACATATTATGATTGCACATACTTTTATCTGTTTGAATTATCACATAAAGACAGAGACGCTGAATTGGCTGGACTGGATAATGTATTTAAAGTGCCATTTATGCTATCTTGTGTTTATACAGAGTCCTTGCCTGAAAACTCGTACATTTATTCGTTTCCTACAAAAAACAGTCGGGATCTTATAATTCATGGAATTTATCCCACTTTACATCACACAGATTACGACATACGTCAGAACATCCAACAGAATTATATCGTCCCATTACTACACAAGGTAATTGTGGATTTCGAAATTGAAAGAAGGAACAAAATGCTTTTCTATGAAAAAATACTTCCTAAACAGACATGCATCCATATGGGACCTTATATACTAGGAGGGAAAGCATTGCAGAAGGAATCCTTCAGGAAGATAACAAAACGACATTCTGTTCCATATATTGTGACTTCGATATTATTTGCACGATTTAATAATACAAATTTTGGTGCATACAAACGTAAAGGTTATTACGCATGCCAAGTTAAACAGCTAGGAATAGAAGTCTATTCACGTCCAGATGTAATATCTTTTCGTGGGACACTTTTCCCAATAAAAGAAGATAGTGTCAATTTCATAACTTGCGATGGGATATCAGAAGAATTAACATTTCACGTTTTCATACGTCCATTTCAGATAGACTTGTGGTGGGCTATAATTGTTTTCTTGATCAGCAATTTTGCATGGATGTGTTTTCTCATTTATCATACACAATGCAAAGACTACACGATGTCTGTCCTACTGTTATATGCATATTTGCTCGAGATATCTTTGGAGCCACATAAAAAGTTACAAAAATCGAGAGCATTCAATATTTTCATCGGTTCATTCATTCTGATGGGCATCATTGTGACAAATGGATACAAAGGACTAATCACTAATTACATGACTTTTAAATCAGTGACTAAACATGAAAACTTTGAAGATCTATTTCAGAGGAATTTTACATATTTTTCTCCAACCACATCGAAACAAAGTGAGAATGCTCTCAGTTATGACTATATACAAAACGATGAAGCAGCGCGATAATTATCGTGGTGGTAGACCTCTTGACACACAAACTATTTTTGGTCTTCAAATTCTAAACAATGGCACAGGAACTAATCCTTATGGAAACGATAGCAAATATTTAGACCACATCAAAGTTCCTTATGGCTATCCTCATGTTACATTTCAAATGGCCATGGCTACGTGTGAGAAAGTGGCCTTTGTTGACAAAACTTCCCATCTTGACAGATTCTATGTCAAATCTGCATGGCCCTCAAATATTTCCCATACCCTTTTACAATTTTATGAAGGAACAGAAGTACTTATGCCCCTAGTGGAATATATGATCCTGCATAATGAAATATTTTTTGATATTTTGAATGAGAAAATGCACTCTATTGTACAATCCGGAATGTTGCCTATTTGGGAACATTTTATAAATAGACAATGGATTTTAAATAAAGGCGGACTCATTTCTAGACATCATCCGAGGATAAAGCCAATTGGATTGGAATCAAATATCACTGTATTGCTATTTGTTTACATGATTGGCATCGCCATTACATTTATGGCAATGTTATTCGAAAATCATGCCGTTATTTTTAGAGTAGGTAATAGTTTCCTAAAGTGGTTTTTAATATTTTGTATAAATATTGATAAACATTTCTTAATGTTGCTTTACTGGTTTGGAAGTGTCTTTACAAGCCTTAGAAGGGGTCTTTCGTTCTGTAGAATAAATAAGTTCATGAAATGATTGTAAAAGAATGAAATTATAAACTATTGTAAATTAAATTAATTGAAATAATTACATAATTAAAAAAGTGGAGAATTCTGAGAAAAAGGAATGCCGTCATTTCTCGTTCTTCTTTCCTTCTCCCACGTCACATTTCACGACACGAAAGTCGTAGCCATAATCATTCTCACCACACCACAACCTCAAAAATAAAAGGTTGAATGATACTGAAATTGCACCTGCTATTTACAATATAAAATGGAATAATAATATTTCAAATCCTCTGTCTGTCACCCACAAATAAACAATATTCGCAAAGTGATTATTTACAAAGTGCATTATTAAGTTCAAAAGTAAATATACCAGATAAATAAGTCATTAGCACTGGATGGATTTATGTAATTAATAATTTACCGACACTTAGGTTATCAACAGTTTCATAACTTGCGATTGATTGCATAAACAACAGTAATAATTTACATGCAAATAGAGATATAAACTTGAGAATTTAGATAACAAGTTCAATTCTAAATATTATGTCCAATGTCAGTTCTGAATAATTGGACTCCGCATTACCGCATTATTATACAGAATGCATGAGTTGTTTCAGTTAAGGTTCGATCGGCAACGTTACAAATTTTTCTAAACCTAAGTATTGACTTTTTGGGGTCACTTTTGAAGAATTTATAAGCAGGGCTTGGCTCATTTTATGAATATTATTACCTTTTGCACTCGATTTCTTACTTGCGAAAATCAGAAGGCACTAGTGTCTTTTTAAATTTAAGTAATAGAAAGACTGCGGACACTGTGCACATTAGAAACATGTTTCAGGCTTACACTCTAAAGGGTGAGTGCGTGTATAGTGGTATAAAACTGGAGGTACGAAAATATTACAGTTGATCTTTGAGCATATCAGATTGCAGATAATTATTGATGCAACTTTTTTTTATACTACTGCACGTTTAGAATGCTATGAAGAAGAGTCACATTGTTTTAACCATGTAATTAATTAACACTGTTGTTAAGTGGATACAAACTGTATTTAAATATTGTCAAAAAATTGTTGAGAAAAATCTGCATGGCGTAGTTTTACTGATTTGATAATTGCAAATTAAATTAAGTTAAAAGGTATTGCAAATGAAATGCCCATTTATATGGAAATAGCCCTTAATATTATATAATTAATGGCGAACAATATTGTGTCAAAAGATAATGTTGAATAATAGATTTCGTAATTCCATTAATATGGTTGTTCACTTGAAACCATATCAATTTTAAAAGTGTTATGTCTGCAGTCTTATCTGTATAAAACCAGTGGGTAGTCAAATATTAGTTCACTTAATAAATGTCCACTGGATAGACAATTCTTTCCTATTCATTCCTTTGAACTCTTAAGCTGCAGAAATGTATTTTAAATCCTTATTAATCACTGGAGTACTTATTGGTCTCGTTGCTTTTAGTACAGCAATCCCAGCACCAAAAGCACCTGAAAATGTCCTGTCAGCATTTCAGGTATCAAAAATATAGCTGAACTTTACTGTTAAAAAAGAATTTGATTTAATTTTTTAATTTCCGTTTTTCTTTAATCGAATTCATGTAAAAATGTAATAAAAAGAATCGTTCTCATTTGTTTATAATTTTGCTTTATTTTCCAGAGCCTAGGTTTGAAAGGCATTGCAGAAGATGGAGGTCTTCTAGAAGCTTGGAAGATGTGGACAATGTACGTACAGCTTGACAACATCAAATTCTTTGACTCTAAAGTGAATATTCCAACCGAGTCCGGTGAAACTGTCGAAGTACAATTTCGGAACACCCACCTTCGAGGGATTCATAGGTTAGACGAGGGAATTGTTAAAGTGGAAGAAGTAAGTGACAAAATTACCATTTACTCTTATTCTATTGGATTCGAACACATTGGATTCCATTCGGATCTGGCCGAATACAATCCCGAAGATGGATCCTTTATCGCTGGGATGCGTTCGATGGCATCAATTACAAATTTGAAAGGCAAAATAGTGATCCAGATCAATTTAACACCTGGCGCTTTGCCAATTAGAATTATTGAACTCGGCTTAGATGATACTTTTGATGTAACTGTTCATGGAAAAACTCTAAATTCCCAATGGGGCGACCTTTCTGAGAAATCTGGACCTACAGTAAGTGACCCACCAAATACAATACAATACAAAACCGCTTTTACCTAAAACGATGAATAAATAAATTTTTTACAAGCAATTATTTTGCACACTATTGTGATTTTGAGTATGATATAAATAATTAAATAGGTGGCATAGCTTTTAAGTAGTAGTTTTCATTTTTATGTATTTTTTCAGATGAAATCACAAGCTAAAATTATTGAGTACTTGAAATCTACATACATTCCTCGTCTTTTACGTGAAAATTTAAGCTTAAAAACCATGTCTATTGTCAACCAAGGCATCGAAAATATCTTTACAAAACAAAGTGAGATTTCGAAAGCCGGACCATTTGGATGGTATGACAAAACTACATTCGCCTATTTTTGGGGCTACAGAAAAACCATGTGTGACAGCTATCAAGTGGAACTGAACCACACCTTGGAATATGGACGAGTGAATAGCGAAAGAATTACAGTCAAAAATGGAAATGTTCAGGGTTTGGAATATGTAAGACTCGTTGAATGTGGCAGCATTGAACAATGCAAGGAACTACCTGTAAGTACTTTTAATTTTATAATATGAATTGTTAACTTCTTTCGTATATTCAATTGATTATCCTTTTTCGATGTCTCTGATTGCAGAAATGCAACTAATATGTTAGTTGATAATTAATAGTTATATTGTATCTCGAAATAGGCAATTAGCGTATAAATTCCAGAGAAAAAAAGTTTGTGGGCTAAGAATAACAATGCATAGTACAGCGTAGATCTGTAATAGTACCTATAGTACTAAATTTCATTGTATTTTAGAGCTTTTAGTCAAAACATATCCAGTTATGATTTTTGTCATTACAGATATACAGATTTAATAGAATATATAAAGGGATTTTAAAACCTTAAAGATAATTTAGATAGATCAAAAGTACATAAAGTATATTGTTAATTACTGCTTTAATTTTGCAGTGTCCAACTGGAAGTATGACTTACAACTACGATGACATTTACATTGACTACGATATCGAAGCCTATGAAATGGGAATGAGACACACTGGGAAAATTACTGTCACCATAAGTGGACTGCAGCAGAAGGATTCTCATACATGTGTGACTGAATGCCCTGGATTTTGGTGTTACACTTACCCAAATACACACAGTAAAGTGTTTACTAAAACAGGAAAGGTCTTAGTCGATGTTGAAGGTCTTCCAGATTCGTTGCGCCCTCGACATGGCGATGTAAGTGTATTAGTATCTCTGGGTTTATAAATAGAGTTAATCAGAAGGTCATTGAATGCTGTTTTGATCATTTCAGTTGATCCAATTTGCTGAAGTCACTCGTGCAAAACTCATGGCTCAGATCTCAGACCGAGTGTATGGCACAGAACATTTGGATGATGCGCATTGCAAATTGGTGTAAAAGATGTATTTGTGGAATCTGAATTAACTATACTCATCTAATCCCAAATCGGCATAAATTGTATTTCAATTAAAAGTTATATATTGGAATAAAAGCAAAAGTGTATTACAAAGCAAAAGTTTATATTTCTGCTGTGTATATTATTTGCTTGTGATAGATTTACGAAAATTCACCCCTTGCCCTTATTTATTGTCAACATGTCAACACTAAAAATAAAATGCCAACACGACCAGTGACAGTAATTAGGTACTATGATGGATTTAATAATGTCGCATAATAGACTGGGATGATCAATTCACACGTGATTATTTTTTCTTATAGTATGTAAAATTAACAAATTGGAAAACTTATCGCTGGGCTGTGAACAAACTCATCTTGTTGAAATCTATCATTTTTGAATGGAATATATTTAACGGGTCAATGAAATAATTTAAATAGTAAATGAATAATGATTTAATCGGTAAATGCTGAAGATTTAAATGGAGATAATTTGAAAAAGTCAATACGTAATTATTTAAAAAGTCAATGAAAACGCTGAATGGGTAAATGGACGTTGCTTTTACATAGAAACCTTAGAGCATACCTAAAAGCAGTAAGAGACGGCCGTCTGAGAGTTTGAGATAGCAAAATTATGTTAATTTGTTGACCGATAAGAACAAGGTTGATGTTAGGTGTTAAAGTGAAGGGAAGTAAACGACACAATTCCCCACTATCTTCCACTCCCTGGGCCAGTAACCACAGTCTTCCAATGGCTTCACAATTAATTTATAGTTCCAATTCGGAAACCGAAAACAGTCCCCCGAAGAAAATTCAAAAACCTACTACTGAAAAGCCGGATTGGGGTTTACTAAAGAATTACTCAGACGAATTGGTAGCTTCAGCCGAAGTCCTTACTGCATGGACTAAATTATCCGTGAATTTTACTAGTGGAGGAAAAGTTGTATACTTTTATTGTAGGAAAATTAAAAGTGTCCCTGTAGACAGAAACTGGTGTTCAATAATGGGCTAAAAGCAATCCCACTATACTGACCGAACCCTCATGTGATGAAAATAAATTTCTCTACTTCTTTGGTGCTCAAGGCTGTTCCATTACAATAGATATGATTAAAAGATATTTGCTACCTAACCGTTTCGCCAAATGGACTAAATTTGATCACTTTCTAAATTCTGAATTTACTATGTGGCACACTACGTTTATAGTAAACGATTGGAAAAAGTCTAAATGTACATGTCCCTATTATCAAAAGAATTACATGTGCAAGCACATAGTTGCAATTGCGTCGATGCACAAACAATTTCGGTTTTCTCCAGCTGTTAAACGTATACCCCTCAACGCAAAGAGACGGCGAGGAAGACCAAAGGGGGCTACAAAAACATTGATTCGAGATTGATTATGCTACTGGCTGCCTGCTGATTTTTATGCCTTTTTGCTATTTAATGACTATGATCACAAACTAATTACTAAGACTACTTTTTAATGAATACTATTTAATGCCAATTAATGTATGTGACTGCTAATTTAATGACTATCATGTAATAATTAACACAATTTACCAATTCAGCGTTTTCATTGACTTTTTAAATAATTACGTATTGACTTTTTCAAATTATCTCCATTTAAATCTTCAGCATTTACCGATTAAATCATTATTCATTGACTATTTAAATTATTTCATTGACTATTTAAATTATTTCATTGACCCATTAAATAGCATCCTTTTTGAATTGAACTGAAACGGAAGTCAGAGAACTCGGCCTAAATTATCTGCTCGGTTGGATTTATTCTTCAGCCAATCGAAAAACTCACTTGTTTCACTTTTCACTTCAATCACAGATTGGTTTGAGCATTTATTAGTTGGACCAGCAAAGTCATAATATTTCTCTGTGCCAGTCAGTAATCATATCTATTTTGGGTACTTTCCCATTTTTTGCAATGCCCATTTTCATTTGCATATTTGTCACATTTATTTATCCGTAATTAGCAGTATATAGGTCATGACAAGACACCCAAGCAAGCATACATTCTCAAATTCAATTATATTTCAATTTCAAAGTTTTATATTGGAGAAAATTTGCCAAGCACGGCGAAGTATAATAATATAATGTGTCACTCTGTCCCTCATTTGATAAAATTTGACATATTTACCTCATTTGGCACAACTATCAGTTACCTACATTTATAATCTCTTGTTAAATATTATGTCATTAGTGTGACAATTTGATCAACAATAATGCTACCGTTTTGGTTATAACGCTTGATATTCTAATCAAAATAAAATGTATTTATGGGTTATTATGCTAAAACTGTTTGGAATACACATATAGACAGTGACTGATTAATAAAACTGAGATGATTAGCAATCAACTTATCTTGAATGCTAATAATCCTTCACCATTTGTAGTTACATTAGTATACCTACTCAGAAAACGTTGAACAACTCTTATTACAAAATTACAGTTTTACAAAGCTGCAAAATTACAAGTAAATACAGAGTTACATCTTTTATCATAAAATGAATTATTTTAATTTTGCATCAATTTTGTTGTACTCGTTTTTACTATTTGCTTGGAACGTAAGCTGTACATTCACAGAAATAAGTAAGTGTTCAAAATTCTTCTGGCTAACTAACAAATATTAAAAATCTTAATTTTTAAGTACCGAAATAAAGCAATTAAACTAATTAGAGTGCATTTGCCAGTTAAATTCGGAGATTTGGCCATTCTCTCCAAAATATTTAATTTTTCAAAAAGTATTCCTTTTTTTCACATCTACATCACCAATTGGATAGAAATTTTATTGTACGTTGTCTGATTTAAAAAGAATTTGGTACACTTAATTATATGTAAGATTGATAAAGACGGCTTGATATATTTAAATTTTCAGAATCACAAAAGCTTGAAAGTGAGGACAAAATAAAAGGTCAACCTGTTGCTTCTACTCGAGCCTTCCAGACGATTGGAAGTGTTAGCAAAACCATAACAAAAACATTTTTTGTGGAGTTAGTGGGTGAAAATGATGACATTCTAGAGGTTAGTAAAAATTAAACTAGTTTGCATCTAATAATTGCAATTTGAACTATGTCTGGTGTTTTATTACAGTTGAACTGGTTAGATGCTCTAGAGTATTGCCAGCAAAGAAATACTACGTTAGCACGAATCGAGTCCAGCGAAGAAAACGCTTTGGCTACAGATGTATTAAACAATGTTCTTCGTGAGTTGCATCTCCATTTAATAATATACGAAATCAAAACTTATAAATAATTTCGGAGTTTTTTTAAGCTACATTATATAAAATGAGTAAAATATAATTACTTATATCATAAAATAACACTCCAACAGGAAAAAATTAATTGAATTATTTCTATCATAATATATTTTAGTAGTTTACATGCTGTTTGGAACTTTTCATTAAATTTACACTAATACTCAATGGTGCTCCAAAATTAGATTATAACATAGAATAGCTCCTCTGATAAAATATTCTGATAGGAAAAAGTCCTTGTGTAGTAACAACAACAGCAAAAACCAAAATTGGATGACCCATTTCCGATTTTGATTAAGAGTTGAAAGATTGATGGTTTAGGCCTTCAAATCATTTATCCAATAGCTTATAAATTTTTAAAAACTATGGCAAGCTCTAAATAGGCTCGCCTGAGTATAGGGGACCGTGTGCACATTTTTGGTATAATAGTAGTAAGGTAGATTTTTAATGATTACCCACGCTTCCTCACTTTGTCCAATGGAGGATATTCTTTAAGCCAAATGCTTCAGCTTTAGACCAAATGTTTCGTATGATATTATAATTAGAGCTGACATATTGTTTTGTCCAGTTAACATTTTCTGAAATATCACGCATAGCTAAATTTTTATTCCATAAATAATGTAATTCTTTTCCCTCTCTACATACTGGTAAGTACCGACATAATTTCAAACTATTGTGCAAATGAAGGAGCTCATATCCTTTTTAAATTCATGCTTTAACTTTTTTAATACATGCTCTTCAGTTTTGCCGAAGTTAATAATGAAAATATTGTTGCATAAATTTAAAAAATATCCCTCAAGTATCTCCTTTTATGTAAATAATTTTATTCTAAACTATACATAAAAATTGTTATAGACCTTCACCACTACAATACTACTTTTTAAATTAATGTCATGGGCATTAAGTACTATTGACTAATACTAACACCAAAATTATTTAATAACATTCACGTTGATGTGACATAACGGTAAGACCCACATATTGAATATTAAATAATAATAATAATAATAGCAAATATTACCATTTCGATAATTATCAAAACGACTTTTACAAAAACGTTAAATAAACAACCTACAAACAAAACATATTATTATATCATGCTAGCACATAACCTTTCAAACAATCTCGATATGCTAATTTGAATCCTACGGAATCTTTTCTACAATCTTCATATTACAATTATTAAAAATTCATTCAACGTAGAGCAATAAAGCATGTTATTAATTATTATGTCAAAAGGTTACTTCGCCATCCTTTTGAATTCCCATTCCGTAATTGACTTTCCCTTCTTGTTTTTGAAGACATAGAATGCAGAATGTTGATCAACATATTTTGCCAATAAACTTTTCCTGAATTGAGTTTTGGTTACCGCCAAAGATCCGATGACAAGAGAATCGTACTGCATATCGATTAAAGTCAAAATGATTTGCTCCAAATGTTCAGTCCATTTCAGAAATTTTGAGTTTAGATCCAAGACCAAATGATGGCTCTTTAATCTTTTCACGGTTTCAATAAATTGATCCAAATGATTGTCTTGAATCACAAGTTTTTCCAGTTTAATTTCTTCTCCTGCAATAGCTCTCATGTTTCCGGTTAGATAAAGATTTTTGGTGCTTGGTTGGATCCAGTCGCTATTTAAGTCTTGATCCGTGAACTCCAAACTTTTATAAATTTGATATTTTCGACTGAATAATTTCACACTTGTAAGATGTTCACAGCCGGCAAATAAAGCCAGAGAATGTAAAGGCTTTTTTAAATCATCATCATCTGCAATATATACAGACTCATCAGTGTCGTCACTACTACTAAGGGAATCATAACTTTCGTCGTCCTCATTGTCGCCTCGGCCGTTATTACCATTTTCTGCATTTCCATCTTGACCCTTGAAACCATTTTCCGTATTTTTAGCTTGGCCATTATAAACATTTTCTGCATTATGATCTTGGTTGTCATAAATAACTTTTGTATTTCCATCTTGCCCATTATAACCTTCTTCTGCATTTACATTTAAGGCGTTACACCTATTTTCAACTGCATTTACTTCATGGTCGTTAGGGCCATCTTCGTATGAACTATCATCTTGACCATATCCTCGTGGACGTCTAAAAGAGGTGGCTTCTGTGTCTGTAAACAATTCGAGATATTTGAGATTCGGAAGAGACAAAAGGGGCGAACCAGTAATTTTCAAAGGTCTCGAAGTGTCCGCCTCTTTCAACAAAGTTAACTTCTCTATTGATTCTGGAAGCGCATCCAAATAAATATCTTCCGATCCAAACTCCAATTCGGTGAACTTCATTTGGGTCGGCTTCTTGAAACATATCTTGTCTAATTTAAATTTTCGATTGATTTGCCATTCAGATTTTTCAAAGTTTTCAATTGTAACCCAATTTAAGGACAGTTTGTCCAAATTGACTTTTTCTGACATATCGAAATCAAACATGGCAATATCTACATTTCTAGTATCCCAGGTCCAGACAATAGATTTACCCATTAGAGTCAACTCCTTTAAATTTGAAAAGTCTATCAATTCATTCGCCAACACATTATAGGCCAACTTTCTATCTTTATAAATTGCCACATTTTTTAATTCTAATTTTTTCACTGACAGTTTGGCCTTTTGGACCAAATTCAAGGCACAGTGAATTAAAGATAAGCTCTTGACTGAAGGTAATTTGTCCGTTGACACGATAAACTTGGATCCACCGCTTCCGTCGATAGCCAAATGAGCGAGATGATTGGAAATGTACGGACTGATAGAAAAATAATTTTCTATGGGATTCAATCTGAAAGGATTGTTCTTGTATCCAGATATTTCTATATTCTCAATATTCAATTCTTGGATAATCTGTTTCTGATCTTGTAGAAATCCAACGAGAGTTGACTCTGGCCATACAGCTTTGTGATGTGTGAATGATTTCAATTTAAAAGCATGGAAATTCCTCTCAGAATCTTTCGAAAGCTCCTTAAAACTTTTTGGTGACATTTCTTCAAAATAATTTCCTTCATTTGGGCAGCCGATTTTAATTAAGAATTTTTTGTCCAGAAATGAATGGGAAATGTCATTCCATTTCTTGCATACCAAACGGCACTTCTTAATGTCATCAAGACGCAAAAAGTTGAAGACATGATTAATTATCTGAAAAAAGCAAATATAGTTAACTCTAAGGATTTTTCCGAAAACTTTTGATTGTCAAATTCAACAATTCAGATTAGATTGAAAATAATTAAAAGTTCCTACCAAGGGATTTTGCAAAGGATTTTTTTGATTGTCTTCTTCATTGTTAACATCAGTAACACTTTCGACAATATCGTTCAAAGCCGATTTCTTATTAACTGCCTGATTGGTTGGGGTCCCGGCTCTTCTGAGAGAACTACGCCCTTCTTCTGATATGTCCATGTTACCTGTTAATTGAAAAATATAAGTTGGTATGATACACTATAGCATTGCGTTAAATTACCAAATGGCAATATGATATAGTTATTAGCATAATATAGACATAGTAATATTTAGTATACCATATTATTACAATGGCAATGGATCCAACCGTATTTGAGATTATGGTAGTTGTAGATGGCTCAATTTTCTTTTAAATTTAAAAGCTTTATTTGTGGAAATGGGTAATTTGGGGACTTATATTTAATTAGGCTATTGTGTACTCACCTTGAGCAGTTTGATGGTCTTATGATTGTAGTATTCGCTTTGGAACCAAAAGGATAATAATAAATGCTTCTTGTCACCGATCTTGATAAAGCGAAATTATCCAATGATAAATCCCACAAATGAAACTGAATAAAACGCTAACACAAAAACCCACAAACTAAATACAGCTTAACTGTCACACAACGCACCAGAATGCAATGCACAGTTCACAATGCCATGTAGTGAGCTTGTGATAACGATACTAATTTTAAAATCCGCCCATACTATTTCGCCAGTAATAATAATTACTAAACATTTGGAGTTAGTCTTAAAAGACCCTGCACTGCAGTGTCAAGTGTCATATTATGTCACAACAGCAAAATACATACATTATAATATTTTTACAGAATACCTGCGTCAATGCGCAGTCGTTGTAGTTTCTTATTTCAAAATTTAAATAGAATCTTCATTTCAAGATAGTATTTACATTTCTTCGTAGTTGTAGAGACCATGGAATGAAAATCTGGTATCCGGAGATTTCGTCAATAAAATTTCGACAATTGACAATGGTGATTCCGACAATAGGTAAAAGGTGATTCCGATAATGTTAAAGGAGATATCGATAATGTCAATGGGGAATTCGACAATGAATAGGAATATACTAATATTGTACTCTGTAATTCTGTGATGTTGTCTGTAGTGTATTATTTGCTACTTGATAAGACGTAAATTAGTACTCCTAGAATTTACATACATTCTCACAGTTGTCATTGTAATTTCAATACCTGGCTTTGAGTGAAACTTGGCTTTGTGATGGAACGTTTCGTGTAACCCCCAAGCAATATTCACAGCTCTATACGATCAGTGCAGTAATAAACGAGGTTGTTGTTCCTTTGGTTTTCGCCTTGTTACCAAATAAGACAGAAGCCACTTACGTAAAATTATTTGAAGTTATTGTTTCTTCAAACATAGGAGAAGTGTCGCAGCCTAGAGAAGTTATAATTGATTTTGAAATGGAAGTTTTAAAAACGCTTTGAATTTTGTTTTACCAAGCACTCAGGTATATGGTTATCTTTTTCATTTAGGTCATTGTTTTTATCGTAAAATACAAGAGTTAGGTCTGCAAAAACAATATATTGACCCAAACACAAGTATTAGCTTGAATGTCAGCTCCATGATAGCATTAGCATTTGTACCACAGAATGAAATAAGGATTCGTTTTTTAGAACTCCGGACTACTTTCCCATCAACTCTTACTCCATTCACTCAATATGTTGAAAAGAATTGGATAGGCACTTGGACAAGTCAACCAACTTTCCCTCCAGATATGTGGAATTGCTACCAGCGTTGTTTATCAGGAATTCCGCGTACTACTAATAGCCAGGAGGGTTTTCATAACCCGATTAATCTAAGGTTTAGAACGTATCATCCTAGGTTTTGGTGTTTCATTGAAAAATTACAGTTAGAGGAGAGCAAGTGGCATTTAGCTGTACAACGAATCGATGCAGGTTTATGAAGCCTATTGGTATCCTATTGGCTATTGGACAGCAGAATAAGGAAAGTCACTGCTAATTGGCATATTATTATGTTTACATGGTATGACATTTTGTGTGAATAAAAGAAATTTTTGATTTGTCGATATCTCCATTGTCATTGTCGAATAATCCTTTACCATTGTCGATATTAAACTTTTTCTTGTCGAAATCTCCTTTGTCAATTGTCGAAACTGTATTGACGAATTCTCCTACAACCGAAAATCTAAATCTCCGGCGTTATGGGTTAGGTATTTGGGTATAAGATAGCAAAACCACACTTCATGCCCTGCCTAAAACATATCGTCTGCTTAATATTACAAGGTAACAAGCCATTTTATCATGGCTGCTACAAAGAAACAAACCATTTTATCATGGCTGAGACAAAGTAACAAACCATTTTATCATGGCTGAGACAAAGTAACAAACCTAACTCCTGATACATTGGTTTGTTACTTTGTCGCGGTCATGATAAAATGGTTTGTTACTTTGTCTCAGCCATGATAAAATGGTTTGTTACTTTGTCTCAGCCATGATAAAATGGCTTGTTACCTTGTAATATTAAGCAGACGATATATTTATACTTTTTTAAACGATATATTGTATTAGTATCTGACAATTTTTGTAAACCGGAGCAATCGCTTACAAGTTGTTACAGAACAAGGTATCGAAAAACCCGGGTTTTTTAGGAAAAAACCCTCGACTCCGGGTTTTTTGGGGTTTTTTGGGTTTTTTGGGTTTAAGGGTTTTTTATATAATTATAGGCATAAATACAAGCCTATAGTAAGTATACTATAGTATTAATAGGAAAACTACAGCTGACAATAACAACAACCATGTAATCCTAAAACTACCATTATTTTACGTCTATAAAATCAAATCAAATGTCATAAAAATTTAATTTCAACATGTTTTAGTACAGTTAACAAGCAGTATTTTTCGTGAGCATCTATATTAATTATTATACTGTTTGATAACAACTAGTGAAAAACTATGGATTATTATATTTTACTGATTAAATAGACTTTAAGAAATTCCTTCATTAATATGGAGCTTCAATTGTACTTACGCAGTAATAAATGTGTAAGTGATTAATTAAAATTCAGCCGGCTAGTTGAACTCTGTTTGGGTATAAGATAGCAAAACCACATTTCATGCCCTACCTAGAACATATATTTATACTTTTTTAAACGATATTGTATTAGTATCTGACTTTTTTGCAACCCGGAGCAATCGTTTACAAGTTGTTACAGAAGAAACATGTAAAGAAAGAGTTTTAAACTTAAATGTTTTAAATCTGTATGTATTGCATCAGTACACATGACTGTCGCCTACCTTTCGAAATGAGTCATGTGAGCTAATATTATATTATAATTGTAGCTGTCATATTGTTTTGTCCAGTTAACATTTTCTGAAATATTGCGCATAGCTAAATTTTTATTCCATAAAGAATGTAATTCTTTTCCCTCTCTACATACTGGTAAGTATCGACATAATTTCAAAATATTGTGCAGATGAAAGAGCCTAGATGCAGTTGATAATGAAAAATTTCATACGTTGATGAAGATGTGTTTAAATGGCTGCTGACCTAAATTAAATGTCATCTGATTGCTTTTAATAATAATTATATTCTTTAATTAATCCCATGGTATCATGATACAAAAATTGTCACAATTTTTCTTGACTATTACAACACACTGCTTATACTATCTGTAATAATTAATATAATACCTAGGTCACCGTAATGCTAATTATATAACTTTAGTACAAAGATAATTCATAACAACATCTATTGTACTAAGTAACAGCTCATCTCAATCCTATTGTTATTATTATTAATATCTTAATATTACTAATCAAAAACATTTATTACAAAATTCGCTATAATTATAGTAATTAGAAATGTATTACAAACTATATCTAAACCGAAATTCCGAAACCAGACAAATTCATTAAATGCAGCTACATAATCACATGATGCTATAATACTAAACTACAATGCTACATTACGCTTCTATACAATTGCTTCCCACTTTTGTACAAATAGGTATACATAATCCATTAATTCTGTCATAATACATTATAATAATGATACGGATATTACCTAATTCTAAATACACTAATTCTAAAAGCTCGATTAATGATTAATGACAAAAAAATGCTATTTCAACTAAATATTACAAACTATAAATAGTCAAGACCAGAAAATTCATTAAATAATCTATAGTAGCTACGACATTTTGTGTAAATACCGTTAATATGTTTTTATGTTAGGTAGAGTGGGCGCAAGAACTTAGAATTGTCCAAATCTTGTACGATGTTGCAATCACGAAAGCCAGGTGGGGTTGTGATGGAAGAATTTGGAAATACTCCGAGGCCTGTTTCCCCTGAGAAGTGTTATGGACGTCGTTTTCGTTTGGGTTGACTTTTCCTCGCCATTTTAATCTATAATAATTACAATTGTTTATTTCAAACCCATCACTCATCATTGTCAGTTTATTATATGCCAATTTAATTAAATGATCATATTATTAACTATTAATTTACCTTATTCAATAAATGAACTTTACGGACGACTTCGTCGACGTTGACGTCGCCGGAGGATTCGGCTTTCATTTCAATGTTGGAGAATTTGTATCCTAAGAAAAAATTAATATCCACATCTTCATCTAGGAAATGAAGCCCGCCATCAACCTTCTTCAGATTTAAGACGCGGTCCCAAAATTCGCGACGTTTACGTTGAATGCAATCCTCCTGAGAAACCATAAAATTATTATTTAACTGTAAAATGGGGCTTTAAAGGCATTTAATTAAGTTCAACTTCGTTTTAGATTAAAATATCCAGTATTCATCGTTTTGCTTTCTTTTGTTTCACTTGGTTTTGACTGATAAAGCTGAAAAATATTTAATCCTTACCAATGGACTGGGAGACGGTTTGCGGAATGTTTCCTGAACTCTTACTTCAACTTCTTTCTTTATCCACGGATGAATTTCAATCCACCTGTCTACATCACTCCTTTCAATCCTGGGATCCTGCCGAGCCATAAAACGGAATAGCTTCATAGATCCTCGAATTGGTTTAGGGTTGCCTCTTTTGAAGTCTTGGATAATCTCTCGTCTCTTTTTCGTAAGACGCAGTTTTGGCCTGTAAGGTGGGGGAGATGTCCGTCGAAGCTGGAGGTTCCTGGGGAAAAGTTTATAAAAAGAGTTTTGAAATTAGATACTTGACTTTTTACCATTGCACCTCTCTCCTTCTGCCTCTCTACTTCTGTGAAAGGCATTTACAGAATATAATATTATCATGTATAGCAATGGATACAAAAAATAATCCAAACCAAGATTCTTTCTTTCATTGTATTAACAAAGACAAATCTGTTAAGGCAATTAAAAAAATCGATAGACATTCCTCACCTTCCTGGGACATTTCTTAACGGTATCATTTTGGATCGTTCACACGGCTTCCGTTGTCCGTTTAGTCTTAGTCTGAAAAAGGTCAAGATAATATAATTACTATCACCTGGATGCAATATATTTTTAAAAGCATTTTATTAACTCTGATTAATGGAGGTCGTTTTCCAATTTTATATCAGTGAAATAAAATAATATTCGGCGCGACTCTCGCTACAACACACAAGAAAACTTCAGAAAAAATCGGAAAGTTAGAAATGGAAAATTAGTATCAAAAAGGCCCCTTCTTTGAAAGATAGTTTAAAATTGCTTACCGAGAAAGAGAAGATTGTTGCTTTTTAAGAATTTTGAAGTGAAAACTTTCAAGAGTGCTTTAGGAAACGTCAGTCCACCAGCGATTTTGGAATGAGAGTGACTTCGAATCGTTAGGGAACACGTACTTATAAAATCCTAGTTCTTTGTTTAAGAGAACAAAGAAATTTGTATAGGAACCTGTACCAAGATATTCAGTCGTGACAAATCAGATCGTGCTGGTCGGTAGATGGTACCGGGATACAACGAGCATGCGCAACTTCATTTTGAAATCGGCTAAGCACGAGTAAGTTTCCCTGTTCATGCCTGTTGCTTAGATGCCAAATCACGTGTACAATACTTATCCGATAGTTTATAAATTTTTAAAAACTACAGCAAGCTCTAAATAGGCTCGCCTGAGTATTGGTGACCGTGTGGACTTGATGTAGTAGTAGTAATAGGTAGATTTTAATGATTACCAACACTTCCTCATACTTTGTCCAATGGAGGATATTCTTTAAGCCATAGGTTTTGACTAAATGTTTCTTATTATATTATAATTAGAGCTGACATATTTTTTTCCAGTTAACATTTTCCATAATATAGCTAAATTTTTATTCCATAAAGAATTTAATTCGTTCCCCTCTCTACATACTATGGTAAGTTTCGACATAATTTCAAAATATTGTGCAGATGAAGGAGTTCATATTATATTCTTTTTAATTCATGCTTTAACTTTTTTTAATACGACATGCTCTTCAGTTTTGCCGAAGTTAATAATGAAAATATTTTTGAAAAAATTATAAAAAACCTTTCCCTCAAGCATCTTCTTTTATGGAAATAATTTTATTCTAAACTATGCATGAAAATTGTAACACACCTTCACCACTACAGTATTACTTTTTAAATTAATGTCATTGTCATGGGCATTAAGTGCTTATGACAAATACTAACACTAAAATTAATTAATAACATTCACGTTGATGTGACATAACGATAAGACCCACATATTTAATATTAAATAATAATAGTAATAATAGCAAATATATACCTCGATAACTATCAAAACTACTTTTACAAAAACGATAAATAAACAAACTACAAACAAAACATTATTATATCAGTCTAGCACATTAATTGCCTTTTAAACAATCTCGATATGCTAATTTGAATCCTACGGAATCTTTTCTACAATCTAAATACTACAATTATTAAAAATTCATTCAACGCAGCATTAAAGCATGTTATTAATTATTATGTCATACGTTACTTCGCCATCCTTTTGAATTGCCACTCCATAATGGACTTTCCCTTCTTGTTTCTGAAGACATAGAATGCAGCATGTTGATCAACATATTTTGCCAATAAACTTTTCCTGAATTGAGTTTTGGTTACCGCCAAAGATCCGATGACAAGAGAATCGTACTGCATATCGATTAAAGTCAAAATGATTTGCTCCAAATGTTCAGTCCATTTCAGAAATTTTGAGTTTAGATCCAAGACCAAATGATGGCTCTTTAATCTTTTCACGGTTTCAATAAATTGATCCAAATGATTGTCTTGAATCACAAGTTTTTCCAGTTTAATTTCTTCTCCTGCAATAGCTCGGATGTTTCCAGTTAGATAAAGATTTTTGGTGCTTGGAGGGAGCCAGTCACTATTAAAGTCTTGATCCGTGAACTCCAAACTTTTATAAATTTGATATTTTCTACTGAATAACTTCACACTTGTAAGATTTTCACAGTTAGCAAATAAAGCCAGAGAATGTAAAGGCTTTTTTAAATTATCATCATCTGCACCAAACACAGACTCATCAGCGTCGTCACTAGTACTAAGGGAATCATAGCTTTCGTCGTCCTCATTGTCATTTCGGCCGTTATTACCATCTTCTGCATTTCCATCTTGAGCATTAAAACTATTTTCCGTATTTCCGTTTTGGCCATTATAAACATAATATTCTGTATTTCCAGCTTGGGCGTTAAAACCATTTTACGTATTTCCGTTTTGGCCATTATAAACATATTCTGTATTTCCAGCTTGGGCGTTATAAACATTTTCTGCATTATGATCTTGGCCATTATAACCTTCTTCTGCATTAGCATTTAAGTCGTTACACTTATTTTCAACTGCATTTACTTCATTGTCGTTAGGGCCATCTTCGTATGAACTATCATCTTGACCATATCCTCGTGGACGTCTAAAGGAGGTGGCTTCTGTAAACAATTCGAGATATTTGAGATTCGGAAGAGTCAAAAAGGGTGAACTAGTAATTTTTGAAGGTCGCTGTACATCCGCCTCTTTCGACAAATTCAACTTCTCGATTGATTCTGGAAGTGCATTCAAATAAATATCTTCCGATCCAAACTCCAATTCGGTGAACTTCATTTGGGTCGGCTTCTTGAAAGATATCTTGTCTAATTTAAATTGTCCCTTGATTTGCCATTCAGATTTTTCAAAGATTTCAATTGTAACCCAATTTAAGGATAGTTTGTCCAAATTGACTTTTTCTGACATATCAAGATCAAACATCGCACTATCTACATTTCTGGTATCCCAGGTCCAGACAATAGATTTACCCGTTAGAGTCAACTCCTTTAAGTTTGAAAAGTCTATCAATTCATTCGCCAACACATTATAGGTCAGCTTCTTATCTTTATAAATTGCTACATTTTTTAATTCCAATCTTTTCACTGACAGCTTGGCCTTTTGGACCACATTCAAGGCACAATGAGTTAAAGATAAGCTCTTGACTGAAGGTAATTTGTCCGTTGACACGATAAACTTGGATCCACCGCTTCCGTTGATAGCCAAATGAGCGAGATAGTTGGAAATGTACGGACTGATAGAAAAATAATTTTCTATGGGATTCAATCTGAAAGGATTGTTCTTGTATCCAGATATTTCTATATTCTCAATATTCAATTCTTGGATAATCTGTTTCTGATCTTGTAGAAATCCAACGAGAGTTGACTCTGGCCATGCAGCTTTGTGATGTGTGAATGATTTCAATTTAAAAGCATGGAAAGTCCTCTCAGAATCTTTCGAAAACTCTTTAAAACTTTTTGGTGACATTTCTTCAAAATAATTTCCTTCGTTTGGGCAGCCGATTTTAATTACGGATTTTTTGTCCAGAAATGAATGGGAAATGTCATTCCATTTCTTGCATACCAAACGGCACTTCTTAATGTCATCAAGACGCAAAAAGTTGAAGACATGATTAATTATCTGAAAAAACAAATATAGTTAACTCTAAGGACTTGTCCGAAAACTTTTCATTCTCAAATACAAATATTAAGATTAGAGTGAAAACAGTTGAAAGTTCCTACCAAGGGATTTTGCAAAGGATTTTTTTGAGTGTCTTCTTCATTGTTAACATCAGTAACACTTTCGGCAATATCGTTTATTTCCAAAGCCGATTTCTTATTGATTGGGGTCCCGGTTCTTCCAAGAGAACTACGTCCTTTTTCTGATATGTCCATTTTACCTGTAATTGAAAAATATAAGTTGGTATGATACACTATAGCATTGCGTTAAATTACCAAATGGCAATATTGTGTAGTTATGATTTATTATAGTAGAATATAGACTATAGACATAATAATATTTACTATAATATTATTACAATGGATCGAACCGTATTTGAGATTATGGTAGTTGTAGATGGCTCAATTTTCTTTTAAATTTAAAAGCTTTATTTGTGGAAATGGGTAATTTGGGGACTTCTATTTAATTAGGCTATTGTGTACTCACCTTGAGCTGTTTGATGGTCTTATGATTGTAGTATTCGCTTTGGAACCAAAAGGATAATGATAAATGCTTCCTGTCACCGATCTTGATGAAGCGGAATTATCCAATGGTAAGAAATTCCAAGTCCAACAAATGAAACTGAATAAAACGCGAACACAAAAACCCACTAACTAAATACAGCTTAACTGTCACACAACGCACCAGAATGCAATGCACAGTTCACAATGCAATGTAGTGAGCTTGTGATAACGATACTAATTTTGAAATCCGCATTTGGAATTTTGAAACTATTTTGCCAGTAATAATAATAATTACTAAACATTTGGAGTTAGTCTTAAAAGACCCTGCACTGCAGTGTCAAGTGTTATATTAGGTCATAACAGCAAAATACATACATTATAATATTTTTACAGACTACCTGCGTCAATGCGCAGTCGTTGTAGTTTCTTATTTCAAAATTTAAATAGAATTGTCATTTCAAGATAGAATTTACATTAATTCTTAGTTGTAGAGACCATGGAATTAAAATCTAAATCTCCGGCTTTATGGGTTAGGTATTTGGGTATAAGATAGCAAAACCACATTTCATGCCCTACCTAGAACATATATTTATACTTTTTTAAACGATATTGTATTAGTATCTGACATTTTTTGTAACACTGAACAATCGCTTACAAGTTGTTAAAGAAGAAACATGTAAAGAGTTTTAAACCGAAACATTTTAAATCTGTATGTATTGTATTGGTTGGTAAACCCAGTAGTTACAACTGACATTACAACTACCGTATTTTCCGAATTAGTTGACCAGGGTCAACCATTGTTTCAACCATGCCATTCATGCGAAAAATAAATAGATGACCCCGGCGGGGTCAACTAAAACGAACAGTGGCAATTATTGTTTCAAAGCAAATGCTAAATTTTTTACTTTTTTATACTTTTTTAAAATGAATGGAAAGGACAAAGTGCAAAATGTCAAATGAAGAAAATACAAGTAAATTAAAAGTTATTAAGAATATATTCAGTTATCGGTAGTCTGTTTCTATTAGTCGTACGAAGAAAGAATTGTGGCAGTACCAGTAGCACTTTCTTAGATAAAATCCATTTTCCTCCACTAATTTGGTTTTCGAAGTCTTATTAGACTTTGCGTAGTATTTAATTGTACTGCTACTTTATGTATATGCCGTTTAGTTGTATGCCTTCCGCTAAATTGTATAGTACAATCGGTTATCTTAATAAATTCCGAATGAGATTGTATTTTACTGGTCTTTTAGGAGTAGTTTGGATATGACCTTCTGAGGTGGACATTTTCACTAAAATTACAGTATCGTGATTTAAGCTAAGCTGGAGTGATTGTATATTACTTATCATAATCTAAGTAAGCCTAATTTCCAATTCATCACATTTTCCATGCAAATATTCAACTATATGAATACTAGTACTAGTATGTGTAGGTCATATTATGCATTGCCACTATACAAAACAGGGGGGTCAATTATTTCGAAGAGGGTCAACTAATGTTTGAAGGCACTTGATAACGTGAAAATATAATAGTTGACCCGGAGGGGGTCAACTATTTTGAACAGGGTGAATTAATTCGGAAAATACGGTATATCAAAATGAATTTTATCTCTATATTATAATCCTAGACTTGAAACATTTACGTGTCTATATTTCTATCTACGTATGTACGGGTGGTAGGGTGTTCCCAAAAGCAAAATGCGTATGTGTTCATATTTTACAAGAAAATAAACTACACTCAGTGCTAATATTAATTAGCATAATTTGAAAATAAACCAAATTGTTGAACGCGTATAGTTATTATATTATTATAGTTGGAGCTGTCATATTGTTTTGTCCAGTTAATATTTTCTGAAATATCGCGTATAGCTAAATTTTTATTCCATAAAGAATGTAATTCGTTCCCCTCTCTACATACTGGTAAGTACCGATATAAATATTGTGCAGATGAAGGAGCCTAGATGCAGTTGATAATGAAAAATTTCATACGTTGATGAAGATACGTTTAAATGCCTTCTGACCTAAATTAAATGTAATCTGATTGTTTTTAATAATAATTAGTCTTTAATTAATCCCATAGTATTATGATACAAAAATTGTCACAATTTTTCTTGACTATTACAACACACTGCTTATACTATCTGTAATAACTAATATAATACTTAGGTCACCGTAATGCTAACTATGTAACTTTAGTACAAAGATAATTCATAACAACATCTAATCTATTAAGTAAAAGCTCATCTCAATCCTATTGTTATTATCATTATGTTATTACAGCTAATCAAAAACATTTATTACAAAATTCGCTATAATTATAGTAATTAGAACTTTATTACAAACTATATCTAAACCGAAATTCCGAAACCAGACAAATTCATTAAACGCAGCTACATAATCACATAATGCTATAATACTACACTACAAAATTACGCTTCTATACAATTACTTCCAACTTTTGTACAATTAGGTATACATGATCCATTAATTCTGTCACGATACATTTATAATAATGATACGGATATTACATAATTTAAAATACACACTAATAATTCTAAAAGCTCGATTAATGATTAATGACAAAAAATGCTTTCAACTAAATATTACAAACTACAAATAGTCAAGACCAGAAAATTCATTAAATAATCTATAGTAGCTACGACATTTTGTGTAAATACCGTTAATATGTTTTTATGTTAGGTAGAGTGGCCGCAAGAACTTAGAAGTGTGCAAATCTGGGGCGATGTTGAAATCACGAAAGCCAGGTGGGGTTGTGATGGAAGAATTTGGAAATACTCCGAGGCCTATTTACCCTGAGAAGCGTTATGGACGTCGTTTTCGTTTGGGTTGACTTTTCCTTGCCATTTTAATCTATAATAATTACAATTGTTTATTTCAAACCCATCACTCATCATTGTCAGTTTATTATATGCCAATTTAATTAAATTATCATAGTATTAACTATTAATTTACCTTATTCAATAAATGAACTTTACGGACGACTTCGTCGACGTTGACGTCGCCGGAGGATCGGCTTTCATTTCAATGTTGGAGAATTTGTATCCTAAGAAAAAATTAATATCCGCATCTTCGTCTAGGAAATGAAGCCCGCCATCAACCTTCTTCAGATTTAAGACGCGGTCCCAAAATTCGCGACGTTTACGTTGAATGCAATCCTCCTGAGAAACCATAAAATTATTATTTAACTGTAAAATGGGGCTTTAATGGCATTTAATTAACTTCAACTTCGTTTTAGATTAAAATATCCAGTATTCATCGTTTTGCTTTCTTTTGTTTCACTTGGTTTTGACTGATAAAGCTAAAAATAGTTAATCCTTACCAATGGACTGGGAGACGGTTTGAGAAATGTTTCCTGAACTCTTACTTCAACTTCTTTCTTTATCCACGGATGAATTTCAATCCACCTGTCTACATCACTCCTTTCAATCCTGGGATCCTGCCGAGCCATAAAACGGAATAGCTTCATAGATCCTCGAATTGGTTTAGGGTTGGCTCTTTTGAAGTCTTGGATAATCTCTCGTCTCTTTTTCGTAAGACGCAGTTTTGGTCTGTAAGGTGGGGGAGATGTCCGTCGAAGCTGGAGGTTCCTGGGGAAAAGTTTATAAAAAGAGTTTTGAAATTAGATACTTGACTTTTTACCATTGCACCTCTCTCTTTCTGCCTCTCTACTTCTGTGAAAGGCATTTACAGAATATAATATTATCATGTATAGCAATGGATACAAAAAATAATCCAACCCAAGATTCTTTCTTTCATTGTAATAACAAAGACAAATCTTTCAATGCAATTTTAAAAATCGATAGACAACCCTTACCTTCCTGGGACGTTTCTTAACGGTATCATTTTGGATCGTTCACACGGCTTCCGTTAACTGTTTTGTCTTAGTCTGAAAATGGTCAAGATAATATAATTACTATCACCTGGATGCAATATATTTTTAAAAGCATTTTATTAACTCTGATTAATGGAGGTCGTTTTCCAATTTTATATCAGTGAAATAAAATAATATTCGGCGCGACTCTCGCTACAACACACAAGAAAACTTCAGAAAAAATCGGAAAGTTAGAAATGGAAAATTAGTATCAAAATGGCCCCTTCTTTAAAAGATAGTTTAAAATTGCTTACCGACAAGGAGAAGATTGTTGCTTTTTAAGAATTTTGAAGTAAAAACTTTCCAGAGTGTTTTAGGTAACGTCAGTCTACCAGCGATTTTGGAATCAGAGTGACTTCGAATCGTTAGGGAACACGTACTTATAAAATCCTAGTTCTTTGTTTAAGAGAACAAAGAAATTTGTAGGAACCTGTACCAAGATATTCAGTCGTGACAAATCAGATCGTGCTGGTCGGTAGATGGTACCGGGATACAACGAGCATGCGCAACTTCATTTTGAAATCGGCTAAGCACGAGTAAGTTTCCCTGTTAATGCCTGTTGCTTAGATGCCAAATCACGTGTACAATACTTATCCGATAGTTTATAAATTTTTAAAAACTACAGCAAGCTCTAAATAGGCTCGCCTGAGTATTGGTGACCGTGTGGACTTGATGTAGTAGTAGTAATAGGTAGATTTTAATGATTACCAACACTTCCTCATACTTTGTCCAATGGAGGATATTCTTTAAGCCATAGGTTTTGACTAAATGTTTCTTATTATATTATAATTAGAGCTGACATATTTTTTTCCAGTTAACATTTCCCATAATATAGCTAAATTTTTATTCCATAAAGAATTTAATTCGTTCCCCTCTCTACATACTATGGTAAGTACCGACATAATTTCAAAATATTGTGCAGATGAAGGAGTTCATATTATGTCATTTTTAATTCATGCTTTAACTTTTTTTAATACGACATGCTCTTCAGTTTTGCCGAAGTTAATAATGAAAGTATTTTTGAAAAAATTATAAAAAACCTTTCCCTCAAGCATCTCCTTTTATGGAAATAATTTTATTCTAAACTATGCATGAAAATTGTAACACACCTTCACCACTACAGTATTACTTTTTAAATTAATGTCATTGTCATGGGCATTAAGTGCTTATGACTAATACTAACACTAAAATTAATTAATAACATTCACGTTGATGTGACATATGACGATAAGACCCACATATTGAATATTAAATAATAATAGTAATAATAGCAAATATATACCTCGATAACTATCAAAGCTACTTTTACAAAAACGATAAATAAACAAACTACAAACAAAACATTATTATATCAGTCTAGCACATTAATTACCTTTTAAACAATCTCGATATGCTAATTTGAATCCTACGACGGAATCTTTTCTACAATCTAAATATTACAATTATTAAAAATTCATTCAACGCAGCATTAAAGCATGTTATTAATTATTATGTCATACGTTACTTCGCCATCCTTTTGAATTGCCACTCCATAATGGACTTTCCCTTCTTGTTTCTGAAGACATGGAATGCAGCATGTTGATCAACATATTTTGCCAATAAACTTTTCCTGAATTGAGTTTTGGTTACCGCCAAAGATCCGATGACAAGAGAATCGTACTGCATATCGATTAAAGTCAAAATGATTTGCTCCAAATGTTCAGTCCATTTCAGAAATTTTGAGTTTAGATCCAAGACCAAATGATGGCTCTTTAATCTTTTCACGGTTTCAATAAATTGATCCAAATGATTGTCTTGAATCACAAGTTTTTCCAGTTTAATTTCTTCTCCTGCAATAGCTCGGATGTTTCCGGTTAGATAAAGATTTTTGGTGCTTGGTGGGATCCAGTCGCTATTTAAGTCTTGATCCGTGAACGCCAAACTTTTATAAATTTGATATTTTCGACTGAATAATTTCACACTTGTAAGATGTTCACAGCCGGCAAATAAAGCCAGAGAATGTAAAGGCTTTTTTAAATCATCATCATCTGCAATATATACAGACTCATCAGTGTCGTCACTACTACTAAGGGAATCATAACTTTCGTCGTCCTCATTGTCGCCTCGGCCGTTATTACCATTTTCTGCATTTCCATCTTGACCCTTGAAACCATTTTCCGTATTTTTAGCTTGGCCATTATAAACATTTTCTGCATTATGATCTTGGTTGTCATAAATAACTTTTGTATTTCCATCTTGCCCATTATAACCTTCTTCTGCATTTACATTTAAGGCGTTACACCTATTTTCAACTGCATTTACTTCATGGTCGTTAGGGCCATCTTCGTATGAACTATCATCTTGACCATATCTTCGTGGACGTCTAAAAGAGGTGGCTTCTGTAAACAATTCGAGATATTTGAGATTCGGAAGAGACAAAAGGGGCGAACCAGTAATTTTCAAAGGTCTCGAAGTATCCGCCTCTTTCAACAAAGTTAACTTCTCTATTGATTCTGGAAGCGCATCCAAATAAATATCTTCCGATCCAAACTCCAATTCGGTGAACTTCATTTGGGTCGGCTTCTTGAAAGATATCTTGTCTAATTTAAATTTTCGATTGATTTGCCATTCAGATTTTTCAAAGTTTTCAATTGTAACCCAATTTAAGGATAGTTTGTCCAAATTGACTTTTTCTGACATATCGAGATCAAACATGGCAATATCTACATTTCTAGTATCCCAGGTCCAGACAATAGATTTACCCATTAGAGTCAACTCCTTTAAATTTGAAAAGTCTATCAATTCATTCGCCAACACATTATAGGCCAACTTTCTATCTTTATAAATTGCCACATTTTTTAATTCCAATTTTTTCACTGACAGCTGGGCCTTTTGGACTACATTCAAGGCACAGTGAGTTAAAGATAAGCTCTTGACTGAAGGTAATTTGTCCGTTGACACGATAAACTTGGATCCACCGCTTCCGTCGATAGCCAAATGAGCGAGATGGTTGGAAATGTACGGACTGATAGAAAAATAATTTTCTATGGGATTCAATCTGAAAGGATTGTTCTTGTATCCAGCTATTTCTATGTTCTCAATATTCAATTCGTGGATAATCTGTCTCTGATCTTGTAGAAATCCAACGAGAGTTGACTCTGGCCATACAGCTTTGTGATGTGTGAATGATTTCAATTTAAAAGCATGGAAAGTCCTCTCAGAATCTTTCGAAAACTCTTTAAAACTTTTTGGTGACATTTCTTCAAAATAATTTCCTTCGTTTGGGCAGCCGATTTTAATTACGGATTTTTTGTCCAGAAATGAATGGGAAATGTCATTCCATTTCTTGCATACCAAACGGCACTTCTTAATGTCATCAAGACGCAAAAAGTTGAAGACATGATTAATTATCTGAAAAAAACAAATATAGAACTCTAAGGACTTGTCCGAAAACTTTTCATTCTCAAATACAAATATTAAGATTAGAGTGAAAACAGTTGAAAGTTCCTACCAAGGGATTTTGCAAAGGATTTTTTTGAGTGTCTTCTTCATTGTTAACATCAGTAACACTTTCGACAATATCGTTTATTTCCAAAGCCGATTTCTTATTGATTGGGGTCCCGGTTCTTCCAAGAGAACTACGTCCTTTTTCTGATATGTCCATTTTACCTGTAATTGAAAAATATAAGTTGGTATGATACACTATAGCATTGCGTTAAATTACCAAATGGCAATATTGTGTAGTTATGATTTATTATAGTAGAATTCAGACTATAGACATAATAATATTTACTATAATATTATTACAATGGATCGAACCGTATTTGAGATTATGGTAGTTGTAGATGGTTAAATTTTCTTTTAAATTTAAAAGCTTTATTTGTGAAAATGGGTAATTTAGGGACTTCTATTTAATTAGGCTATATATTGTGTACTCACCTTGAGCTGTTTGATGGTCTTATGATTGCAGTATTCGCTTTGGAACCAAAAGGATAATGATAAATGCTTCCTGTCACCGATCTTGATGAAGCGGAATTATCCAATGGTAAGAAATTCTAAGTCCAACAAATGAAACTGAATAAAACGCTAACACAAAAACCCACTAACTAAATACAGCTTAACTGTCATACAACGCACCAGAATGCAATGCACAGTTCACAATGCAATGTAGTGATTTGTGATAACGATACTAATTTTGAAATCCGCCCAAACTATTTCGCCAGTAATAATAATTACTAAACATTTGGAGTTAGTCTTAAAAGACCCTGCACTGCAGTGTCAAGTGTCATATTATGTCATAACAGCAAAATACATACATTATAATATTATTACAGACTACCTGCGTCAATGCGCAGTCGTTGTAGTTTCTTATTTCAAAATTTAAATAGAATTTTCATTTCAAGATAGTATTTACATTTCTTCGTAGTTGTAGAGACCATGGAATGAAAATCTAAATCTCTGGCGTTATGGGTTAGGTATTTGGGTATAAGATAGCAAAACCACACTTCATGCCCTGCCTAAAACATATATTTATACTTTTTTAAACGATATATTGTATTAGTATCTGACATTTTTTGCAACCCGGAGCAATCGCTTACGAGTTGTTACAGAAGAAACATGTCAAGAGTTTTAAACTGAGATATTTTAAATCTGTATGTATTGCATTGGTTGGTAAACCCAGTTTTTACGATTGACATTACAACTATCCCAAAATGAATCTATCTCTATATTATAATTGTAGACTTGAAAAATTTACGTGTCTATATTTGTATATATATATGTACGGGTGGTAGGGTGTTCCCAAAAGCAAAATGCGGATGTTTTCATATTTTACATGAAAATAAACTACACTCTGTGTTAATAATAATTAGCATAATTTGAAATTAAACCAAATTGTAGAACGCATATAGTAAATATTTCGAAATTCAACATCCGGTACACATGACTGTCGCCTACCTTTCGAAATGGAGGCATGGGAGCTACTATTATATTATAATTAGAGCTGTCATATTGTTTTGTCCAGTTAACATTTTCTGAAATAGAAATATCGAGCATAGCTAAATTTTTTATTCCATACAGAATGTCGTTCGTTCCCCTCTCTACATGCTGGTAAGTACCGACATAATTTCAATGTGCAGATGAAGAAGCCTAGATGCAGTTGATAATGAAAAATTTCATACTTTGATGATAAACGTTTAAATGCCTTCTGACCTAAATTAAATGTAATCTGATTGCTTTTAATAATAATTAGTCTTTAATTAATCCCATGGTATCATTATACAAAAACTGTCACAATTTTTCTTGACAATTACAACACACTGCTAATACTATCTGTAATAATTAATATAATACCTAGGTCACAGTAATGCTATATATAACTTTAGTACAAAGATAATTCATAACAACATCTAATGTACTAAGTAAGAGCTCATCTCAATCCTATTGTTATTATCATTATTATCTTATTATTGTAATCAAAAACATTTATTACAAAATTCGCTATAATTATAGTAATTAGAACTTTATTACAAACCATATATAAACCGAAATTCCGAAACCAGACAAATTCATTAAACGCAGCTACATAATCACAAATAATGCTATAATACTAAACTACAATGTTACATTACGCTTCTATACAATTACTTCCAACTTTTGTACAATTAGGTATACATAATCCATTAATTCTGTTACAATACATTATAATCATGATAAGCATATTACCTAATTCCAAATACACTAATTCTAAAAGCTCGATTAATGATTAATGACAAAAAAATGCTATTTCAACTAAATATTACAAACTATAAATAGTCAAGACCAGAAAATTCATTAAATAATCTATAGCAGCTAGGACATTTTGTGTAAATATCGTTAATATGTTTTTATATTAGGTAGAGTGGGCGCAAGAACTTAGAAGTGCCCAAATCTTGTACGATGTTGTAATCACGAAATCCAGGTGGGGTTGTGGTGGAAGAATTTGGAAATACTCCGAGGCCTGTTTCCCCTGAGAAGCGTTATGGACGTCGTTTTCGTTTGGGTTGACTTTTCCTTGCCATTTTAATCTATAATAATTACAATTGTTTATTTCAAACCCATCACTCATCATTGTCAGTTTATTATATGCCAACTTAATCAAAATGATCATATTATTAACTATTAATTTACCTTATTCAATAAATGAACTTTACGGACGACTTCGTCGACGTTGACGTCGCCGGAGGATTCGGCTTTCATTTCAATGTTGGAGAATTTGTATCCTAAGAAAAAATTAATATCCGCATCTTCGTCTAGGAAATGAAGCCCGCCATCAACCTTCTTCAGATTTAAGACGCGGTCCCAAAATTCGCGACGTTTACGTTGAATGCAATCCTCCTGAGAAACCATAAAATTATAATTTAACTGTAAAATGGGGCTTTAATGGCATTTAATTAAGTTCAACTTCGTTTTAGATTAAAGTATCCAGTATTCATCGTTTTGCTTTCTTTTGTTTCACTTGGTTTTGACTGATAAAGCTGAAAAATATTTAATTCTTACCAATGGACTGGGAGACGGTTTGCGGAATGTTTCCTGAACTCTTACTTCAACTTCTTTCTTTATCCACGGATGAATTTCAATCCACCTGTCTACATCACTCCTTTCAATCCTGGGATCCTGCCGAGCCATAAAACGGAATAGCTTCATAGATCCTCGAATTGGTTTAGGGTTGGCTCTTTTGAAGTCTTGGATAATCTCTCGTCTCTTTTTCGTAAGACGCAGTTTTGGTCTGTAAGGTGGGGGAGATGTCCGTCGAAGCTGGAGGTTCCTGGGGAAAAGTTTATAAAAAGAGTTTTGAAATTAGATACTTGAATTTTTACCATTGCACCTCTCTCTTTCTGCCTCTCTACTTCTGTGAAAGGCATTTACAGAATATATCATGTATCATTGTATTAACAAAGACAAATCTGTTAAGGCAATTAAAAAAATCGATAGACATTCCTCACCTTCCTGGGACGTTTCTTAACGGTATCATTTTGGATCGTTCACACGGCTTCCGTTGTCCCTTTAGTCTTAGTCTGAAAAAGGTCAAGATAATATAATTACTATCACCTGGATGCAATATATTTTTGAAGGCAGGTCGTTTTCCAATTTTATCTCAGTGAAATGAAATAATATTCGACGCGACTCTACTCTAGCTACAACACACAAGATAGCTTTAGAAAAAATCGGGAAGTTAGAAATGGAAAATTAGTATCAAAATGGCCATGACCCCTTCTTTAAAAGACAGTTTAAAATTGCTTACCGACAAGGAGAAGATTGTTGCTTTTTAAGAATTTTGAAGTGAAAACTTTCAAGAGTGTTTTAGGTAACGTCAGTCCACCAGCGAATTTGGAATGAGAGTGACTTTGAATCGTTAGGGAACACGTACAATTGTAAAATCCTAGTCCTTTGTTTAAGAGAACAAAGAACTTTGTAGGAACCTGTACCAAGATTTTCAGTCGTGACAAATCACATCGTGCTGGTCGGTAGATGGTACCGGAATACAATGAGGCTGCGCAACTTCTTTTTGAAATCGGCTAAGCACGAGTAAGTTTCCCTGTTCATGCCTCTTGCTTAGATGCCAAATTGCAATTCACGTGTACAATACTTTACTTCGTGAAACACAAAGCAGCATTTATATTGAAACAGTTACAACAATAACACGGAAATCTGAGCATATTGATATCAAAAGAATCGACTGAAATTCAAAGTAGTAGATCATTATGGGCTTACAAAACAAACAGAAATTCAAACTAGTTTAATATTGAATATCGATAATAGTATTTAATTCATGTGGAGAATTCAAAAATTGTATATCCATGTAAGTTCGAAAAAGCCACCTCCAAATGCTTTAAACCTATTCAGCTTGGCATTTTACAACGTGGCAATTATACAGATTAGTGAACATTAGAACATTGTGCTATCTCTTTTGGATCCAGTGTCGCTTTAGTGAATTTGTGGGTCAGTTTTTGAAATATTCCATTATGGTTTGAAATTGAATTCATTCAATAAATTGATTTTTATTGGGGCGATTGTAATTTACATAATTCACCAGTTACTTAATTATTAAGCATTAAATGCATTAATTAAACTAACTAATATAAAATAACACTGATATTTTTCGGCACTGATAATTTTTTTATTAAGGTGGGGTTCATTGTTTCATAGCGGAATCTATAGTCTGCGACAAAACTTAAAAAATTGGGTGTGCGCGCAAATTGTGGATGAGAAGGAATTGCTGCGAGTTGTTGAGTTGTTTTGATGGTTGCGGAGCTTTTGTTTGTAAAGAAATTGTTTGTGGACGTCTCCTTGTTCTCCCCACAAATATTTTCGCAGTAATTATCAAAAATTTTACATGGAAAATCGCATTTTCCAAATTGCGAAACTTTAGGACATTGTGCAGAGGTGAAATAAATTTCAAAAAAAAGACGATCAAAATATCTATCGAACCTGAAGCCGCTTTTTTAATTTTTCATCATTTAAACAGTAAATAAAAATGTAAATACATTTCTGCAATGCATTTCTCCTACTCAAATTAAATTCAAATTTTCAGCTTTCGAAAAATGTTTTTGAAATTTTGGCCTTCAGGTTCGATAGAGAAATATGCGTAGATTTCAAAAGTGTCAATTTTATTACTATACTCTTTGCCGTTCTCTCTGAATCTGGAATTTGCGAACAATAAACCCACCCTTAATCAACAGAAAATTTGACTAAGAACGGTTTGCTAAGAATGTTTTGCCATAATGTAAGTACTAGGTTTAACATTTAAAATTTCATTGAAATTTAACATTTTTAAAACAATTTGTACGTTGTTAGTATAGTTCTATCTAATACAGTATAATGTTAATTCTACTAATAATCTAAACTATAATAATAATCTATATACACAATATTACGCTTAAATTGAAAGCATAGTTGAAATTATTGGCAACACAAGCATTTAGCATAAAAATAATTGGAATTTACATTTCAAATTGGTTTATTACAATTTCAATCCAACTCTTCATCAAATATTATCTTGTTTGCAGTCTTTACAAGCTTTGAAGAATTTCCTTCAAACTTTAACCTTATTTCGTCAAGTAGTGAGAAGTTAAAACCTTCTGGCATCTCTTTCAATGTGGTTGCCATTATACTTTCTAACAAATCATTGAACTGATTTTTTGTGATGTACGTTTTTAAACCGTACACCGTTTTAATCATATCCTCATAATGCTCAGGTAATAAATTGATATTATTGCATTTTAAATGACAAAAGGCAATTCTGTCATGGAAAGTGATGTAATCGTTGATCATTTTGAAGAGTATTTCTTCCCCTTTGGTAACAATAAGGGTTGAAATCGATTCTTCACTAAGTATTACTGCCATGTCTTGGAGCATTGGCAATAAAATTTGGATAATATCACTGATTTTCATGGCATAAAGTGGGTCCTGTAAATTAGCATCAGATTGGGGTTGCTCTTTAACCATTTTCTGTATTTCAACGGGACTACTGATATTATCTATTTTAGAAATAATGAGCTTGGATGTAACATTATATATTTCGGTAGCCTTTTCCTCTTGGTCGCAAATTCTATACAACTGTCCAAGTTCAATAGTAAGGGACTGTAGTTTATGTAACCATTCATAAGATATGTCATCGCATTTTTCAAAATAATCGGAAAACTTTGGAAAGCAAACCTCATTCTGTGCCAAAGATAATTGAATTTCCCCTGCTTCCTCCAATATTTTGGACGACTTCTTATTAAATGATAAGAGATAGTCCAAAGAACTTTCAGAAACTAAATCAATGTGGGAGAACACGTCTTCCACTATTAATTTGATTTTATCTATATTCATAGTTGAAGCTAGACATTCTAAATAAGAACGAGCAAATGTGAGTAACCTGATAAATGTTTCACTTTTATGTTGTTCTAGTTTCATATTTTTGGCGAATTTGTCATAAATAATCGCCATCAATTCCACTACTTCAGGGTGATTCATATCGCTACTGGAATTGAGAATGCCAGAGAACGCATAATGAATTAGCTCGTCCTTTTTGTACTTGAGACATTCAAAAGCAATGAACTTAAGTGTATTAATTTCCAAATTAATTTCCTCGTTTTTTGATGCCATTACAAGCTTGTTGACTATTTCCCCCTCTAATTCCTGGAAATGATAAGATTTTGTCTCATTATCATTACTATCATTGTATGACATTATATAGCAAAATAACCCCCTGAAAAGTTTCAATGTCTCGTCATAAGCCTCACTAAGCCCTTCTGCTGCATTGTCTATTACTTCTCTAAGGTCCCATACATTTTGACTTGCTTCATCAATGTCCAATAATATTGATGCATATTGTAGACAGACATTTTTTATGTCGTCATACATTTTTAACTCTGAGCAGCCCTCTATGCATCCACTTGCAATAAACTTAAAGAAATCTAAATCAAATTTGGTAAGCCTGCCAGAAGTAGATAATGAAGTTACTAATGAAACAGTAACAGAAAACGTCTCCAGCATGCCGCCAACCATCAATCTTTTAGACTTCTTCCCTGCCAGCTCAAAAAATAACATGAAGGGGGTTATTCGGTCATCAGGGAGCGAATAGTTTTTCAGTTCTTTGCAATACTTAATAATTTGTTTGGAAAAATTTTCCTTCTCATGCATCATGAAAATCATCATAATGCCAACGTAAGCTTTAGGTAAAGGTTTAGTAAAATCAAAACAAGGCCATAAATCACTACCTTCGAAATCATTTCCGTCGTTAGCAATTACATCAAATAAATGAGGGCTGATATCGTAATGAGTGTTAAATTCTAGCTTCTTGTAAATATTCTCCAAACTAGATAAAGCAGACCTTGGTGTATTTTTCGTTTTCCTTTTCTTCTTAAAAAACCACTTTTTGATGGTTAATATTAAACCACCTTCTTCCCCGTAACTTTCATCTGATTCAGAACTTTCGCCTGACAATGACTCTGCATCGAAAAGGTTAATAATAGCAAGACCAAACGAAGCATGATAGTAAATATCTGTCCATGGAGACGTTAAACTGTAATAAGACGTATCTTTTACTTCTTCAAGCAAAGACTTAAATTCGCTTTTTTTATCATCGTCATAGTCATCGTTCATAATAGTGATCCAAGCAAGTGCTACCTTAGCACAACAAATGGCCAGCTGATTTTGTGTTTTCATTTTCTCGAATGTAGAGAGAACTTCATTCATGAAAAAATATACATCCTCTTTGTCATCATCCTCATTAGGCTGAGATTGATGATATTCGAGAATACTAAAAGGAAATCGCCAAAACTCGTTTATCAGCTCTTCATGGCTTTCAGCATGATGCCAAATTGCACACGAATGCTGGAAAAATGAATTATCCCCGTTACATTTATTAACACTTTTAAAAAATTCTGATTTGCTAAGTAAATGGGACATTAGCTTCCGGAGTAACTGAATTTTACTCTTTTCACTCAAGCGACTGTTTAGAACCTGCTGTAGAAGTCTGTGTATGCTCACAGTTTTAGAGTTTGTGGAACAAATTGGATTTTTATTGCTGCTATCATGTGAATCGACGGAAATTAAAGAATATTGTGAGAGGAAATCAAAACATTGCTTTATAACGCTGTCAGGATGGTTTTCATAATCGTCAAGGATTGACAGATTTATATTATCGGCTTGAAAAAACGAAAAAAGATTCAAAAATTCAAGACCCAATTCACCATAGGTTTCGTTCTTTTCGATTTGCTCAATAGAAATTTGCAGAGTATTTGTTATTGAGCTTTGGTAGTCGTCAATGTTTCCAGAGTGCTTCAGCAAGGTAGACGATTGGCAAAGTCTCTGAACGAAATCAGAGATATTTTCCTGGTCTTCGAATTTCGAAATCATTGCAGCCGCATGTTGAAGAGCGAGGGGAAGATAATCCAATTCATGGCATAATATTTTTAACTCGGACAAATCTAATGCTCCCACCTTACTTCCTAAAGACCTTTTTAAAAATTCTAAAGCTTCTTCTTCGCTAAATTTTTTCAACTCAAAATAATCGATTTGAGAAAATAAGTCATCTCCTCGCCTTTTTTTGTCCCGCGTTGTAATCAGGGAATAATGTCTGTGGTGATTCGACAAATAAATCTCCACACCATGTTCATTGTCCATGAAATCCACGTTGTCGAATATAAATAGACATTTTAGTTCAGAGAAAGTTGAGTAAATTTTTTTCTTGCTAAATTCTATCCCTAAATCTCTGGCCAGGTTTTTTAGGTTCGATATTATTTGATTACCTTCAGAATCAATCCAAAAAATGAAATCGAAAAGATGTTCATACCGACTGGCAAATGATTTTGCCAAAGTAGTTTTTCCAATACCTCCAAATCCACAAACGGAAAGTTTGTTGGATGTAGTTTGCGACGTAGACGTATGTCTATTTTCCTTCACCATTAACTGTTTAATTGACTCCACAATGTCAATTTCATTTACTTTTCGCTCGACATATGAAAAATTGCGATCCTTTTTACCAGGCCACCATTTTGGAAACCTTCTAGTAAAGTCATCGACAATTTTTTCTTTCGTCCGCATGTATTTTTGTAATCTTTCAGCGATATGGTTATTGCAGGAATCATTTAAGGCGCGAATCACCTTAAGTAGAGTACTTTCCGTGGCTCTTTTTGATATATTAATGAAAAGAGTGTAGATTTTTTCTTGACTGGTTTTCTGATGGTTCTATTGGTAACATAAATATTAATAACAGATAAATAAATAAGGTTGATGTTATTTTTAAGTAATTTTAAGTTGGAGATATTTATTATTTTTGCCAGAGGGTAAATCAGTTCATAGACACCGTTCTTCTAAAAGCGACTCTAAATCACCACTTTCTGTTGACGTTAAATTAAAATCAACTAAGCAAACGTGTATTTCTATAGACCAGCACGGCATACACAATAATAGTTTTAATAACGATAATTTGGAGCTGATTTCACACAGCGGTGGTATATTTTATTCAGGGAGACCCGCCTTATTTTGGGGACGGATTTCATGTTAAAATATTCATGTACAGGCAAATGGATAGAGGCTATTTACTGCACCAAACGAAAAATGGATTTACTGTTCAGATTTTAATGCTGCGAACTCGACTTTAAAGAAACCACGGCAATGGTCTCAATTTTACATGTAAAATTGTGACCATTGTCGTGGTTTCTTCAAAGTCGAGTTCACAGCATTAAAATCTGAACTGTAGGCTGTTTCGTACTATTCGTACACAAAACGAAAAGTAGATTTAGGCTAATAAATGGTTCCTTAAGGCACGGCACGTATCCAAGAGTTTGACCACGGTGACCCCAAAACATATTGGTAAAATTATGACATATTCTCGAGATGGTCAAAAATTTTTGAATTTTTTATCTTTTTTGACAAAAATCGTGTTTTTCTGGGAATTTAGAGGGGCCTGAGCCTCCCCAGCCCACCCTTTGGATACCAAGGCTGTATTGAGGGGGGGCATTGGGGGCAAATGCCCCCCCCGAAATCCAAGAAAAAGGGAAATTTTTTCTCGAAATACCAAAAAATTTCGCGCTTCGCGCAATTTTATGTGATTTTTAGGTTATTTTTGCCTCAATTTAGGCAAAATAAGCCAAAATTTTTCGCGCTTCGCGCGAATATGCCTAATATCTTTTGTCCTATGATATCATTGCCCCCTCCGAAATCGACTTCTAAATACGGTGCTGTTGGATACGTGCCTGATATGTACTCCAATAGAGAGGAAACCATTTTACAATACTTCAAATTTTTCCCTATTCACTCGCGATACAATCGAGAGAAACTCGTTGCGTAGGTACAGGATATGGGATGTGTTAATATAAATCGTTACTCACCAAATATTCTCTTTCATCTTCTGTAATAACTTGCGCGGAGCTCAATCGTATCAAAACTTCATTTATACCAGTTAGATGATTCATAAAAAAGTCAATATCTTCTAGGATTCTTCGCTTGTTTTCCTCCATTTTCTACAGTTGGCTGCAAACCTGAATACGAAAAATATTTTTCATCAATAAAAAAAATTGTTATGTACACTATTTTACATTTAGCCCTTAAATTTCTTCCGATTCCGATAAATTAAATTCCGACATTTAATTGTATAGTGATGATTTCTTTCTAAAATCTTTCTAAATTCTTTTTATTTTAAATCCGCTTAAAAATAAGTTATTATTTATCATTAGTTGTAGGGTAGTCTATGGCAATCAATGAGCTGTTTTAATTATAGTTTAATTATTAGAAAGTTGAAGACATACAAATGTTGCGTCACCTTCATAAGAGTCCAAAGTTTTGATTTGGTGATTCTGCTTTGCGATCACTGAATGTGAATCTAGTTGATGATTGTTGATTCCTAATCTTCCTGATTAATGATGTTTCGAATCTCTTGTCTTGCGTCCACTTTTAGTAAACATGGGATTTCTTTGTATTTTATTTTCCGAGTTCTGTCTTAATTAGTTTTAATCGATTTAGGCCGATGATTTTTATGGCGCTTCATGTACAACTCAATTAAACAATAAATGGATCTGAAATAGGAAAATAAAATGACGCAAATTGTATTGCTAACCTTATCTTTGGTTGACGACTGTGGAAAATAATTAATACTCTGTATCTATATATATTAACTGCATGGAACACGAAAACTTGTACCGAACTGAACAAGATTTATTATTTTTCGCAGTATCAATATGACCATGTTTATAGGGCAATTAGGTCAATGAAAAAATAATACATGTTGCCGTAATACATTAGTTTATATAAGGCAATAACATTTGCATAAAAGTTAATCTTATAGGTCGAAAATCGTTATATACATGTCATACATACAATACAAGAGTATAACAAGTACCATCATGTTATACGTATCACTGAATTCGATAACTGAATCATGTTATACGTACTACTGAATTCGATAACTGAATCATGTTATATGGTCATTGAATTGAATCATTACATTTATCAGGACTGGGCTATTAATAATCCTAGTTACATAATATTTATAATTAAGTTGTCACAAGTATAATATAAGGTGTAAGTACTTTGGACAACAAAGAACTGTAAAATTAAATTACTTTTAAATAATTTGTAGTATTTCCCACAAGCTGTAAATCTTACGTTGAAATACATATTATGGGCACTAGCCATCAGTGTTCAGAAATTGAACTTTTTTTGCGTTTTGACAAGTTGTCGAATGAGCTAATAATTAAAAATCTATGCATTTTTCAGTTAGCATTTCAGTATGTCAATAGTTTTTTCGTAAAGTCTGATAGTACATAGTGAAAGTCAAATTTTCCATTACGTATTGCCTCCTGATTTATTGTTCGAAAGTCAGAAAACATACCCTAAAGGACAATTCCTATACTTATACAACTATACAATTACTCTATGGATTTTTATGCGTAAACATTAAATAACAAACGTACAAAATAAAAAATTCCAACGATGAATTTGGATACAAACTAGTCATTTTATAATGAATCCTACTACTTAAGGGATTTAGGAGTTTTGAATGTGACTACTGCTCCGTACCTTGTAGCATTTATTGTATTCTATGGACGGTTACTTGTATGATTCTGAGGCCCGGGCCCGACCTACTCTCCACCGGTCCACCGCCCGACATCCCTAAGAAGCAACTTGAACTAGTTTCCGGTTCCTGATTGGAGAGTGAATTCCTGTAATGTGTAAGTATTTCTGAGCATTACTGTGCCACAGTCATAATGTGTGGAAGTGATTGATTGAATGTTTTAATATTGTTGGATGCGTGAATTTATTATTATTATTATGCATGATTGTCAGGTTTGGAAGGCTGTATGAAAGAGCAGAGTAATTATTGGTCGGACGATTATACTAACCTAAGCTTATTCATCATAATCTAACCTAATCTAAGGATGAGGCGGGAGGGCGCTCCACCCTAGGATGGAGCCTGTTAGTCTTGCCATTATCTCCTGGTATCAGATTAAGAATGAGTCAGATTTATGGATATCGGTTAATTGTACCTACAGTTTTTCCGTGTATTGGTCATATCTAAAAAGTTCAATCGATTAGTTCGTTTGTTGCTCAACATTGTGTAGAATCTTTTTGATTCTATCCTTCATTGAACTGTTATTGCCAAATGCCAACATTATGCAATAGTATTCTGCTCGTTCAGCTCAATTGAACTGAGCGAACGAACTGAACTTCAGTTCCGAACTTGAAGTTTTTCAGGTCTCTGGTGCTTTGTGGGTTGATTGTGAAGAAGAATATTATGCTATGTATACCCGGTATAATAAGCTACAATAGAGTGGTATTAGTGACATTAGGTTCGAGATAAAGCGATAAGGACCGGGCAGTAATGGAGAGGAGATAATGTGGAGATCAGGCTGCTGCACAAATGACAAATATCATTATATAGCAAGATTTATGTGTTTACACGACTGTACTGTAATTGTAAGAATGGTACTTATACTATAGGTTGGATGGAATTGGAACACAGGTTTGTAATCTTTTGAGATACCTAAAACCTAACCTAATTGAAAATAATTAAACTTTTGATAGACCTAACCCAAGGTAATTCAGTAATTAAGGCTTTAAAGGAACTTGACAAAACCTATCTCTAAATGAAAATATTTGCACTAAAGTCTAACAGTCTTAAGTATCGTACAAACTGCTTCTTAAATCGTGCAGTATTCATCGTAAATTTGTCAAGCATCAGTTATTTATTTAGTACTTAGGGTAAATTATATTTAAACACTAACTAGATAAATTATGCTTCGACATTCCACTTAAAACCTTTACCAAATTCCAGATTAAAAGGCCCAACATCACCAAATGAAATGGACCACAGCATCCACCCTATAAAAGTCATCTAATTATTGACGTGGAATTCTGTGGGTGGATTTGATAGCAGGTGACTTCTAATGCAATGCCAATAATTTTGATTATAAAATGAGCATCTGGTCTGGGACGGGAAATCTATAAGGTTAATGTATTCGGTGCTCCCAAGTGTGAAATATAAGGAAGCATTGTTAGTTTATAAGGACAGCAATAGTTACAATTTTATTATTTTAAAGTAGATACAGGTATGTAACAATTTTTTTTAAAATTTATGATGAATTCATAACTTCCAGAACGTAGTTATAAACATAAAAATCGGCATCTTTTGCAAACGCGAAGTCTAAATGATGAAAGAGTGACCAATCTACTCGCACCACTTCATTATTCGGATTTCCCAGTTTACTCATTGTAGTTTTCACATCCTGCGAAAAATATTGAAAAGTCAAGGTCAATTTGTCAGGGTTAAACATTGTTAAATTAAAATATAATTGGACAATATTATACTAATATCAACCGTTTTTAAATTTTAAAAAAGGCAAAATTTATTTGGTATATTTACCGTAGGATCTCCCAAATTGTCATTGTCTCCATAAAATCCAATTGATTTTACAACAACTTTGCTTAGATCATAAGTCGGAGGTGCAGTAACTCCAGGTCCATATCGTTTCTCATTTTCTGCAGGTGTCAAATAATCAAATTGTCGAAATGACTCTGGCAAGTGATTTATATTCTGGGCATAATGAACGGCACATTTTGTGGAGGCAGAGTCAGGAAATTTGGACAACATTACATTAACACGAGGCTGTGGGCAAAAAAATAAGTCAAAAGAAACAATTCTGAATGTTTTCTACATTTTTGAATAAAAATAAATAAATTACGTAATCCATTTGTGGGCCATCATATCCAAATATAGGAGTCATGATACTTGCACATAGAGGACAAGTTAATTGGCTGATCGCGCATATTTGTCCAATTGAAGTATTTAAATATTTAGTGAGGGCGTCTCCTTGCAGTTTTCCTCCCAGCAATGGGTCGGTAAGATACTAAAAATGTAATTTGTTAAAATATGATGTACACATACAACTTTGCTCCTTTGTATAATGAATGACATTACAAAATGTAGTCAATTATATAGAATAACCAGTTAATATTGGACTGAAATTGATATTGAGTATAGATAATGCACTTTGCACTGGTAGCATACCTGCAAATTGTATCCAAGGAAAGATAATCCTTTAAGGGCTGTTGATTGAGTATTTGTGAGGTAAGCAATAGGCGATAAAAGGAAAGCCACTTCAATTTTTTCGTTGTAATCTTTACGTTCGGACATTGCAACGAAAAATTGTGTTGTTCCTTGGGAATGTCCCACATAGAAGATTTTCGAATTATTTGTCTTGGCTAGCACGTAATCTATTATTGCTGGAACATCGTAGACTCCCATTTCATGCCAACTAATTAAAAAAAACATGTAATTGCATATTCTATCAAATTCTTAGTTTAGACATTGGAAATGGTGTCCTGAAAGGTATACTGTGAACTGGCCCCAAAAAGAAATGGTTTATATGCTGTCAGAGTGAAAAAGTGTTCACAATTTCAGGTCTTGGATTACACAAACACAAAAATAACAACTCCGTTTGTTTTTGATTCATGTCCAGTGTGAGAAACAACAACCGACCCTCTTTAAATACGAGTATGTTCTTCCACAATGTACAGTTCCCATTCAAACTCGTAGACAAAAGAAATTTTTAGGAAGGTTTACACTATAAATTTTTTAAATTTTATATATTCATGATACACAATCATAGTAAGAAGACATAATTTTAACAAATATACATTACTAGTAGTCCCCAGCATGCTCGAGTCGATTTCAAAATTTCGAAAGGCATTACATAAAGTAAGAATAATACCCCCTTGGATTATTCATTATTAATATATTAATAGAAGATACGGACGGTCTCCAAATATTTTTTGTTAATATTTCTAGTAGTATAATTTCATTTGTGCGGACTTTGTTATTACAATACGCGGTTGAAGTAAGACAGTGGTTGCAAATTTAAAATATCGCGCCATGAAATACACAGGGCATGCCAGGACCCGCTTTCGAGGGACCTAACCTAACCTAATTAAAACAATAACATTGATAGGTATTTGTGCAACCACTGCCTTACTCCAACCCAATACGCGAATATTATGTCATTGGTGGAGACTACCCTTATTATGGGTGGCGTTAAGTGTGAGAGGCCTTCGCCCTTGCTCTCTATCACTCCCTAAAGTCCTGATGTTGCAACAACGACACAAATGCTGAAATTGGGGCAGACACTATCTTCCATTTTGGACTGTTTCTGTCTACCTATGCCGTACGTGCCAGTTTCTACCACTGGCTACTATCACCTATAATGTAAAACTTCGACGAATTATTTTGTCTACCAGTTTGAATGGGAATTGTACAGTGTAGTGTGAATGTACACTCTCAGTCGGGTTAAAGTGGTTGTTTCTTACACTGGACATGAATCACGTGTAACATACGGAGCTGTTTTTTTGTGTTTGTGTAGTATACATCCCATTAATTGAAAAAAGCTTGTTTAGGAGGAAATTTGTAAGTAATGGCAGCAAAAAATCTTAAAAACCAAAAACTCTCTGCCTTTCGAATTAGAAGCAATTACCCATTTGCACATTGATTTTAGACTACTTAATCCCTCTACAATGATACAACGCTATAAAATACCCACCTGAAATCCCAATACTGATTATCATTTTGGGTAAGATTGACATGCCCTGTGGAATAGCTTGTTCCTCGATGATTATTAAGCCAAACGTCATAACCAGCATCTACCAATTTCATTGCTACAAAACAAATTTCATTATTATGTAAATTTCTATGTTTTATTATTTCTTTTAATTAAATTTAATGAGTGGTCTTGAAATGAAAATGTTATGTTACCTAGATTTTTATTTCCTTTTTGTATAACCCATTGTGCTGAAGAACCCAAAAATCCATGGTTTAGTAAAGCAGCTTTTTTGGTTGTGGTCGCTACTGCTTCATCTTTTCTTCCGGGAATTCGAAACATTGTCAGGATATAGCCATCTTCTGTTTGTACCTTATGAGTCTCAACTTGATAACCTTGAGCTTCTATTAATTGTGTCTAATAATTTAAAATTTACCAATGAATATAATATTCACTTTCAATTATAAAATAATTTTGCATAAAATTTAATAACTATTACTATATTTCGTTTAATATCTGGATCATTGGCGCTATTTGAAAGAGTTGTTTCGGCGTAACATCTAGCTATATCAGTGACTGTCAGTAAAGGTGGCTGGACTGGGGCTGGTGAATTTAAAAGACCTTTGACAGCATTTTTCGGTGACCCTATGGACCCTTCAACGACAAATAGCAAAAATGGAGCCAATAGGGTCAATGCTGCTACTCTAAGCAACGAAGCCATTTTGGTTTCAACCTGAAAGCAGAAATTAATGAAGTCATAAATTGACTCTCATCCCATCACTGCTCAAAAATATTATTAACTTATCATATAGAAATAAATGCTATGTACAATTATGTCTTAGTATTAGTTATATTGTAGGTATAACTCGTTTCAGTCTTAACTTACCAGATCTAGCGGAATAGAGTTGCCAATTAGGCGTCAAAGTTATTAATACTTTAAGTTTCTGTTCAACATGTATCTATATATAGGGAGGCAGAATTTAGATTTTATTTCATTTTCAGTTAGAATAATTTCCTGATCACGTACGATATCAGTCATTATAGCTTAAATCTACCGTCGATCATTTTATATTACGTAAATAATCAGCAATTATAATGACGAATGATATTAAATCTGATAATGGTAAATACCCTCATAAATAATATGATTAGGTATAACTGCTGTCATTTTTAAGTAAGGAAGGTGGAAATATTATTGATTGTTTGCATGCATAGGCGTTTTATTCATTTAAGGACCGTAACTAGAAAAAAATGGGGCGGAGGAAGGAAGTGGAATCCATATTTTTTGATTATTTTTGTTTTGGTACAAATTTCTTAATTTTTCTGGATTTCGAGTGGTAGGGAAACGGCCCCTCCTCGCTACGGTGTTGATTCAGTTGAATTAGTTGACAGTGGCCAAACAGAAAATAGTAGGAGGGAAAAAGCTTATAAGCTGTTTTTATCAACTGTGTAAATGACCGTAGATTATTATTTGGCAAATAAAACTCAGTCGCCATGTATAACACAATCGAGATGATTCGATCTGAAATCTGAATCTTTGATAGGTTTAACTTCGTTTAACTTAACTTTGAACTGTTTGGGTAGGCATCAGGTATCACTATTACTACGCACGTTCTACGACGCAATATTATTTTTATTGTAATGTTTTTAAAGGTAAAAATGATTAAACATGGTATCCAGGGTTGCGCTTAAGATGGCATAAATTTGTCTATTAGACGAAATTAATTTTGTCCACTTTTATCTTGACAAATATTAACTTTTTTCTTAATTTTGTCTCGGAGGAAGCCAATTCATCCAACCATTCTATTCCCTCCACCGCAACCCTGATTGACAAGCCCGTATCCAGAGGGGGGGCCGGGCCCCCCTAAGTATCCAGAAAAAGGCGATTTTTTTGTTAAAACAGGTTAAAAATCCAAAAAATTTTCGCGCTTCGGCGAATATGTCATGTTTTTATCAATATAATATTTTGGTGGCCCCCCTTGGTGAAATTCCTGTATACGTGCTTGCCTGATTGTTACCTACTTACTGTACAACGTAGTCAGTATCTAAACTATTTTAATTCTATTCTATACTCGAGCTGCCAATGTATTTGTGACGTTGCATAATTCATAAAACATACGATCACGAAAAATGTGAATGTAACAGTATTACGTGCAATGTCAGTCAGTGTCAATAAATTAAAGGGTTAATATCAATTTTGTGATTCACAAAAAGTCAAGTTCAAAGCCAAATGTGTGTGTCCTCACGCCCACTAAAGGTAGGCTAAATAATCTGTAAATATAATTGTAGAAACATAATATAAAAATCGTATCCGTATTATAATCTGATTGTTACTTTTTTTCTTTTCTTGACATCGGATTAGATTGTATTGATATTATTTTGCTTTATTTAAAGTGTTTTAACTAAGTATTTTTTTAAATTTGTTAGATAAATGAACTGTATCTTCATAAACCATAAAAGTAAGTGTTGCATTTCCGTTTGGCCGCGGGACTCGTAAAATCAGACCTTATAAGGTCTGTTTTTTGATGCTTCAGAATGAATTATACGTAATATTGTATTTAAAATAGAAACATGTACCTATAATAAGAACCACTTTAAAATACTACCTTAAAGATATAGCCTTAAAATAGATGGTTAAAAGTATACTGCCAAATTAGGAACCAGTTAGTAATTGAAGACAAATAAACTGTGGCACCACTGACACTGAAAACACAAAATAAAGTAAATACTTACTCCAGCACATCAGCTCAACCTTTTATACCTGGGTTCTCAATTACAATGACGCAGAGCAATAGTTTTTTTTAAATTATAATGGTCGTAGATATATAAAAGTCCCTGCTTATCTATATTTCGTATTAAAGTCATCTATTTCACACCCAAAAGGATTCCGATTATAATCCTTTATTACTATTATAAAAGTACTAGTCCTCAATCCAAAAATCATGATTGAATCGTCATACTAAACTAAGCTCTTATAATAAACAAACTTAGTATCTACGTTATAATAATCTTTCCCAAATATGCCTTTTAGATGTCCTCATTTGACTTACACTCTATCTTGACAATTCATAAATATTTTGCATTTCCGTTACCGTTGTAACGTCAATTAAATATCCAACTATGGCTCTGATTAAATTATAACGTCTGAAGCGGCAGAATTTTAATTTGATGACATTAAATATTGGGATTTTGAACTGATTGGAATTGTACTTGTAATTAATATTGGACTTGTAATATAAATACATTCATGGAACAATACATGTCAGGGCATTGACCTTCAAACACTCCAAATGGATGAAAGTGGATAGCACCAATCCAATTTATCACCTTTAATACTTAATTAAATGTTACACTATCCCATAAACACCTCTAATAATATCTTGCCGACACAGCTTTGTTACATGATTTGTTCAAATTATCCTGTCTGTGTAGAAAATTCAAAGTTCTTTTCTACACACAAAATGAAGCACTAATCAAGCACAACAACCACTCTAAAACGGTGTACACTCTACCATCAAATGAAGCATTTTTAGTTTATAAGGAGAGCAATAACGTTTAAGTTTTATTGTTTTAGTAGTAGATACAATAAATGTGTTCGTTACAGGCCTGTAACATTTTCTGTAGCTTATGATGAATTCATAACTTCCAAAATGTAGTTATATACATAAAAATCGGCATCTTTTGCAAACGCGAAGTCTAAATGATGAAAGAGTGACCAATCTACTCGCACCAATTCATTATTCGGATTTCCCAGTTTACTCATTGTAATTTTCACATCCTGGGAAAAATGTTAAAGTCAAGGTTCATTTGTGAGCGTGAAACATGATTAAATTAATATATTATTGTAATACTAAAGTCAAAAGCTTTTAAATTCAAATAAATTGATATATTTACCGTAGGATCTCCTAAATTGTCATTATCTCCATAAAATCCAATAGATTTTGCAACAACTTTGCTTAAATCGTAAGTAGGAGGAACAGTAATTCCAGGTCCATATCGTTTCTCATTTTCTGCAGGTGTCAAATAATCAAATTGTCGAAATGACTCTGGCAAGTGATTTATATTCTGGGCATAATGAACAACACATTTTGTGGAGGCAGAGTCAGGAAATTTGGACAACATTACGTCAAGACGAGGCTGAATACAAAAAATAAATCAATAGAAACAATTTTAAATGTTTTCTATATTTGTGAATAAAACATAAAAAATAAATTACGTAATCTATTTGCGGGCCATCATATCCAAACGCCGAAGTGCAGCTATTTGCACATAGAGGGCAAGTTAAGTGGCTGGTCGCGCATATTTGTCCAATTGAAGTATTAAAATATTTAGTGAGGGCGTCTCCTTGCAGTTTTCCTCCCAGTAATGGATCGGTAAGATACTAAAAGATGAAATTTGTTAAAATATGAAACGTAGATAATATAATTTTGCTCCTTTGTGTGATGAATGACATTATTATAGTACAGAGGAATAATAGGGAGTTGACACAGGTTCATCCCTCAATGCATTAAATTTTGAAATGTGGTTTTGCAATAATTTGCAATTTAGTTTAAAATCCATGGTGACATGAAAGTTTTCATAAAAACGAAGCTTTTTGTAAGGTCAGATTGATGTCAGCATTAAATAAACAACCGATCCCGATCCAATCCATGTCAGCTAACCTCTCAGAATTCCCAACTCCCTAATATTTATTCTAGTACTTTAAATGTAGTCAACTATATTATAGAATACCTAATTCATATGTAACCGACATTGTTATTGAGTGCATTATTAATGAATTTTTGCAATGTAAAAGTTGATATTAAGTATGCATAGTTAATGAATTTTGCAACAGTATCATACCTGAAAATTGTATCCAAGGAATGCAAATTCTTTAAGGGCTGTTGATCGAACATTCGCGACGTAAGCTACAGGCGATAAAAGGAAAGCCACTTCAATTTTTTCGTTGTACTCTTTGCGCTCTGACATTGCAACGAAAAATTGTGTTGTTCCTTGGGAATGTCCCACATAGAAGATTTTCGAATTATTTGTCTTGGACAGCATGTAATCTATTATTGCTGGAACATCGTACACTCCCATTTCATGCCAACTAATTTAAAAAAATACACGTAATTAAGCAAAATCTTAGTTTGGACAAGGGAAATGGTCTCCTGAAAGTGATACAGTGAAATGACTTAAAAAGGAAGTGGTTTTAAATATAGGATTAAAAAAATATCTTTAATATTTCAGATAGCATTTTCTTTTATTGTGAAAGGGATTTTTGGAAAAAAATTTGTAATTAATTGCAGAAATCTTAAAACCCAAAACCTTTTTATCTTTTTCTAAATAAATTGTCAATTTACATAGTACATTGATTTTGGATTACATAATCCACGTACAAAGCCAAAGTATACATAATATACAACCCACCTGAAATCCCAATACTGATTATCATTTTGGGTAAGATTGACATGCCCTGTGGAATAGCTTGTTCCTCGATGATTATTAAGCCAAACATCATAGCCAGCATCTGCCAATTTCATTGCTACAAAACCCATTTCATTATTAACTATGCTATCTATTGTAATTAAATTTAATGCGTGGTCTTGAGATCGAAATGTTACCTAGATTTTTATTTCCTTTTTGTATAACCCATTGAGCTGAAGAACCTATTAGTCCATGGTTTAGTAAAACAGCTTTTTTGGTTGTGGTCGCAGCTGCTTCATTTTTTCCTCTGGGAATTCGAAACAATGTCAGGATGTAACCATCTTCCGTTTGTACCTTATGAGTCTCAACTTGGTAACCTTGAGCTTCTATTAATTGTGTCTAATAATTTGAAATTTACCAATGAATATAATATTCATTTTCAATTATAAAATAATTTTGCATAAAATTTAATAACTGTTACTATATTTCGTTTAATATCTGGATCATTGGCGCTATTTGAAAGAGTTGTTTCGGCGTAGCACTTAGCTATATCAGCGGCAGTCAAAAAAGGTGGCTGGGATGGAGCTGGAGCTGGTGTTTGGAAAAGACTTGTGACAGCATTTTTCACTGAGCCAATGGATCCTTCTACGGCAATAAACAGAAAAGGAGCAATTAGGGCCAATGTTGCTACCCTAAGCAACGAATCCATTTTGGTTTCAACGGTCCCAGCCTAAAGCAGAAAAGATGATTAACGAAAAATAAATTGACTTTGAATCCATTACTGCTGAAGCTTATTAATTTAACAAATAAAAAGGAAAGCTGCGTAACATTAGTAATAGATTATATTGTAAATATAACTCGTTTCAGTTTTAACTTACCAGATCTAGCGAAATAAAGTTACCAATTAAGCGCCAAAGTTATTAATACTTTAAGTTTCTGTTCAACATGTACCTATATATAGTGAGACAAAATTTAAATTTAGTTTTATTTTCAGTTAGAAAAAATTCCTGATCACGCGATATCAGTTATATTTATAGCTTACATCTATTGTAATCGACAATTTGTCGATCAATCTAAAAAACAATTTACGTCAATAATCAGCAATTATAATGACGAATAATGTTAAGTATGATAATGATAAATCCCTATGCATGATACAAACTACTGCCATTTTTCATGTTTAGGCAAGGAAAGTTGGCATCAGTGTACAAAATTTACCACTTTTTAGCCTTTTTTACCATCACAGTGGTAAAAATGCACTTAATGGTAAAAATGCATTTAATGGTAAAAATGGTAAATTTTAGCGATTGATTAGACAGCTGAGTACAGATACACTAGACTTCCTAAAATATAACTCTGTTTTCTATGAAATATTTCCAATATCAATTAAATTAATCATATTTATTTGATTGTACACCAAAAGTTAAAAAAATGAAGAAAGAAAGATTGTATTTGGTACCGCCCATTTAAAATTGATGCTAATTTAATTGCAATTAATTTCTCAATAGGCAAGGGTTGTGAGCGCCCTCATTGGTTGAATCCTACTCTGATTGATGAACACTTATCAATTTGTGACAACAATGATCATCTGCTAAGTTATTTCGTACTTTTCCCCCGAATTTTGTTCAAAATTTAAACACGAAATTTAAATGAAACTATTTTTTACTATTTTTACCATTTATATCACTTATCACTACTTTTTAGGTAGTGGTATTTAACGTTAAATACCATTAAAAACCACTTACCACTGGTAAGTGGTAAATGGTATTTTGTACACTGGTTGGCATGCATGCAGGCTTATTATTCGTTTGAGGACCGACCTTTATTCACTAAGGTTTTACTTACGTTTTTAATTGATTTGTCGGCATTAATAAAATATTGAAGTGAATAAAGCTTATAAGCTTTTTTTATAACAGTGTAGATGACCGTAAATTATTCTACGGCAAATAAGATTCAGTCGTCATGCATATAACACTATTGAGATTTGATCTGAAATATGGATACTTGATAGGTTAAAATTCGGGATATAATTCATTTTTAATTCACTACCATTATGCTATTCATTGTTCCACTCCAACTCATCCTCATAATAAATTCTAATGATTTGTAATAATTGAACTGTTGGGTAAGGCGTCACTATTACTACGCACGCACTACAACGCATTGCGGCATAAATATTTAATCATTTTACGAGTTTAATGATTTATACATGGTAAGTGTACTTATCTAGCTAATATTTAAATTATTGTACTTATATGCTACATACCCGAACTGTAAATATATATATGGGATGTTGCATAATTCATAAACAATCATACAATCACGAAAATGAGAATGTATCAATGTCACTTACAGTGACAGTCAATGTTAATAATATCTGTGGGTTAATATCCATTTTGTAATTCACAAAAAGTCAAAGCAAGATCAAAACCAAATGTGTGTGTTCTCGCACACTTAAATATTTTTTATGTATAGTTGTATAAATATGTTACCACAATAACTGTCTTGCTATTAAAATACAATCTGATTATTAGTACTCTCTTTCTTTTCTTGACATCAGATTAAATGGTATTATTTAGCTTCATTTAAAGTATTTTACTGATGATATTTATTTTTTAGATAATTAACTACTCTTAAGGAGGATCTCCACGTCTGCATAGCAACCCAGCGGGCCCATCTAAATGCGTGTTAAAAAATGTTTTACATCTGGCTTTACAGAAGGATAAGCTCGATTTTTATGGGACTTAAATTTTTGTTTCTTAAGGTTTCTGGATTTTTGTTATCATTGCTTTAAATGGTGCAAAAATATTGTTTGGTAGCTGAAATAGCCTATATCCATTTGTCGTTTGGTGCAGGAAATAGCCAAACTCCACACTAACAAGCGTATGGATATTGGCTTTTTTCTGCACCAAACAAAAAATGGATATTGACTTTTTCGTTCCTTAAAGGACGATATTTTGAAATTTAACCAAAATTTTTCGAAAGTCATAATTTTATTCTTTGTATAGTATACAATAAATGTGTTCGTTACAGGCATGTAACAACTTGTATGATTTATGTTGAATTCATAACTTCCAGAACGTAGTTATACACATAAATATCGGCATCTTTTGCAAACGTGAAGTCTACATGTTGGAATGGTGGCCAATCTACTCGAACCAATTCATTATTCGGATTTCCCAGTTTACTCATTGTAATTTTCACATCCTAGGAAAAATGTTGAAATCAAGGTCAATTTGTATTATCATATTCAGCTATCTTTTCCACTTCATTTTTAATCCTATTAATTGGCATTTTGTTCTTTGCTGGTGAAGCAGTGGGCTGCGAAGAAATCGTGATTTTTGAGAATCAGTAGAACACCCACCAACCTAATTGGGTGGCCTATTTTTATCCATTCACTATTCCTTCAGAGCTCCTTGCTTCGCCAGCCAACAACAAAAGATAAATTAATGGGATTAAAAATGAGCTGGAAAAGTTATCTGAATAGGGTAGTAAGCGCATGAAGCATTATTAAATTAAAATATTATTGGACATTGTTATATACTATATCAACCTGGCTTTTAAATTTAAAAAAAGAATAAATTGGCTAATATATTCACCACAGGGTCCCCCAAATTGTCATTATCTGAATAAAATCCAATCGATTTTGCAACAACTTTGCTTAGATTGTAAGTCGGAGGTACAGTAACTCCAGGACCATATCGTTTCTCATTTTCTTCAGGTGTCAAGTAATCAAATTTTCGAAATGACGCTGGCAAGTGATTTATATTTTGGAGATAATGAACAACACATTTTGTAGCGGCAGAGTCAGGAAATTTGGATAACAATACATCAAGACGAGGCTGTAGGCAAAGGAAGTCAATAAAATCAAAATTCTAAATGTTTTCAACACTTTTCAATAAAAAATAAATTACGTAATCGGTTTGCGGCCCATCATATCCAAATATAGGAATCAGAAGATTTGCGCAAAGAGGGCAAGTTAGGTGGGTGATCGCGCATATTTGTCCAAGTGAAATGCCTAAGTATTTAGTGAGAGCATCTCCTTGCAGTTTTCCTCCCAGCAATGGGTGGGTAAGATACTAAAAAATGTAATTTGTTTAATGTGATAAAGTAACTTTGCTCTTTGTATTATGAATGACATTACAAAAAGTAGTAACAATATAAAATGTAATTAATATGTAACTAAAATTGATATTGAGTGCATAGTAAATGAATTTTGCAATGGTATCATACCTGAGAATTGTATCCGAGGAATGCTAATTCTTTAAGGGGTGTTGAACGAGCATTCGAAATGTAAGCAACAGGAGATAAAAGGAAAGCCACTTCAATTTTTTTATTATAATCTTCACGTTCGGACATTGCAACCATAAACTGAGTTGTTCCTTGGGAATGTCCAACATAGAAGATTTTTGAATTTTTTGTCTTCGCTAGCATGTAATCTATTATTGCGGGAACATCGTAGACTCCCATTTCATGCCAACTAAATAAAGAAACACATATTTTAGCAAATTCTTACTTAGGCATGGAAAATGGACTACTGAAAGGTCTACCGTGAACTGGGCTTAAAGAAAAGCGGTTTTAAATGTACTAGGGTTAAAAGTGTTTACAATTCCCACCTGAAATCCCAATACTGAATATCATCTTGAGTAAGGTTAACATGGCCCCGGGAAAGGCTTGTTCCTCGATGGTTATTAAGCCAAACATCATAGCCAGCATCTGCCAATTTCATTGCTACAAAAACCAATTCATTCTTACTTAATGCGAATGAAGAACATTGCCACCTCTTTAATTAATTTAATACTCAATATTAAAATGGAAATGTTACCTAGATTTTTATGTCCTTTTTGTACAACCCATTGAGCTGAAGAACCTATCAGTCCATGGTTTAGTACAACAGCTTTTTTGCTTGTGTTCGCTGCTGCTTCATTTTTTCCTCGGGGAATTCGAAACATTGTTAGGATATAACCATCGTCCGTTTGTACCTTATGAGTCTCAACTTGGTAACCTTGAGCTTCTATTAATTGTGGCTAATAATTCAAAATTTACCAATGAACATAATATACAATGCTTTTTTAGTTTTGCATAAAATGTTATTAATTATTACTATATTTCGTTTAATATCTGGATCATTAGCACTATTTGATAGAGTTGTTTCGGCGTAGCACTGAGCTATATCAGCGACACTTAGTAAAGGGCGCTGGATTGGAGCAGGTGTATTCAAAAGGCCTATGACGGCATTATTCAACGACCCAACAAATCCTTCTATTGACATAAGCAGAAAAGGAGCAAATAGGATCATTGCTGATATTCTAAGCAACAAAGCCATTTTGGTCTCAACCTAAAGCAGAAATAATGTAGATAAATAAGATAATAAAATCAACGTAGCATTCTTAGTAGTCATTGTAGATATAAGTCTTGTCAGTATTAACTTACCAAATATACTTTTAGTGCAATAGCATTGCCAATTAAGCATCAAAGTTATTAATGCTTTAAGTGTTTCTTTAACCTATTCTAATTCTATTTTATGTTTTCAGTTAGAAAAAATTCCTGATTACATACGATGTCAGTTATTCTCATTATAGCTTAAATCTATTGTCGATCCCTTTACAAACAAATCACATTAAATAATCAGCAATTATAACGACGAATCTTGAAGTGATCCTTAGTATAATGATAAATATTTATGTAAGATCACTGTTATTACTAGCCGGTTACACGAACCCGGCCATGTCATAATGAAGAAGATAGTGAGTTGACAAAGAGCAATGATTATAGTCTGTTTTCCAGTAAATCATCATTTTCATCATCTTTGCAACTTTACATCATCAAAGAGAAAATTAATAAAAGAAAATTTATAAATGTTTCATGGTGCTCTGAGATTGGAAACTTAAACTGTGACCTAGAGGGTTCTAGTAACTGTAATTAAAACCACTAACAGCATCAGTAAGGTGCCAATTAATTTTCATAAATTCACAAACTTGGTAGCCGAATGATAGCCATTATCTTCTAACAAATGCATTTTTGCATAACAATGTGTATGCAATGAACAGTTGACAATTGACATTGTATTCAGGCAAAGGACAATTGTAGACATAAAATGTTGGGTTGTATGTTTCGCAATTTAAAAAATATTTGAACAGTTTTTGATAGCTAGAAAAGAAAAAAAATCAATGAAAGAGAATGTGTGAATTAAGTCTAAATAAAGGATTAATATTATTATCTCATTGGCGTCCACCTCAGAAATGCTTGGAAACTTTCAAGAAAGATCAGGTTTTAACGCTAAAGAAGATGTAAAAGGATTTAGGGTGGAACATTCAAATGAAAATTTTTAATTAATATTTTAGTACAAGAAGTAATTAGAAAATGCTTTGGGGTAATAAGAGACTCGAAACGTAACCTTTGGCCTAGTAGTAGTACCTATTGCCCACCAACAAAAAACGGTATGTTGCCATTTTTAATTTAATACCATTATATTTAAAGTGTTTTTACTGAAAGAATTTGTTAGATAAATGAACTGTATCCTAATAAACCATGAAGGGAATATTAAAGAAGTGTGGATAGGAATTTATCCTAAGTATAATTAGTAATTAGGTATAGTCATATTCGATTGTGAAGTAGTATAACGTGTTTAGTGTTTAGCGACTTCAATGTGTCATTGAAATTATAAGACTATCCTGCTCCGTTTATACAACCAACAATTAAATTTTATTAGGTATGTCTGTTAAATTAATTAATTAAATTAACTAGACAATTGCCAAGGTTATATTTCAATTTTTGTTTGAAATTACTAACGGAATAATGCCTAATTATTACAGTACAATGCATTGAATACCTTTTATTAGTACATTTGTGTCTGCTTATTGTTTTGTAATTTCAACCTATTTGAATATAAACCTTATAGTATTATAATTTTTTAGTATTGATTGCCAGCACTTATTACGTGTATGCATACTGATGTATTGCTAGTGATTATTCCGAACTATATATTTAATGGTTAATCAATATTTTCTAGAAGAAATCAACAATTTTACATAATAAATTACTCACTCGTGAATTTGAATTATTATTGTGTCATTGTCACAATTTTCTATTCATTAGAAAGACAAGGATGGTGAACATTACAAATTACAATAGGCTTGTCATTATTGCAGTTGCACTGTACCTCACACCTTAAATACACGATGATGTTCTCGGTTCCAAGTTCTCGTTTGAAGATACGAGGAATGTAATGTATCACACCACAATATTATGATCCATTGTCATTCTAATTAAATAGAAAAAGGTGAGAGCAAAATAATTATATAATATTTAGCTTTAGTAGGCCTTATTTTTGGAAAGTAAATTGTAAAACTGCAAGACAAAAAACTTGAAGTAGACAATACTTTGCAACGAGCTATACTACGTGCAAAATTGTAATTAAGATAGATATCTGTGCATTAAAATTTTATTATTTATAATAATAGACCACATTAAAACACCTACCTTAAAGAGATAATTATCTCAACATAGATAGTTTAAAATATTCTTGAAATATAGAAGCCTTTGGGTAATTGACGCTTTCCAAATATTAGCAATATGGCTCAGCTCCACCGATACGTAAAAGACAGAAGGAAATAAAAAATTAAGTTTAAATAAAATACTCCAGCCGCTCAACCTTTTATAGTGAGCTCTCAATTACATTGACGCAGTATGTACAATAGATTTTTGAATTACTATCGTCGTAAATTTTATATAGAAAGAAGTACATGCTCACACATTATCCACTTAACAACTAAAATAATTCCGACATATATTATCCTTACTACAAAAGTGTTATTCCTCAATCCAACATTTAAGATTGAACCGTCATAACTATTGTAAGCTCTTACAATAAATAAGTGGGGGCAAATTTCTACAAAGGAAAAGGGCAATATTAAAATCAGTACTAAATTAAATTGGTTACAATTGCTTGGTTTACTGTTGGCAGTCATAGTTCAGCAAAAGTAGGGATTCTTAACTTTCAATTCAAACTCAAAGGTTTGTCTTTTTTGATGGTGGATATGTATGCCATAATTCAATTAAAAATACAATAAATGAAATGGAAACTCCAACACACAAAACATAAAATGATCCTTGGACATGGGCGAGAGTGAAGGGACGTGATGCACTTTCACGAATACCATGAATGTATCTGTTATATTGCCTGTCACAATCAGTAATATTATTACCACTGGTGCAATTTTCTCGGTGATTAAGTAAACCAAATCTAAGTTGTCTCTCCATGGCCCAATCCATATCCATCCATTGGTCTACCAATCCCGTATCTCTTACACGCTGAATAATCTTATTAAACTGGCTCATATAAGGAGCACCTCTTCTCGTTACCCACGTTACAGGAATAAAATAGACTGCTTCCGGTGTTGGTGAAAATGGATGTTGGCCATTACTGCTGGCAAAATTCTTCTTGATGATATACCTAAATGCACTATCCCACATTATACATGCAAATTTGGAGTTGGTCACTTTAAGCACACACATCTCGTCATCTTTCTCTTCAATTAATTTTTTGTCGATATTTTTCATTAAAGTGTTAGGGGAATTTTTGAAAACTGCTCTTCCCCCATGAAATCCGGCAGAAGATCCTAATTGAAACTCCGAAGCAGAAAGCTGATCAAAAGTTTGTGGAATGGTCTCTGTCCCAGGGAGGGAAATTAGGGCTGTTAATTTTGTGACGTAAGCCACTCCGATGACCATAGTAAAACATAGCCAAAAGGCGAAATACACTTTAGAGGGCAATTTGTGAGGGCGTGGAGCAGGTTGAGCTACAGCAGATGCAAAGAGTGCAGCAATTATGTCTTTCACGCTATTGAATTGATTTTTGTGGTTAATGTCCATTTCGATGGTATTAATAGCTAAGCAGAATTTATTTTCTAATAGAAAGACTATAACAGTTGTGAAGCCAAACGTTGCACAAAGGGCAATCCAAAGATTTAGGTTGAATGATTGAAATATTATTTTCCACGTGTTAAAAGTCTTAGCTTTGGGTATTGCAAAAATAATGTAATCATATCCGGTCTGTGTAGAAAATTCAATGTCCTTTTCTGCATATCGCTGAGAATTGAATACTATGCTAAATGCCACGTCTGCTTTGTTCATAAGGACATCTCCGAAACAGCCGACCCAAGTTCCATTTTCAAGCCTTACTCCAGATCCCCCTTCGAGAATTTCGCCGAATCCTTTCGATGGTTCTACTGAATATGTCAGATTCAACCTGTTCTGAACCACAGAAAATAATTCCGCTTGATATCCACGTTTGTTTCTGTATTCTCCATTTATTTTGTGGATTTCATAAGCCATAGGATCACTTGTGAATCCAGCTATTCGAATTTTATAACCATGGAAATTTTCAGTCAAGTCTTCAAATAAATCTGACAGTGATGGAGAGTTATTCATAATAATATTTTTTAATTCTGAGTTTCCACTATTCCAATAATTACAAATTGTCGCAATTTTGACACTGCAATTTTGGGAATTAAATAAAATTACTTTGTATTTTATTTCCTGAAACAATACAATATTTCGAATTTCGTTAGAAATTAACAATTTAGTGAAGAAAAAATAATAATCTTTATCTTTCACAGTTATAGGATTGAAATTGGAAATAAGCACATTTGAAAATGCATTTGAGAAATCCGCAGTAAGTTTGTCGACAGAAGCAATCAACACTGAACAAGGTGAACTAAATTTATTTTGATTAATAATTCTTGAAGATAATTTGGTGTTATTTTTAAAATTGTTTTCCTTCGTCAAGGCTAAGGTTAGGACACTTTTATGCTTTATTTCAGTAATTAAATGATAGAAAGGTTCGTTATTGAAGGCAGAATAAGTTTCATGAACAAATATAATCTTACAGTAATTCAAATTGGTGTAAATGAACTCTTCAATGTAATTGTATGCATTACAATTGGAATTTTTCTGTTCAAAATCTTGTATTGACGTTTCTACCATAAATATGAACTTAGAGTGTAATAAGAAAAATGTTAGTAGTTTTCTAGCCTTGTAACGGCCTGACATCATTTTGTTAAATGATGTTAATGTCGTCGAATGCCAGAAATATTTCACTTTTCTAAACTCATTTAATTGTATGTGCACTAAATATTATGTCTGTGAACAATGGAGAAAAACCTCAAGGGACAAACGTTATTGCTCTTCAAATTTAGAACTGAAATATAAATTTATTTCCATCATCAAAAGAAGTCATTCATACATGCAATAAGTATTTCTCACGTTTATTTGTTAAATAGGTCAGTAGCTATGCACTTCATTTCAATGGCTTCATCATTCCTAGTACCTAAATCCACTTAAATTACTAATAGGTATTATTATCTGATTCTTTTATCTGACTGCCTATAAAAAATATTTAAACAGTTCGTTTAATATTAAATATTTAGTCATTTCTAATGGCCTCTGGCACCTCACTTATTGTTTGATTAAAGAAACTTCTTCAGTATTAAATATATGCATACAAATTGCAAACTCTTGTTTAATTTTTGCTATTATGATTTTCTGCTGGCATAGTTGATACATTAAATAAACAAAATTAATATTATATATATAAAAGAGTCCCACAGAAATAGTATAATACTTAATGATATTGTAACGAAGTTGCACAAAAGTTTGTTTGTGGAAAAGAGACGCGTTACATAAAAATAAATACAAAATTACAAAATATGTAAATGAGGATGTACATTCCTATGTGAAAGCAAGATAGAGTCAATGGAAGGCTCCGTTATCTCCTAAATTTATAAAGCCATGGTTTGCTTGTGTTTCTTGTGTAAATATGTACAGGTAGGTATTTACTGTTTGCATATATTTATAGCATCACCAGAATCACCACATCGTTAACGTTGGAGTAAACACGCCAAGGCAAGGGAGACACTTAACGATTTAACTTACAAATGACATTAGTTTACGATTGTAGTATTTGACATTTGAAAATATTTAATTGCAATCATTCAGCAGTCGAATGCGATAAATGTGCTCCATTAAGAACAAACTCTGCAACCAATGTTATACTTTTATTAATTGAAGTACGTATGAAATCTTATCATCCAAAAAACATATAAGAACATAGACAATTCAGATGGCAATAACTGAAACTAATTTAATGACTTACCAACTTAACTTGTCGCAACAATCTTGAAAAATTTCTAAACACAATTCTGAATTTTGTAAAAAAAAATATGAAATTATTAGTTTTGAGACACAAATTTGCGATATTAATAATATTTTTTTAAAGAAACAATTTCATTTAATTTGGATGAATTTTATTGAAGTTGGATGAATTTTATTGAAATTGGTTGAATTTTATTGAAATTGATTGAATTTTATTGAAAATGGATGAATTTTATTGAAAATGGTTTAATTTTAATGAACTTGGATGAATTTTATTGAACTTTTAATTTGGATACATTTTATCTAATTTGGATGACTTTTTATTATTAAACACTTAACGTTGAATTGTTTGGGGAAGAAGAGATAACACGACAACAGGCAGGCAAGTTGACAAGTCTCATCTCAACTCACTGCAGCAGCATTGCATGCAGGCAAGCTGGACCTGGACGCGACGACTGCAAAAACTGCAATGCAACTGCAACAAGCAGCAACCACAAAATCTCACATCTCTCTTTCCAAATTATATTACAGCCATATCGAGCTAATGAGATGAGAATCTCACTCAACTTTCTACCGCGAGAAAAGGGCGCACAATTCACAATTCCATTATGTTGTGCTGATGAGCTGAAGCAGTCAGCAGTAGTTTTGAATTTTGTTTGATTTTTTGATTTTCTTTCATTAAACTGACATTTTCTTGAACTTAAAACTGACACGACTGACAAAAAACTGTCGAAGAGTGATAATACGATGGAGACACAACTTCGTCGTCAAATTGTGTCCTGCTTTAAATATAATGGATTTTCTCTACCTTCGTAAGTCAAACAAACAAAAGTTGGAAGTTGTGTTGTTCTTTTTTCAAATGTATTTTAACTGAATATTTACCGTTGAAACGGCTTGCAACTTGCAATTGCAGTAATTAGAATAATATAGACAACCGAGATAAACTAGTTTATGTCATATGTTAGTCAATAGTTGTCGTTTTATTATTGTGATGGCTTGAATAACTAAATAAAAATTCAATATGATTTAATAATGCTCTTGTATATTTTCCACTTTCTTTATAACATTTTTTTGTTTTTGCAGGGAATCAGCGACTTACCTCGTGGAAATTTTTAAGCCAATTGAACAGCAGCAGCATAATTTATGGTTGGATCGGATTATTGACAAAATTCAAAAACTAAATTTAACATCACCGCTAATTAGGAAGGATCAAATTGTTGGCATCGTAAAGGTATATTTAAAAATCTTGTAGTAAATTCAATGTAAATAATTTTGTAATAATTGTCTAAAATTTATTTATAACTATTAGGAACTAGGAAAAGGAGAAACTCAGTCCTTGAGTGATTATCTACACTTCATTTCGGCCTTTGATGTACCAATTTTGGATTATAATTCAGAGAAGAAAGCATTTTTGGCACGTAATTGTGAATCTACTGTCATCGGTAATGCTATCCAGAAGTTGAAAATATATCAACATAGGTAATCATTATTTAGATTGTTTAAATATTTCATTTGTATTACAATAAAGTGTATTATTTTAATTATTTTTCAGGGTCGATATTAAATTAAGAGTATTAATATATTTGTGTTTATACTTTGTTTAGGTATGAGGTTCTGAAACAACGAACTTTGCACCATGAGCTGTTTACTCCTCCAATACCAGGAGCATCTTGGGATAATGAAAGCAAAAATTATTCTCTCAAAGCTGTGGAATTTTTACTCGGTTCAACGTCCAAATTAGGAGATTTGGTTGTGTTAGGAATGATCTCGCAACTGAAAGAAGGGAAATACTTTTTGGAAGATTCTACCGGAAGTGTCGAATTGGATTTATCAGAAACCAAATTCCATACTGGGCTGTATACTGAAAGTAGCTTCGTGTTAGCAGAAGGAAATTATGATTGCGGCGTCTTTCACGTAAAAGCTATGGGGTTGCCGCCCCCTGAAACGGCCCAAGTGACTAGGTATGTAATGTTAATGTTAAACCCATCAAAAATTTCAAAATTTGAATATATAATATAGAAATATATAATCCATGATCATAATTAACTATTAACAAAGGATTTATCATGGAAATACTAATTTCTTCGGTGCGCCGACTACTACAGTCACTAAAGATCGTCTCGAGTTTATTGAAAAGCAGAACGAAGAAGCGAATATTTTAATTTTCTCCGATTTGTACATTGACCGATACATCGTAAGCAGTCAATGATATTATAGTACCATTTTTTTATATTCATACTGCATTTTACATTAAAGTATCACTAAAAGATATTTTTAAATTTTGTAGGTTTTGAATCAGCTCAAAGTATTATTTGAAGGATATTCTGACTGCCCTCCTTTGATGTTTGTTTTTATGGGAAACTTTTTATCAGAGTATCAAGGGACTAAATCTGCAGTGGTGCTCAGAAATGCTTTTAAACAGTTGGCGGATGTAATTAGTGCCTTTCCGCGTATTCAAAAAGAATCTATGTTTGTAATCATTCCCGGTCCTAATGATCCTGGCTTTGTTAACATCTTACCTAGGTAAATATTTTTTAATGTCTATTTATACCTTCGTTCATGGTATAAAGTCGTTTTTGTGTTGCAGGCCTCCTTTTGCAGATTGTGTTACAAGCTACTTGAAGGAAGTCGTCCCAAACTGCGTATTTGGTTCCAATCCATTCCGAATTAAATACTGTTCAAAAGAGATTGTGCTGTTCCGGGAAGACATTCTAACGAAAATGTGTCGAAATAGTCTTTATTTTCCAACTGATGGGCACGTCCCCACTCATGTAAGCAGTAGACTCAGTTTCATTTATACATAATTATGAATTATTACTTTTGAAACGTTCGGAGAATGTCAAACATTAGTACTTAACAATAATTATTGGAACTATAAATATTACTTTTCAGTTTGTTAAAACGATAATTGGCCAAAGTAATTTGTGTCCGCTTCCAATCCACGTGTGCCCTGTTTACTGGACTTACGACCAAGCTCTGTCTATTTATCCACTTCCGGATTTGGTAGTTATAGCTGACAAATACGACCCATACTCGATAAGTCTTATGGATTGCATCTTTACTAATCCGGTATGTTATTTTAATACAAGGAAATTACGATAATTCAAAGTCTTCTAAACCTCTCTCTAACGAGGGAAGAATTTCCCGTTTTGCCACGAACCTGGCTTATACACGACAAGGGAAACTTTCCCTAATGGAGAAAGCCTTCACTGCCTTGAGCGAGGCTCGTTAACATTTCGAATTCGATTGGCTGGAATATTATATAACATGTAGTTTAAATTAATAGGATACAAAGCCAGATTTCGCGATACATTTATGCAAAATCGTTAGATAGTATTCAACTAACTAATTACTGAAAATTGGGTTCTACGTTTTTTGACTTAGTTTATGTTTAAATTTTAGCTTTGCACTACAAAATAATCCAAAAAACAGCTGATAAAGCAGTTTCACTTGAATTTCCTATTTGTTCACTCCGTTCTTTTTCCATTGCCATTAAGTACCTGACATTGTTGTTGAAAATGTTTTCGAGTTAGCATAAGAAAAAGTACTTTGTCTCTTGATATATGTATCTGCCTATAGTACAAAATGTTATAAGAATTTTAATTTGTCCAAAATTACAGGGACCGTTCCTGAAAACAGAATATTCGTTTCAAGTTTACATTCCTAGCACTAACAAACTAGAAGATTGCCAACTTCCTCCTTATGTCGAACCATCTAATTAAAAGGGTTATCTGATAACTTTAATGTAGTATTTACTTTCTTAAAAATTATTCATATATTTTTGTGAATATTAACTATTAACAGTCTTGTAAATGAAATACATTATTTTGACTTGAACCGAACCTAATGTTGCAACCTTTTGAACCAATTATACCAAAGTGCATTCAAATTCGTATTTCTTAATTAGTTTATTTTAGCTATTATGGTAAGACATTAAGACGAGTTCACTTCTCCCAGTTTTTAATGGGTTTATAGCTGATATTTACAATTAATAATATTTGTTTATTTTGATAGACCCTGAACTCACGTTGTAATTTTGTTTAAAATGACATCATAATTGTAAAAACTAAAATATGCCATATGGATGGTATTATACATATTGGGTTTTGGTTCCTTTTTATTAGTTCACTAGTGAACCCAGCTAAGGGGGGGGGGAACCTAGCATTCAAGGACATTTCTGCAGATCACCCATCACAGTAACAAAATAATTCCAAACAATCAATGCTAAAAATATCGATGGAGCAGAACTAATTTGGATTAGAAGTTATGAAATGCTAATTGATACACACATTACGATGATTACAAAATGTCCCCTTTCGTTAATCATTTCTGTTCAATCTCCAATAATCAATTTTTATGTAAATGTCTATTATTGTTTTGATGTTATTTTATCAAACAACTCATTTCGGTGGTTTAGAGGAAGTGAGCATGCGCATTTTGGTTTTAAGGAACCTACATATATTACGTGTATATTTGTTGGGGGAGGAGGAGGTGGTATCCAAATGTGTTACAGTTAGCACTTGCGTTACAAATTGGGGAGGGGGTTTTGCGTTACGTAATGTATGCAGGTTCCCTAGGCTCTCCTACCAGACATACATACATAGATAGATTGGTAAATTTATTGCTTTAATCTGTTCTGTGTTTATAATATAAGAGATATTTATTTATATTCAGTCAAGCAATTCCTCCAAGGGTATTTACATTTCCTCTTATGGTATTAGTTACTATAATGATTAACATGCTATATTAATATATTATATACAAGTCATTCATTTGAATGTTAACAGAGCTCTTATGGTACCTCTGACGACATGTTTAATATGTTGCAGAACATGAACTTTTTTCACATAGTAGAAAATCCCAACTTTGGCTCTAAGTAATGTACAGGACTTGACAAATTTCCTCATTACTTTGGATTCATTCTTACCCATTTTAGAAATATTCTTAAAGGATTTAATGCAATCCGCTGATGATTTAGAAATTTCTCCAGCCAAATAAAGGACGATAAGCCAGGTCATTAAAAAGATGAATGAAAATAATTGTAATGTAATCTTAACAAGGAAAGGAAATGTGTGCCAATATCTAATTAAGGCATGATTGATTAATATTGTACATTTTACAGCCATAAATTGAATAGGATACCCAATGTTACTGAAATATTGGATTATCATCATGTGTAAAATTTGAAGAGCTCTGTAGTACTTTCGAATGTTTTCCGGCTTTCTTAACAAGTCAGTTGTCAAGTGATTTGGTTCAGAATAACGCAATTCTCGTCTTATCAGGGTGAGTACAGACACACTATACGTGATAAATATTTGTACATGAAAGCAGGTATTGCTGTAGCCAACTAATGCAGTCCAAGATTGCAGCAGTGCTACCGGGACAGTTATCCAAGGTCGTTGATAACCCCGTGGCAAAATGGTGTAATGCCATACAGGTGTTTCAGTGTATCCAATGATGTAAAACCCTATAGCCAAAATCCCTAGGACAGGTGAACTAAGCAGAACTAATCCACAAATATATTCAGCACCGATGAAAAAGTTCCGTCTTGATTTTGGGATGAATTGTTCTAAAAATTAAATTTAAGTCAACTTAATTTAATTCGGTATTGGTTTTTAATGTTAGAAAAAAACTAATACAGTATTTCAAATTCTTTAGTGGACATTTAGTTTGTCACGGGTTTGATTCTAAAGCATTCAATCTATTTTGCTGAGCCTATCAAAATTCTAGTCACGTGGAATAATTCATCGCCTGGTATAAAATTTGAAAATAGTAAAGAGGAGTTTCTCTTCCTATCTTTCCATAAACTATTGAATTGGGAATACTCACTTATAAGAAACCACAGGTAGAAAAAGCTCGGTAACCTGGTAACTCAGTTTCCAGCAAGAAAAGTAGGGAGAAAAGAGAGAAAAACTTTTTCAATAAAAAAATTCTGGAATTTTTTAGGCCAGCAGGAAATTTTTCAGGTTACCAGTGAGAAAAGTTTTTCCCACCAGCGTAAGAAAAATCAACATGTGTTCAACTAAGCAATCATATCCTGACCCTTACCTCTCCTGGTGGAAATTGAAGGAAAAAATAGTGTATGGGAAGGGAAAAGAGAAACAGTAAGGAAGGGAAAAGGGGAAGAATAAAGAAAAAATTGTGTGCAATTTTTTTATCCTTTCCCCTAAACCGGGAAAATGTTTTCTTCAAAACCAGATAGAATTTTGGTAGTATTTTGAGTACTGGGAAGTAAACATAATTTCTACCTATTTCAGAAATAATAATAATAAATGATTGGTACCAGGGTTTCAGAAGTAACAAAAATGTACCCTGTATGATTATACTTATTTTGATCTTAATATCGTTATATCTTTTAAGTCTAAGAAGTTTTTGTTCCTTTTCCAAGCTAAAAAATTAAAATTATACTAGATTTTATAATTTAAACATTCTTACCTGTTAGCTTGTGGGAAAAGTCAAGATAAGAGTTCATCATCATGCCAATTCCATTATTATAGTAACTGTTGACGCCCAAATTGATATACAATAAGCATTGCATGGAATAGCCAAATATTACCATAAAGAGCAGAAGATAGTCTTCTGGGTTTTCAAAATGAAGAGTTCTAATGCGAACAATCATGAACAGAGCAGTATAAACTTGTAGGACACCGTTGAATATAAACCATCGCCAATTTAATTTAACCAGCTTAAAATGTGGACGTTTTTTCTGCCATTTAAATGGAATTGCTCCGATTATAGAGTTCCACTTCGTATTGAATTCTAATATTCGTAAAAACACGCCGTTGATCATGGTATTTTACTATGCTGACCAAGTTAATAATCCGTCAAAGATGATTTTTATAGAAAAATAAATTACACAAAATACCTAATTAGATTTAAACTTTAAAATATTTCTTTGGTATAGAGTTGATAAATTTAATATTTTCACAAATTATTCAGCAAAATCAATCAAATTTTAAAATATCAGTTGTAAATTTTTGTTGTATTTTGTGTGTTGACGTTTCCGAACTTCAGTTGCGGGCAAAATGTGCAAACTGAATGACTTTCACTTTCTTTCGAACTTGCTAATAGAGGAAATTCTCTTTAAGTATGTGGGTTCTAACTATATAACTACATAGTGCTGAAAAATAGACTTTGAATTAGTTTGAACTTGGAAGGACTCTGGGAAGGTTATAAAGTTTGATGCTCCATGTTACAACATGCGCCATAGTATGGCCATGGGAACCTTAAATGTGTAATAAAATGTAATGCCCCGTATTATTTAAAAGTTGAACTGCTGTATAATTTTAAATACCCTTTTATAGTCAAACGTGTTCATAATAATAGCTATAAATAGAACTGCAGCTAAGGTACATTTGGATTTGTAGTTGCAGAATTTCCATTTGTCGTGACAAACATTGAATGCTAAACCAAATTTCAATTTAAATAGTAATTTCATGATTTTATCATCTGTTTTTCCCTACACTAATAATATACTCTAAATTGTTAGTGAAAAGACATGCCGACCTTATTTGTGTTATATAATTATGTTTGTCATTTTCCAGGAAACGTGTATGTTGCCTATGACTACGGATATATAATATCCAATCAATATTCAAACAGAGAAAGTATTTGGCTTGTTTATTCAAGTTAAAAACATCACGTAGTTAATGAAAGGGAAAATAAATAGGAATTTGTATGGCACACACATGACTTTTGTATGGGAGAGCTAAAAATAGATAGTGTGACTTTGTATGGCAGTTTATGACTTTGTATGGCGGTTTATGACTTTGTATGAAACTTTATGACTTTGTATGGTAAGTTAATTTATGGCTTGACGAAGAGCTATAAGAGCTATGTTTGTATGAACTTCCAGGATAGTAAATCTTCAGAGTTAATGTAATTTCAGTCCATGTCTGCTGCATCCTTGCCTTTTTTGTTTCGTTTTCTTTACTTTCAAATTCACTATCATCAGTGTCACTGTCACTGTCCGTTTTGTATTCCAAACTTACAAATTTTCTTGACCCGGCCATTGTACTTCTTGTGTTCACTCAGTTGCAAGATCAGATGCAGAAGACGAAGGCAGCAGAGCAGAAATATACTGATTGGAAAATTCTGATAACATGCTAATTGGGTCAGAGCTAAGAGTATTGACTTCCCTTCACTTTATCTCCAAACTAACTATCCATGCTTTATGCTTGGATATGCAGTTTCTACCTGGGTATTATCATTATGACTTAAATAAATTTACCAACCTGTGGTGATATATATCGTGCATCGGTATACTATGCATGTTTATATAAAACTATCACCATACATAGCAATTATTTATTATTAATCACCATACAAATTCATTAGGTAAGTCATAACATACCATACAAAGTCACACTTAATGTCAAAATATCCTCCATACAAAAGTCATGTGTGTGCCATACAAATTAATTGGCACCCGTTAATGAAATACTACAAAGATATCCAAGGCTATTGTTTAACCTTAGACCGTTCGCGTTCTTTGGTTCTATTCATTATACATCGTCGTGTAAAAGCTTGTTTCCCGTTATTAAAATTCCGGATCGGTCTAATGCATGTATGTCTTGTTTGAAAACAGCCATATTTACTGTAATCGTGTTAGTGAGCAGGGAATATATGTATTTTTATACTGTTGGTAATCACCTGTCTGTCCATGAATTTCGAACAATGTGCAGTAGCTAGAAATTTATGTGTTTCAACGTTATTATAGCACTTAGTGCTAGGTTTCTGCTAGTATTTTTATAAATGCCATCTTTCCTTGTAAGGACGAATAGGGAATGTTACATTTATACTACTTAGCGGGTTAACACTTATTATTATTATTATTACAACTAATAAACCATATTCGATCCAAGAAAAAGCGAATATAAACAACAAGACAATAATTATTTTTAGAAAATTTATTTAATCGTTAGTTCAATGTATTTTAATAATACTGAAAAAAATCAAATAATACTTACATCAGCTTATTCTATAGTAGTTTTCTAAAACATCCCAGAAAACATAACTGACTCATCACTACGGGTTTGGTGGAAATAAGATGCGATGGGATTTTAACATTGAATTACATAGCGCGTTGGAAAAAAGTCTTTTTGAAAACGAAATTATATTTTCTATCCAGTAATAGAAGGACTAGCAACGCCGTTTTTGGAGCTCATCTCAAAAATCGGCAGGGAATTTATTTTAAATTTTGCAAATTACTTTTCGAGTTCGTTAAAAGTTATGCCAAGCTGTTCAAGTTTTGAATACGTGTCTTTGCCAATCAACTTGATGATTTCCAAACTGCCATAGGCAATACGAAGGTCGCGTTTCAAAATCTCCACCCATTTAAGAATTTCCTTTTCGTCATTTTCATAGATGAAAGCAGTAACAATATTCTGTGCATAGTTGGCACTGAAATGGATTAAAGGGGAGTTTTGAATGATTTCATGAGCCTTGATTAATTGTTTGGCTGCATTTCGAAACTTGCCAGTCTTAAAATAATGTAATCCAATCATTCTCAAGGGAAATACCATCGAGACGTTTAAGTTTGGTCGAGTAGCTCTAATATTTTCCAGTTCAGTCAAGAGTTTTGGCAAATCCTCCTGATTTTTAGAACTTTTTTCAATTTCTTCCAAGAGCCTTTTTCTTTCAGTGTGATCAGAGTCAGATTCACTACGGTCTAAATCGCAAATGACGCAATCGCAGATGAAGTCATGTTTTTTAAACAACAATTTTCGTTTTTCGTAAGGCTCGGTGGGGTTTATATAAGGCATTAGAATTTCTTCTCCCTGTGGAATATTTTTAAAAGCTCTTACTATCATAATATCTCCAAATGTCATCCAAAAAGCATTGCAATCCCAACAGCTGTGATTGATGTACGCAGGACGAATCCAAATCCCGCAGGATTTCTGATCTTTTCCTTTGAGGTTTACAGATTCCTTGTTTTTCCCAACGACCTTCTCGATGTTTCCTCCAAAACAGTTGTAAGTGCAAATTGCATTGATTCTGTTCATATCGGCAATAGGAACATTGACGTCGATTTCCATATCGTTCCCCGCCCACATTTGATAGAGTTTTGAACATAGTTCCGGTTCAACTGTTAATTTGTCTGCGATTTTATGGACTAGTTTATCATGGCTGGAAAAGTTAAAATTATCCGAATCTGATTCGGGATAAACTATTGCAAAAGCCTTGCTTATGAACAGAATACTTCCTTCGGCAATTGTAGTAGCTGCAACTAATCCTCTGCCTTTACCCGGGATTTTCTCAATTTTTACCGGACCTGAAAAATCTGCTACTTCTTTACAAAATTCGGTAGGGTTCTCAAACAGTTTGACAATGTCACATTTCCCCGTTTGGCTATCTTCCTTCATTCGCCGCATTTTTTCCAAAAGACAAGTCAACTCTTTTGACTTTTTCAATTCTGAATGAGAGGACATCTTTGCCCTCAGAAAAGAAATTGCATCTTCGTAACGTTTCAATTCGCCAAGACATCGAGCTTTTCGGAAAATCCCTTTTAAGTGGTTAGTTTGAATTTCTAAAGCTTTTTCACTGTCTTCTAGTCCTCTGATGTAATATTCAAGATTGATATAAGCAGCTGAACGGTTGGCCAAAATGTCAACATTGTTTGAAGATATCTTCAGTGCTTCCGTGTAAGAATTCACTGCTTCATTGTATAATTTCTGAACGAAAAATTTATTACCCTCATTTTTCCAATCTTCTGCGGTTTTCTGTGCTGAAGTTTCGTTTTCACGTAGTAAAAGATTTTGGTACTCTTTTGGGATCTCGCCTTTCCATTTCAAGCCAGGAAAATTATTTTGGAAGGAATCCTTGCTCAGAAATATTATGTCTGACGAGGCATCATCAATCCTAACAAAATAACCCCCGTCCATCGTTTGCTTAAAAAATGGATTTTTGATTGCCAAAATTCTTCCCACTGGTAGAAATTCTATCGCATTTGACGTGGGAAGCGAAAAGTTGTAAATTGCAATCCGCACGGCTTTCTCACCCTCAGGATCATCAACCACAGATAACAATGACGTCATTTTTTCGCAAGGAGGAGCGATATTGCGACAAAGTAGGAATTTTCCATCCAACTTAGAATTGACGTTTTTGGAGAGAGTTGTAATATCAACCATATTCCCCGGATCTAGATTCAACTTTTTCGACGTCCCATCTTGCTGAATTCCTTTTGCGGATGGACTGGTCATATTCAGCAGGTCAGTACTCTTGATAGCTTCCAATTGACATTTCAGCAGAAAAGATTTGCTCGTGAACTTGTCTACGGATGCAGCCGGAACTTGCATACAACTCATCATCATTGATAATTGCTGCATAAGCTCATTCGTGTCCATGTTTATATCCATCCTGTAAAATTGACGGAAAAACTTTAAATCAAGTCAGATAATTATCTACCAAAAATCATTTCCTTTGAGTTTAGATATATTTTGAGAAAAAATCCTAAAAAAAGTATTATTAAAAATTACAAAACTTTTATATCCTGCTGTTGACGTGGACGACTTTTGCAAGTTGAAGATGACAAAGACATCGTTATACATGTTTCATTTCATTTAATTATATTTACTACAGGATTAAATATTTAAGGAGAATTAAATACAAATACCTGTTGTTTTCCACAGGCATGAGTTGTCATTAGGGTCATTAAGGCAATCGGAAAAACCAGTGGCTTTTGTCCAAAATCGGCCAATGGAAGCATTTTTACTGATTTCTTATCGTTGCCGAAAAACATTTTGAAATTCGACATAATGGACTAAGTTAAACTTTTATGTTAAATGCAAATTAAGTTTTTGGTAGTTTAAAATTAGCAAACAATTAATTGTGTTAAAGCCTTCAGCCATAGTTAGCTGCAAGCAGTATATAGATATAGTGGATGCAGTTTTCATTTTCTACTTAAGATTAATTACTATAATATTATGCTATTTGAAATGAAAAATAACCTACATGCATCATTAGTAATTTGAAAATAGATTACATTTTCTAGATAGATATGTCATTTGTTCATAAGACGGAATAACTACGCATAAATTTACAATGTTAAGGAATATAAAATATAATCGGTTAACATAAAATAGGAATAATTAAAAAATGATAACCCAGTGCAAAAACATAATTGCTAATGTAAACAAATATTCTCGTTTGCCTCATTCAAAATAAATTGTCTTTCTAAAAGGCATTCATTCCTTCACATTTGTACGAATAAAACTACGTAAATAATAAAACCCAAATCAGTGGATAGAAATTAAATTTTCGACGTTTATATTTATAAGCGTTTGGCTTTTATTGTAGATTTCATTCTCATTTTGCAATCAAATGTTTGTTTTAGTGACGTCGATGTTGCAAATATTGTTTAAATATGAGCATATTATTCCTTCATCTCAATCCGTGATTTGTTCATTGTCCTCATTTTTTGCAAAAGATGATTAAATCGCAAGAGAAGCTAATAAAGATGGTTTAAATGATAAACAGAAGCCCTTCAAAAATTGAAAACACGAAAAACATAAAAAATAAATCTTAATTCCAACAGACAAAATGACAGACGCCAACAAATGTTTGTTAGACACTGATAAATAAATAAAATCAAAATAATCAAACCAAACAGTTCACCTTGAAACAGATTCCCAGTCACCAGATGATGAGCTGATATTATGTGAAAATTAAGAGGTTATAGGCTCCTACATTAAACAAAAAGAAAATATACAGTTTTAAGTTAAAAATAATATACATAAATATTAAAAATAAAACACTAAAACAGTTTATACCAAAGCACTACAACGGAATACACAGATGTAAGGAAAAAGCAACAATTAAAGTTAAAATATTGGTTCGTTGATGACCTAGTTGCTTTAGCTGACATAGATAAAATTCCTTTTACTCTCCCGGGTATTAGGAACCTCGCAGTGAATAGCAATGTGCTGGTTCCATTCGGGTGGGTTGGAACCGTTACTTGGCCAACTAAAACAAAAGCCCCATTCATTACCAGAAGCAGCAATAGAAACTTGCATCATAAAGAATTTAAATATAGATTAATTTTTTTTTTATTTTATAGCGTTTTCAGTGGACCATAGCCCATCACACAAAAGCCAAAATGTTAGGTTATTATTAGCACAAAGAAATATAATTAGAATATTACTGAATACGGACTAAACATTATTCTATCATGAACTAGGTACATGTTACAAATTTAAGATGTATATGAGCCATTATTTAATTTTAAATCGGCAGAATATATTATGATTTCTACAATTTTATTTACTTTTATTAGAGGTAGAGTAAGTGGAATGAATGTGTATCAAAATGATCCATTATCGTAATCTAGGAATTTAAATATAAATACGATGTGAAAGAATAATACAATGTCTTGCTTTAAAGCATATAAAGCAGAGATAAATAAGCAACGAGACAAAAAGATAGCTGTGTCAATAAAATAATATCTACGCTGCTATAAATATAAGCTTATCAGTCAGGTTCTCGGTAAATTATATATACTCCTATATTATACTCTTCCTATACAAGGCGACATCCTACTTTCGGTACATTGTTCGGTATTAGCATTTACCAGCATTCGATTCATACACACAAATATGTCCCAACCCAAATGTGAAGTATAATTTTATTTATGCTCGTTTCACCACTAAATTGTCAACATTAAAATGCCAGAACATCAAAAGCCTATTTGTCCACATTTTTTCCTTTTTTGCTAGCATCAATTTCCCGTTTTGACGCCAGAAGATTTAATTAACACCACTAGAAATTTTATTAAATTTTTCAGAAAGGGTATGTTTAAGTAAGTATAAGGTAATTGGTATAATTATAGTCATATAAACCAATAATTGAGTCAAATCATAGTTATAAATGGTAATAAATCTGTACTGTACATTTAAACATATAAAGGTAAATTATTGTTTGAATACACTAATGACAATAGGTTATGGTTATAAGAGAAACATTTCGTTATGCCGTGTTGACAAAAAGGTTATTTTGTGTTGCCAAAATAGGATTGTGCTGGCAAACAGTTATAAAGTTTATAAATTCAGAGCCAGTGATATGTTAGGACATCACAACAACATACTTTTTATAATGTAAACATCATTGCTATATATACACCCTCATTCTATGGACTAGTATTTATAAGTTATTTAGTGTAGTTATACTAAATTATCACTACCCTAAATATTGGTCAATGCTTTGCCATGTAATTTGCTCCCGTCCTTAGAGACCTATGAAATTAAAACCAAATATCCTATAGTTCCTGCAGAGTTTTAATAAATTTAAATCCACGAAGAACTAGCTATGTATGTTAGTTTAGTATCGTTAGATTTACAGTTTTATTCAATATGCACTGAATTTGCTAAGGTAGAAAAGACTTCTTCTGCAATGAGTGGACTTTATTATTTATTGCCATTGCTTCATAATGACATGCAAATAACAATGTAATTATTACTAAATTAGTAGAAAACGCATTTGGTTGGCTATACACAGCCAGGCTTTTGATTTAAACCAAATTATATAATAATTCATGTTTTCCTGTACAATACGAAAAATGGATAGGAATCATTTCTGTACCAATTGGAAAGACTTTTTCCATGCTTGCAAGATGTCCTTTATGATTCAAATAGTTTGTAACTAAAAATTAGGGACAGGATTCAAAAGCGTAGATTTCGGCGGGCAGTTTACCTAAACTTGAACTCGCATTGAATATAAACCTAAGCAAAGTGAATGCAAAATTTTCCAATAAGAAATTCTGAATTGGTTGGATGCAACAAAATTACAAAATGGTAAACAGCGTCACATATTTATTGGAATGTTAAATCTGTTTAAAATTGGTTAACACATTTGAAATAACAAATTTCCATAAATACTGGCAAAGAATTTAGTTCTATAGCTTCAAATATGGAATCGAATTCAATCTAAATAACGTTTTAAGTAAGGGTATATCCCCCATCCATGGTAATGCATTCCCCATGTAGTACAGGACACATGTTCGAGAGTGGAAAGAGAACGGAATTCACTGCTGACTCCAAATCCATGGTAATTGTACCGATTGGAGCTTTAGAATTATAGGATTCCTCAACCTCCTCCTTACTACATTTGGATGTCTCGGCCATTTTTTCCAAAAATTCACTCAGTAATTCATTTTTTATTCCCGCTGGACAAACGGCATTCACTCGTATACCTTTGGGTCCCAGTTCAACCGCCATGATTTTGGTCAACATATTTAATGCAGCATTCATGACACAATTGGAGGTCTCATCTGGAAAGGCCATAATACCTCCCTATGAAAAAATCATTTTCTGTTATCACTATGAAAATGATTAGCTTTTTTATTTTTCTGTAATCAACTTACGATGGAACTTATATTGACGATAGATCCTTTAATGCTATTATCCATCATTTGCCGGGCAACTACTTGACTGATGTTTATTATCGCTTTGATTGCAATATTTGAAATGCTGTTAAATACATTTTAAATTATTGTATTGAAAAATAGAAATAATGATGGGTAGCCATTTTAAATTTATGTCTAAAGAAGTAAAAAACGTGAATAAAAAAATTGTGTAAATTACGCATCGTATTCATCTGGAGTAACTTCCATGAAAGTTTGGTAACTGATTCCATTTGCACAATTGACAAGATAGTGGACAGGTCCAATTTTCTCCACGACTTCTCTTGTAGCATCCCAGTTGGTCAGATCCTGACAAAATGTAATTATACTTGGACACTCTTTCTTCAAAGTGTCCAGTCTTTCTGCAGTTTTAGATAAACCGTACACAGTCGCTCCATAATCATGCAGCCTTTTTGCCAACGCTCTCCCCAAACCTAAAATGATGTAATATTTACCCGTATATTTTAGAAGTGTTACACATGTTTATGGCAGTTGTGAATATTAATTTGAAAATTTAATGTTTGTCGATAAAAATACACATACCTCTTCCTGCTCCAGTTATAATCACTTTTTTCCCTTCAAAGTGCTCTTTGAAACTCATTTCAATGTAGCGTATTATTTATTGCAAAAAATAAGTTCGAATAGCAAAGAGAATCAAAAGCTTACAGAATAAAAACGAAAATGTGTCAAAAGCAAGGCTGATAGATATGAAATAAGTTTAGATCAAAATTAGTAACCCGAAGGATAAATAATTCCACGTCTACGCAATGTCAACTGCTCACTGCAGAGCTATATTATACACTTTGCTTATTTATATGCCACACAATGGATTAAAAGAGTTGCCGCATAGTTGGTCACTTAACAGATAGATAACATTATTAGCGATTGTGAGTACCGGCCAAAGTTGCAGTCTCTTTCGGTCACTATGCTGCAACGTGCAATGTATCATTACTACAACTAAACCCTACTCACTCTGACTGCAAAAATTCCAAAACGTTAATGACCATGGTCTTGTGATAAACTGTACGGTATTGTTAATATGTATAATTCATGTCAATTGGAGTGTTTGCTATATGAAATATAGCCACAAGAATAACATGTAACGATATATACCATACTTTGAGTACCTTGGAACTGTCCGGCCTTCAACTTGTCGTTTTTATTAGGAAAGCTTAAGAATCTCTTGGCTGCTGACAGATTATTAGCTGAAACGTTAAGCTGGATATAGATACCAATGTTAAATTGATTATGACTGCGATTCAACAATCTGCTTTGATTTATTAAATTAAAAAACAATGATATGTAATGTAGCCATGAGAATGACATTAACGACTTATACCTTACTTTGAGTACCTTGGAACTGAGTGCGAGTGCCTTCAACTTGTCAATTTTATTAGGAAATCCTAAACATCTTTTGGCTGACAGATATTATTGGATGAAAAATTAAGTTGAATATCTATACTAAAATACCAATGTTGTTTGATCGTGGCTGTCAACTGCTTATATGCATTTAAATAATTGACCTAATGCTAACAAACATAACATCCGTTGGTTGTGGAATTTTCGGCGACAATTAACATAATAATATGACTTACCAGCACAGTATAGAAAGGCCCTGTTATAAATAAAGCTAGTGTGTATTCCAGGGCAATATTGCAAGATGGATAGAATGTATTTCAGAAACTTATTTCCGTCACCCACCTGGTGCGTGAGGGGAAACAGTTTATTTGCTTAGTCGAATAAAACAGAATAACACTTGGCAGCATAGATGTAAGTTGTAGGTAAACATCCCATCCAATGCAAAAGATGGAACATCCAACCCCATCCATCCCATCGTCACCAAACACCCAAGAAAAGATCAACATCTTATCCAGCCCACCACCAATATTCAAATAAAGTAATCCATCTAATACAGCCCATCGCCAGTTTCCAAATAAAGTACCATTACAGCCATCACCAACACCATCCCTTTCAGCCAATTCATACACCTGGATGGGGATGTTGGGTATAATGGATGGGATGCTTACATCTAAGCTTGGCAGTATGCATAATGATGAGTCAGAGTAACATAGACGTAACATTATACCCCAAGTCAAAAATGTGACCATAATGGGTGACCAGAGTAAGTACCGATAGTCACAATAAAATTCCAACACAAAAATATTGACCCTTGGTCGTAATAAGCGTAAGTTTTAGAAAATTTTGTTTTTTTGATTTGGAATAACTAATTACATAATACTACCTTTGTAGAGTGTCAATGCAAGGAAAATGTCAACTGTCATGACTATGACCATAACGAAAATGGAATCACATTAAATAAATATTCTACATTCATAAATATTCACCCACCTAAACTTTTTAAGGGCTACTTATACTCTTCCTAATCCAATCTTCATCACGATTTGTGACGCCATATTAGAAGTCATAATTTTATGATAATAAATCTCTTTAACACATAAGTGGCAGATTCAAAATGTACACATTTGAAATAAAAAATAGCTTACCACTTCATCCCGCTCTGAATATTTTCTATTTAAGAATGGACTTAGTTTTTCTATTTAAGACGTAAAACATTTTTAACCTCCTATTAGCTTTAAACCATTTGCGAATTGAAAAAAATTTAGTTTTATTATGAATAGCCAATTTTTAAACTTTCCTGTGTATAAAATAAGGTCACGGCACGGGGTGTTAAATTGAAAGAAAGAGTATCAACTACCACGTCTCACAACAGTGACTTTCATAATCTTATCACCGCGCAAGCGTGTATGCATAAAACCAAGTTCCATCTGGATGGAATTTAGCATCTTCAGCAAATAAACTAAATTGTGTTGTTAATACATTTTGAAATAACGTTACGGTGGCCGAGAAATATCATAATTTCATAACATCCGTACACACATACATACAACATACATTTCGATGACGTTTATATTATAGAGTGATAAATTACTCAAGCATTAATTGAGATACTCATTACGATCACGGATCAAGACGTGGCATAACCTAACCATCTATAGAGATGAAAACAATTGCGAGAAAGTATAGAGATACAAATAACAAATATCAAATAAATATGAAGTACACATAAATATCTACCAAAAATAACATGTACTAATGTTTTATTTTCCACAAATCTGGTTTAACACAAACCAAAAACGTGTATCATAATATGGTATGCATCTTGTTTCCATAAATGTCATTCACAACTCTGTCTCGATTCATTGAACAGATTCCTAAACGCTCGATTACAAATTTTAAAGGCCCCTGACAATATTTTATAGAATCCATCTGAAATTAACGTTTTAGCTTCGCTGATGCCGAAACTCCCGCGACGAAGTCTGACAACAAAAATGCGATTCTTGCGGCAATAAATGTATTTGCGGATCAAAGTCACTATAAATTTAAAACTTTTGAAAAAGATTTTAACTTTTGTTGCCAGTAATTTAAAAATATTTTTATAATTTTCCAAAATAAAAACCAAAATTGTGACAGCCATACATATTAAATAAACAAATATAACGGTCGTAATATTTGAATTAAGTCCGATAGATTTTATTCTCTCAGTAAAAAGCATTAGCTTTAGACCATGGCGGCATCTTGGCAAGTGTGACATAAAATCTGTCGAGAAGGGAGATTTTGTCATAAAAAGCAATCTTTCCACATGTGGCGATTTTTGAGGAAAAATAGTCATAATTGGATGGATTTGGTGATGTATCGATGACCAACGAATCAATGGCTGCAATATTCACACTTGTAAAGTCATCAATTTCATCTAAATCTTTGAATGTTTCCAATTTGTTAACTGGTTTTATTGTTATTGTTAGATAGTTAGTAATTAGTCCCTTGTATCCATTTGTGACAACGATTCCCATCAGAATGAATGTACAGAGGAAAATATTGAATGCTCGAGATTTCCGCAGTTTTGAAGGCGCTTCGTAAGATATTTCCAGTAAATATGCATACAGTAGTAATACAGACATTGTATAGTCATAGTAATTGACATAATGCATTAGAAAACACAGCCAAATGAAAATAGGCGCCATGCAAACTAAAATAGTCCACCATAAATCACTTTCAAATGGACGAAGAAAAACATAAAATGACAACTCCTCCGAATATCCGTGGCACGTAATAAAGTTTATTCCTTCCTCCTTCATAACAGGTAAGAAATCGTAAATCCCTGAAGAAGGCCGTACCATTCCTTTGTACCAAGACAATCGCAAGGTCTGATAGTAATCATCCTCTATTATTTGTGAAGCAGATTTTTCAGGATAGATTGTGTTGTTAAATACCGAAAGTAGTATAGAGGCCACAACTAATGGAACTGAAAAGTTATGGTTAATTTTCCTGAATGATTCGATTTGTAAAGCTTTTCCTCCAGAAGGAAGATACATATGAATTAAAATTGGCGTAGGAAATTGTGCATAAAACTTCAGTTTCATTTTTGTCTCGACTTGAAAATTGACAACCTGTTTGTAGTTTAGGTCAACCATCATTTGATTTTGACCTACGCCCTCTTTGCCTATGACATCAACATTGTTAGTCAAATTACGATAAATTCCTTTGATACTATAATGATTTGGATTTTCTTTAGCAAAAGAATACATGTACGAATTTTCAGGATAATTTTGTATAGCAAGGAAGCTACTCTGCGCTTGGGATATATTAAACGTGAAATTGTATTTTTCAGATGCAGTTACTTCAAAATAGTAGAGGAATGTTTGATCACAACGTCTGAAACCATATTTATAATCTTTCTTCACGTTGTTTATTAAGATCTGGTCGTCCAATGTCAATGTCTGTATAAATAGATTTGACAAATGCAGCTGCCAAAAACTGATTTACGTTTGAATACAGCTGATATTGATTTTCAGAAAACATTAAAAAATATGATATGCAATTTAAATATTTATGAGAAGTGCCAATTGTAGACACATTTTTATAAAATATAGTTGAACCCAGCTAAGGGGCGAACCTGGCACTCAAGAGAAATTAAGCAGGCAACCCATCACAGTAATAAAAACAATTCCGGTTCAAATGGGGAATAATAAAACATTATTTTTATTAAACACCCCAGAATGTTCCCCTTTCCGGGATTTTGGAAAACGAATTGCCTTCTTTAGCTAATTATTTCCATTCAATCACCAATAATCATCTTATGTGAATTCGTATTATTGTTCTGATGTTATAATAATATGAAACAACTCAATTCGTTGGTTTAGAGGGAGGGGCATGCGCATTTTACTTTTGTGCTTTCAAGGAACGTGCATATATTACGTTGATAGTTGATGGGAGGAAGCGATGCCCAAAAGAGTTACAGCTAGCACTTGCGCTACACTTGAGAAAGGGGGTTTTACGTTACGTAATATATGCAGGTTTCCTAGGCGGTCGTACCAAGACATAGATAGTCAGGTATTAGTGCGATTATATTATAGAATTAAGGGTAAAATGGTAAAAAGATTCAATCAATAACAAAAAGATTTAAAACAAAACCAATAGCCTCATACATTTTCAAAAACTGAATTTCATAATTAGTTTTGCGATTCAACACAAGAGAAAATGGATCAACTTTTTGTGCTGACACTCTTCATCATAGGTTATTGCTTCTGTTGGGAATTGAAAGACGTTTTAAATTTGGAAAAAGATTGTTACGTCAATCTTGTTTTTCAAGAAAACACATCCGTACAAAATTGGGAAGATTCTTTGAAAAATCAATTGCAAAAAATCGATATTCCTTTTTCGTTTACAAAGCTTGATATGAACGGAGAAGTTAATTATTGTCCTTTATTTGCAGTTGTTGACAATAGATACGGTATCCCCAACTGCATAACAGATATAACCAGAATGAACTTGAACATTTCTTCCCCACGTCCATTGAGTCGTTTTGTTTGTGTGGCACACATTTTGGTTAATTTTAATCCGACGGATGTCAATGAAATAATGCAAATTAATTACATTAGTGAGACGTTTTCTAAAGTTAAGTCATTTGAAGAACAAACGGGAGCAGATTGGTTAAATTGGTACAATTTTGAGGAACATTCTTCTATTTACCTTTTTGTGGAAAGCACAAATTTGGCATTAGCCAAAAAAGGTCACAATATATTTGTTAATGACCAAACATCAAAGATTGATTTGTGGTATCATCACACATATGTCTATCGTCTCTTCTCTCGTAAATCCTGGTTTATATTGTCATTGGATGGAAATAGAGAGGATCCTAACGTGTACTTCATTTGCCCAACGGATATAAACTCAGAACAGATTAATTTTCCTCAATTTCAATATTCTATTATCGCTTTGTGTTCAGGAAACAGTTGCTTCGGTCAACTGCTTCGTCAATTGGCGATTAAAAACTTCATCACAAAAAGCAATATTGCAAAATCAGCTACTTTAATAATTAAAGACGGGGATATTTGGGATAAAAAACCAACAGATTATTGCGGACCACCACTTGAGAAAACTTCATTCACAATCCCCTTTTCGGATGAATATTTTGGACCTTCAATTCCAATCTCTTCAATGATTTTTCGAGATTTTACAAATTTAACTATTACTTTTAGCGAATTGTGCGGGAAGACAAACAATTACATAGAATTCGATTTCCAACATGAATCTTATTCACAATTCTACTCTGAACCTCCCTACATAGTAATTCCCACAATGGAAGATTCTATCAATTTTGTATCCTGTGTCGTTTTGGAAGATGAGAGTCTTTCTTTCTATGGATATATCCGACCATTTCAATTTTATGCATGGATAGGGTTCCTTATTACAGTCTTTCTAGTAATTGTTTTCGTCCATGGGGTAGTGATTTATAATGATGTTAATACTAATCCTTTCATTCTGATTTGCTGGGCGTATGTGTTAGAAGTCAGTTATCCGTTATCAACACAAGCAAGTAAAACAACGTGGATCAAATTAGTTATCGGTCCCTTATTACTCATGTTTATTATACTGACGAATGGCTACAAAGGAATTGTCATTACTGATTTAGTGGAGCCACGTCCAGTAAAACAAATTGAATCGATGGAACATTTGGCTAATCTATCAGATGTTGTGGCAATTGGTGAAATTCATAGTAATACTGAATTTAATCCTTTTATTATTCCCTCAACTGAAAATAAAGACGCAGAAAATGATAAAATGCAGATGAGAAAAGCTCTGTTCCCATTTTTGATGATGTGCAACATTGTCAATGATGCAAAAAACTGTGATCCAATACGCCGTTTAGAAAACGAGTTTTCTAAGGGTAGAGTGCCTCATGGTGTGGAAAATGGAATTATTGATTTCTTAAATAATTATAACAATGGGCATCTTATAAAGCAAAGATTCAAGTTGCTGCATTTCTTTGATTCCATTCTTTCTAATAATAAAGGCGTCCTTGATCGAAAAATGACTTACTTAGTTGACTCAATTAGCAAAAAGATTCGAATCCCTCATGCCATTATTAAATTCGTCAGCACCTTAAAATGGATTGCCCAGTGTAACAATTCTGCCTTCATTATCAGAACTTCACGTCTACATCGAGTTCTTAATGATTCTCTCTGGAATCCAAACAGAGGAGGAATTCAGCCAATCAAGAGATTTTACAAAGGGCAAGATGAAAATCCTTTTTTACCTATGTCTATACGGACAGCATTTAGAAATCCATTAATTCCCATGTTTACAACATTTCTACGGAAAAATTTGCGTGCCGTGACTCACTCGGGACTTTTCCAAAAATGGATAGATCATTTCACACTACGCAATTATTCCAGGTGTACAACATGTTGGGAAAGAATTCCACCACGGCCTTTAACTTTTCAAAACTCGAATATCGGCACAATATTTTATACGTTTGCTACCTATCTATTCACATTTGTCGTAGTATTTACTTGGGAAACCCGAATGTGGTTTAAGGAAAAGACTATGCAGTTTTTAAATTGGCTTCACCAAGACAAAATCCATACTGTTTGGAATTTCATTCGATATCTCGTTGTAAGAAGACCTAATGCTCCCCCACCCATATTTAGAATTAGAACACGTTTTCCCCAAAAATAAGAAACTATTTACTGGCGGACAAATACACACCGAGAAAATTTTTAGCTTTCACATAGAAATATAATAGATGTAGCCCAAAAATAACAATCGCAGACACCAATGCATAATTGTCAAAAACTATTTTATTTTCTGACATTAGCAATTAATAATATTGCTATTTTACTTTTGACATTTAGCAGAAAATGTAAAGGATGCATTTTCCCCTCATACACTTCATTACATACAACAGAGGAAGACAATTAATTATCATCACCGCTCATAGCCATAAATGATTTAGTGCATTTTAAAACTTTTTCATCTCACTTGTCATAATTAACCTGATGATGAAATAAGTTATCTAGGATATTTATTTCCCACCGTAAAAAAATAGGAACTCATTAGAATAAATGAGATAGATTGAAATGGTATTTTTGGTTATATGTAATATAATTTCTTTAGATAACTTTAAATGGAAGTTTTATTGGTATTACAAATACTACCTATTACATATTACTATTAAAACTTATTTGTTTATTTACTCACATTTACTTTATATTTTTGTACACTATCAAAGTTTATGATGAGAAATGAGAAAATTATTCAAGACATAGAACTAAGTATGCCGTTGAGTAAGTGAAAAATGTTTTTATACTGTTTGACAACATCTTAAGTAGGATAATTAACGGAAATGCTTTCAAACTACCATGGAATAAAGCTTTAATGAATTCAATTTCTGAAAATTATTAACCACAGAAGCACTATATATTATGTAGCTGATAAAGTTTATTGAAAATGGCAGACATCATTCAGTCAATTCATATAAGTCATGTCGTCTACATACTAAACCATTTTTTTAGGCAATGTTCTGTTGTCTAGTATAAATTAGTCTAATCAAACTGTTTAGTGCCCGTAGAACAAAAAAAGCTATGGAACTAAGTTGGAATTTGGTCATCGTATTTTTCTTAGAAACAAATATTTTTGTTGTATATGTCTGTAGTGTTAGTGACGATGACCTGCTTAGTCGTCCCGGTTTAAGAGTATCCATTGATATTTGTTAAACATAGCTTCACAACATTTAAATACCAACTGATGAGACAGGCAGAGGCAGATATCCATGTAAAATATTATGTATAACTAGTTGAACCCCAGCACATAAAATGTGCTAGAAAAATGTTGAAATCAGTAAATTTCTAGCGATTTTCATAGACCGTTGATTATTTATTACACCAATTTTTGATGCCTAAGCGTGTTGAAATGTAGAACAAACTCGGTAGTAATAGTCTAGTCCTTACTCATTAATTACAAAATATTACGGACATATATACAAACCTTTGTACAAGAAAAGTGAAAGAATTCCATGCACATGTCCCACGTTTATGTAGAGTAAAGATAATAATAATATACGTATTAGCTTTTCAAACGTCAAATGACATGCATATTTAGAATTATTGAAGCCTCCAAAGTTTAGGTTACACGTAATACGGTTTGATGTTATTTTAGACCTTTTGAGGTTGCGTTTTGTAATTTTCTTAATAGTATTAATTCAAAACCAAGAAAATCACTAATTTTTATCATAGTATTTTTGGGATTAGCATACTAAGTAAAGTCTATCTGTATATCTATGACTGCATGTGGGCTTTATGCGTTTCATTATTGCTTACTTCGTTTATTGATGTCTCCATGGCCAAGAGGCCGGGAGGAGCCTTAGCCTAAGATATTATTATATGTAAATCATGGCGGTATCAAGGAGAATGAAGTAAAAGTAAATCAAGTACATCTAAGTTGTCGACTTAAAGCGTTTTGTTAATGCCAACAAGCAACTTTAAGGAAAAAATTTACTTACAAATTAAAAAATGCCAAATACAAACATACCTAAAAACAAAATTTTAGAATTGGAATGGGACTACGTAGGTAGGGATCACACTATACTTACACAACCAAAATACTTTGATAAATGAAATTCAGAAAAACATCTCTCATTGGATGTAAAAGAAAAAAAAATTAAATCTGCTCCCTAAAAGGTTTAACTTACTGTGCAAAAATGTCACTAAATTAGAAGACAAGCAAATATATGGCAAAAAGAAAAAAGCAAGTTTGTAAAAATCATTTTTATTTATATACCGACAATATATAATATAACAGTCAAAATCCTTCATATAACATAAACTTTACATGAAGCTATTTAAAAACTCATGATGTTATAAAACGTAGGCACATTGAGAAAAGTATCTTCCATCAAAATTCATAATGTTATAAACCGTAGGCAAATTGAGAAAAGTAACTTCTTCCCTCTGAATTCATAATGTTATAAAACGGAGGCAAATTGAGAAAAGTAACTTCTTCCCTCTGAATTCATAATGTTATAAAACGGAGGCAAATTGAGAAAAGTAACTTCTTCCCTCTGAATTCATAATGTTATAAAACGGAGGCAAATTGAGAAAAGTAACTTCTTCCCTCTGAATTCATAATGTTATAAAACGGAGGCAAATTGAGAAAAGTAACTTCTTCCCTCTGAATTCATAATGTTATAAAACGGAGGCAAATTGAGAAAAGTAACTTCTTCCCTCTGAATTCATAATGTTATAAAACGGAGGCAAATTGAGAAATGTAACTTCCCTCAAAATTCATAATGTTATATAAACTGTAGGCAAATTGAGAAAAGTAACTTCTTCCCTCTGAATTCATAATGTTATAAAACGGAGGCAAATTGAGAAAAGTAACTTCTTCCCTCTGAATTCATAATGTTATAAAACGGAGGCAAATTGAGAAAAGTAACTTCTTCCCTCTGAATTCATAATGTTATAAAACGGAGGCAAATTGAGAAAAGTAACTTCTTCCCTCTGAATTCATAATGTTATAAAACGGAGGCAAATTGAGAAAAGTAACTTCTTCCCTCTGAATTCATAATGTTATAAAACGGAGGCAAATTGAGAAAAGTAACTTCTTCCCTCTGAATTCATAATGTTATAAAACGGAGGCAAATTGAGAAAAGTAACTTCTTCCCTCTGAATTCATAATGTTATAAAACGGAGGCAAATTGAGAAACGTAACTTCTTCCCTCTGAATTCATAATGTTATAAAACGGAGGCAAATTGAGAAAAGTAACTTCTTCCCTCTGAATTCATAATGTTATAAACCGTAGGCAAATTGAGAAAAGTAACTTCTTCCCTCTGAATTCATAATGTTATAAAACGGAGGCAAATTGAGAAAAGTAACTTCTTCCCTCTGAATTCATAATGTTATAAAACGGAGGCAAATTGAGAAAAGTAACTTCTTCCCTCTGAATTCATAATGTTATAAAACGGAGGCAAATTGAGAAAAGTAACTTCTTCCCTCTGAATTCATAATGTTATAAAACGGAGGCAAATTGAGAAAAGTAACTTCTTCCCTCTGAATTCATAATGTTATAAAACGGAGGCAAATTGAGAAAAGTAACTTCTTCCCTCTGAATTCATAATGTTATAAAACGGAGGCAAATTGAGAAAAGTAACTTCTTCCCTCTGAATTCATAATGTTATAAAACGGAGGCAAATTGAGAAAAGTAACTTCTTCCCTCTGAATTCATAATGTTATAAAACGGAGGCAAATTGAGAAAAGTAACTTCTTCCCTCTGAATTCATAATGTTATAAAACGGAGGCAAATTGAGAAAAGTAACTTCTTCCCTCTGAATTCATAATGTTATAAAACGGAGGCAAATTGAGAAAAGTAACTTCTTCCCTCTGAATTCATAATGTTATAAAACGGAGGCAAATTGAGAAAAGTAAACCTCTAGGAATTCATAATGTTATAAAACGGAGGCAAATTGAAAAGTAACTTCTTCCCTCTGAATTCATAATGTTATAAAACGGAGTCTGAATTCATAATGTTATAAAACGGAGGCAAATTGAGAAAAGTAACTTCTTCCTCTGAATTCATAATGTTATAAAACCGTTCATAATGTTATACGAGAAAAGTAACTTCTTCCCACTCTGCTTCCTGAATTCATAATGTTATAAAACGGAGGCAAATTGAGTAACTTCTTCCTCTGAATTCATAATGTTATAAAACGGTCCTCTGAATTCATAATGTTATGCGAAACGTAACTTCTTCCCTCTGAATTCATAATGTTATAAAACGGAGCCCTCTGAATTCATAATGTTATAAAACGGAGGCAAATTGAGAAATGTAACTTCCCTCAAAATTCATAATGTTATAAAACGGAGGCAAATTGAGAAAAGTAACTTCTTCCCTCTGAATTCATAATGTTATAAAACGGAGGCAAATTGAGAAAAGTAACTTCTTCCCTCTGAATTCATAATGTTATAAAACGGAGGTAAATTGAGAAAAGTATTTTCCCTCCAATCAAAACTCATAATGTTATAAACCGTAGGCACATTGAGAAAAGTATTTTCCCTCAAAATTCATAATGTTATAAACCGTAGGCAAATTGAGAAAAGTATTTTCCCTCAAAACTCATAATGTTATAAACCGTAGGCAAATTGAGAAAAGTATTTTCCCTCAAAACTCATAATGTTATAAACCGTAGGCAAATTGAGAAAAGTATTTTCCCTCAAAACTCATAATGTTATAAACCGTAGGCACATTGAGAAAAGTATTTTCTCTCAAAATTCATAATGTTATAAAACGGAGGTACATTGAGAAAAGTATCGTAGTAACAGGAAATTAGGAAGGTGTGTAGAGAAACGTAATAAAGATATTAAATCGAATTTAGATTTTTAATGATCATCTTCATCTGTATCTTCTTCCGAGGAATCATAATCGTTATGACATTCTCGGCCGCAATGAGCGCAAACTCCAGGCACTGTGGACCTTATACATATACAAATAGAGAACATTGCTAACTAATTCAAACAAAAGAAAATCATGTTTAAAGGAACTAGAGACTTACAATTTTGTGTCATATAACTTGCAACGATCGAATAATGCCGAGTCAATCTCATAGTTTGGAGTTTTCAGGTTCAATTCTTTTTCAAGTTCTTCGTTCATTTCCCAATCTAATTTCCTGACGATCCTTTCAATGATTACAGAGATAGTTCGACAATTGTCAATAGATTCGTTAAAGGCTTCCCAGCCAACTTTCACGTTTCCCCTGTTAAAAAATTAAAACAATTAACATCTCCATCATTAAAAAAGAATCCAAAATATTCACACTTACATGAGCAACTCCAAACATCCAATGTGGTAACTAATCAAATGGTGTTTACGACCAATGACATTCTCAATTTGACGCAACTCGTTCAGCTTGTCAAAAATGAGTGAAGGTGTTTTTTCAAATGGTTGGTCCATTACTGCCATACATAAAAATCAATATTAGACAAGCACTATAGCCCTTTTAGTCATTTACAATCTAAATTAGTAGCTTATATTTTCAATTTTAACTACATTACCTTTGGCAATGAGGTAGTACACATTTTTCGGGTCCATTGCTAAAGCTTTCTCAAGCATGACTCCAGCTTCGTCCATCATGTCTTTTTCTTTCAGCATCTATTCATAATTTTTGCGAATAACATTCTGATTTACCATATTAAGTAGATTTCCTTATTATGCAAAATTAACCTTATAGTAATTGTAGTAGCAATCAGGAACGTTGAATTTCCTTTCGAGAGTTTTCATTTTATTTAATAAATTATTGTGTTTGGTATGATGTTCTTTGAGAAGCAATATCTCCATGAATTCCGCAACGTAGAAAGTGTCAGGCTCCGTTACAGGGCAATATTCTATTGCCATTTCAATAAATCGAACCGATGAATCGTAGTCCTCGTGGAATTCTTTTCCTACCTGGCAAAAGTTAAAAGAAATCAAATGCATAAAAAATTAATGGATATCAGATGAAGCAGACAATAATAAATAATATTTTATACCATCGCAAGAAGGTAAAAAGCATCGCTGTTCCATCGCCAATAATCTCGAGCTAATTTCAAAAACTTTAACATTGTTGTTTCATGTTTATATCTTTGGTAAATGCCGAATGCGTATTTCACTGCCGCGGAACTTAAAAGCTAAAATGGAAAACAATAAAACCTTTTTATTATTTTATATAATTTTGGATTAAATAAAATTTTTAAAATTACTTTGTTTGAAACTTCGTCATTTTTTGAAGTGAGAACAGCAGCGAAATCTTCTAAAGCTGATGCACTATATCCCCATATCAGCTTAAAAGTTCCTCGCAACAAAAGAGTATTTTCTGTAAATTCGCTGGAAGTGTTGGCCAACTCTTCGTCACAGTGCGAGATGACCCGATCATATTTCTTCCTTTGCATAGCATCAACAGCTGCTGCATATCCTCTGAAAGGAAAAAAGTTCTTTTCTGTATAATTCCGTCTTCAAAATTTTATTTTTTTAATTTTAAAAACTAACCGTTCGTCTGTATGAGATTCGTTCAGCACAAATGGTCTTTTCTTCCAAAGTATTGACACTGGATCACAATAGAAGATTCTCAGAATGGCGTCAACTTCGGAATCAGTAGGAACGATTGGTTTGTTCTCGGCCACTAGACGGTGCCCTTTTATAATACCTGAAACATCATAATATTGAATTAATTAACCCGAGTAAGCAATTACCAATGTATTCTATATACATACACTACTATGTAAACACTTACCAATGCTCATGATAATATTCCGCCACATTTCTTGAGTGGCTTCCTGTTTCCCCATATTTTGTTTCCTCTCCATTAGAAATACATCTTTCATTGCGCATCTTGCATCATCATACCTTCCAAACTGCTTGAGCATCTTACATTTACGTTTCCATGCTTTATAATAATTTGGATTTAACTTCAACGCAGCCTCATAGTATTCCAAAGCAAGGGTATAATCTTTCTAAAAATGAAATCAGATGTATAAACATATTTCAATAGTTCAAAATTATTAAAAATTCTCCGCCAGAAAGGGACACTAACCATGGTTTCGAAAACAATGCCTTTATTGTGTTTTAACATTGCATATTCGATTGGCGTTTTCGCTTTTTGCACCGCTTCTTGGTATTTTTCAAGGGCCGCTGTAAAATGTCCAGCTTTTAAAAGAGCATTGCCCTCGGCTTTTAGTTTTGTGTATTCCTCATTACTCTGTTGGCAGACAAAAATTACAAATCAATACAATTTATTTTGTGAATCAATAATGTGAAGTAAAGATTAAAATAAAGATTAAATATATAATAAAGAAGATTTACATCGTCTCCTTCTTGCATTTCTTTGGCCACGGAAGGTTCAACAGGATTAGGGTCAACCTTAGCCATTGGTTCTTGGACTCTTCCTTCGACTTCCTCAACAACGGGTTCCTTCATTGAATTATCCATTTGGTCCGTCATCCGTGTCGATGTGCGTGGTGACAAAGTAATTTTACACGTTCAACGTTACACTTGCAAATTGAATCTGAAAAACACAATGGTATTCTGATCACTGGCAAACGATCCTTTTAAATTTTGGTAGCATAACAAATCTATACTGTTCAAAAACCCATCGCACTTAATTTTTTAGTAAATGCCAAAAGTTTACCAATACCAACAATGCGAATATCCCGTTCTCTAAACTCAAGCAGTCTGCGATTTAGACTTTAGCTACAACTTTCCATGCATTATGATTTTGATTTCTTAACTCAACTTGCCACAAGACACAATTGACCGCGGCCATCTGGCCATATTATATCTACACGCAGGCGCAGTCACTTAATACTACATATTTACACATTTTTAACAGTTGTACTCTTGTAAATATCAAATTTTACTGCCACTCACTGACTTCATGCAGTCTGTCTGTCTTTTGCAAGTTTCTTAATTATTAATTTTGTGAAACAGAAACTGATTTTTTTTGTTTATTGCAAACATCTTATGTGTGACTGGCTGGTGTATATTGGTGACTATAATCGTAGAAGGAATGGGAGTTATTATAATGTGGTCAAGCTAAAATCTTTTTTCGAGAAACATATTTTTAATGACATTAAGGTCAGGATATTTTCTTTGAAACCCTTTACCTGTCTAAGCCACAAGTAGGAATGTTACTAGGTAACTACCAAAAATTGTCATAGATGGTAAATGTGAGTCGCGATTTTCGTATTCTTTCGAAATGCGAAATTCGTACTTTTTTAGGAGAATCCCTATAAGAATATGAGACCATTTTGGTTTATACGGTTTACCGATGATATCATCAAGTAGAAGAAAAAAATGTGAAATTTTCAAAATGTTCTGCATAGAATAGAATAGGGTTCGACAAATCTTTTTTACATTTAATGGAAGGGCATGAAAAACCCAAAAAGCTGAGTTTTTGGGTAGCAAACAGCAAAAACCCATGGGTTTTTCATGCCCTGAATGTATAGTGTAAGACCAATGGTCTCAGATCCTTAAGCTGAATCCTTAAAGTATCCATGCCAATCTTAGTCAGGAATCGCTTCTATAAATAATGTGCTGTAGGAGAATTAAGGTCTGACCTCGGAAAAACTGAAAGTCAGTAGTAGTTACCTGTATTGTTGGGTTTAGTTAGACAGCTTCCTTCAATTTTCGGTACTTCTTTCTTCAAGACTTTGAAGAATCTTTTCAGCAGATTAGAATTTACTTTGTACATCAAGTTTGACGACTGACGACGACCATGACATACGACTACGACTTAACAAATGCATAATGGACTATTCACAATTCACACAACAGTACAGAGGCAGACTGGACTTTGCAACTTTCAATGCTGCTACTTATGCTTTCTTAAGGTGCTATGCTCACGCCATTGACCACGACCATCAACTAATTAAGCCATCATTGGATAAATTACATTGCATAATAGTTTCATGAATAATGTTTTACTCACTGCATTCTGTCTTGCCAGTTTCATAATAGTGTTAAACATAGCAGAAACTGGTAATCAAGGCTGTATTTATTGGTGCAAATGTCTCCCCTCCCAGCTCCCCCGAAATTCAAGAAAAAAGGAAATTTTTGGCTTATTTTAGACAAAATAAACCGAAATTTGCGCGAATATGCTTTATACATGTAGTTGTATGACGTCATTGCATTGCCCCGTCCGAAATCGACTTTTATATACCGGTTCTGGTGATAATATTTATTTAGTGTTATGTGATGCATGTGGTTAAACTCATTCATTCGTTTCATTTAATAATTAGTTAATAATAATATAATTTAATAGTTTTGATTTCTGCTCTCAAGAACTGGTTATCTGAAATAAATATAAAAATCTAATATTTGTCTGAACGAAATGTCTCACGTTAGGTATGTTATTATTTATTATCCCAAATGGTAGGGGACACTTGCGGATATTGTAAAATGGGGTCGTCATTTATTTAATTACCAAAAAATTAATTCCTTAGTAATATCATCGAATGTGCGGAAGATTTACATCGTCTCCCATCCCATTCGCATTTATTTTTTTTGACCACGGATGGTTCAATAAGATATTGGATAAATCTTAGCAATAGGTTCTGTTTCTTTTATCCTGATGTTTGTCTCAACAACGGATTCTTAGAATTGTCCATTGTCGGTGGCTAATGTAGTTTTACACTTAGTAAATACAAATTGAACTAGAAAATCTATTCTCAATGGAGTATAATCAAGATTTTCGACGCCTGATTAATGCTATGCTATAATTCAACCTGTATGAAAAGCACTGGAGGTATCGGAAGTTGGCCATTCCTTTATAATAATATACACGAATAATATAAGGAAGATAATGTTTAACTTTTGATTAAGTAGTAAGCCCACCTTTCGGCAGGCCTTCCAAAAATAGTTAAATACTCATTAAGTGCCCCCCTCCACGGAAATCTTTAGTAAAAGGCGAAAGATTTATACGGCTTGAAGGGAGGCCAGAGTTAACTTGAGACTGCAACCACGATTGTACTTAGCTGCCGCTACTTCATTTGAACCTACGACTTTTCCTTGTTGCAGTAAATTTTTGCAAGCAAAACATTGTAACTAGAAATTTTTATTAACCCAATACTTTTATTACCACCTAACGTTCCATATTTTGCATTTAAATACTTCTAATAATGTCAATTTGTTTATTTATTCGAGAAAATCCGAATTTCATTTTACTTTGTAAGTAGAAGCTGGACCGGAGCCGGAAAGCTTTGCAGAGCTCCGGATTGACTATTATCTTACCCAAACCAAATAATTTGACGCGCGAGTTATAATGTGATTTGAATAGTTCGTTTACAATTTTTCAACCTCCGGACTCCGGACTCCGGACAGACTTAGTAAAACTTTGATAGACAATAGAAAAAGCATTTCAAAAGCAGTAATTCTTTATTCAAATTCCAAATTAATTTTAAATTCGTATCGCTATTGTTTATGAAGAATGCCAACAGACGCTTTATTTTTGTAATCTCGGGACAAGCCGCATAGGTTGTTCTTGCAAGTTTGTCTCACGTAAGTATTTTCACATTTACATGTTTCTAGTTAGAAAATCAATACTTATTCAAACTTGTCGCCTTACGTTGTTCGGCAGTTACTTTCCACTTTCCAGTCCTTTTACCACTGCAAAATCGGAGGACAGTTTTTAAGTTAAATATAAAAATTTTGTCACCTGTAAAGCATTTAAATAAGGACTCTGAAAATAATTTGGTGAAATATTCAATCCAGCTGTCGGCTGCAGCCGGATATAAATTTCAGGAGGAGAGATCGCCAAAATATTTATGAAAAATTAAATCTTCGTCAAATCCCTGAGCCCCCCCCACCCTATGTTTGCGACCCTGATGTTAACTGGTCATTGAATTTATGTTTTTTCCTTTCAGCTCAAGTATACAAACATTGCAATGTACAATCAACAATCATTTCAAGATGGTCTTTTGAAATTCAAAATTAATGAAGATTGAAAATTGCAGTTGAAGTGAAAGATTCCTGACTATTTTCTTGATTCAGTAAAGTTTCCAGATTCGGGTGAGTGAATAATTATCATAGATTAATTGTACAATAATTTAATATCAATGTCATTAATGTCATAAGAATGTCGACTAAAATAGTTTTTTCATAAAATTTTTCTGGTCTCAGGTTTCCATGTATCTAAAATGTCATTATTAATGGAACTCACTCCTTGAGACTTGGCCTTAGTCAAAATATTAATTGATCTCAATGCCCTTATTAATGTCGAAGATGTGGATGGAGAGTCTCTGCTCACTTACATCCTTGGAATATCTTCCCAAAAAAATCGATGTGGAGACTCCATAAACAATAATAACTTACGAATTATCCAAAGGATCACACTTCAGTTACTCTTTGCAGTTACCGATTTGACCTATTTTAATTCGTACATTTAAAAAATGGAAGACGATGATCATCTTTCGATTATTCCTCAAGATCGATACTCATATTTCTTTCGAATTGAACAACGTCAGACTATGCCAGGAAATTCCTTCCCGTAAAAAACATTTTGAAGCATTAATGTCTTTGGCCAAGGAAATACTAAATGCATCGCTCAGTTTGTCGCTCAGTTAGATGCACGATGATGAATTCAAGATTTTGCTGACTACGTTTACAACAGTTGCATGTTGGATCCCAAAAGGTATCGTAAGATTTTTTAACGGTTGAAAAGAATGAAGTCCTATAATAATGATAATATTATATTATATTTATACAGACTTTCCTCAGTAACAATTCAAACAACCATCTCCTCAACCCTGAAGAAAAACTTTTTTACTTTATGTAATGGGAAAATACCATGTAGTAGTATGTATTTAGTACAAAGTCTGAATATATGAACCTTTTTGTCGTTCGTGAAGTAGTTCAAGAGTGCCTCTTCGGTTTTGATTACTTGTATACCGTAACATAAGTAGTTCTAAAACTAATTAAGCTTATTGTTACCTAGAAAGCTATGAGCTGATACATATAAATTCCATTTATCGATTTTACGTTCGTGCATTTTTACGTATGTACATTAAATAATGTATTAATTTATACTCCGCTTACGGCAATTTGTTCTAAACATGTTCCAACCGAAAAAATAATCAAAGGCCATTTGCCAGTGATAAATTATATTGTATTTCAAAGTATCTTTTTATCAATTAATGATTTATCATGTATTATAATAATTTTTTCATTTCATGAAAATTGCCGATTTTAGTTTCGGGTTGGAAGAAGCAAAACCAAAAATATGCATTAAAAATTTAACAGAGTACTTTAATCCAAATCTACTGATGATGATTGCCACCAAAGATCAGTATATCATCGTTAAATTTAAATCTTAAATATTGAAATTTCTATTAAATGGCCGATTGGCATTATTTTGAGCCTCTAATCGTTATTTCATAATTGATTTTTCCTTATTTAAAACTAATATAGGTAAGGAGACCGGAATATACTATTAAAAAGTATTAGATTTTTATCAGTATTAATCTTCGAATTGAATGTGTTAATTAAAATGAGGAAGATTGATTTTTTTACGTTTCAGTTAAATTACAATCTGATTGAAACTGAAAGTCATAAATCTATAGTTTCTTGTTTAAAGACTATCTAAATCCAAACTCCAACGTTGATATATGGAAATCCTGGGATTCAGGCTGCGATGGCCATCGAAACTGAAAATTAGGACCCATCGACGGGTCCTGATTTTGAGTTTCATAAGTTTGGGAAGAACGTATCTAAATAATGAAGTGTTTATGGTTTCTGTAAAGCATTGTAGAGTCTAAACAGATTTTATTTAGACCCAATGCAAAAAAATCAATTTAGGATACCTATATCTTGTATCAAGTTAACCTTTTCCATAGGACAGGACATAATATATATTATAATATTTGGTTTGCGGAGAGTTATGGCTCTACATTAATACAAATCCACGAACAAAGAGTACGTATACCAATATACTGCATGGCCATAACAAAAAATTGCTGAACTAAATTATTCATTATCTCATTTCATTTGAACTATTGGCATTTCCTTATAATAACTTACACACACCTTAAACGTTGAGTATTGACTCACCGAAGAGCCATCTGTATGCAAATGTAAACTTCTTATTAAAGGAAAGCGCAATTCTTTGTTTTAAACGATCCAACATAATACTATGTTGGCTGGTCAGGTTAGGTTTTAAGATTGGTTTTAAGGTGTGAAAAAGGTGGAGTAGTTGAATGGCTAGATTACTGATGTGATGGGTGCAAAGGTGATAAGAGACGGAGTTAAATGACTGTAAGAAGGTTGTTAAAGCTGATCCTTCTCTACTAAGTCTCACAACAAAACCAGATGGCTCTTTTGTGGCTTTGACTTATATTGGATTAAGAGAGAGTAAAGAGTAAGTATATACACATATAAATCATTAAGTTAGCAGGCCTGCTTTAAGGGAATGACCAATATCTATCTGTCTGTTTCTGACTGGTAACATTATAACTCAAGATCAGTTAAAAATTTCTTTATGTAATCTAGGGATGAAAAGTGAAGGTGAACTTTGAAAATTGGACACATCATACACCTTGACGAGGTTCGAAAACAAATTAATCGATGTAACTTCAATACTTCGCATCATGGAACGTCATGAGACGGCTCGCTTTAGAGGCGTTTTGTTTGGTCAGATATAGGTTAGGTCAACTGGGGTAAAAAAAACTCAAAGGTCAATGAAAATACGCTGAAAACTCCCAAGTAACGTCTCAAATTCTGAATACATCCGCTACTTTTTTACATGCACTTAACATGGCTTAAAGTTTATAATGTAATTTATATAGTACATGGGACAAAGGTATAAAGCACAACAAACCAATGCCATTCGATTTCGATGCCCACAACATTAACAAAATTAAAGTAGAACTACAGAACTAAATATCGCAGTCACAAACATTTCCTCCACAAATTCGTCACTTTTGCTCTATAAATTGTATCAGTGAGACCAAAATTATATTAAAATAGATATAGTTCTCTGTCTTTATGGCAGTTACAAATTGATTTTAGATCAACGGACTAAATAAACAACTATTGAAGGACTGTAGAGGTAATTTCAATTATGAGGTTAAAATGTCTTCCAAGAAAGGAAATAAGAAAGAAATACGGTTAATACCAGAGGAAGCTTTTGACCTATTTGGGAGTACCGTTAGGGTAGGATATTTCTTAGGAGTATCTCCCTATTATTGGAACAATAGAGAACATGCTCTCAAGAGAGAAAACAAAAAGATCAGAATTATCACAACTTCAGTTCTTTATTTCCACGCTTTTTTAACTTTTCTAGGTTCCATATTTTTCACAGTTCAGATGCTAAGATTTTCAACAAAGAAGAACGAAACGTTGTCATATATTTTCAGTATAATTTTGAGCGGTGCTTGCTTCGGCATTCTAATGGTGGAACTATTGTGGATCGGATATTCGTGCGACATGGCAGCAATGACAAACGACGCTTTTAATATGCTGTCTGAATTTGAAGGTATGTAATTTATTAATTCGTCATTGAAATATAGGCAAATAACAATCTTGACTGATTTTTGTTTAGAAAACTATATGCACAAGAAGGAAACAAAGCAACAAGACCAATTTCTGGTTAAAATAATGAAAGTGTTGAAAATGGGACCTTACACGTTTCCTTGGATGCTTGCTGCAGCCTACTTCATTGTGCACAAACAGCCAGTATTTCTATATGTGGAACTACCTGCCGAATATCAGCATTTCTCGTTCGTGATTTTCATGGCAATGTTACTGATTTGGATGGTCGCAACCATTCTCAGCATTATTAATATCGTAGTGGAGTTACTAATATTCGCGTACTTAATAATGCGTGCTGTGACAAAAGAATTAAAGTAAGTCATCCATCGATCGAGCATATTTATATATGTTGTTTATAAGCAGTTTGATGTTCATTCTATAGTAAATAATTGTTCTGCTTTCATATCTATTATAATATATTGTTGGTATTAAATAATTGAGGTATTTTAACGCTGACTAAATATTATTCCAGGTTGGGGGAAACAAACTACATATCAGATGACATCCTTCGCCAGCCTCCAATAATAACAAAATACTGCAACATCATCAAATATTACTTACAATATATTCAAGATATGTCGGGTATCATACTCGCACCAATTCAGTCGATGGTCACAAGATCACTAATAATTATTTTTGTCATCGTGATAAAGTACACAAATGCTTTGCATCCTGTCATTCTAATTGGGTTTTGTTCTTGTGCCATTTCTGTTTTTATCATCTGGTTTTCAGTTTTAGCTGCCTTACACAAAATTGCACAGATGTACAACGACATTTTAAAGAGCTACTCAAATCTCTATACTTCACAAAGCGTAAAAGATTCTTTGTACATGGATAGATTCCTACGTTCACGAAAGGAAATGCATTTCAAAATTGGGTTAGATGATCCAGTCACTGTACAAAGCGGCCCTCGTTTTGTAATGAGTATTAGCAGGGGGATTGTCAAATTACTGATGTCTGCTGGGGATCTTGGGGAAGTGCTTGATGTAGTGTGACCAAACGCCCCCATTAAGGAGAGGTTATGCGCTCCCCTTGTGAAAAATGACCGTTTGGAAATAAATGCCCCTCTTTTGATTTTGTACAAATACGGCATTATTACTTATTTGTCTAAATAATTGCATTTTTACTCGATACTAACTTCTTAGCATAATATCTGTCACATAATTGTATTCTAAGAGTACAAATGATTTTAAATTCATAGGATCAATTGAAAATTGAGAGACTAGTTTCAACTTGTAACCATAGTAACATAGTAACCATTCGACAATCTTCTTTCTCACTTAAATAAATTCATAGACTGTGGGCATAAGAAACGATTCTTAAATTGAAATAAGTTCTGTAGTTTATTAAGGAAGCATTTTCACTCATATTTATGTTCTGTAATATTAAGCTAATGGTTATTTTGTGATGACTATTATAAATTGAAGAATCGCAATAAAGATACTTTACTCTATACGTTTATACTAGTTTCTTGTTTGAAGAATGTCTAAGTTCCAACGTTTCATGGTATATGGAAATTCTTATGTTCTGCTTTGTGAGGTATTGGGAATTTTCACATCAAAAGTTTTACATCCTGGGGTAGTGAAGTTTTACAACCAGCCCCTGCAGTTTTGCAACCAGCCACTGCAGTTTTACAACCAGCCACTGCAGTTTTGCCACCAGCCACTGCAGTTTTACAACCATGCAATGCAGTTTTACAACCAGCTACTGACGTTTTACAACCAGCCCCTGCAGTTTTACAACCACAAACGGCAGTTTTACAACCTTACAAATGTAATGAACTCAAAGTTTGGTAAGACATTTAAATAAATGCTTAATAATTATATGAAGACGAAGTGATATGGTTATATTGCTGAAAGGTTGTTTAATGCACTTAAAGTGAAGAAAACAGTCAATGAAAAATGAAAACATGGTCAATGCCAAATAAGGTTAAGTAATATGTAAACGTTAATTCAATCTTATAATTTACGGCGTTTTTTTTTTCTTTCTCCGATATGTAGCCTAAATGTTTAGCAGGGGACACTTCATTAGTTGTAGAATTTGTTGCTGGGAATTTCTTTTTTCCTGTTTTTGTGGTGATTTTTCAGCAAATGATTTCTTCTATTCCACCTGCTTGCGAATAATTGACACTTCCCATACAATTAGGTCTTATCTCACAAACCCAATAAGAACCACCATGCTTATAAACCTTCACATATGACAATAAACGAAGCCACGGAAAGCTAATTTTTCTTTTCCTCTAACTGATTTTGCAAAACTAGGCATGCTGCTATTACAAAACTGCTACCGTTTGCGTCAAATGTCTAAACCGTACTCTGCACTTCAGTTCCGATTTCTCGTCTACAAGTTTACTTTCATTGTATGTAAATACAATCATAATCTCTACCTACCTTTTGCATTTGAATGGAGCATTTACCATAATGCACCATTCCTTCGGTTATTAACCAAACTTCGTCTTAATATAATTATTAAGCATTTATGTAAATGTCTTACCAAACTTTGAGTTCATTACATTTGTATGGTTGTAAAACTGCCGTTTGTGGTTGTGAAACTTCAGTAGCTGGTTGTAAAACTGCAGTGCATGGTTGTAAAACTGCAGTGGTTGGTTGTAAAACTGCAGTGGCTGGTTGTAAAACCTCACTACCCCAGGATGTAAAACTTTAGATATGTGAAAATTCCTGGATCCGCTTGCGAGGGTTCATGATTTTGAGTTTCATGTGATGGGAAGTACGTTTAAAATAATTTATTGTTCATGGCTCCTGTGAAGCAGTTTAGAGTCTTAACAGCTTTTATTTAGATCCAAGGCAAGGCCAATAAAATCAATTTAGGATACCTATTACCTATCAAGCATCAAGGTATAACCTCTTTCATATCATAGGAAACAAACGTAAATAAAATTTAACTACTTAGAGTTATGGCTCAAAATAATACAAATCCAACAGCAAGCAAAAAGTATTATACGTACTGTACTACTAGTCAAAGCAATGGACAAGGTGACCTAAATTATTCATTATCTCATTCCATTTAGAACTATTGGCATTTACTTATAGCATAACTTACACACAATCACACAACTTAAACGCCGTGTATTGTTATTTTCCTAGTTGGCTAGACGGTTTCTGGAAAAACTTCAAACAAACTAACGCATTGCATCATTTGGCTTATAATAACAGACAGATTTTATTTGATCTAGGTAAATGGTCATCCTGATGGCTTCTAAAATGCCATTTCTTTCTCTCTACATGTGGGGAATGGCAATAGGAACAAACAACTTTCTGGGGAAAAAATCATTTTTGACACTGTCAGGGGTTATAGGTTATATTATGGAGAAGTCCCCTTAAATAGGAAAGTAAAATAACTTGTGAACTCATGGACGGATTTCACTGTACATTTCTAGTTAGCAAATAATTGAATTACTTAAATTCCAAATGTGGAGATAACTTAACCTAGCGGAATCTACAACATCGTGTGTATTTTAAAATTCGCATGTTTACTTTGACGATAATTGAATTAATTGTTATGTTGGTAATTATCACATGACTTACAACTATTTGGCTATTTTAAAAATACTATGTAATACGTTAAATAATATTAAACCAACCTACAAGCATAAAGTAACATTATTATTACAAGCTATTAATAATTAATACTTCACGATGTATAATAAACTTCACATCTAATAATTTGAATTGCAACATCTTCTTAGAGACGAAATGACGTTGCTTAATATATGTTTTCGATTCGAGTACCACTCCCACGTAATGACCAGACACAGAAAATTTATTTAAATGAACTTTTTCAAGATTAATTTGAGAATGTTAAGATTTTGCAACTAGGCAATTCATGCTGCACGGATTTTAAAAATATAATTAAATTAGTAAACTTGTGTTTTAAAAAAGTTTACATAAATATTACTACCAAAAAAATTACAAGCAAAATTTTGAGACTTTATTCGCACTCCGCGCAATAATATTTTATGTTAAGGACATTTTTGACTCATTTTCGCAAAAAAATAGATCTTCAGTGTACTTTTGTATAATTGTATATCAGTACAAGTATCATTACGATGCTCATTGCTCACAGATTAATTGTACGTATCTAAGCGATAGTAAACAAACAGGCATAGACATGAGTTTTAATTGGCAAGGAAGCTTGGGACATGGCTAAAGTCTAAAACGGTTTTGGCTAGTAAGTACTCAAACAGCCAAAGGATTAAATTCAACTTGTATGGTTCCGCTTAGCTATGGCCAGTGGACAAGATGAGCTATGGCTAGGCAAAGCATTTTTTGGAATTTGGAAGTACAAGGAAATGAAGATGTTAACGTTTTACTTTTGATTAATCAGTGAGCCCACCTTTCGGCAGGCCTTCCAAAAATAGTTAAATACTCATTAAGTGCCCCCCTCCACGGAAATCTTTAGTAAAAGGCGAAAGATTTATACGGCTTGAAGGGAGGCCAGAGCTAACTTACACAGCTTCCAGGATTCCCCTTAGTTGCCGCTACTTCAGTTGAACCGCCGACTTTTCTCTGTAACAGCAATTTTCGGCTCATAGAACGTTGTAACTGGAAATATTTATTGGCCAAGTACTTTTATTACCACCTAATGTTCCATACTTTGCATTTAAATACTCTTAAAAATGTTCATTTATTGATTTAATTGAGAAAATCTGAATATCATTTTACATTTCATTTCATTCTAGCACTGGACTCCGACTCTGCTGCTGTGTAGCTTTGGGTTGACTATTTCTTACCCGAAGCAAATCCATTTTTGTGGCGCGAAATATAATATGACCTGATTAGTTCGTGTACTCTTTTTCTCCTGGCAGTTTGATATTATGACGACGCCACGCCGGACTTCTGTTTTTCTGTCTCTGTAAGTATACTTTGATATGATTATGATATAAAGCAGTAATATTTATATGTTAAATTAACTGTTACTTAGCTATTATTGTTTAAGCAAGTATTTAAGGTTATTTTTGGAATCTCATCATCCTATGATAAGTCGCAAATTTGCCTCAAATATTTTCACATTTACATTCAACATTTGTCGTTTTTCCTTGTCACAATTTAATTTGTTTGGTTTAACAAAATGTCATTTAAATCTAAAATCTAAGGTTTAAATCGCAGCAAATGTTTGCAGTCCCTTTCCAGTTTCCACTGTCAACTGTTCTAAATCCAAAATCGAATGACAGTGTTACAAGTTTGAAGTTATAGAATAAAGCCCGATTCTGGATTGAGAAAATAAATTGGCAATATATTCAACGTCTGTCATAAATTCTGCTGCGTGACAACTGATCCATTGTTATTTTATTTCAGCTTAAGGACACTGGGTACGTACTTTGGAATCTACAATCATATCAAGCAAACATGGTTCATGGTTTTCTGAAATTACGAAACGAAGAAGATTGAAAATCGTAGATAAAAATTGGAGTGGACTAATGAACATTTTATTGCTTCTGTAAAGTTTCCAGACTTGCAAGTGAGTCAGTCAGGAACACTAAGGAACTTCTAGCTGGTTATCGGCCAGAAGTGGCCGGTGGCAAAAGGCTAAATAAGGCCGGCGATCGGTTATAACTGGCCGGACAATTTTAAGTGCCATCTCTATATTTATTGTATGTACTAATCCTAAGAGTGCAGTCCGAAACAGAAAAGCGCAGATAATGCAGAAGTAAATAGTAAACACAAGGTTTTAGAGTCATAAATGTAATAAATACTTTGGTGCATTTTGACAAAATATAAAGCTGCAAAATAAATTAATTACACAATCGTTGACAATATTTTAGTGACTATGCGATAGAAATAAATTGACAATGTGCTCTGAATAAAATAGAAAATTAACATTCTGACAATGTAGGCAAATTAAGTACAAAATTACCTTCCTAAAATCCTGACAACGTAATCAAAATTAAATATAAAGTTAACATCCCAAAAATTCTGACTATGTAGTCAAAATTAAATACAAAATTAACATCCCAAAATCCTGACAAATGTAGTCAAAATTGTATACATAATTAACAGTCCGAAATCCTGACAACGTAATGTATTTAAAATAAAATACAAAATTTTGAATTAGATAGAAATTGTAACATGTAATTTAAATTGACTTTGCAATCAATTCTATTCGCTGCACACGATTGTTTCGGTCTGAACTCTTTAGCATAGTACAATAGTAACTCAGCAGCTAAAAATATGACAGGAGTTCGGAAAGACGCGTTCATAGATTCTGTTGTGTTAGGTGGACCAAAATTCCCGTCGGCTATCTTATAGACTTTTTTACGCTCTTTCTAATGGTGGTGGTTACAAAGAAATCGTACGTTGGGATTTAGAGTCCAAGCCTTTAGACTGTAAGTTAGTGCTAGAACTGCTACATCTGGCCGGTTGTCAGCTACTTATTTTCTACTGACCGGCCACTTCTGGCCGATTGAGCTCAAAATCGGCTAATACTAGCCGATCAGCGGCTATTTCTAGCCCGGCTACTTCTAGCCGATAATCAGCTAGAAGTTCCTTAGTGTTCCTGACTGTGAGTGTGTAAAATTATCATAAATTAATTGTATAATTTATATAATAATAATAATTAATGTCACTATGTCAAATCCGTACTAAAACAGTTTTCCAAACAATTTTACTCGCTTCAGGTTTCAATGTATCTGAAATGTTTGTATAAATAGTTGATGTATTTTAATTATACTTAATTTGTATTGGAATTTGGTGGGTTAGTAAGACTTTAGTAAGATTACTTAGATAGAAGAGAAACTAGAAATTAAAAACACTAAAAGCAGAGTAATTTTTATTCAAACTAGTTTTTGGTTTTTACAGTTATTATTTATGAAAACTGGCAATTAAGAATGTCATGATAAATCGTCTCAAGTATACTTTCACATTTTACGTTGTCACTTTTTCTTTGTCACAATTTAAACCTAAAGAAAGTAGAGCTTGGTTGGCCAAGTCTAGTCAAATCTCAAGTTCAAAGGTATCACTGCTGACTGGAAAATAACTGTAAATTCTCCTGTATATTGACTATGGTACATTGTGTTCTTGATTTCATTTCAGCTCTAGTGTGCATACTTTTTTGGGATATGATGATGCTAATTATTAAGTAAACTTCCATATGATCTTCTTCAAATTCAAAATTAACGAAGATTAAAAATCGTAAATAAAAATTAAAGGTGTGGTGTGAGGTGATGGAAAAACTGAATCTGATCACTATTTTCTTGCTGCAGTTAAATTCCTAGATTTACAAGTGAGTATATAATTATCTCAAATTAATTAATTATAAAATTCCAATATCAATGTCACAAAAATCAGTAATCAGTACTTATACAGTTTTTTCTATATAATTTTATATAATATTCTATATAATGTTTGTCTTTTAGTTGTTGATCTATTTGTATTGTATTTATAATGTCTACATTTGCAAATTGCAGTGGAGGTTAACGGACTCGAAGCACAGATAGCTGAATGGATCACCAAAGACTTGCTCGATCATTTTTCTTCTCAAATATTATCGATGGATGTAAACGTGGCAATTTTCCTCGGCGGATGTCCGAAAATTAAAACCACGCCTCTGCTTTATGCCATCAAGGAGAACAAAATAGAATTCATTAAAGTTTTATTGGACAGAGGTGCCGATGTCAATTTAAGTTTTTTTCGCGAAAGATGGGATGCAGACACTAAGTACTCCAATGTGACTCCGTTTTTATTTGCCGTTGAACAGAAAAGTAGTCTGGAAATGATCGAGTTGCTGTTGAGCCGAAATCCAAATCTAAATGCAGTTGACTCTAATGGGAAAACAGCGTTTGCTCTTGCAATGGAAAATCATTTGGATCCAATAGCTGAAGCCATAATGAAAAGAAGTATCTCTTCTTGTGTTGATTATTTCTGCGAAAATATCGGAAATGTAAAATTACCTCGTTGGTCAGCTTTGGGATTTTTTCGCCAAATTGTAAATTTCGAAACTCTAGAGCGAATCGTTCAAATTTGTCTAGTCTCCGAATGTTACCTAGTTCTGGATTTCCTCAACAAAGAAACATTTAGTAGTCTCAGCATTCAATCACCGTTTGATGACCAGATTCCTACGACCAGCAATCTGAACCGCGGATTTACGCTGCTTCATTTTATAGTAAATTTTTACGATTTTCCATCAGCTGTTGAATACTTAATTGAGAGTACGGAAGAACTAATGAACGAAGTTGACGAATTTGGAGTTTCTGCATTCCATTATGCGTGCTTTAAAAATACTGTTGATATGGTGGACATTTTCTTAGCCAATGAAGTGGACATAACGAACTGTACAGGAAGCGGAGTCTCCCCGTTACATATCGCAGCTTCAAATACGAATTCTGATATTGTAGTCAAGAGATTGTTGGAGGTTGGAGCAAGCGCCACTCTAAAGAAAAACACGGATGGCGAATCTGGCAAATATTTTCACTGTGGTCTGACCGGAACGTATTTTGAAGATAGTTCTCCATTAGTAACAGCAGTCAGACGTAACAATTCGAAAGTTGTTGAACATTTAGTGTTAAATAAAGCGAGCGAGGATATCAAAACAACGGTTATCTATTGCCTGAGGAATTCCTACGGACAGATCCTTACAAAACTGTATTCTCGTTATGAAGTTGCAATTATTGTGATGAACAATATAGACAAAAATTCTTTTTCACGAATTGACGAAGAGGGCGTTTTGTATTATCTAGCTGGTCGCCACCCGCCAAGTGTGGAAGATGCGTTTGAACTTGTGCGGTTTTGTGTTAAGCAACTGAAATGTCACCCTGACGGGTTTAACCATGACAACCTGGAAAATGACTCTCCCTTACATGTGGCGATGAGGATTGGAAATTTTAATTTCATGAAAGCTTTGATAGCCAGCGGAGCGAACGTCAATTTGAAAATGCCCCTTCATGTGATTTGCAATTGGATCTTAAATGAAACAATAACGTTACAACAAGGAAAGGATTTGACCAAGTTTCTTTTGGAGAACGGAGCAAGCAGTCAAATCTTGAACAACCATCGCCGAAATTCTATTGGTCTGAGTGCTCTGCACCACGCTTTAAATTGTGGTCTTCACGATGTAGCCAGTGTGATGATCGATTTCGACCGTAGTGTTCCGGTGACATTACGGTTGGAGAACGTCCCTTTTCTTCACTTTGCAGTGGCGAAAATGGTGAACAATGCAGCTCCTGTGGTATTTTCTAACTTGTTACCCATCTCATTGGCGACAAAAATAAATCTACTTGAAACGTGCGTAAGGAAAGAATTCGACATCAATGAAAAGTGTAACCTCGAGCAAAATTTTCCGACTTTTAACAAAAGACTGTCAGGACACACTATTCTTCACATCGCTTTCGGATTCTTGGAAGCTCCATTTTGTGCCGCTTTGGCTCAACTGGGAGGGAATATTAATGCCATCGCTGATAGAGATGAATCTATAATTGAATTAACCCTTTCTTTGGGAATGGGATATTTTGGGAACGCAAACATTTCCGAGTTCGCCGAGAAGATAAGCATACTGAAGACGTTTGGCTTGGATTTTAATAAAGAGATATCACACCTGTTCATACACTACAAAATGATTCCTTATAAAGTGGCCGTGATCAAGGGAAAACTTCCTGTTGCGGAAGTCGTTTTACAATATGGAGACATGCACTTTGAATATGATGATGTGGAGCTATCTATTACATCAGAACATTTCAAAGAAGCTGATATCATCAGAAAAAAAGTTCTTCATGGAATCTTATCAGGCAGCATCAATATTTCAGACTTCTTTCGCTCGAAATGGAGTTTTGATCGCAATTTTGGGAAAAGGGTATTATTCTTCCTACGCGATTTGGTAAATCAAGGCTACAATATCAACACTGTTGACCATCACGGCAATTCTTTGATGCACCACTTCGCAGCGTCACATTGGCCCGCTAATAAAGAGTTTTTTGAAGAAATTGTCTCATTTGTTAAATCTGCTGGAGGGTTAATAGACTCTATAAATCAATGTGGCCAGACGCCACTCCACCGAGCAATCTCTACATTAAGATATGAAGAATTTAATCCAAACCCAGCCATGGATTCTAGTCAGAATTTGTCCTCTGTACTGATTTCTCACGGAGCTGATGTTCATTGTAAAACACTCTGTGGTTGGTCTACAATGCACATTGCGGTATACCGGGATGTTTGTGTGACCCAATTGATTGAGTTTGGAGGGAAATCACTTCTGAATTCCTCCTATATTTTTTCGGCAAATCTTCCTGAGATGTGCAATAAATGTATAATGTCAGAAGTTGATTTCAATCTCTTGGGTTTCGACTTCAAATTGGTTCAGTTTCAGAAAATAAATCCACTTTCTGTAGCCGTAGCGAAGAACAACAAAGCATTGATCCAACTGTTGCTCACTGCAGGAGCAGTTGTCAGTTTATCGGAAATTCATGCGTGTTTAATTTTAGGTGATTCGGATTGTGCCAATCAACTGCTTCCCTACTTACCCCATGAAGTGTCACTGCAGAACGATACCATTAATGGAATTCCCTCCTTGCAATTATTATTTTATGTAATAAACCATCCTCGCTTCGTCAATCCTAAAATTTTGCATACTTTACGTGTCCGAAATACCAAATCGATGATTGAATTGGTGGAAAAATATACCCAGCGTGGATATCAGATGTCCTATCAAGTTCAAGACAGACTTTCACCTCCAGTTATGTATTCTGTTATTCGATGGATGCTTTCCCAATCCAAATATGAGGCTTTGGACTTAGTCAAAATATTAATTGATCTCAATGTACCGATTAATGTCAAAGATGTGGATGGACCCATTTCCCTTTATTTACGCCCTATTTCCCTTCTCACTTGTATACTAGGATTGCCCTGCCATCCAAATCTATGTGATGACTCTCCCAACAATGAGTTACGAAAAACACGAAGAAACATAATACAATTACTTCTTGATAAATTTGCAGACACAGACTTGGCCCATTTTCATTCGTACACTTACCACAACGACGACGAAGACATCATTCGACTTTTATTCAAGGCTAACACTCACATTGCTTTCGAATGGAACAACATTAGACAATGCCGGATAAATAATTCCAATAAAGAATCTTTTGAAGCACTAACGTGTTTGGCCATCGAAACACGAAAGAAACCGCTCAGTTTGATGAACTTATGTCGACTTGCTCTTCGTCGAATTCCAGAATTTACTGTCCAAATTCACGATAGTGACATTCCAGAAGTTATCCAGGATTTTTTAACTTTTAAAAAGGACGGAGTCCTATAGGGATATTATAGACTTTCCACAGAAACACAAACAACCATTCTCATCTGTCATCTATCATCTTCAAAGAACAAAACTTGACAAAAGAAAATGAGAAAACGCCATTATACCTCTAATTGAAATACATTTAATTGTGTGTTTAGCTTAAAATCTCAATATATATATCTTTTTGTCGTTCGTGATTGAATTTTAGTTTTATATATTGATTACCAATAATGCGCAATTTAAGTTCCTCTAAAGCTTGTTTGTTATTTTTATTATGCCTAAAAAGTAAATATAAGACTGACCCATAAAATCTAGTGGTAACGCCCTATTTCCCCCAAGTTATATTTATTCTCGGCCTGACTTCTTTCCTGTAGATTTTCTCTCAGCCTGACTTCCTCCCGGTTAGATTTCCTCCCGATACAAAAAATAAAGAGTAATGGCAGAACTAAAATCGAAACTTAAAACTACAGAACATAGAATTTTGAGACATGAATAGGGAAGGATTGGACATGGAAATGAATATACTATAATATTATGAAAAACTGCTGTCTTCTGTTCATTGTCAAGTACACCTGTACTCTCAATGTCATAGTGGTACACAAGACAAGGTTTTCATTACATTGGACAGAGTCATTGAGTCCCATACTATGTTAGTATTATTGTCTCATCATTTCCATGTCCCATCCTCCCCTCCCTTATTCATCTTTCAAATTACTAAGTTTTGCACTTTTAATTTTCCTTTCGCCGTTTTCGTATGGAAGGAAGTCTAACGGGGAGGCAATGAGAATCTCAGTAGAACTAATAAAGTCGATATATTATATGTAAAAGCTAATGTAAACAAAAATTAGTGATTGAAGTTCCAACAATTATGTGTACAATATAGAGTGGAAACCTAAGAGATGTGTATGTTCCAGAAAATTTTATTTCGAAAGTTAATGAGACTTCAGAAATCGATTGGTATACCTCACATAACTCGAAATAAAGACAAATATTTCTCAAAAACCCGTCGTTTGAAAGTTATTTCGAAAAAGCCACCTTTCCGTCTTCATAGTTGATTTATTCAGAAAGTTGCGGACCGATTTGAGTGTTTATTTGATTTGTTCGAAAACAGATTCTGTTCTTGGAGTACCTCGCCATTTTTGAAAATATTTTCAAAGTTTTGAAAAATATTTTAAGCTTTAAGCTGTTTCAGGTTTAATCTTAGTATATACCTATATATGGGTCAAATTCCAGATTACGGGCCTATTGGAAAGGACGAATGTGAATGTAGCCATAGAAGAGAGCAATTTTGTCTTAAAAGAAGACTATGTAAAAATCCCTTACTGTCTTAACTGCCCGACCCTGTACTGTAATACATTATGGCGTTGTGGGTTGTGTTTCTTATGGGTGTAGATTTTTGGCAAAAAAACCACCAGGCTTCACTTAAAATACCCTGGGTTATTTCATATTTCATTCCAGGACTTGGTCTTTGCTGTATAGCTTTGGCTTTACTATTTGGGACCTACTGGAAACCCGAAAGCCGAATGCTGTAGACACGAAAATCTGGCTACCCGAACCTCGGACACCCAAAAAACGGTCAATTTGACTACCCAAGTAGTCAAAATGTCCAAACCTCTCCTTCGACTACTAAGGTGGTTAAAATGACTAAAACCACCACTTTGACCACTTGGGTTATTAAAATGTACAAAACCATTTGACTTGTACCATTCGATACTTGGAGGTTACAGACATTTTCACCACCCAAGTAATCAAAGTGAAGGTTTTGGACATTTTGACCAATTGAGTGGTTTAATTGGAGGTTTTGAATATATTTACCACATGGGTGGTCAAATTAGAAATTTTTGCCATTTTGATCATTTGAGTGGTTTAATTGGAGGTTTTGGACATTTTGACCATTTGAGTGGTTTAATTGAAGGTTTTGGACATTTTGACCATTTGGATTGTAAAATTGGAGTGCATGCCATTTTGGCCACTTTAGTGGTTTAATTGGAGGTTTTGGACACTTTGATCATTTGAGTGGTTTAATTGGAGGTCTTGGACATTTTGACCATTTGAGTGGTTTAATTGAAGGTTTTGGACATTTGGACCATTTGGATTGTAAAATTGGAGTGTATGCCATTTTGGCCACTTTAGTGGTTTAATTGGAAGTTTTGGACATTTTGACCATTTGGGTGGTTTAATCGGAGGTTTTGGACATTTTGACCATTTGAGTGGTTTAATTGGAGGTGTATGCCATTTTGGCCACTTGGGTGGTCACATTGGAGGTTTTGAACATTTTGACAACTTGAGTGGTCACATTGGAGGTTTTGAACATTTTGACCACTTCGGTGGTCAAATTAAGGGTTTTTGAGTGTCTATAGGGTTCAGGGGGTGAGAAATTTAGGTCTACAACATTCGGATTACGGGTCTACAGTATTTGACTTTCGGGTATACACATACAGCATTCGATTTTCGGGTGTACACATACAGCATTCGATTTTCGGGTGTACACATACAGCATTCGATTTTCGGGTGTACACATACAGCATTCGATTTTCGGGTATACAGCATTCGATTTTCGGGTATGCAGCATTCGATTTTCGGGTATACAGCATTCGATTTTCGGGTATACAGCATTCGATTTTCGGGTACACAGCATTCGATTTTCGGGTATACAACATTCGGATTTCGGGTCTGCAGTATTCGGTTTTTGGATCTGCAGTATTTGGTTTTCGGGTCTACAGCATTTAATTTTCGGTTATACAGCATTAGGTTTTCGGGTCTGCAGTAGGTCCCTTGATTATTCCTTACACCCAAATCAAACCAAATCCATTTTTGTGGCGCGAGTTATAACATGATCTGAATAGTTCGTGTACTCTTTTACATCCAACATCACCGGGCGGTTTGATATATTATTATGACATATTATGATGACGGCGGACTTCTCTCTCTGTTGTCTGCAAGAATACTTTGACATTATGATATAAAGAAAAAATTGCAGTAATATTTATTCAAAAGTGAGTTTAAGAAGACTAAAAAGTAAGTTTATTTTTCATTTTTGGAATATCTTCCCATGTGATGAAAAGTCGCAATTTTTGTCTAAAGTAAGTATTTTTGATTTTCAGATTTGCATATTTTGCATTGTCATTTTTCCTTGTCACATTTTAAAATAATAGTATTAAAGTAGAGTTTGGTTAAACAAAATCTTATTTAAATCTGAAATCTAAGGTTCAACATTTTGATTGCTATTGATTGAGGGGACGCATGATTATTTCCGATGGAAAATCGCATCCAAATATTTTCAGTCTCCAGTCTCTTTCCAAATCCAAAATTGAACGACAGTTTTACAAGCAATAGTATAAAGCCCGATTCTGTTGTTGGTTGTATTGAGAAATTAAATGGACTATATATTCAATGTCTGCCATAAATTCTGCTGCGTGACAGTGACAACTGATCTAATTTGTTATTTTATTTTAGCTCAAGAAGGATACGTACTTTGGACTCTACAAATCATATCAACAAACAGCAAACATGGTTTTCTGAAATTCAAAATTACGCAGCAAAACAAAGATTGAAAATCGTAGATAAAATTTAGAGATTAAAACGGATCATCCTTGTCTTGCTTCTGTAAAGTTTCCAGATTTGCAAGTGAGTGTAAAATTGAAAATTATCATAAATTAATTAATTATATAATTTAAATATCAATGTCACAGAATGCGTAATCCGTACTAAAACAGTTTTCCATACAATTTTAATCGTTTCAGGTTTCAATGTATCTCAAATAGTTGTATAAGTAGTTAATGAATTTTATAATTATACCTATAATTATGTCATATGCAAGCACGTATCCAGTAGGGAGGGGGCAGGAGGGCGTACCGCCCCCCTAAATCTGAAAAAAAGAGAAGATTTTTTCCAAAAAAGGTCAAAATTTTAATATGTCTTATTTTTCACAGTATTTTTAGTAGCGCCCCCCCCCCCTTGACCAAAATTCTGGATACGTGCCTGGTCATATTGTGATAGGTTTGGTTAGGCTATATAATATTCTCCTGTATGTGAGAAATTGTTTTACTGTGGCCCGAGCCTAAACACACCTTTCAGCAAAAGAGAATCTTGCGATTCTTTTCCAGATCCTTTGTTAATTCTACCCAGAATTACTATGCACTTAAATTAAAATAATTTGATGTAGAAACACAACGGATTTAGTTTTTATACAGTCAAGAATAACAGCTTTACGGGAATTGCTCAGTCAGGTATGATTGCAGTACAAACTACCAATTTAGGCAAGTATGCTTCTTGATTTCTTCGTAGGATTCGAATAGATTAGAAATATTTTTATATTATTCCAATTACTCTTATGCAACTTTTATGCGCGCTTGCGGTTATTACTACTGCGTTTGTGTACCTAGGGAGCTTGCAAGTGCAAGTAATCCGTGTTTAGTGTTGCGCGATCTTTACACTTAGTGGCTAAAGAAGCCGAAACTTACACTAGAAGTGTGACACAATATTTCCTTGTTAGGCTATTTTTAGGGAATAGTGGCAGGGGTTACCGCTGCAAATGCCTAGTTTTTGGGACTTGACTCGGCCAGAGCAGAGCCTTATTCTCGACCAAAAATAGAGAATGAAAAGAATAGGGCTTGGCGCAAAGCAATGGAAAAGGATATGGGTAATTTGTATGTTACTAAACCTTTTCTCCCGATGGGGTGAAGTGAGTCAGGTCTGCAGTCGTCCTTCTTCTTCAGGATCCGGAGTGCTCTCAACGGGTCAGAAAGTCAAATAGACTTTTAGCAGAGTTTGGAACTGTGCTGGTATATTATTGTTACGAAATTGGTAACAATTTCGTATAAAATTTTATACTGGAACTAGAGCTAGGCTCAACAGAAGCAGTTTTAGCTAAAATGTGTGGACTGGAGACTGAGTTCAAGTCAAAGTTTCCGGTCCAAAGTAAAACTATTAATTGGAAAAAAATATATTTAGATAAACGAATACAGTGTATTAGTTTAAGGTGGTTTTCAGTTGAATGCAAGAATAAGAATTACGGCAAAGGTGCTCCGAAGGTCTATTTATCAACTTTTCCATGGGTCAAGTTGATAAAGAGTCCTCATGGCGATCATCCTTCCTTAGCTATCCGATTATCTTCGGTTTAGTGGGCATTATTTGCATTACGCATAAGATAGGATGAAGTTTACCTTAAACTTACTAATTTTATGCATGATGCAAATGCACTAATTTCATTGTATGGTTTATGCAATTGTTAATGTAAGTTACCTACATAGTATGCAATGTCTTGAAGCACCTATTTACCTAAGATAGGTAAAGCTGAGCATTTGGATGAATTTGTGACCTCACAATATGTATTGGAGGTTGGTTGACTCCTTAGTAAGACTACAGACATAAAGGAAGATTACATTTATAAAGGATTACTTCCATATTACTTACATAAAGGAAGCTCTGGAAATTAAAAAAAAGTAATTTTTATTGAAATTAATTTTTAGTTATTAGTTACGATAACTGGCAATTAAGAATCTTATGATAAATCGCAATTTCGTCTCAAGTAAGAATACTGTCACATTTTACGTTGTCACCTTTTCTTTCTCACAATATATAAACCAAAAGAAAGTAAAGTTTGGTTGGCCAAGTCTAGTCAAATCTCAGGTTCAAAGGTTTGATCACTGCGGACGGAAAATAACTATTTTGCAACCCAAAATCGCACCAAATGTTTTCAATCCTTTAAATAAGACAAAGTTGGACCTCGTTAGGTGACATTTTTTTTGTCTAAAAGGTATGGAAACATTTTTACTCCATTTTGGAATAAAATAATAACTTTGAAAACAATTTGGCGATATATTCAAATATTCAATGTACATGTAACTGTAAATTATCCTGCATAGTCACTATGGTACATTGTGTTCTTTCATTTCAGCTCTAGTGTTGATACTTTTGGACATAAAGATGCTACGATCAAGTAAACTTGCATGGTCTTCTGAAATTCAAAATTAACGAAGATTGAAAACCGTAAATAAAAGTTGGAGGTGTGAGGTGAAGGAAAAACTGAATCTGGTCACTATTTTCTTGCTGCAGTTAAATACCTAGATTTACAAGTGAGTGTATAATTATCATAAATTAATTAATTGTAGAATTCCAATATCAATGTCACATTATCACAAGAATCAGTAATCGGTGTACTGCTTGAGTTTTCTATACAATTTTTATTTCCACGTACTTAAATATTTGTAAAAATCTTTTAATAGTTGATATATTTGTATTATAATGTATTTGTCTACATTTTTAAATTGCAGTGGAGGTGGACGGACTCGAAGGACAGATAGCTGACAGGATCTCTAACTCTAACGACTTGTTCGATCCTTTTTCTTCTCAAATATTATCGATGGATGTAAACGTGGCATTTTTCCCCGGCGTATGTCCGAAAAGTAAAACTACGCCTCTGCTTTATGCCATCAAGGAGAACAAAATAGAATTCGTTAAAGTTTTATTGGATAAAGGTGCCGATGTCAATTTAAGTTTTTTTCGCGAAAGATGGGATGCAGACACTAAGTACTCCAATGTGACTCCGTTTTTATTTGCCGTTGAAAAAAAAAGTAGTCTTGAAATGATCGAGTTCCTGTTGAGCCGAAATCCAAATCTGGATGCAGTTGACTCTAATGGGAAAACAGCGTTTGCTCTTGCAATGGAAAATCATTTGGATCCAATAGCTGAGGCCATAATGAAAAGAAGTATCTCTACTTGTGTTGATTATTTCTGCGAAAATATCGGAAATGTAAAATTACCTCGTTGGTCAGCTTTGGGATTTTTTCGCCAAATTGTAAATTTCGAAACCCTAGACCGAATCGTTCAAATTTCTCTAGTATCCGAATGTTACCTCGTTCTGGATTTCCTCAACAAAGAAACATTTAGTAGTTTCAGCATTCAATCGCCGTGTTATGACCAGATTCCACCGACAAGCAATCTGAACCGCGGATTTAAGCTGCTTCATTTTCTTGTAAACTTTTACGATTTTCCATCAGCTGTTGAATACTTAATTGAAAGTACGGAAGAACTGATAAACGAAGTTGACGAATTTGGAGTTACTGCATTTCATTATGCGTGCATTAAAAATACTGTTGATATGGTGGACATTTTCTTAGCCAATGAAGTGGACATAACGAAATGTACAGGAAGCGGAGTCTCCCCGTTACATATTGCAGCTTCAAATACAAATTCTGATGTTGTGGTCAAGAGATTGTTGGAGGTTGGAGCAAGCGCCAATCTAAAGAAAAACACTGATGGCGAATCTGGCAAATATTTTCACTGTGGTCTGACCGGAACGTATTTTGAAGATAATTCTCCATTAGTAACAGCAGTCAGACGTAACAATTCGAAAGTTGTTGAACATTTAGTGTTAAATAAAGCGAACGAGGATCTCAAAAATATGGTTATCTACTGCCTAAGGAATTACTACGGACGGATCCTTTCAAAACTGTATTCTCGCAATCAAGTTGCAATTATTGTGTTGAACAATATAGACAAAAATTCACTTTCGCGAATTGACGAGGAGGGCGTCTTGTATTATCTAGCTGGTCGCCACCCGCCAAGTGTGGAAGATGCATTTGAACTTGTGCTGTTTTGTGTTAAGGAACTGAAATGTCACCCTGACGGGTTTAACCATGACAACCTGGAAAATGACTCTCCCTTACATGTGGCGATGAGGATTGGAAATTTTAATTTCATGAAAGCTTTGATAATCAGCGGAGCGAACGTCAATTTGAAAATGCCCCTTCATGTGATTTGCGATTGGATCTTAAATGAAACAATAACGTTACAACAAGGAAAGGATTTGACCAAGTTTCTTTTGAAGAACGGAGCAAGCAGTCAAATCTTGAACAACCATCGCCGAAATTCTATTGGTCTGAGTGCTCTGCACCACGCTCTAAATTGTGGTCTTTACGATCTAGCCAGTTTGATGATCGAAGTCGACCGTACTGTTCCGGTGACATTGAAGTTGGACAACGTCCCCTTTCTTCACTTTGCAGTGGGGAAAATGGTGAACAATGCAGCTCCTGTGATATTTTCGAACTTGTTACCCATCTCATTGGCGACAAGAATAAATCTACTTAAAATATCCGTAGAGAAAGGATTCGACATTAATGAAAAATGTAACCGCGACCAAAGTTTTCCGTCTTTTAGGAAGAGTCTGTGTGGGCACACTATTCTTCACATCGCTTTCGGATTCTTGGAAGGTCCATTTTGTACCGCTTTGGCTCAACTGGGAGGGAATATTAATGCCATCGCTGATAGAGATGAATCTATAATTGACTTAACCATTTCTTTGGGAATGGGATATTTTGGGAAGGCAAACTTTTCCGAGTTCGTCGAGAAGATAAGCATACTGAAGACGTTTGGCTTGGATTTTGATGAAGAGATACAACACCCCTTTATACACTACAAAATTATTCCGTATAAAGTGGCCGTGGTCAAGGGAAAACTTCCTGTTGCGGAAGTCGTTTTACAATATGGAGACATGCACTTTGAATATGATGATGTGGAGCTATCTATTGCATCAGAGCATTTCAAAGAAGCTGAGATCATCAGAAAAAAAGTTCTTCATGGAATCTTATCGGGCATAATCAATATTTCAGACTTCTTTCGCTCGAAATGGAGTTTTGATCGCAATTTTGAGAAAAGAGTCTTATTCTTCCTACACGATTTGGTAAATCAAGGCTACAATATCAACACTGTTGACCATCATGGCAATTCTTTCATGCACCACTTCGCAGCGTCGCGGTGGCCCGCTAATAAAGAGTTTTTTGAAGAAATTGTCAAATTTGTTAAATCTGCTGGAGGATTAATAGACTCTATAAATCAATGTGGCCAATCACCGCTCCACCGAGCAATCTCTACATTAAGATATGAAGAATGCAATCCAAACCCATCCATGGATTCTAGTCAGAATTTGTGCTCTGTACTGATTTCTCACGGAGCTGATGTTCATCGTAAAACACTCTGTGGTTGGTCTACAATGCATATTGCGGTGTACCATGAAGTTTGTGTGACCCAATTAATTGAGTTTGGAGGGAAATCACTTCTGAATTCCTCCTGTATTTTTTCGGCAAATCTTCCTGAGGTGTGCAAAGAATGTATGGTGTCAGAAGTTGATTTGACTCCTTTATGTTTCGATTTCAATTTGGTTCAGTTTCTGAAAATAAGTCCACTCTCCGTAGCCGTAGCGAAGAACAACAAAGTATTGATCCAATTGTTGCTCACTGAAGAAGCAGCTGTCGGTTTATCTGAAATTCATACGTGTTTAATTTTAGGTGATTCGGATAGTGCCATTCAATTGCTTCCCTACTTGCCCCATGAAGTGTCACTGCAGAACGATACCATTAATGGAATTCCCTCCTTGCAATTATTCTTTTACGTTACACACATTCCTTCCATCATCATTCCTAGCAGTTTTTATACTTTACGTGTCCGAAATACCAAATCGATGATTGAATTGGTGGAAAAATACACCCAGCGTGGATATCAGATGTCTGCTCATGTTCAAGACGAGATTATATCTCCAATTTTGTTTTCTGTTATTCGATGGATGCTTTCCCAATCTAAATACTATGAGTCTTTGGCCTTAGTCAAAACATTAATTGATCTAAATGTACCTATTAATGTCGAAGATGTGGATGGACACTTTCTCCTCACTTACTTACTAGCAATACCCTCCTGCCATCCAAATCTATGTAAAGACTTCTCTCGCAATGAGTTGCAAACGACACGAAGAATGATAATTCAATTACTCCTTGAAAACTTTGCAGACACAGACTTGGCCCATTTTCATTCGTACACTTACCACAAAGAAGACGATGACTTAATTCGACTTTTATTCAAGGCTAACAATCATATTGCTTTAGAATGGAACAACGTCCAACTATGCCAGTTAAATCCTTCCAATAGACAACCTTTTGTAGCACTAACGTATAATTTGGCCATTGAAGCAGGAAAGACACCGCTCAGTTTGATGAACTTATGTCGACTTGCTCTTCGTCGAATTCCAGAATTTACTGACCACATTCACGATAGTGGCATTCCAGAACTTATCCAAGATTTTTTAACTCTTAAAAAGAATGGAGCCCTATAGGGTTATATTATACAGACTTTCCACAGAAACAATACATTACAAACAACCATTCTTATCTTCAAAGAAAAACTTGACAATAGAAAAAGAGGAAACACCATTATACCTCTTCTAATTGAAATACGTTCAATTGTGTGTTTAGCTTAAAATCTCAATATGAATCTTTTTGTCGTTCGTGATTGAATTCTAGTTTTCGAGTACCCTTTTATGTATTGATTACCAATAATTCGCAACTTAACGTGCTTCCTTAGCTACTGCTAAGCAACTAGCGGAATTCCTTCGAAGTAGGAATTTTCTACAGGAATAAGAACGAAAGTAAGGAGAGCAGAAATAGTGCGTTGTTTGAGCACCAAATAAACCCTGAGAGAAATAAAAGTCGCATGATTTATCCGCTCTGTCGTTTTCCTATGCTGTGTACTATACTTGAAATTCAAATTCTATTTTTCGACCATTTCGGTCATAACTCTAAAACGGCCAGACTGAAAAATTTCCGGGTTTTTCCTAAAGATGTGTCTCATTTTCTGCTCGGACTTGTCGTCCCGACTTTTCCATAATACCTTCTAATTGTCTTGCCATCCAAGTCTAAAGACAACCCGCCATAACATAAAAAAGAACTATTTTTTAAACCGGTGTCAAAATTGTAAAATATACCATGACATGTCCGAGCTAGTTAACATATCTCATTATTTTTCGTATCGGAAGGAAGTCTAACAGGGAGGAAATAAGATATAGAACCAAATCTCAGTATAGACCTAATAAAGTCGATATATTATTATTATTATTATTATACTAGCCGGTCACAGGGCCCAGGCCCTGTTATAAATAAAGCTAGTGTGTATTCCGGGGCAATATTGTAAGATGGATAGAATGTATTTCCGAAACTTCTTTCCCTCACCCGCCTGGTGCGTGAGGGGAAGCAGTTTATTTGCTTGGTCGGATAAAACAGAATAACACTTTGCAGCATAGATGTAAGTTGCACCCAACCCCATCCATTCCATCATCACCAAACCCCAAGAAAAGAGCAACATCTTATCCAGCCCACCACCAATATTCAAATAAAGTAATCTATCTAATATAGCCCATCCCCAGTTTCCAAATAAAGTACCATTACAGCCATCACCAACACATCCCTTTCAGCCAATTCATACACATGGATGGGGATGTTGGGTATAATGGATGGGATGCTTACATCTAAGCTTGGCAGTATGCATAATGATGAGTCAGAGTAACATAGACGTAACATTATACCCCAAGTCAAAAATGTGACCATAATGGGTGACCAGAGTAAGTACCGATAGTCACAATAAAATTCCAACACAAAAATATTGGCCCTTGGTCGTAATACGCTGAAGTTTTAGAAAATTTTGTTTTTTTGATTTGGAATAACTAATTACTACCGTTGTATAGTGTCAATGCAAGGAATATGTCAACTTCCATGACATTCATGACTATGACCAACGAAAATGGAATCACATTAAAGAAATATTCTACATTCATAAATATTCACCCACCTAAACTTTTTAAGGGCTACTTATACTCTTCCTAATCCTATCATCATCACGATTTGTGACGTCATATTAGAAGTCATAATTTTATGATAATAAATCTCTTTAACACATAAGTGGCAGATTCAAAACGTACACATTTGAAATAAAAAATAGTTTACCACTTCATCCCGCTCTGAATATTTTCTATTTAAGAATGGACTTAGTTTTTCTATTTAGACGTAAAACATGTTTAACCTCCTTTTAGCTTAAAACCATTTGCGAATTGAAAAAAAAAAAGTTTTAATGTGAATAGCCAAATTTTAAACTTTCCTGCGTATAAAATAAGGTCACGGCACGGTATATTAAATTTGAAAGAAAGAATTTCAACTACCACGTCTCACAACAGTGACTTTCATAATTTTATCACCGCGCAAGCGTGTATGCATAAAACCAAGTTCTATCTGGATGGAATTTAGCATCTTTTGCAAATAAATCAAACTGTGTTGTTAATACATTTTGAAATAACGGTACGGTGGCCGAGTAATAACATTCATAACATTACAACATCCGTACACACAAACATACAACATACATTTCGATGACGTTTATATTATAGAGTGATTATGTAAGCTAATGTAAACAATCACTGAGTTTCCGATTATAAGTCTTCTGGCGGATTTGGTCGTCAACAAGTGAGAATTCATCGTTATTGTGCTCGATAGATGCCTCACCACTGCACTAAAGGAAATGTGCGTGTAAAATCAGTCAAAGCATGTGCATGTGCACTTTAAATGTTTAAATACACGTTTCCTTCAGGGCAGTGGTGGGGCATCTATCGAGCACAATAACGATGAATTTTCACTTCGTGACGACCAAATCCGCCAGAAGACTTATAATCGGAAACTCAGTAATTAGGGATTGAAGTTCCAACAATTATATGTACATTATTACACTAGTGAAAACCCAAAAGATGTAAGGTCCGGAAAACTTTATTTCGAAAAATTGATGTACCTCTTATGAATTTGAAATAAAGACATGAATTTTTCTCAAAAACCCGCCGTTTGAAATTTATTTCGAAAAAAGCCACCTTTCCGCCTTTATAGTTGATTTATTCAGGAAGTTGTGGACAGATTTGAGTGAACATTTATTTGATTTGTTCGAAAACAGAATCTGGTCTTGGGGTACCTCGCCATTTATGAAAATATTTTCAAAATTTTGAAGAATTTGTTAAGCTTTAAGTTGTGTCAGATTTAATCTTAGTTTGGGTCAAATTCCAGGTTACGTGCCTGTTGGAAAGGTGGAATGTGAATGTAGCCATAGAAGAGAGCAATCTTGTTTTCCAAGACGCTAGACGATGCAAAGAAAATTCAGTCAATTTTGTTGAGTGAAATTTGAATATCAAATGTTGATTAATTTTTAATCAATACAGTTTTACAGGGTTAGTCAGTCAAGACAATATGGGATTTTTACATGTATTTTAATTTCATAAATTTTATAGATTCTCTGTTTCCACCTCCTCTATTCGGCTTTCCCATGCAGTAAGTCGAACGTTAAAGAGTTGTATCAGGTAATCCTTGCAACCTCGGCTGCAATTCTTGCATTCGGTTTAGCAATGTTTTAAGATCTGGTATTGGTATCGTAAATAGATGAGTTAAGGTGGCCCTAAATGAAAAATGTCAATTTTAAATGGATAGAAAACGATGATATTGATAATTTTTGACAATTGACATTTTTCATTTAGGGCCATTTAAGTCACCCATTTACAAAAAAAGATCTGAAGATATTGCTAAACTGAATGCAAGAATTGTAGCCGAGGTTGCAAGGATTACCCTGATACAACGCTTTAACGTTCGACTTACTGGGAAAGCCGAATAGAGGAGGTGGAAGTAAACAGAGAATCTGTATTAATGAAATTAAAATACATAAATGTACAAATCCCATACTGTCGTAGTCATAACTGACCAACCCTGTAATACATTATGGGTTTGTTGGTTAGGTTTTTTATGGGTTGGGGTTTTTGATAAACAAATCACTTTGCTTCACTTAAACAAACCCTAGGTTTGAGGTTTTTACAACACCTTCCTGAAATCTGCTGTGTAGCTTTGGCTTGAATATTTGGGACCTACTGGAGACCCGAAAGCCGAATGCCGTAGACCCGAAAACCGAATGCTGTAGACCCGAAAACCGCATGCTATGTTGTAGACACGAAAATCTAGCCAGCCAAACCCCGGACACCCGGAAATGCCCAAAAACCCACAATTTGACCACCCAAGTGGTCAAAATGTTGAAAAACTTCCCTTAGACCACTTGGGTGGTCAAAATAGTCCAAAACCTCCCCTTCGACTACTTAGGTGGTCAAAATGTCTTAAACCATCTCTTTGACCACCCAAATGATCAAAGTGAGGGTTTTGGACATTTTGACCATTAGTGTGGTCAAATTGGAGGGTTTGGACATTTTGACCACTAGAGTGGTTTAATTGGAGGGTTTAGACATTTTGACCACTTGGATGACAAAATTGGAGGTGTATGTCATTTTGACCACTTGGGTGGTCACATTGGAGGTTTTGAACATTTTGACAACTTGGGTGGTCACATTGGAGGTTTTGAACATTTTGACAACTTGGGTGGTCACATTGGAGGTTTTGAACATTTTGACAACTTGGGTGGTCACATTGGAGGTTTTGAACATTTTGACCACTTGGGTGGTCACATTGGAGGTTTTGAACGTTTTGACCACTTGGGTGGTCGCATTGAAGGTTTTGAACATTTTGACCACTTGGGTGGTCACATTGGAGGTTTTGAACATTTTGACCACTTGGGGGGTCACATTGGAGGTTTTGAACATTTTGACCACTTGGGTGGTCACATTGGAGGTTTTGAACATTTTGATCACTTGGGTGGTCAAATTAAGGTTTTTTGAGCGTTCGGGGTTCGTGTGGAGAGATTTTCATGTCTACAGCATTTGGTTTTCGGGTCTACGGCATTTGGTTTTCGGGTCTACGGCATTTGGTTATCGGGTCTACGGCATTTGGTTATCGGGTCTACAGCATTCGGTTTTCGGGTCTGCAGTATTCGGTTTTCGGGTCTGCAGTATTCGGTTTTCGGGTCTACAGCATTCGGTTTTCAGGTCTACAGCATTCGGTTTTCAGGTCTACAGCATTCGGCTTTCGGGTCTCCAGTAGGTCCCTTGATTATTCCTTACACCCAAATCAAACCAAATCCATTTTTGTGGCGCGAGTTATAACATGATCTGATTAGTTCGTGTACTCTTTTACGTCACCGATGTGATATTATGACATGATGTTGACGGACAACGGAAATCTCTCTGTAAGAATACTTTGATATTACGATATAAAGCACAAATTGCAGTAATATTTATTCAAATGTCGCTTAAGAAGACTAAAAAGTAAGTTTATTTTTGGAATCTAACCCCATGATAAGTAGCAATTTTTGTCTAAAGTAAGTATTATTGTATTTCACATTTACATTGTCATTTTTTATTGTGACAATTTAAAATAATAGTAAAGTAGAGTTTGGTAAAGTATATATGTAAATTTAAATTTTATTAGTAAAGTTTTATCTCATTTAAATCTTAAATCAAAATTCAACATTTTGATATTTGATTGCTATTGAATTGAGGAGACGCATGAATATTTCCGATTAGTACTGTATTTAGAAATCGATTTCGGTGGGGGCTATGATATCATAGGACAATATCTATTAGGCATAATCGCGCGAAGCGCGAAAATTTTTGGCTTATTTTGTCTAAAATGAGTCAAAAATAGCCTAAAAATCACATAAAATCGCGCGAAGCGCGAAATTTTTTGGTATTTTGAAAAAAATTTTCCTTTTTTCTTGGATTTCGGGGGGGGGGGGGCTTTAGCCCCCAAAGCCCACCCCCTCAATACAGCCTTGTTTCCGATGCAAAATTGTACCAAAATACTTGTGACTTGCAGTATTTCCAAATCCAAAATTGAACGACAGTTTTACAAGCTATAGAATAAAGCCCGATTCTGGATTGAGAAAATAAATTGGCAATATATTCAACGTCTGTCATAAATTCTGCTGCGTGACAACTGATCCATTATGTTATTTTATTTCAGCTAGAGGTGAAAGGATACTGGATACGTACTTTGGAATCTACAATCATATCAACAAACATGGTTTTCTGAAATTCAATATTACGAAACGAAACGAAGATTGACAATGGTAGATAAAACTTGGAGATAAAGACTAATAAGGAACATTTTCTTGCTTCTATAAAGTTTCCAAATTTGCAAGTGAGAGTGTAAAATTATCATAAATTAACTAATTGTATAATTTATATATCAATGTCACTATGTCACAAAATCCGTACTAAAACAGTTTTCCAAACAATTTTACTCGTTTCAGGTTTCAATGTATCTAAAATGTTTGTATAAGTAGTTGATGTATTTTAATTATACCTATTTATATTGGAGATGGAGGTAGGTGGGTTAGTAAGACTTTAGTCATTAGTAAGATTCCTTAGATAGAAGAGAAACTAGAAATTAAAAAGCACTAAAAGCAGAGTAATTTTTATTAAAATTAATTTTTACAGTGATTATTTAAGAAGACTGACATTTAAGAATCTCATTATAAATCGTAATTTTGTCTCAAGTAAGTATACTTTCACATTGTACTTTGTCACTTTTTCTTTGTCACAATTTAAACCAAGAGAGTAGAGTTTGGTGGCCAACCAAACTCTAGTCAAATCTCAGGTTCAAAAGTTTGATAACTGCAAACGGAAAATAACTATTTTCCAAACCAAAATCGCACCAAATGTTTTCAAACAGTTATGGAAACATTTTTGCACCATTTTGGATTAAAATAAGGACTCTGAAAATAATTTGGCGATATATTATATGTATCTAACTGTAAATTCTCTTGCATATTGATTACATGGTACATTGTGTTCGTTCATTTCAGCTCTAGTGTGCATACTTTGGAATATGATTATGCTAATGATCAAGTAAACTTGCATGGTCTTCTGAAATTCAAAATTAACGAAGATTGAAAATCGTAAATACAAGTTAGAATAGAAGGGTAAGGTGAAGGAAAAACTGAATCTGATCACTATTTTCTTGCTGCGGTTAAATTCTGAGATATACAAGTGAGTGAATAGTTTATATAACTTAATTAATTGTAAAATTACAATATCAATGTCTCAAGAATCATTAATCGGTACTACTGTACAATAGTACCGAGTTTTCTATACAAATTGTATTTCCATGTACTTAAATATTTGTAAAAGTGTTTTAGTAGTTGATCTATTTGTATTGTATTTATAATGTCTACATTTGTAAATTGCAGTGGAGGTTGACGGACTCGAAGGACAGATAGCTGAGTGGATCTCTAACGATTTGTTCGATTATTTTTCTTCTCAAATATTATCGATGGATGTAAACGTGGCAATTTTCCCCGGTGGATCTCCAAAAAGTAAAACCACGCCTCTGCTTTATGCCATCAAGGAGAACAAAATAGAATTCGTTAAAGTTTTATTGGACCGAGGTGCCGATGTCAATTTAAGTTTTTTTCGCGAAACATGGAATGCTGACAGTACGTACTCCAATGTGACTCCGTTTTTATATGCCGTTCAAAAGAAATGCAGTCTTGAAATGATCGAGTTCCTGTTGAGCCGAAATCCAAATCTGGATGCAGTTGACTCTAATAGGAAAACAGCGTTTGCTCTTGCAATGGAAAATCATTTGGATCCCATAGCTGAGGCCATAATGAAAAGAAGTATCTCTACTTGTGTTGACTATTTCTGCGAAAATATCGGAAATGTAGAATTACCTCGTTGGTCAGCTTTGGGATTTTTTCGCCAGATTGTAAATTTTGAAACTCTAGACCGAATCGTTCAAATTTCTCTAGTCTCCGAATGTTACCTCGTTCTGGATTTCCTCAACAAAGAAACATTTAGTAGTTTCAGCATTCAATCACCGTGTTATGACCAGATTCCACCGACAAGCAATCTGAACCGCGGATTTACGCTGCTTCATTTTCTTGTAAATTTTTACGATTTTCCATCAGCTGTTGAATACTTAATTGAAAGTACGGAAGAACTGATGAACGAAGTTGACGAATTTGGAGTTTCCGCATTTCATTATGCTTGCATTAAAAGTACTGTTGATATGGTGGACATTTTCTTAGCCAATGAAGTGGACATAACGAAATGTACAGGAAGCGGAGTCTCCCCGTTACATATCGCAGCTTCAAACACGAATTCTGATGTTGTACTCAAGAGATTGTTGGAGGTTGGAGCAAGCGCCACTTTAAAGAAAAAAACGGATGGCGAATCTGACAAATATTTTCATTGTGGTTTGACCGGAACGTATTATAAAGATAATTCTCCATTAGTAACAGCAGTCAGACGTAACAATTCGGAAGTTGTTGAATATTTAGTGGTAAATAGAGTGGACGGGGATCTCAAAGATATGGTTATGCACTGCCTGAGAAATTTCTACGGACAGACACTTTTAAAACTGTATTCTAACTATCGAACTGCAATTATGTTGTGGAACAATGCAGACAAAAAATCACTTTCGCAAATTGACGAGGAGGGCGTCTTGTATTATCTAGCTAGTCGCCACCTGCCAAGTTTAGAAGATGCGTTTGAACTTGTGCGGTTTTGTGTTGAGCAACTGAAATGTCACCCTGATGGGTTTAACCGTCAAAACCTGGAAGATGACTCTCCCTTACACGTGGCGATGAGGATTGGAAATTTTAATTTCATGAAAGCTTTGATAGTCAACGGAGCGAATGTCAACTTGAAAATGCCCCTTCATGTCATTTGCGATTGGATCTTAAATGAAACAATAACGTTACAACAAGGAATGGATTTGACCTTGTTTCTTTTGGAGAACGGAGCAACTAGTCGTAGCTTCAACAACCGTTTCCGAAATTGCACTGCTTTGCACCACGCTCTAAATTGCTATCTTTACGATCTAGCAAGTCTGATAATCGAAGTCGACTATACTATTTCGGTGACATTGCAGCTGGAAAACGTCCCTTTTCTTCACTTCGCACTGGCGACAATGGTGAATAATCCAGCTCCTGTGGAAATTCCGAACATGTTACCCATTACATTGGCGACAAAAATAAATCTGGTTAAAACGTGCGTAAAGAAAGGATTCTATATCAATGAAAAGTGTCACCACGAGCAAAGTTTTCCGTCTTTTAGGAAGAGTCTGTGTGGACATACTATTCTTCACATCGCTTTCGGATTCTTTGAAGCTCCATTTTGTGCCGCTTTGGCTTCACTGGGAGCAAATATTAATGCCTCCGCTGATAGACATGAATCTATAATTGCCCTAACCCTTTCTTTGGGAATGGGATATATTGGGAACGCAAGCATTTCCGAGTTCACCGAGAAACTATACGTATTGAAGGCATTTGGCTTGGATTTAAATAAAGAGATACAACATCCCTTCATAAACAACAAACTGATGCCGTATAAAGTAGCAGTTTTCAAGGGAAATATTCCCGTTGCAGAAGTTCTTTTACAGCTAGGAGGAAGGCACTTTGAATATGATGATGTGGAGCTATCTATTGCATCAAGATATACCGGTAGAGCCGAGATCATCCGAAATAAAATTCACCAAGGGATCCTTTCAGGCATCATCAATATTTCAGAAATATTTCGCTCGAAATGGAATGCTGAGCCCTGCTTCGGCAAGAGGATCTTATCCTTCCTAAGCGATTTGGTAAATCAAGGCTACAATATCAACACTGTTGACCATCACGGCAATTCTTTGATGCACCACTTCGCAGCGTCACATTGGCCCGCTAGTAAAGAGTTTTTTGACGAAATTGTCAAATTTTTTAAATCTGCTGGAGGGTTAATAGACACTATAAACCAATGCGGCCAGTCGCCACTCCACCGAGCAATCTCATCACTAAGATATAAAGATGACAATCCAAACCCAGTTATAGATTTAGATTGTAGTCAGAATTTGTCCTCTGTACTGATCTCTCATGGAGCTGATTTTCTTTGTAAAACACTCCGTGGTTGGTCTACAATGCACATTGCGGTGTACCGAAATGTTTGTGTGATGCAATTACTGGAACTTGGAAGGAATTTACTCCTGAACTGCTCCTGCATTTACCATAAAAATCTTCCTGAAGTGTGCAAAGAATGTATGGTGTCAGAAGTTGATTTGACTCAATTGGGTTTCGACTTCAACTTGGTTCAGTTTCTGAAAATAAGTCCACTCTCCGTAGCCGTAGCGAAGAATGACAACGCAATGATCCAATTGTTGCTCAGTGCAGGATCAGCTGTCAGTTTATCGGAAATTCATGCATGTTTAATATTCGGGGATGCGGATTGTGCCAATCTACTGCTCCCATACTTGCCCCGTGAGGTATCACTGGAGAACGATACCATTAACGGAATTCCCTCCTTGCAATTATTTTTTTATGTAGTAAACCATCCTCCCTTCGTCAATCATACAATTTTGCATACTTCCCGTGATAAAGATGTCACATCGATGACTGAATTAGTAAAAAAATATACCCAGCGTGGATATCAGATGTCCGCTCAAGTTCAAGACGGGCTTTTATCTCCAATTTTGTGTTCTGTTATTCGATGGCTGCTTTGCCATTACAATGATGAACCTGGGGCCCTAGTCAAAACATTAGTTGATCTCAATGCACCTATTAATGTCGAAGATGTGGATGGAGATTCTCTTCTGACTTGTATACTTGGATTACCCTGCAGTCCAAATCTATGTGTAGACTCCGCCAACAATGAGTTACGAACGACACGAAGAGACATAATACAATTACTCCTTGATAACTTTGCAGACACAGACTTGGCCCATTTTCATTCGTACACTTACCACAAGGACGACGAAGACATCATTCGACTTTTATTCAAGGCTAACACTCACATTGCTTTCGAATGGAACAACATCGGAGAATGCCGGATAAATAATTCCAATAATCAATCTTTTGAAGCGCTAACGTGTTTGGCCAATGAAACACGGAAGACACCGCTTCGTTTAATGAATTTATGTCGGCTTGTTCTTCGCCGAATTCCAGAATTTACTGACGACATTCACAATATTGGCATTCCTGGAGTTATCCAGGATTTCTTAACTTTTAAAAAGGACGGAGTCTTATAGGAACTTTATAGACTTTCCACAGTAACGATACGAACAACTATTCTCATATCTTCGAAGAAAAACTTGACATTATAATGGCAAATGAGGAAACGCCATTCTGCATGTATAACTGAAATACGTACAATTGTGACATTGTGAGGTTAGCTTAAAATCTCAATATATGAATCTTTTTGTCATTCGTGATTAAATTCTAGTCTTCTTGTATATAGTATAATATACTATATATCTTTTTATGTATAAGTATAGATTACCAATATTTTGCAACTTAAGTTCCTTTAAACTTGTTTTATGTTTATTATACCTAAAAGTTATATATTACATAGTAATACTGAATACTGACCCATAAAATCTCGAGGTAACGCCCGATTTCCTCCCAAGTTAGATTTACTCTCGGCCTGACTTCTTCTCTGTAGATTTCCTCCCATCCTGACTTTCTCCCGGTTAGACTTCCTCCTGATACAAAACATAAAGAATAATGGCAGAACTAAAAAAATCTAAACTACAAAACTTTGAGGCATGAATGGAAAAGGATTGGACATGGAAATGATTGAATCTTGAGTCTCATACTATGCATTATTGCCTTGCCTCTCTATGTCCCATTCTCCCCCATTCATCTCTCAAATTACTAAGTTTTGCACTTTCAATTTTCATTCTGCCATTATTCTTTATTTTTCGTATCGGAAGGAAGTTTATGGGGGAGGAAATGAGATAGAACCAAATCTCTATATGTATTCATGTAAGTTAATGTAAATAATTAGTGATTGAAGTCCCAACAATTATGTGTACATACATTAAAGAGTGTTTTTATTAAATTAAAGAAAATTAAAACCCAAGAGATGTGTAAGGTCCGCAAAACTTTATTTTTGGAAGGTTATGAGATTTCAGAGTTCTATTGGTGGACCTCATAAGTGAAATGGTAATGAAATTTTTGTCTTAATTTTGTTTTCATAAGACGTAAATAATAGTAGTTGCACGATTACATGGTTGTAGTTATTGTCAGCTGTAGTTTTCCTATATGGTATATGGTATAGGCTTGCATTTATTCCTTTAGTTATTTAAAACACCCTTAAACCAAAAATACTCAGGAGCGAGCGTTTTTCCTAAAACCCCGGGTTTTTTGATACCCTAGGGTTGTGTAATGTAAACTTAATTGTTGAATGTAATATCATCAAAATTGTGTGATGGGTTAAGAACCTTAATCACCTAACTAGTCAACTGTGGAGTAGACGATGTGGAAATGTTGCACAAACAATATTCAGCACTTGTGGGTACAACTTTTAGGACATATAACCATATAGCCCAATCATAACCATATAAGTCATAACCATAAGCCATAACCATAAGCCATAACCATAAGCCATAACCATAAGCCATGACCATAAGCCATAACCATAAGCCATAACCATAAGCCATAACCATAATGTAATAAACCGTTGCAAAACGGGGTATAACAGCAGAGGAGTTTCGCGTTCCAAAGTATCACCAATTGAAATTTATTTGAGTAGTTTAGGTATAACCGTTCCAAAGTTATCGCCAATTGAAATTTTCAACCCTTTCCCCCAGTCAGGGGATGTGACCGATCCTGGTCATATACGAACTCAGACCTACATTTTACCCCAAGACTGTTTCCTGAAAATTTGAGTATTGTAGGTGTAACCGTTCTAAAGTTATCACGTATAATGACGGACGGACGGACAGGCAAACAGACAGACAGAAAGAAAGTGTAAACGCATACATCGGAGTAAACTCCTCTGAATAACCGTAAGTCATAACCATAAGGCATAATCATAGCCATTACTATGCATAGTATGGCATAACTTTCGACTAAAGGCGTTGAAAGATGGGTTGCCGAAAAAATTAATATGATTTTAAATCTTAGTAAGCTGTACGTTAAAATTTATTGTCGTGGCAAGTTTTCAAAATCGTTTTCAAAATGTCTGAAACATTTATAGAGATAATGCGAAAACCTAAATTTTTATTTATGGTTATTTTAGGTTATGATCTTAGTATCAAATATAAAATTATGACCATTGGATTTAGTAGACATTAGCGCGGTCCCGTTGCTTTGGCTGCCTTATATTTTATTAACTGCTATGTTGACCTGTAATCTAGTACTCCAGTATCCTTTTTATCGCCTTCATTTATACCGAATGTAATACATAATTTAAGGTACAATTACAATACAAATGGTATAATATTTCAGATGGTTAGGAAGGGCCAAAACTAACTTACACATAACCTAGAATTGAAAATTATATTTATAATAGATTATTTTCAATTAGGTTAAGTCAAACTGTGTATGTAAAAATTATGTTAAATTGTTAGAAATATGATTATATATTAAAAGTACATAATGATTTTTGGACGTACAAATTACTATGGCTTCTCCTAAGTAAAAGAGAGTGACAGTGACATTAGTTTAATCTGTTTGTTCTCGAGGTCTATTCAGAAAATAATTTTGACATCATTTTAAAATCTTACGTTTATTGAAATTTCAGAGCAACTAAAGTTTACTATTTATATATTACAACTATGATTACATCTACAAAATAGCTGAGGTCAACAAACTTTAACAAAAATTTTAATTTATGCTAGCATTGCAGCCAATTTAAATGTATTGACTGTAATTAGAAATCTACAAATTCTACGTAAACATATCGGCCAGAAATTTGCACGAAGTGCACACTAACATGCCATAAGTGCATATTTATTATTATTACCAGCTACTCATTCATTGTAATACCATTAGTTCAACCAACTCGGCCTTTGAATATTAACGATTGTATTAAGGATACTTACTCCATGGGAAGTTTAAATACCAAGTAGCAAATTCAAAATTTAAAAAAACTAACCAACTGATTTATTAATTTATAAATATAAATAATAGCAGTTTTATAGCAACATTTTGTCTTCATTAGAGGTTAAAAATTAAAACCAATCGACTACAAGTTATTATTATTAACCTACTAAATATTTACTTCATTCCCACATTTATAAATTCCGTATTATAGTTACTATTAAATAAATAAACCAAAATTAAACCCTTACAATAACTGAAGAGATTTTGTGTATAATTATAATGTGTATTACGTCAACTCCTTCCGCAAAATGTTACTTATTTACTATTGGTTTGCTATCCACAGTTTCATTGTGTGTATTTTACAAATATAATCAGGAAAGAAGCGTGTCAAAATATGTGGACAAAAACAATATTGGTATTTTAAACGGATTGCACACTAAAGAAACATATCGTCTGCTTAATATTACAAGGTAACAAGCCATTTTATCATGACTGCTACAAAGTAACAAACCATTTTATCATGGCTGAGACAAAGTAACAAACCATTTTATCATGGCTGCGACAATGTAACAAACCTAACTCCTGATACATTGGTTTGTTACATTGTCGCGGTCATGATAAAATGGTTTGTTACTTTGTCTCAGCCATGATAAAATGGTTTGTTACTTTGTAGCAGCCATGATAAAATGGCTTGTTACCTTGTAATATTAAGCAGACGATATTATTTAAAGTAAGTATTTTCGCAGTGTCATTTTTAATTAATAAATGAAATATTAATGCCATATTGTTAAAATTGTGCCCGAGACACTACCGTCATTATTGCCAATAAATCGCTTATTTAGTAGTCATAACTACCTTTGCTGTCAATCACTATAAACGGGAAATCAATATTTTATTTTCATAGGACAATCGTAAATCCTCCTTATAGTATCTCACAAGCAGAGAGAAAACTATTAAGTAATATGGGCAAAAGTCTTAATGCACTGGAAAATACAACCGAAAAGGAAGCGTTAAAATTAAAATTCGCTAATTTGTTATCGGAAACTTTTCAGAAACAATTAGCTAATTTGCAAGAACCACAGAATTGTTCTGGAATCAATATTGTTTGTGGTCACGGTTACAGTAATACAAAGCACTTAATTGACAAATTTTTTTCGGACATATGATTAATGTAATGTCTATCTCATCCCTTCTGTAAAATGTCTTAATTTCAGGTTTTAATTTTCCTCACTACATGGTATGGTAAATAATGTTATTTATTTGCAAATATTCAGTCACCGCTGCAGTTGTTTTGGAATGATATAATGAACAAAAATTATAAAATAAATATAAAAGTGCAAAATTGTAAAGAGGTTACCTTTTTGATTTTTCAAAATTCTAGAAGCAGCAAAAAAATTTATTATATAAAGTATATCGTCCCTTAAGGAACCATTTAGCCTAAACCACTTTTCGTTTTGTGTACCAAATAGCCTAAATCCATTAATCCAATCCATAAAAGGCATTGGAAGGGAAGAAAAATTAATCGACCCCCTTCTAAGCATAACACGGTATCTCACTTAGAATCAAAACTTATAAAAATAAATTATGATTTTATTGACAACAAAAACATTTGGTACCTAAATTTGTTATTCGCAGTTCGTTCGTAGCAGACAACTTGACAGATTTTATTTGATATAGGTAAATGGTCTTTCCAATGGCTTCCTAAATGTCATTTCTTTGTTTGAATTCATCCACTGATAGTTGACAAAATGCAATAATAGTCGACAATATTGAACTTAAATTGTAATAATCGACTATAAGCCGATAAAATTTAAATTTAGTTGTAAACGCGAATTATTGGGCCACAAAATGCCAATTATATTGTTACCGTTGCCTATAAGCCGACAGAATGCAAATAAACTTGCTATCGTCTACTATAAGACGTCAGAATCCATCGTAATTTGTTATCTTCGACTATAAGCCGAAAGTTTGCGCATGAATTCCGAATAGTCGATTGTTACTACAGAGAGCTAATCAATAATTAATAAGTCAATCGATTATGAGATGATAATATTCAAACCTATTACTTTAATTACTGATTAATAACTCACGGAAAGCAAATTAGCATGATATAGTCGACTATTAGCCGATAGAATGTGTTCATTGATAAATGTATTTATATATCCCGTTGTGGTACAATTATACCACGTTGGGTTTTAGCATGTGGTAGAAACACATTTTTGGATATTGCTATGTGGTACAAATGTACCACAGACAGTTAGTAATAGTATCTAAAAACACATTTATATCAAATAAATAAACCATGTACAAATGGACGTAAGAAAGTGGTGTGAAATTGTATATAACGTTTGAACTAATTATCTCAAACCATTGCATGACGCTATATGCTTTTAGTGAAGTTTTCTAATGCCCTTTTGACACTTCTGACTTGACCTTGACATGACCTGACGAATAACCATTTCGAACGACCTATCTCATGGCGTTCTACAATTTCCATAACTAATGTTACACTAATTTTAAATTTTTGGACCACGCCCACAGGGGTGTGTCCGATTTTCTATATTTCACCTCACATCTCACCCCTACATCACGTATTGAAAGTTTGAGTTGATTATCAAAATACGTTTTTGAGTTATCGTGCTAATAGACAGACGGCTAGACAGAGACATTGCTATAAAGCGGTGTTTCACATCACTCAATAATGGTTACTATTAAAAACCCGAATTTGTACATTTGAAAGTAATTGGCAACTTACCAGTCCTGTTGGTGAGGAGCAGATAATTCTAGAACAAAAGTTACATTTCGAATCTCGCATTACACCAAAAAATTTCCTAAATTATTTTTTCTGGTACTAAAATATGAATTAAAAAGTTTCTTTTGAATGTTCCACTGAAAATCCTCCTACATCTTCTTTAGCGTTAAAACCTGACCTTCGTCGAAAGTTTACATGAAATTCTGAGAAGGACGCCAATGAGATAATACATATTTATCCAAGCACGTATCCAGGAATTTGACCTAGGGGGGCACACGAAAATATATTAGTAAAATTATGGCATTTTCGCGCGAAGCGCGAAAAATTTTTGGATTTTTAACCTTTATTGACAAAAAAATAGTCTTTTTATGGTAGCTTAGGGGGGGCCCAGACCCCCCCCCCGGCCCCCCCTCTGGATACGTCCTTGTATTTATCGTTTAGACACAATTTGCCAATTTTCTTTTAATATTGACCTTCTTTCCTAGCTATAACAAACTGTTCAAATCTACCATAATATACGAGCCAACATTTTATGTCTACCATTGCCCTTTGCCCGAATCTCAACTATTAATTGTATACCTTTGCCTTTACCCATAGTATGTAAAAATACATGTCTTAGAAAAATAATGGTTATTATTCGGTTACCGAGTTGGTATTAGGATATTCATTTTAGTTTTCTGAATAGACCTCGAGAACAATAGGATTAAAAGATAACAACACAATGAAAGCTCTCGCTCGACTCGGCTCACCGAGGTATATGCGTACCTAGTGAAAGAGTGCACACTGTGTCTAATCACGTGGACTAGCGGACATAATGGCGCAATGTATTGAGTAATGACTAAGGACTAGGAGATGGTTGAAGAGCATGAATTAAACATTGTAAAGTAGCAGACAAATAAATAAAACACAAAACACTCAAAAATTAAACAATTAAAATTTATTTTTAAATCAGCAGTCTTAAAAATTATAAAAGCGATTTGCTTCGACAAACTTGCAAAAAAACGACCTTTTCGTATAAATGCGAGTTGCGTCGACAAACTCGCACAAAAAATGACATTTTGTATAACTGCGAGTTGCGTCGACAAACTCGCACAAAAAATGACATTTTGTATAACTGCGAGTTGCGTCGACAAACTCGCACTAAAAAATGACATTTTCGTATAAGTGCGAGTTGCTTCGACAAACTCGCACTAAAAAATGACATTTTCGTACAAGTGCGAGTTGCTTCGACAAACTGTCGAAGCAACTGCGAGTTTGTCGAAGCAACTCGCACTTATACGAAAATGTCATTTTTTGTGCGAGTTTATCGACGCAACTCGCAGTTATACAAAATGTCATTTTTTGTGCGAGTTTGTCGACGCAACTCGCAGTTATACAAAATGTCATTTTTTGTGCGAGTTTGTCGACGCAACTCGCAGTTATACAAAATGTCATTTTTTGTGCGAGTTTGTCGACGCAACTCGCATTTATACGAAAAGGTCGTTTTTTTGCAAGTTTGTCGAAGCAAATCGCTTTTATAATTTTTAAGACTGCTGATTTAAAAATAAATTTTAATTGTTTAATTTTTGAGTGCTTTGTGTTTTATTTATTTGTCTGCTACTTTACAATGTTTAATTCATGCTCTTCAACCATCTCCTAGTCCTTAGTCATTACTCAATACATTGCGCCATTATGTCCGCTAGTCCACGTGATTAGACACAGTGTGCACTCTTTCACTAGGTACGCATATACCTCGGTGAGCCGAGTCGAGCGAGAGCTTTCATTGTGTTGTTATCTTTTAATCCTATTGTTCTCGAGGTCTATTCAGAAAACTAAAATGAATATCCTAATATCTTATGGAAACTTATTGCCACCTTACTCGGTCTGCGGGTGGTTATTGGAACCCTGTAGGGCAAGATTTAAGTTTTGAGTCTCACAGTACCCCCAAAACATTTGAAACATTGTGCGGTGAATGCTGGACCGGGCTTGGGAACACAACGATTGTATAATACATGCGATATGAAAATGACTGGCATTGGAAAATATGGAAAGTACAAAGTCATGAGAAACTTTGGCCTACTATCCTTACGGGAGCGACCTTTCCCAATTACGAAAAGTAAATGGACAATGTTTAAATGCAGTTTTTCTAGCTCATACTGATAAAATCCCTCATCGAAAAATGATGATGCACTGGAAAACAGCTTTTAATCATAGCTCTTTGTAAACTCAATAGGTTTGGTTAACAGGTCCTGTTACCTCTGTTAGTATCAAATAAAATCTGCCAGGCTCTTATAAAATTCGTTTCAAGTCTTGTGTTAAGTCAAGTCGTCAGTACGCCGATTGCTGTGTGCTTTTGGTGTTGAGAGGGGCTTTTAGAATCATAACTGAGACTATGATAATGACGAGGCTCATAATAAGACGATGAGATGCCTAAATGTTTTGCCGAAAAGTTTAACATATTCACACGGATTTTTTTTATTTGCCAACTGTAACCATTTCCCTTCATTCTTTAATTTATCCATTTGAGATATACCAAGTTAAGTTTAGAAGAGGCTCAAATAATAAAAAGTTCATATTAACGTTTTTGCTTATTTAGATTGTGGCCTCGGTTGCCAAATCCATCACCGAGTTGCTTGTGTCATCGTTTCGTATGTACTTGGGGTTCCCCTTGTACATGATGAAAGCCATTGGCCATATAACGATAAATGGAGCTCTGTATTTCTACCTTTGGGGAGCAGGTGTCAAGTGGGAACTGAGACATACAGAGTGCAACTACAATGGAACACTTCTTATCCAATTTTGTGTCAGTGTTTTATTTTAAATTGAAAATTCAAATCTTATTAAGGGACGTGTTGTTCTTCATTTCTTTGTCGGGATTAAAAATTACCTTTTTTTTCGTTTCCAAATATTTGGTCTTAGTACTTTCAAGCCATGCACGGATCCAGAAAAATTGTCAAAGGAAGAGCAAAAAATAATAATGGCTAATAAGTTTACACTCTCGCAAAACAGAAAATATTTTTGCGATTTTCAGCCATTTTGGGAAAAACATATTTTTTCCAGATTAAAAGGGGAGCAGGGCCGCAGCGAGGGGGGGCCCAAAATCGAAGAAAAGAAAGGAATTTTTGCCTTAAAACCCAAAAATTTTTCGCGCTTCGCGCGAATTTAGTATTAATTTTCAATTATTACTTGTCGGGCCCCTCCCGAAATTTTTTTCTGGCTGCGGCCCTGAAGGGGAGGGCTGCGCTTCCCAATCTCTTCTGGATACATGCTTACTCCTAGCTAACTATTTAGCATTATTTTGTAATTATGAAGCAGTTTCTGGGATATTTTCAAAATATAACCTATATAATATGTTTACATGATAATGCAATTTGTTACATTTATTATACAGACAAAGAAAGTGCTGGCATGGTTTCCTATAAGCTAAGTAATGGTAAAATAATCACAAACTATGCCGATCAAATAGAATATCCCCTTAAACATGGAATGGAATTCCAGTTCCCAAAGAAATGTCGGAGAGTGTGGAAATAGCACACCGATCCCCGTTTTTGTGGTTGATCGGGCAGTTTATGAAATTTTCAATTCGGCTCAAGCCAGAGATGGTGGAAAGGATCCAAGAAGCAAAGAAAAAAATAAATTACACGCATCCCATAGGGATGTGGTAAGATCTGCCCGTAAGTCTTTCCTTAAAATCCTTCTCGGAATTGGTAATCCGGAAAAAGGTGAGGGAAGGGACGGCGAAGGTTCAGGTAGCGGTTCAGGTAACAAACGAAAGGCCCAGGGTAGTGAAACTTTTCCAGCACACCCAAAAATTGTAAGCACAGGTAAAGGACTGGGAGTACTTATAATTAAGGGTTCACGTTTACCTAATGCTATACTGTTGCTAGCCGATGCTGCACGCTGGCTGGCTTGATTCATGGTTCTACTCTACAGTACATCTTCTGTGCATTGCTTGCTTTACATTACTGCCTTTACATTTACACTATTACACTAGTAACTATAATAAACTTCTACCATTGCCCCATAATCACTGATATCCATAAATATGTATTATATGTAAATCTAAAACTAAACTTGCACAAAAACCAATGCTGTTTTGTTTTTTAATTATGGCTTATTTCTGATTGCCATTAATATTGCTTGAATTTTTACGCATTATATTTATGAAAGATAATAATATACTCTAATAATGTCCATGTCATTTTAGGCAGTATACAAAAAAATTTCGATGCTGGAAGTAAACTTACGTTTGAAACTTCTAACAACGCTGAACTACAATAAGTTTTTTCTACTTTATCTTAAAGTAGTATAATAAAATAATAAAATATACAATACTTGTTAATTTTCAATGTAACTAAATATAATAATACCCAAACTATCAAATACTGGAATTGACAAGCTGGTGATATATTCGTCCAAATAATACTACAATTTAAGCTATAAGTACTTACCATCATTCTTGGTTGTCATTAGACTAACCATTTTTAATTATTTAATTTTTTTCATGTTTACAACATTATGCATTAGTTAAACCGTGTAATTGTATTGTAGTATTCGTTGGGCGTTGCTTACAAGTTGCAACCAGTAAGCTTATCACTTCCCGTATCAAAAAAGCTTTAACATTACTAAATTACTATATTATTGTGTTTCATAAATATAATAAGTAAAAATTTAAGCAATATTAATGGCAATCACAAATAAGTCATAATGTCATAATTAAAAAACTAAACAGCATTGCTTTGTGCGAGTTTAGTTTTAGATTTACATATAATACATATTTATGGATATCATTGATTATGGGGCAATGGTAGAAATTTATTATTACTAGTAGTGTAATAGTCTAAATATAAAGCAAACAATGCACAGAAGATATACTGTAGAATAGAACCATGAATCAAGCCAGCGTGCAGCATCGGCTAGCAACAGTAGCATTAGGTAAACGGTAAACCTGAACACTTAATTGTAAGTACTCCAATGCTTACAATTTTTGGGTATGCTGGAAAAGTCTTACTACCCTGGGACTTTCGTTTGCTACCTGAGCCGCTACCTGAACCTTCGCCGTCCCTACCCTCACCTTTTTCCGGATTACCAATCTCGAGTAAGAGATTAAGAAAAGATTAGGCGGCAGTAGAGCCCAAACCCTCCCATAGTAGGGTAAGTAAATTAACAATTTGAAATATCATGGTAAGCCAAATTATCACAGAAGAATGCCGACGTCGAGCCAATTTAAAATAAATGACATCTCTTTTCAAGAAAAAAATTTGGGCAAAAAACCAAATTTGACAATTTTGGTTTTATTCGGTTTTTTTTAATTTGTCTTGCAGATTGCATATTCGCCGAACAGATAAATTACGCAAAGAAAAAGCAATTTTTCACACAATTGGAGATTACATGAAAGTAGCAAAGAAATATTACAATAATAGATCCACAGAAGTAAAAAGGGTATTTATAGCCTCCGAAGATGCTACCGTATTTGGTTTTGCTACAAAAAGGTATAGATCTAATACTCCTTTAATATTTATACTTCCTAGTTATTCTAAATGAATATATATTTTTATTGTATTCAGATAACAGCGAATCTATTATTATTAGATACCCAGTTTGGAAAATCATCGGATTTGAGAACCGAAAAACAAAGAAGGACAGGAACTCCAGGATAGATGCTTTGTTTGAAATCGTTACCGTTTTCTTTTTGTTACTCCATAGTGATTTTGTTGTCTGTAGCTTTTCGTCAAATGTAAGCTTTTATTTTTATTCCCCGATGAAGTCCGAAACGTAAATCGGAAAAAAACTAATTATATTATTTATAAATCAGAGCTCAGCGTTTATGACAAAATTAAAAAAAATAAAACAATGGTTACTGTGCCAAAACCATTTTAAATCCACGCTTTGGGTAATCTGTCATAAAAAAAAACGTTAATAGACATTTTGATTCAAAACAAGTTTAATGTATTGATCTCCTAAAGTAAAGCCTTTTATATACCTTTTTTGACCTATAAATTTATAAGATTTGTTAAGTACCCTTTTGTGGAAACGATTACATTTTGGTTTGTGTTTGATAAGGAGCAAGAACAAGTTTAAAGACAGTAAAATAAATATTTTGTTTTCTGCTTTCCAGATCTGCACTTTGTTGTACGAAATGCAAAGCCTTCTTCATTGTGATGGCAAGAAACATCTACACTCTCTTGATGGAAATTATTCTTACATATTGTACAAACATCAAATCAAACAGCAGATACTAAAGGTCAATACAAATGGCGATATTTTAAGTTCCCCATAAATAAATATTACAGAAAAACTTATTGATTATTACACAAAAGCAAGGATACGAGTCTCACGGCTACTAAATTAAGTATTGTTTTTTGATGTAAGCTACAACTTAGCATAATATTTCAATAAATTTTGTTGTTCAAAAAATTCCGAACCTACATTTTAAGTCTGAACACAACTCCAACTACTTAAGACTTAGTATATGAAATACTTTTTAACGGTAACGTAAATAAAATCTAATGTATTTTAATTATATAATCTTTTAGGTTTTAGTTCCTTTGTCATTAGTTATAATTACTTCCCATGCAAAATTTACCCTACGTATTTTATTAGTTAATACTTTAACCTATGAATCTTAGACACTAAATTCAGAAGGTTTATCTAACGAAGTTACTGTATAATATTTATAAGTTTATAATAAAGTCCAGGTTAGTAAAAGTAATTCCCTTGATAAGGGTTTTGTAATACCAATATTAGTACTAGGATTTCAGTATAGTAGTATAATTTATAACCTTAATACATCACGTTATATGTTTACGAATTCGGTTGAGAAACGTAGTTTCCGAAGCATAATTTATGAACTGAAGATAATTATCTGTAAACAAACTCTAGCTGGAATAAAATATTTGTTTTACTCTACAAAACGACCGAACAGACAACATAATCATTTCAAACCACTATAGTTAGTCCTCATTTTAAATTCGATTTTTCACTATTTAAAATTAATATGGGTAAGGAAACCTGAATATAGAATTACAATGGCTTTAAAATTTTGATTTGGAAGTGCCGGTTAAAAAATTGAGAAACTGTTGATTTTTTTGCATTTCATTAAAGTATTTACAATACAACAGTCTGCACGAATCCGAAAGTCATTAATATAGTTTTAGTTTGAGGATTGCCTTAAGCCTAAACAACATCGTTGGTATGGCAACACTTAAGTTGACATGACATGGTTCTGAGTTAGGAAGTATGTATCTAAATAATTCCATGTTTAACAAGATTCAATGCAAAACATAAATCAATTTAGTATTTAAGATACAATACCTAGCCTAGCCTAGCATTAAAGTAACCTTTGCTATAGAAAATAAACGTATACAAAATTAAATTGCTGAAAGCAATAGCTTAAGAAAATACTAATCCAAAAGCACGGAATACTATTGGGCAGAGTGACAAATGTTTAAATTACTCGTCCTTTCCATTAGAAGTATTGGCATTTCCTTATATCGTCCCTTAAGGATCGAAAAAGCCTCTATCCACTTTCAGATTGGTGGACGAATAAGCCTATATCCATTTTTTGTTTGGTGGACGAATAAGCCTATATCCATTTTTTGTTTGGTGGACGAATAAGCCTATATCCAATTTTCGTTTGGTGCAGGAAATAGCCTCTGTCATCTTACAGCATTACGTAAAGTTGTCGGGGCACAGTAAGAATAAACAAGTTGACGAAATGAAGATTTTACTATTTTTATGTTGATACTTGAAATATATCATGCTAGAATGTACATAAACATTATAAAATTTTAGGTAATTACGCAATAAGACAAAAACAAAACTTTTAATGACACTAATTCGTATTTTGATATTGGATAAAACTGGACTGGCTGGAAGGAAGAATAAAATTTCAATATTTCCGCCACACATATTAACTATGTATCAATACGCCCCTATAACTCTACAAGCAAAGCTGCAAGAGGATAGAAACTATTTCCTGCACCAAACGAAAATTGGATATAGGCTTATTCGTCCACCAAACAAAAAATGGATATAGGCTTATTCGTCCACCAAACAAAAAATGTATATAGGCTTATTCGTCCACCAATCTGAAAGTGGATAGACACTTTTTCGATCCTTAAGGGACGATATGTAATTTACGTAAGTTGTTTTTCTCCTTAAACAGTTAATTATCCTATACCTTGATTTACTGAGAAAGCAATACTGCGTCATATTTATATAAAATATTATGATGATAAGTGTATAGATTAAATAAATTGGTTAGCTAGACTAGACGGTCTCTGTCTTTTGCTATACTACTACTTCACCTGCATTGCCTTAGTTTATAGCCATACTTAGTGGAATTGAAATGATTTTAAGTTACATTATGGGATACTTATTTATGTTTTTGTTTTCTATTGCTTCCAGAAATTAGTTTAGTTCAGACCGCATTTACTTGGATTTAATGCAAAGCAAAACATTGTTTTATACCTATATGCAATGTAAACTTATATAGTTATATGAAATAAACAACTATCCGTATGGAGAATATATAATTGTGGATTCTAAAGCTAATAGCTCTATAACATAACAAAAGGAACGCTGGTGCAAAAGCTGTGTCGAATAAATTCTTTTCTCTTTTCCATTGGGAGTATGCATATTTATTGTACTTACTTATACCTTACGTAAATTGTTATTTCGCCTTAAACAATTTTAATGTGTCTTGTATTTATTGAGTAGCCAATGAATATTAAAACCCATGTGAGCCAACATCATTTGATGTCTTCTACATCAAAACAATTTAAGTAGAACTGCAAAAAGAATCACATCACTTCTACCCTATGAACCGTGTCATAAAGACCGAAATTATACTAAAATAAAAATATAATTCTCTGTCCTTATTGTCGTTTTAAATTGATAAATTAGATTGACGGGCAAAGGAAACTACTTTTAGCGGATTATAGAGATCCGTTCAATTATGTAGCTATAATGGCTTCCAAAAAAGAACAAAAGAAAAGGATATGGTCAATACCAGAGGATGCTTTTGACCAATTTGGGGGTATTTTTAGGGTAGGATATTTGTTAGGAATATCTCCCTATTATTGGATCAAAAGAGACCATGCTCTCAAGAAAGGAAACAAAAAGATCAGAATTATCACAACTGCAATTCTTTTTATACACGCTCTAATACTTTTTCTATCTTCCATATATTTCACAGTTCAGATGTTAAGATATTCAACGAATGAAAACCAAAAATTGTCGTTTATTTTCGGCATGATTATGAGCGGAATTTGCTTCGGCTATTTCGTGCTGGACCTATTGTGGATTGGATATTCAGGCAACATGGCTGTAATGATAACCGATGGGTTGCATATCCTTGCGGAATTTGAAGGTATGTAATTTATAATTGGTCATTGGAGCAGTTGTTTAAATATAACTATTTTTTGTCAAGGTAACTTCATACACAAGAAGGAAGCAAAGCAGCACCAGTTGCTGGTTGAAGCAATGAAAGGATTAAAAATCTTTCCTTTCGTATTCGCCTGGATTGTTACAGCAGTTTACCTCATTCTGCACAGACAACCAGTATTTGGGTATGTGGAACTCCCACCAGAATATCAGCATTTCTCGTAGGTGATTTTCCTGGCAATCTTTCTGTTTTGGATTACCTCAACTATTGTCTGCATTATTAATATGGTGGTGGAGTTACTAATATTCGCGTACTTACTAATGCGTGCTGTCACAAAAGAATTGAAGTAAGTGATCCATCGATCGAGTATATTATTTATATGTTGTATATAAGCAGTTTGATATTTATTCTATTATAAATTGTTCTGCATTTATGTCTATTATATATATTGTTGGTATTAGATAATTGAGGTATTTTAACGCTGACTATATATTATCTTAGGTTGGGAGAAGCAAACTACATATCAGATGACATCCTTCGCCAGGATCCAATAATAACTACAAAATACTGCAACATCATCAAATATAACATACAATATTTGCAAGAGATGTTGGGCTTCATCCTCGCACCTATTCAGTCGATGGTCACAAGGTCACTAATAATTGCGTTTGTCATTGTTATAAAGCACGCAAATGCTTTGCACCCTGTTATCCTCATTGGGATTTGTTTTACGGGCATTTCTGCTTCTGTCATCTGGATTTCAGTCTTAGGTGCCTTGCACAAAATTGCACAGATGTACAACGACATTTTAAGGAGCTACTCAAATCTCTATACTTCACAAAGTATAAAAGATTCTCTGTACATGGGTAGATTCCTACGTTCACGAAAGGAAATGCATTTCAAAATTGGGTTAGACGATCCGGTCACTGTACAAAGCGTCTCTCGTTTTGTAATGAGTATTAGCAGTGGGATTGTCAAATTACTGATGTCTGCTGGGGATCTTGGGGACGCGCTTGATGTAGGGTGACCAAACGTCCCCCTTAAAGGGAGGTTATGCACTCCCCTTCTCAAATAAATTCATAGACTGTAGACATAAGAAACAATTCTTAAATCGAAATAAGTTCTGTAGTTTATTAAAGAAGCATTTGCACTCATAGTTATGTTCTGTAATATTAAGCTAATGATGTAATGACTAATGACTATAAATTAAGAAGCGCAATAAAGATACTTTACTCTACACGTTATACTAGTTTCTTGTTTGAAGATTGTCTGAATTCCAACGTTGCAGGGTATATAGAAATTCGGCTCGGGTAAGACAGAGGGAAAATCCAAACCTATCAATTTTATTGATTTCATAAGGTTAGGATAGGTCCCTCGAAAGCGGGTCCTAACATGCCTGGTGTACTTCATGGTGCAATTTTTAAATATTTTCCCTCAGCCTTACTTCAGCCGGAAATTATTGTTCTGCTTCCGAGGGTTCAATATTTTAAGTTTCATGGGATGAGAAGTACGTATCTAAATAATGTAATGTTCATGGCTCCTGTAAAGCATTTTAGAGTCTTAGCAGTTTTTATTTGGATCCAAGGCCAATAAAATCAATCTATGATACCTATCAAGCATCAAGGTAACCTTTTTCATAGGAAACAAACGTATATTTAACTACTTAGAGTTATGGCTCAAAATAATATAAATCCAACAGTAAGCAAAAAGTATTATATACGTACTAAAGTACTACTAGTCAAAGCAATGGACAAGGTGAACTAAATTATTCATTATCTCATTCCATTAGAACTATTGGCATTTACTTATAGCATAACTTACACACAACTTAAACGCCGTGTATTGCTATATTATTTCCCTAGTTGGCTGGACGCGGTCTCTAAAAAAACTAACGCAATGCATTGGCTTATAACAGACATATTTTATTTGATCTAGGTAAATGGTCATCCCGATGGCTTCTAAAGTGCCATTTCTTTCTCTCTACATGGAATAGTAATATTAACAAACAAATTTCTGGGGAAAAATCATTTTTGACACTGTCAAGGGTATATTGTGGAAAAGTCCCCTTAAAAGGAAAGTAACTTTTGAATACCCTGGACGGATTTCACTGTTCATTTCTAGTTAGCAAATAATTGAAATACTTAAATTCTAAATGTGGAGCCTAACTTAACCTAGCGGAATCGACAACATCGTGTGTATTTTAAAATTCGCATGCTTACTTTGACGATAATTTGAATTTATTGTTATGTAGGTAATTATGATAAATATGGCTTACTACTATTTGGCTATTTTAAAAATAACACGTAATGCGTTAGAAAATACTATACCATGCAGCCTACAAGCATAAACTACCATTATTACAAGCTATTAATAATTAATAATTCACGATGCATAATAAACTTCACATCTTTTAATTTGAAGATCTTATAATAATAAAGTATTTGAATATAAAGCAGTCAATGTATTTTATATTCTGATAATATATCTAAATATTATAGATATATAATATTATGTTAGTTAGCACTAAAAGCAGAGTAATTTTTATTTAAATTAGTTTTAAATTTTTTCAGTTATTATTTATGAAGACTGACAATTAAGAATCTCATGATACTTCGCAATTTCGTCTCAAGTAAGTATACTTTCACATTTTACGTTGTTACTTTTTCTTTGTATCACAATTTAAACCTAAAGAATGTGTAGAGTTTGGTTGGCCAAGTCTTGTCAAATCTCAGGTTCTAAGATTTGATCACTGCGAACGGAAAATAACTATTTTCATACCCAAAATTGCACCAAATGTTTTCAATCAGTTATGGAAATCCATTTTGGATTAATATAAGGTAAGGACTCTAATAATTTGTCAATATATTCAATGTATCTATTGTAAAATCTCCTGTTTTAGTTTGAGGATTGCCGTAAGTCTAAACAACAACGTTGGTATGGCAATACTTAAGTTGACATGGTTCTGAGTTAGGAAGTATGTATCTAAATAATGCCATGTTTACTGCTTCTGTACCGCAGTTTAGAGTCAAGTGAAAGAAACAACTTTTAATAAGATTCAATGCAAAACAAAAATCAATTTTAGTATTTAGGATACGATACCTACCCTGTATTAAAGTAACCTTTGCTATAGAAAATAAACGTATTCAAAATTAAATTGCTGAAAGTTATGGCTTAATAAAATACTAATCCAAAAGCACGAAATGCTATTGGGCAAAGTGATAAATGTTTAAATTACTCGTCCTTTCCAGTAGAAGTATTGGCATTTCCTTTTTTGTAATTTACGTAAATTGTTTTTCTTCTTAAACTGTTAATTTTCCTATACCTTGATTTACTGAGAAAGCAATACTGCGTCATATTTACATAAAATATTATGGTGATAATCTGATAATAAGTGTATAGATTAAATAAATTGGTTAGCTAGACCGTTTGTTGTTATACTACCAATAAACCTGCATATTGCCTATTGGTTTAGCCATACTTAGTGGAATTGAAATGATTTTAAGTTATAATATGGGATACGTATTTAAGTTTTTGTTGTCTATTGCTTCCAGAAATCAGTTCAGATAGCATTTAATTGGATTCAATGCAAAGCAAAACATTATTTTATACCTATGCAAGGTAAACTTATATAGTTATATGAAATAAACAAACTATCCGTATGGAACATATATAATTGTGAATTCTAAAGGTAATAGTTCTATAATATAACAAAGGAATGCTTGTGCAAAAGCTGTGTCGAATAAATTCTTTTCTCTTTTCCATTGGGAGTATGCATACTTATTGTACTTACTTATACCTTATGTAAATTGTTATTTCGCCCTAAACAATTTTAATGTGTCTTGTATTTATTGAGTAGCCAATGAATATTAAAACCCATGTGAGCCAACATCATTTGATGTCTTCTACATCAAAACAATTTAAGTAGGACTGCAGAAAAATCACATCACTTCTAGCTATGAACCGTGTCTGTAAGACCGAAATTATACAAAAATAAAAATATAATTCTCTGTCGTTATTGTCCTTTTAAATTGATAAATTAGATTGACGGGCAAAGGAAACTACTAGAGCAATATAGAGATCCGCTCGATTATGTAGCTAGAATGCCTTCCAAAAAAGAAAAAAAGAAAAGGATACGGTCAATACCAGAGGATGCTTTCGACCAATTTGGGGGTATCGTTAGGGTAGGATATTTGTTAGGAATATCTCCCTATCATTGGATCAAAAAAGACCATGCTCTCAAGAGAGGAAACAAAAAGATCAGAATTATCACAACTGCAGTTCTTTTTATACACGCTCTAGTATTTTTTCTAGCTTCCATATTTTTCACAGTTCAGATGCTAAGATTTTCAACGAATGAAAACGAAAAATTGTCGTATATTTTCGGCATGATTATGAGCGGAGTTTGCTTCGGCTTCCTCATGGTGGACCTATTGTGGATTGGATATTCATGCGACATGGCTGCAATGATAACCGATGGGTTACATATACTTGCGGAATTTGAAGGTAAGTAATTTTATAATTGGTCAATGGAGCATTTGTTATAATTGGTCCTTGGAACAATTAATTAAATTTGACTGATTTCTGTCTAGGTAACTATATACACAAGAAGGAAGCAAAGCAGCACCAGTTGCTGGTTAAAGTAATGAAAGGATTGAAAATCTTTCCTTTCGTATTTCCCTGGATTCTTACAGCAGTTTACCTCATTCTGCACAGACAACCAGTATTTCTGTATGAGGAACTTCCACCAGAGTACCAGCATTTCTCGTTCGTGATTTTCGTGGCAATCTTACTGTTTTGGATGACCGCAACCATTGTCTGCATTACAGTTATTGTCGTGGAGCTACTAGTGTTGGCATACTTAATAATACGTGCTATCGCAAAGGAAGTAAAGTAAGTTTTATGAATTCATCGAACACGGTTTTTACAACAGTTCAAAAGCTTCATATTATTATATTTTTAATTTGTTTGTCTTTCGTTGTTGACATTTTATAATGGTAATATTTTAAAATTTGTAAAATATTTATCCAGGTTGGGAGAACAAAAGTACAGAACAGAAAATGTCGTTCGGCAGGTACCATCAATAATAACAAAATACTGTACCATTTGCAGATATTACATGCAGTATTTGCAAGAGATGTTGGGCTTCATACTGACACCCATTCAGGCGACGGTCACAAGAACGCTAATGGTCAATCTATTCATCAATATAAAGTACACAGATGATTTGCACCCTGTCATCCTAATTGGGCTTTGTGCTTGTGGCTTTTCTGTATTTAGCGTTTGGTTAGCAGTTTTGGCTACCTTGCACAAAATTGCACAAATGTACAACGATATTTTAAAGAGCTATTCAAAGTTCTATACTTCTCAAAGCACAGACTCTGCTAAATACATCAAAAGGTTCTTGCGTTCACAGAAGGAAATGCATTTCAAAATTGGGTTAGATGACCCAGTCAATGTACAAAGCGGTCCTCGTTTTGTACTGAGTATTAGCAGAGGAATGGTCAAATTGCTGATGTCTGCTGCAGATCTTGGAGAAGTAGTTGATACAAACTAATGCTCAGTTTATAGCTCGGGTTCCTCGACGTTATCATTGAAATGGAAGAATGACGATTGTATTTTAATAAGGTAAAACAGAGTATATAGAAAATGAAGTTGAAAACTTTAATTTTGCATCATTGAAATATTTCAACAACATGGAAATTTCAGAACGTCCTAATAAAATTTCGTATAACCCAAACTATAAATTTCCCAAGTAATAAATATGCTCACTAGTGTAACTTCACTTTATATCTTTGTGAAATAAACTACTGTAAAAGGAAAAGTAAATAGAGCCCTGGGATTTCTTTGTAAGTTATTTGGCACGCGAATTTCATTGTTATTATTTTTGAAGTTGTTTTATGCGAAATAAATATGGAAATAAACAGTATTCAAAAGTGACATTATGCGGTTGTCTAGGATAATAGAGGTAGTTGCCAAGACACTTGCCAATAAAATTTTGTGTTTTTCTGAAAGCCTTTCAAAATTCGCTTATGGAAATTCGGGCTCCCAGGGCTCTATTTACTTTTCCTTCGACAGTAAGCGTTTCCAACTCAAACAAAATTCCCATGGAAACTGGAAATTGTGCCGCCCCTAAATTAAGTTTAAGACTTTTAATATAAATATGTCATGGAATGGAATATGGCATGTCCATTCATCATGACTATGGTATAAACATTAAGTGACACATGTACATGGTACATGTCATGTTAATAATTATGTATGATAGAATAATCCCAAATGCACTTACAGATTGGTACAGCAAAAAGCCTATATACATTTTTTGTTTGGTACAGGAAAAAGCCTGAACCTAAATAATACTATTTGTATAAGCACTAAAGTACCAGTATTAACACAATCTAGTAATACTAAATAATTCACAACAAATAATAATCTTCACATCTAATAGTTTGAAGATCTTATAATTAAAGTATTTGAAGATCTAGCCAGTAAATGTGTCTGTAATATATATTTTAAACATGTTAAAGATGTTTAAAGATTCAAAAAAAACACCCCGAGATACAACGATTGTTGACTTGGGCGAAGTTTCATACAAATTGGACCGGTAGTATTGGAGCTATTTCATATTAAGATTTTTTGGTGTTATTTACCATATAACATGAAATACTGAAAAATGAAGTTTTTTGACCAAAGATATTAGTTCACAACTTTAAAGTGCACAGATAAATGGAACTAAAACATCCTGTGAAAATTAATTTTTTTGGATTTTCCTATATCAAATAATAAACGGACAGAAGTTAAGGGTCTATTTGTTCGTCTAAGATAAGGATAATATTATATGCTTTAATCCCATTTAAAAAATAACAGTATACATAAAAATAAGATACTTCAATTTACAAAGTTTCTATTTGGAAAATTGTCTAAAAACTTACTTAAAACCAACATTGGTGTTGGTATATATAGGTACATATTATGACAATACTTAGGTTGACATGGTATTGAGTTTTACATGAGTTGGGAAAGAAGTATCTCTAATATTATTGGCATGTTTTTTTTGCTTATGCATAGCAGTCTAGAGTTAAAACAGCCTTTAGTTGGATTTAATGCAAAAAAATCAATTTATAATAACTAACATGCATCAAGGTGACATTTGATATTTAAAAAACGTAGGTACATAAAATTTAGCAACTGATAGTTATAACTCTGTAAAATACAATTCAAACGGCAAGGAATACTACTGGTCATGGCAGAAAACGTGCAGGATTAAATTATTCCTTTCCATTAGAAGTATTGTTATTTACTTAATATATAAAATTTAGTTACTACACTAAATCCGTTACTAAATTTTTGCCTCTGTTTGTAACCTAACCTAATATAAGACAAACAGCCAAACATTTATTATCTGTATATTTTAATTCTTTGGTCAAAAAGAAAGCAAACAAAATGATGTGTGAATAGAAAGTTACTATATTGCTGAAAACTGAGGTATATGTTCTAGTTAGCAATGGCTCTGTAAGATTTGCAACGGCAATTTTAATAGGTGACGTTGGACTTTTGCGATCCCTTTTCCTGCATACCAACCGTGGGTTTGAACACGGAAATGTTTAGCCTGGCCATGCAAAGGTGTCGCCGTTATTTAGATTCAATGCAAATCAATAATCAATCAATACCTAACATATATCAAGGCTACATTTATTTGCTATCACTGACTACAATAAGTTTCTCCATCCGAAAATTGACTATAAAGTTTTCTATTTTCTATATCACAAATAGTATAAACCAAGTATGTGTATTAAATTTCACAAAAAGCCATACAGTGGGATTAAAATCAGGGCATGTAAAACCCAAACCCCGGGTTTTTGGGTAGCAAACAGCAAAATCCCAGAGTTTTTGCTCAAAAACCCAAAAAACCAGGGTTTTTGGGTTGGGTTTTTCTCATCAAAAGCAAAAACCCATTAGTTTTTCATGACCTGATTAAAATAAAGCGATATTATAATTTAAATACAGTTATTGTACGATTGTTATAGTTATTATAGCTATCTATAAAATGTAAATCCATCGCAAGGAATACCACTATGTATTATACACTACTCATAGCAAAAAACGTGCTGAACTAAATATCCATTTCCATTAGAAGCATTGATATTTGTATTTACATGTAGCTTCCATATTATGTTCGTCATTTCCCTGCAAACAGTTATAAGGTTAAGGCTGCCTCGGTAAGTAAAAAATGCCGAAACAAAAATGTAGTATGCAAATGCAATGAAATGTTTTGATGCATGGCATATTTTCTCTTTTTTGTGCATAGTGTATTGTTGGCGAAATTCTTCGACCAAAAATCATCACTAAAGTTCGTAATATTATGATATAATATTTTGATTTCATTTGAGTACATGAAAGGAATGTATATTATAATAATATGGTGTTGTTATTCTGCTAGTTAACTATCACATAAGTACACGAGTACTTAAAAAGAGTAAACGTAAATCCGAAGAAAACTAATAATATTATTTATAAATCAGAGTTCACCGTCTATGACAAAATTTAAAAATACCATGGTTACTGTGCCAAAACCATTTTAAAGCCACGCTTTGGGCAATCTGTCATACAAAAAACGTTAATGGACATTTTGATTTGAAAACAAGTTTAATGTAATGATTTCCTAAAGCAAAGCCTTTTATAGACTCTTTTTTTGACCTATAAATTTATAAGATTTGTACCCCTTTGTGGAAACGATTAGATTTAGGTTTGTGTTTGATAAGGAGCAAGAACAAGTTTAAAGACAGTAAAATAAATATTTTGTTTTCTGCTTTCCAGATCTGCACATTGTTATACGAAATGCGAAGCCTTCTTTATTGTGATGGCAAGAAACATCTACACTCACTTGATGAAAACTATAATTACATATTGTACAAACATCAAATCAAACAGCAGATATACTAAAGGTCAATACTAACGGCGATTTCCCAATAAATAAATAATAATATTTCAGAAAAACTTATTGATTATGACCCAAAACCAAGGATACGAGTCTAAAGGTTACTAAATTAAGTATTATTATGTTTTGATACAAGTTACAGCTTAGCATAATATTTTAATAAATTTTGCTGCTCAAAATATTCTGAACGTGCATTTTAAGTCTGAACACAACTCCAACTATTTAAGACGTGTATATGAAATAAATTTTTAACGGTAACGTAAATAAAATCTAATGTATTTTAACCATAATCTTGTTTTAGTTTCTTTATCATTTAGTTACTAATATGGTGACCCGTCCTATGGACGGGATTAATAACATGGTGCTTGAAATTTCAAAAAAATGAAAAGAAAGGAGATCAAGGGAAATGTCTAGAAACTTTGCCTAAAAATTTGGTCATGGGCCGATAAACGAAATTGAACCAAAATTTAACCAGGCTTAGATCATCCTTTTAAAAAGCATATGTGATTTTCTCAGAATTTTGCTATTTTTTGTTTCGGAGATATTGGGGTCGCAATGAACAGTGTTTTCCCATTTGAAATGCATTGCATGCATATTCAGATAAAGAAATGGCCACCGGCCGATAAACCTAGAGCCTTGAAAATGATACCACACTTAAATTGGCTATTCTTGAACATTTGGTATTTTTTTTAGAATTTTGCTATTTTTTGTTTGTGATTTATAGAATTTCGAAAAAAAAAATTGATTTTGAAAAGCCTATGCTTATAATATAATGCAGGTATAGCAAGCTACTACACCACAAGTCTCGTAGTACGATATGACCGCACGTTATCGTTACTAAGGCATACTAGTAATGCGGCCCGTCCTACGGATGGGTTCGTAACAGAGCTCGTTGTATATTACTGTAAGTCATAGATTTAGATAGATACGACATCTCCATTCATTTAATGTATTGCATTTTTATGATCTGCGAAGGACAGACTTCAGAGTGCATTGGTTAAAAAGCGGGATAATTTAAAAGCTCAATTGATTTGTTTAACAACATTGAGATTGTGATTGAATTAGGCAAGCGGCATTTTTTGTATTTTGCCTCGGTTTAAACAAATTCCAAATGTAAACAAAGTTCAATCATGTGACCGTATGTCGTATCTAGATCTACAGTGTATTAGTTTCATAATCTAAGCTACAAGTATACTTATACTACAGAGATGTGCGAAAGTAACTGGGCCATGGGAGATTATACATTGTCGGTAACCAATATAACTTGGGTTCGGAGTACCAGTGATCATAACAATGCTAACAATCCTTGGATTGTATTTTACTGTATTTTTGGACACTGCTGTACATAAACCCAAACCCAATGGCTCAGTTACTTTTGCACATCTCTGCATACTACCATTGCTCGTTGACCAACCGGTTAAAATGGCCACCCGGTGGGTCAAAACATTTGTTAGCCAGTGACTAAAAGGGTCAAATGGGGTTCTTTGAATTGAAAACACCATTCTTGTTTGGTGGGAAATTCAATAAATGACGATTGTTAGTTATTTTAGCTAATTTAGTCAACTGGGTGGCCAAAATCATTTTAGCAGGCTAAAATGGAACAGTGTTTAACAATGTGGCTCATATATGGCGCGCTAACCTAATAAAACATTTCTTGCTACATGTATGTCACATTTTCATGGGTGTGGATATTGGAGATAATGACCTCAGTTTTGTTGTATGCATTTACTATAACACTTCAAAAAACATTGACCAGTTTTGAAAAATTGCGAATCGAAAATTCGAAATTAGTCGAAGAAATTCGAAATCAGTCGAATAAATTCGAAATTAGTCGAAGAAATTCGAAATTAGTCGAAGAAATTCGAAATTAGTCGAAGAAATTCGAAATTAGTCGAAGAAATTCGAAATTAGTCGAAGAAATTCGAAATTAGTCGAAGAAATTCGAAATTAGTCGAAGAAATTCGAAATTAGTCGAAGAAATTCGAAATTAGTCGAAGAAATTCGAAATAAGTCGAAGAAATACAAAATTAGTCGAAGAAATTCGAAATTAGTCGAAGAAATTCGAAATTAGTCGAAGAAATTCGAAATTAGTCGAAGAAATTCGAAATTAGTCGAAGAAATTCGAAATTAGTCGAAGAAATTCGAAATTAGTCGAAGAAATTCGAAATTAGTCGAAGAAATTCGAAATTAGTCGAAGAAATTCGAAATTAGTCGAAGAAATTCGAAATTAGTCGAAGAAATTCGAAATAAGTCGAAGAAATACAAAATTAGTCGAAGAAATACGAAATTAGTCGAAGAAATTCGAAATTAGTCGAAGAAATTCGAAATTAGTCGAAGAAATTCGAAATTAGTCGAAGAAATTCGAAATTAGTCGAAGAAATTCGAAATTAGTCGAAGAAATTCGAAATTAGTCGAAGAAATTCGAAATTAGTCGAAGAAATTCGAAATAAGTCGAAGAAATGCAAAATTAGTCGAAGAAATACAAAATTAGTCGAAGAAATACAAAATTAGTCGAAGAAATACGAAATTAGTCGAAGAAATTCGAAATTAGTCGAAGAAATTCGAAATTAGTCGAAGAAATACGAAATTAGTCGAAGAAATTCGAAATTAGTCGAAGAAATTGGAAATTAGTCGAAGAAATTCGAAATTAGTCGAAGAAATACGAAATTAGTCGAAGAAATTCGAAATTAGTCGAAGAAATACGAAATTAGTCGAAGAAATTCGAAATTAGTCGAAGAAATACAAAATTAGTCGAAGAAATACGAAATTAGTCGAAGAAATTCGAAATTAGTCGAAGAAATACGAAATTAGTCGAAGAAATTCGAAATTAGTCGAAGAAATACGAAATTAGTCGAAGAAATTCGAAATTAGTCGAAGAAATACGAAATTAGTCGAAGAAATTCGAAATTAGTCGAAGAAATACAAAATTAGTCGAAGAAATACGAAATTAGTCGAAGAAATTCGAAATTAGTCGAAGAAATACGAAATTAGTCGAAGAAATTCGAAATTAGTCGAAGAAATTCGAAATTAGTCGAAGAAATTGGAAATTAGTCGAAGAAATTCGAAATTAGTCGAAGAGATTCGAAATTAGTCGAAGAGATTCGAAATTAGTCGAAGAGATTCGAAATTAGTCGAAGAGATTCGAAACCAATCAGAAATACTTTAAATATTGGAAAAGGGGGAATTGCCAGACTTTTTTAAATTCGAAATTAGCTAAAAAATAAAGTTCTGCTCTTAAGTCAGGCAAATTAAATTGTTACATACATGTCCTATCTTTCGGCAAAAGCGCGTCAGCTCGACTATTCTTGCCCCATGCAGACTATAATTTTTCGTCGCTAATAATCTCTTTTTGATGGTAACTGGCCCCTTAACTTTTCACGATAACTGGCTTCTTAACTTTTGACGATAACTGGCCCCTTAACTGTAGCTTTCCGAAATCCTGAAATTGTGAGTTGCTACGGGTAAAATTATTAAAAATGACGTCATTTATGCAGGCCATATTGCAAATCATTGAAATTGGTCTGATTTAGCCGAAGTTACTATTCTTACACGATAAGATTCTTTTTTTAAATTTGAAAACTAATTTAAAACAAACTTCAAAAATTTATTATTTACAAAATGTTTTAAATTTTATTTTTAGTTGTAAATAACAAACCCTTCAACTTAACTCCATACCTGTGCGTTTACTAAGTTTAGAAATTTGGATTGAAGTCTCCCACCCATGCTACACTTTTTAGGAATATGAGTTGGAAATCTCCTACTTATGCTACACCTTTTAGGAAGATAAGTTGGAAGTCTCCTACCCATGCTACATCAGTTAGGAATATGAGTTGGAAGTCTCCCACCCATGCTACACTTTAGGAATGAGTTGGAAATCTCCCACTTATGCTACACCTTTAGTGAATTGTAGTTGGAAGTGGCCCAATTATGCTATACTTTTTAGAAATAAGTTGGTCAAGCCAAGAATATAATATTATTTATCTTCGTTTGTGTGTCGAGAGCCTGGATTTGTTTGTAACATTCCAACGCCACTGAGCCAAATTCAGGCTCTCAAATAATAGCACACCGACTTACATGAACACACGATCCAAACTTATAAGATAGGATGATTACTTCCCATGCAACACTTACCCAACGTATTTTATTAGTTAATCGTTTAAACTATGAATCTTAGACATTAAATTCAAAAGATGAATCTAACGAAGTTACTGTATAATATTTATAAGTTTATAATAAAGTCCAGGTTAGTAAGAGTAATTCCCTTGATAGAGGGTTTTGAATACCAATATTAATACTAGGATTTCAGTATAGTATATAATTTATAACACTAATACAATACGGCATATTATTATGTTTACAAATTCGGTTAAGAAATGTAGTTTCCGATGCATAATTTATAAACTGAAGATAGTTATGTGTAAACAAACTCTAACTCTAACTGGAATAAAATATTTGTTTTACTCTACTAAACGGCCCAACAGAATCATTTCAAGCCACTAGTTAGTAGTCCTCATTTCAAATTCGATTTTTTACTATTTAATACTAATATGGGTAAGGAAACCTGAATATAGAATTATAATGGGTTTAAAAATTTTTGATTTGGAAGTGCCTGTTAAAAAATTGAGAAAGCTGTTGATTTTTTTCCATTTCATAAAAGTATATTACAATACAACAGTCTGCACGAATCCGAAAGGTAATAATTTAGTTTTAGTTTGAGGATTGCCTTAAGTCTAAACAACATCGTTGGTATGGCAACACTTAAGTTGACATGGTTCTGAGTTAGGAAGTATGTATCTAAATAATTCCGTGTTTGCTGCTTCTGTAATGCAGTTTAGTATCGTGCCTGTATTAAAGTAGCCTTTCTTATAGAAAATAAACGTATACAAAATTAAATTGCTGAAAGTTATAGCTTAATAAAATACTAATCCAAAAGCACGGAATACTATTGGGCAGAGTGATAAATGTTTAAATTACTCGTCCTTTCCATTAGAAGTATTGGCATTTCCTTATATGTAATTTACGTAAGTTGTTTTTCTCCTTAAACAGTTAATTTTCCTATACCTTGATTTACTGAGAAAGCAATACTGCGTCATATATTATGGTGATAAGTGTATAGACTAAATAAATTGGTTAGCTAGACTAGACGGTCTCTGTCTCTTGCTATACTAACAGTTTACCTGCATTGCTTTAGTTTATAGCCATACGTAAGTGGAATTGAAATGATTGTAAGTGATAATATGGGATAGGTATTTATGTTTTCTATTGCTTCCAGAATTTACTTGGATTTAATGCAAAGCAAAACATTGTTTTATACCTATATGCAAGGTAAGCTTATATAGTTATATGAAATAAACAACTATCCGTATGGAAAATATATAATTGTGGATTCTAAAAATAATAGCTCTATAACATAACAAAAGGAACGCTGGTGCAAAAGCTTTGCCGAATAAATTCTTTTCTCTTTTCCATTGGAAGTATGTATACTTATTGTACTTACTTACACCTTACGTAAATTGTTATTTCGCTTTAAACAATTTTACTGTGTCTTGTATTTATTGAGTAGCCAATGAATAATAAAACACATATGTGAGCCAACAACATTCGATGTCTTCTACATTTAAACACTTTAAGTAGAACTGCAGAAAAAATCACATCACTTCTACTTTATGAACCGTGTCAGTAAGACCGAAATTATAATAAAATAAAAATATAATTCTCTGTCCTTATTGTCGTTTTAAATTGATAAATTAGATTGACGGGCAAAGGAAACTACTTTTGGCGGATTATAGAGATCCGTTCTATTATGTAGCTATAATGGCTTCCAAAAAAGAACAAAAGAAAAGGATATGGTCAATACCAGAGGAGGCTTTTGACCAATTTGGGGGTATCTTTAGGGTAGGATATTTGTTAGGAATATCTCCTTATTATTGGATCAAAAGAGACCATGCTCTCAAGAAAGGAAACAAAAAGATCAGAATTATCACAACTGCAGTTCTTTTTATACACGCTCTAGTACTTTTTCTATCTTCCATATATTTCACAGTTCAGATGATAAGATATTCAACGAATGAAAACGAAAAATTGTCGTATATTTTCGGCATGATTATGGGCGGAGCTTGCTTCGGCTTTTTCGTGCTGGACCTTTTGTGGATTGAATATTCATGCGACATGGCTGCAATGGTAACCGATGGGCTGCATATCCTTGCTGAATTTGAAGGTATGTAATTTATAATTAGTCTTTGGAGCAGTTAATTAAATTGGACTGTTTTTTGTCTAGGCAACTTTATACACAAAAAGGAAACAAAGCAGAAACAATTACTGGTTAAAATACTGAAAATAATGAAAGTATGTCCTTTCGTATTTCCCTGGATTGTTGTAATATTCTACCTCAGTTTGTACAGAAAACCAGTATTTCTTTATGTGGAACTACCTGCCGAATATCAGCATTTCTCGTTCGTGATTTTCGTTGCCATGTTACTGTTTTGCATGAGCGCAACATCTGTCTGCATTATTGTCTTCTTAATGGAAGTGCTGTTGGTTACATGTTTAATAATAGGCGGTTTGGCACAGGAGGTGAAGTAAGTTTTATGATTTCATCAAACACGTTTATTTGTATATCATGCGAGTCCGGGGATATTTCTAACTTATTTGACATTCATTACAGAAATTTAATGATAATAGTAGTTTCATATTAGTGTAATATTTAAACAGGTTGGGAGAACAAAACTACAGATCAGATGACGTCGTTCGCCAGGCACCACATATAATAACAAAATATTGTAACATTTGCAGATATTACATACAATATCTTCAAGAGATGATCTGTTTCATACTCACACCCATTCAGTCGATGGTCACAAGAATGATAATAGTTAATATATTCATAGTTGTAATGTACACAAATGTTTTGCACCCTATGATTCTATTTGGGCTCTGTTGTATTTCCTCTTCCGTTTTTATTATCTAGTTTTCAGTTTTAGCTACCTTGCACAAAATTGCACAGATGTACAACGACATTTTAAAAAGCCACTCAAAGATGTATACGTCACAAAGCACATACAATGTTAAATACATGAAAAGGTTCCTGCGTTCACAAAAGGAGATGCACTTCAGAATAGGGTTAGAAGACCCAATAGTGAACAGTGGTTCAAAGCGGTCCTCGTTTTGCAATGAGTATTAGCAGGGGGATAGTCAAATTGCTGATGTCTACAGGGAATGTTGGAGACGTAGTTGATGCAAACTAATTGCCTAGTTTATATTTCGGGTTTCACGACGTTATTATGGAAAGATAAAACCGTGATTGCATTTATATGTAAAACAAAGTCGAAAATGAAAATAAAATTCTTCATTTGTAATTATTGAAATAATATTTCTATAATTCGGAAAATGAACACCTTTATTTTAACGTACTATTAATTTGAAAAGTGAAAATGATATCTTTGAACTTTGTCTTGTGAAACCTGTGCTATAAGCTAGGCATATGCGTTTGTAACTCAGGCATACCAAATTTTCCGAAATTCAGCAGTCAGTTGGCCCCGAAAATTGCATATTGCTTCGCCCCCAAAGTTAGCTGAGTTTAAAGATTGTCAAAAATCGAAAACGTTGCAAATTCGAAATGGCTGAGTAATAATATGAAAAAATAATAGTAAATAGATAATCATGTTTTGCTCAGGCATATGCCCGTCTTTGCAAAAGAAGTTTAAGAAACTCTTTCATAATTTTTTTACTGACTGGCATTATCGTTGCTTTTTAGCTATCCTTCTTATCTGCACTCCTTCTGTCTCTCTATTTTCTTTTCCATTAATATTTTGTGTTGGATACAATTACCTTGCTTAGGTGGCGTAGTTGAAACTAGCTATTAGGTGGTGGATTTGGTTTGGTCAGCGCAGGTAAAAGGGCTCCGCTCAAGGTAGTATAGTCTCACCACTCCACTGCTATAATTTACCGGTTGCAGGAATTTCGGCCCGGTTGCTACGCAACACTGAATTCACTATTTTTTGTGACCTAACCTATTAAAATGCAAACAGCCTTTTTATTTGTTCAAAAAAGAAGCACACAAAATGATGTGTGGATAGAAAGTTTACTATATTGCTGAAAACTGAGGTTATTATTTTCTGCTGTTACATGCAGCCGCTCTGTAGTAAGCTTTGCAACTTGCAACCGGTAATTTTAATAGGCGACGTTGGACTTTTGCGACCCCTTTTGCTGCAAACCAACCGTAGGTTTGAACACAGGATTGTTTAGCCTGGCCGTGCAAAGGTGCTGCAGACGAATACTCTTTACAAGTGCAGTGATAAACGGACTTACCGATAAACGTATTATGGGCCACTGCACTGAGTTCGTCGAAGTAAGACTCGACTGGGATGATTTAACCTTAACCCATTAAAATTTACATTACAGACTACATAAAAATGAAGTTCATCAATGGTTGAGTTTCTTATTATAAGTCTCTGGTGGATGGGCGACCTAAGGAATAATTCATCGTTATTGTGCTCGATAGATGTCCCACCACTGCATTTGACTGTACATGCACGTTACCTTCAGTGCAGTGGTGGGGCATCTATCGAGCGCAATAACGATGATTATTCCTTAGTGAGGTCGCGCATCCACCAGAGACTTATAATAAGAAACTCAACCATTCTCAATTAGTTTCTAGTTTTAAAATTTTGTAAAAACTAACATTAGTATATGGTAAGACATGTTTTTGAGTAGCAAGAGTTGGTTGAAAAATAATTACATGCCTTGTGCTTCTGTAAAGCAGTTTAGAGTTAAAGCAGCTTTTATTTATTTGAATCACTGCAAATCAATAATCAATCAATACCTAACATGTATCAAGGTAAGGTTACATTTGCTATCACTTACTTAAGTTTCTCCATCCGAAAATGGACTATGAAGTTTTCTATATTACAGTTAGTATATCATGTGTATTAAATGCCACAAGAAGCCATACAGCGGGAATAAAATAAAGCAATATTATACTTTAGTTACAGTTACGTATAGTTATAGTTATTATAGCTATCTAGTTATAGTTATTATAATCCAACTGCAAGGAATGCCACTATGTAATATTAACTACTAATAGTCATAGCAAAAAACGTGCTGAATTAAATTATAAATCCATTTCCATTGGTATTTGTGTTTACTTTTAGCTTCCATATTTATGTTTGTCATTTCCCTGCAAACAGTTAAGGTTAATGCTGCCTGGGTTAGTAAAAAATGCTGAAACAAAAATGTAGTATGTAAATGCAATAAGATGTTTTAATACATGTTATATTTCTCTTTTTTGTGTATAGAAATATTTGGTATTATAAGTGAAATTCTTCGAAAATCAATCATCACTAAAATTCGTAATATTATATTATTATTATATTGATTTAATTTTCCGTACATGAAAGGAATGTATATTATAACATGGCGCTATTCTGCTAGTTAACTATCACAAAGTACATGAGTACTTAAAAAGAGAAGGTCCCTTTGGCGAGAGTATTTACATGTGAGTTGGTGATATGGACTGAATATGAGGAGTAAAATCATAATATAATCTATTCATATCTGAAAGTTTTGTAATTAATGCACATGTAGCTCTGGATGTTTCTTTACCTGGATCAGATTATATCTCGTATTGTATCTCAATCTTATCTTGACTACCTAGCTTATGTGTAACCTTGGCAGTTGAAAGCTGGAAATGTACGTCATGAAAAATCATTCCTATAACCTTTAGCCCAATATCCTCACATTCACATAAGATAAAAAATGTATGATGCCCGTTTTTATCTAAAATGAGTAAAGAATAGCTAAAACTCTAATATATAAGTAAGAGCGACTGTTTTTGGTATTTTGGGTTATCATTTATTTCTAGGAATGTCTATTTTGTCTTCCTAATGTTTAGAGACTGCCTTTTTAGCTATACTAGAGCCTCCTAAATACATGCATGTTTATTGTGGTGTATTGACCGATTACAACTCACAAGGTAAACCAATCGGAAATGCTTGTCGTTTTTAAATATAGATAAATAAGTGATTGGTGTGGAACTGGCATTCACCAACTTGCAGTCGTCTTTTCAAGTTGTCAGAGCTCTCAATATATTTAAGAAATTAATTTTAACCAATAGGAATTTCAGTGTTATTAGAATTTTTAACAAGAAACACTTAAGATATTAAATAACTACCCATTCATGGAAAATGTGGAGGATTCGAAGGCGAAGGTGAGTAAACTGTTTTGCATTCAACTTTGGACAGTTCGACACTATTTATTACTATAATTTGTGATTTCTAGTGCTCTGCGATATTTAAAGAAAATTATAGCCATGAATGGTGTTTTGCGGCGCTCACTGCAAGGAATCTCGGGGATCAGTTGGCAGCTTGTAAAGAACTAAATCTTAAATTACGTAATTCATTTCGATTTCACAACGGAATTTTGCGTCACTTACGTAACGTGGGGTAAACAATGCACGAAATTAATCTCCAATACAATTCTCATAGGCAAAATACATTTATTTGTGAATTAAAAGTATAAATATAGTGGTTAATCGTTTAAGTTTGAGAACTCATACATAATTCCTCAGTCAATCATTTAATTTTGGTGTTTCTGCTGGTATTTAATTTTTGAATTCTGAATTATTTTACAGCCACTCTATAATCAATGATGATTGTACATTTTCCGTGTCATTTGGACTATTCGAAAGCGATGGCTATCTTTTCGATGAATTTAGGCGCTTTAAAATTGTGGATGTAAAACATTTCTTTGTATTTACAGACGGAACACGCTATTGTAAATCATTTTTCATAAGAATCGGTTAGTTTTTTAAATTTATGGCTAGAGTTTTAATAGTAAGTCTTTTTTAGGCTGGGATATTGTACAGGATGAGGAAAAAAGAATTGAATTGAAGAATTACTTCGCAAGACAAAGAGCTGGAATGTCTTGCGAATTGGAATATCTTTATCATAGTTCCAGTTCATTCTTGTGTGACAAAAACGGATGCAAAATCGAATCCGAAAACACAGCCAAAACTATAACAGATTATTTCTGGAAACACAAGGACCGTATCTATGACTTTTACCACGAATTTGAAATTTCTTATCGATGTAAGTTATTATGAAACACAAATATATTTTTTGTTATAATTATTATGATTGCTAATTATTATTTATAGGTTATTTAACTCCACCACCAATTGCCGTAGAGGTGGAACGTCCAATGGTAGCGACAGTTAAGACTGATGTATCAGAGAATGGGCCAAAGGTAAATGAAATTTCGGTATTTAAATATCCAAAGTAATTTTAATTTTTGTTTCTAGTTTTGTCAGTATGGGCATAAATTGTCATGGGTATTGGAGTGCAGCGATGGAAAAACTCTGGATGAACTAGGCAGAAACAGTCGATTAGCTCTTCATCAGGGAGTGCAATTTTTATTTGGAATACTGAAAACCACCCCTCATCAATTGTAAGTCGAATATTTACTTATCAATACTATATGGCTAATTGGACAATAATAGGTATAATTTTACGCCTTTTCATTATGAATTAGGGATGCAGTTTTCAATACAGAAACATGCGAGTATTCTCTGACTTTGTGGTTAAGCAGAGACAATAGAATCTTTCAAGAAAAAGATGGATTTCGAAACTGTATAATTTTAGACGTAAAATTGTTCGCGTTGTTCGAAAATGGAAATCTGCGCTACAGTAAGCACTTTTTTTTAACTCTATTAAATTATTATTTGCCATGTGTTTTCAATTAGGGAATTTTATTTGTAATAATTTCTTTAAGGTTTAAATGAGATACAGGATGCAGAATCAAAAACCAAATACGAAGAGTATGTCGGTAGGAAAACTGGGAAACCGTACGAAACTGAGTATTTCTTTCATAGTTCAAGTTCTGTTTTGTGTGGGGACAACTTCAACAACTCTGTTGAAGTTGGGAGTGAAGAGATTCCAAGAACAATGACAGACTACTTAAAAATTCATAAAAAGAATATCAGTCGTCTGTCTTTTGAGTTTGACATTACATATCTGCTTCGTAAGTTTAAATATCGTCATTAGAAAGTAAATATTAAATCATAATGGGATGTTTTATATTATAATGTTGTTTATATACAGACAACAATGTGGAATTGCCTCCATGTATAGTTACTAATGGCGATAGTGCAACAGAGAATAGTGTAAAGTCCAATACAGATGATCTTGGTAAGGTTTTTAAATCATACTTTTATTACAAAATATTATTTGCATTTACTGTATATAATTATGTGAATATATATTCAAAACTGGAAGCATCTTTTAATCAAAACTAATTTACTCAGCATTATAAAGATATTACATAATATTGTTTTTACCTACACAGAGAACAGCTCCCCAGGAATGGTTACAGTGATTAATTGCGAAAATGTTAACGAGAAAGTATTGAAGCCAGTTACATTGAAAGAAACCAAGGTGAATCAATACTAAATAAATACTATTCAGACAGACACTTAGTCACATAATATACTGATTTAATTGAATGCCAATTTGTACCACTTTTTTATAGTTTCGTCAAGAGAAATTAGTATTTCCCTGGAAATTGAAATACAATAACCTTGAAGAGTTTTGTGCCTACCACCGAAACAAAACAACGCTTACACGGACGTATGATATAAGTCAAGCTCCGTATGGAATTCTGGAATCAATCCCTCATGAAATGTAAATACATGTAAATATTTATTAATTACTGGCAGTTACCTGACCATTCTTGTGCTTTTGTATATGTGTATATATGTAATAAATTCGTCAAATATGCAAAAAAGTACCCCAATATGTACAGCAGAATAGAATAAGCCCTCAAGTTGCGTACAGCAACTAAAAAACTAAAAAAACTAATTTTGTGATATTAATTGTGTATTAACAGAATTAGCTGCCTCGACATCGTAAACTTTGACTTTACCGTGGCTTTTCGATTCAGCAAAGTCAAACGAATCTTCCAAGATAAAACTGGGTTTGGGAACTGCAAAATTTTGGATCTGAAGCTGTCCATTTTTTTCAAACCACAAAATCTACGATACTGTAAGATCCATTTCTAGAGCCTCAAAGTTCTAAATTGAATGTTGATATATCTATTTTTTGTTTGCATTTATAGTCTTCCAAGACACGCTGAAGAATTCAGAATTGAGAAACAATACAAAATTTAAGCAAATGCACGAACACAAATGCATAAGCAAAGGATCGACTGAAAAGTCATACGACACAGAGTATTTCTTCCACAGCTCGTGTTCATTCTTGTGCGACAACAATTATTCCCGGATTAATAAGGTTGATGATGGAGAGACCCCAGGAACTGTAACGGACTATTTGAGGATTCATAAGAAGAACATTCAAGAACTCTCCTTCATAACTGAAATTACATATCTTGCGGGTACGTCAAACTATTTTATTACAATTTAATTTTATATTAGTATATCAATAAGGTTAATCAACAAAGTATCGACTTTTTATACGCTCTGAAGATGACAACGACGAGCTTCCCAATCTTATACAATCTGAAAAGTCTCCTCAGTGCCAAACTTCGATCAGATCTCCTCCAGCAATCAAAATACAAACTGAAAGCGATTCTTCAGCATCTGCATACCAAACTCCTGATAGACCTCCTCCAAGACTCACCTGCCGAACTCCAGTTAAACCTCCTCCCATGTAACCATAATGATAGATATCCAAAATAAAATATCTTTAAATTCACATGCTGCTGATGAACTTGAATGAATATTTACACATCTTAAGTAAAATACCAACAACTAAAACATTATTTTGATTTTCTATAGTCAATTTCATTCAAGCAATTTATACATTTTTTTGTATTCCTGAAGTATTATAGGTTAGTCGATTCCGAAAGGGATTTTTAAAAGTTTTTTCTTTAGAAAACATTACGTACTTCCTAATTAAAGCGTTAGTAGATACATTTGGCAATGTGTTATAACATAGCTATGGTTTATAAATATATTGTACATTGTACTCTTCAATGTGAAAGTGAAAGTAGTGATTTAACAAATGTTTCTGTGATTGAAATTATGGATTTCGAAATAGCGTATTTCCATTTAAGAAAATAGGATAAATAGTTACCAAATTAAATTGCAATTATATGTAATTAAGTAATGCGTTTGATATTATTTTGCGTGAACGATCAAATGTAAAACGTCGTTCAACTGGCTTGCCAAATTAATAATATGGCAATTTTTATTTTTGCCTCGATTTGTATTGTAAATGTCGAAAAAAATTCAATAAAATATTCACAGCGGCAGCAAAGAATAAATCTTCATTTTTCTTGACCTAAATTTGCATTTATATTCAGTATAATATATTATTATTTTACAATAGAAAAGTGGAATTTTTAAAAATAAAAATCAACCATCCGGATATAATAGCATACCTAATTAAAATACTTCCCATATTTGCTAAGCATGTTAGGTGACTTAGTAGTCGTAGAACAAACCCGACGTGAGAGTTTCCAAAAATTCAATATTTCATTTCTAGTGGTCATTTATAAAAAATGTCCAGTAATCTATAATCCCCTAATTTACATAACTTGGTACATAGGTAGAAGTTAATTGTTAAGATTAGTTTGTGTTAACATGGTACCGGTCAGTTTATTTCACTTAATTTCATTTACAGCGGCTTGTCTCTTTGTTTTAATAAATACCATTTACGTATGGAAAATATACTTATTATACAGTACTAGAGACATTTTCTAAGGCCGGGAATGAAACTTCCAAACCAGTGACACAATATTAAAAAACGTTTTCCAACCTTGATACAAACAATTGAGACAAACTTAAGAAAAATAGAAGCTGCTCGAAACAGAACGGCATGATTCTCGAATAACATTGCTATAAATGTAATGCCGATGCCAATTAGGTAAACAAATAATAATACAGTTATATTTGACTTTAAACCAATTGCCTTTATCCTCGGATGGTATCTAGGAATAAGTCCACCTTTATTTATAATCCATTGTCTATTAATAAAATGTTCCCAAATTGGTATCATTCCAGATTGAATGATAGAGTGCATTTTAGTATTTAAAAGACTCGAAAATATTTCATTATACAAAATCATATAATCCACTTGTGGCAGCAGATATTCCGTTCCTTCATAAAATTGTAAAAGGGCATGGGAAATATTTGATGGCCATGCAGATTTGACATAGAATCTGTCAAGATGGGAAGTTTCGTCTACAAAGGCCACTTTGTCACAAGTTGCCATGGCCATTTGAAATGTCACATGTGGGTAGCCTACTGGGACATTAATGTGGTCTAAATACCTACTGCGATTATTGTAAAAACTATTACCACTACTACCGTTGTTTTTAATTTGAGTACCAAATCTAGTATCTTCATCAAGAATAAAATTATCTCCTTTAGAATTCAAAGGCTTCATCATTTTATAGTCGTAACTGAGTCTATTTTCACTAAGGAACGATGTGAGTGGAGAGTAATATGTAAAATTTCTTTCTAGCAGATCTTGAAAATTTTCAAGTTTAGTGACCGATTTAAACGTCATGTAATTAGTGATTAGTCCTTTGTACCCATTTGTGACAATGATACCCATAAGAATGAATGAACCGATGAAAATATTGAATGCTCTCGATTTTTGTAATTTTTTATGTGGCTCCAAAGATATCTCGAGCAAATATGCATATAACAGTAGAACTGACATCGTGTAGTCTTTGCATTGTGTATGATAAATGAGAAAACACATCCATGCAAAATTGCTGATCAAGAAAACAATTATAGCCCACCACAAGTCAATCTCAAATGGACGTATGAAAACGTGAAATGTTAATTCTTCTGACATTCCATCGCAGGTTATGAAACTGACACTATCTTCTTTCACAGGGAAAAGCGATCCACGAAATGTTGCCACATCTGGACGGGAAGAGATTTCTATTCCCAGTTGCTTAATATTGCATTCAGAAAATTTAGAAGGTGTGCCAATAATTGTATCATTAAATCCTGAAAATAATATCGAAGCCACAATGTAAGGGACAGAATACCGTTTTGTTATTTTCATGAAAGATTCTCTCTGCAATGCTTTTCCTCCAAGAATAGAAGGCCCCATGTGAATACATGTCTTTATGGGATGAATTTTTTCGTAGAAAAGTATTTTGTTCCTTCTTTCGATTTTGAAATCCACTATTGTCTTGTGTTGTAGTGGTACAATGTAATTTTGCTGGATGTTCTGACGCAAGTTGTAAAGCCTAGGTCTGATAGTTGGATAAATTCCTTGTATTTTCAGATCCTGACTGTTGTCTTTAGAAAACGAATAAATGTACGAATTTTCAGGCAAAAAGTGTATATTGTATCGAGATATTACAAATGGAATTTTGAAAACATTATCCAAACAAGCAAATTCAGTTTCTCCGTCCTTTGATGATATCTCAAATTGGTAAAAGTATGTTCTGTCATAATATGTAAAACTTGAGTATTGAGTAACCGTTTTAAAAAATTTATTGTGTTCACTTTCCTCCAATCCTTTAACGAAAGCTGATTTCAAAAATGCAGAGGCTAAATAAGGATCGGCCTGATTTAAAGCCTTGTATTTCTTCTCGGGATAAAAAAGAAAATATGATAGGCAATTTAAGTGTTTGTAAGCTAAATTCATTGTTGGCACTTTTTTGTAAAATATGTCAACAAAAAAATTTTGAAGATGTTTGAAATATTCATATGGTGGGTTTGCTATCATTTCTTCATATATCTCATTCCAGTTCATTGCTAAGCCTAATTTCTTACTCATAAAATGTTCTATTTTTGCCCAATATTTAATTTGATCTTTAAAATGGTGTGAACTTGTATTGAAAAGTTCATAATAATCTTCTGGAAATGATTTCAACACAGTAGCTGCTCGAACGAGAATAAATGGTTGGTCAATAGACGAAAGATTTAGATTCTCTCCTTCGGATGTATTAAATAGAAATATGTAAAGCCTACAATTGCAATGTACTGTATTTGTTAAAGTAGATAAAACTTCATCTGAGTAGATTTGAATATTGGATGCTGTTATTTCCCTATTGCCACTGAATATTATTATAACTAAATAAAACGAAAACTGAAACATTTTTCAAGGAAAAGTTTCTTCAGACTGTTATGAATATACTTTTCTCCCTAAATTTGTTCAAGTATTCACAGACAATCCTATTTAAATTTATTTAATATGAGTGATTTGAATTTTCAATAGAAAGTAGTATTTATAATACTTATTGCCTAAATCCAACACTCTTAGAAAATCCTATTCGATATCGCTTTTTATACTCTATCAAGTTGTGCATGTTAACTTTTTCCAAAAGCGGAAATCCTTATTTCCTGTATTTTACTTCCTCTTAGTTTAACTTCTGTTATACCTATTACTTACTAATGCCACACTATATACCAAATAAACGACAAGGAAATGGTCTAAGAGTTTAATTTATTGATATCTATCTATTTATCATTATAGTATATAAGATATAAGAACCAGATATATAAAACACACAGGAACTAGGAAGTAGTTCTAATTAGGAAATATTCAAAAAAAGGTATACCAATGTCAAAAGCAATTATTTCCGTAAAAATATAGGAAGCGGATTAATGATATTCAAATTTTATAACCGGCAACAAAACTGTCAATTAAATAGCCAGTAGATTTCCTATAACGCAATATGCCCCCAAAGTTGGGAATGAAATGAAGGTTAAGGGATTAAAGAAAATAAAAATAATGAGTGTCTTTATTATCTTTCTTTTTTATACAAATAGCATTATAAATTATGACGTTACACACTACAGTATTTATGGGCTGCTATTATTATTACGCCGTCACAGTTCTCCTATTGTATTCGACAGACAATGAATCATATGTTGCAATACAAAAGGCTCAACTTCAGCTCAAACTTCGAGTCGAGGAAATGAACGTGGGAGGTCTAACTACACTATTCCACTACGAGTCTATTGGGGAACAACTCATAACCGAAACCCGACAATATTTCCCGAACGACGAATGTCAGTTTGCAGTAAGCAAAATGTTAATGACAACATTACTAAATGTGATTGACTACTTGACTACATATGCGATTGACTACAAATACGACTGCGATGGATTACATATACGGATGAGATTGACTACATGTTATACGAATGCAATTAAAGATATGAAATAAACAAATAGTACTTTCAATTATTATTATTTATAAATTATATTATATTTACATATTTTGAAATACAAAATAGCCGAATTCCAAGTTGGAAGGCAACCGACACCTAACAAAGAGTCAACGTTGAATCTTTTATAATGGTACTATTTAATATAATATGCCTAATTGTTCAATTAATTGCAAATAAACAGTAAAATGTTAACATAATCTAGTCATTCGCCTTATGATATAATTAATAACATGTAAAACATATATCTAATTCACACTTCCACCGAAAATGTGCACTCTGTTCCCATTAGTCAAGCAAGCTTCTGTTACGGCTTGCCGTAGGTTTTCTCTTTTGATAACATTTTAGTTTTATTTCCAGCGTTGTTTTTGGGATTCTAAACCCATATCATACTATTCGGTTTGGTATTCGGCTCATACCGAATAGCCGAATAATCAAAATATAGTTGTTGCCGAATATTTCCTGCATCACTAAATTGGTATTCGTACATGCAGTCAATCGCATTCGGCAATGTTGCCATTCAGATTTAGCTTAATATGTGAATTAACATTCATCGGTCGGGAAATATTATTGGGTTGGAAATTTTGATTTTTAGACTACATTTTACATAAAACTTCTTAATTAATTTGGCACAAAGTTGCAGTGAAAGCGAAAATTTTTATTTTTATTCCTATTTTTCGAAAAATTGGATTTTTTTGTTTTAGCCCACTGTACATACGTTTTAATTTTGAAATTGCGTATTGTTTAACTGTGCATCTTGACCGTGGCCTTTTTTAGGTAGGGGGAGGTCATCCTTTGGAGGTCATTATGTAGAGTAAGGTTTGGAGCGTGAGAATATTGACACCCACCATGCATTTAGCCTCCGTTCTTATCTAGTGCCCGTGTACATGAGACTGCTTGGTTACATGTCCATTATATGAACGGCATATTATATTAAATAGTACCATTATAAAAGATTCAACGTTGACTCTTTGTTAGGTGTCGGTTGCCTTCCAACTTGTAATTCGGCTATTTTGTATTTCAAAATATGTAAATATAATATAATTTATAAATAATAATAATTGAAAGTACTTTTTTATTAATTGCATTCGTATAATATGTAGTCAATCTCAGTCGTATATGTAGTCCATCACAGTCGTATTTGTAGTCAATCGCATTCGTATATGTAGTCAATCACATTTAGTAATGTTGTCATAAACATTTTGCTTACTATGTAAACTGACATTCGTCGTTCGGGAAATATTGTCGGGTTTCGGTTATGAGTTGTTCCCCAATAGACTCGTGGTGGAATAGTATAGTTAGACCTCGAAGTTTGAGCTGAAGTTGAGCCTTTTGTATTGCAACATATGATTCATTGTCTGTCGAATACAATAGGAGAACTGTGACGGCGTAATAATAATATATACATTGCTGTTAATTACATATTATCAATAAGTTCAGTTTTTAAAGATCTTCAAATAATTATGCATTTGTAAAGTAAAACAATCGTCTGGTAATGATTTCATCACAGTAGATAATCAAGCAAAAACAAACGGTTGTTTAATTGATTGAAAATGTAAATTCCCTCCTTTAGAAGTTAAATAGAAACATGTTAAGCCAACAATCGTCATGTTCTAATTTTGCTAAGGTAGAAAAAAACTTCTTCTGAGTAGACTTGACTATTTCTTGCTATTGCTTCATAATTACATTAAGGAGCATTCTGCAAAACTACAAAATTAGCCGAAAATTTGAACATACTTTCACAAGAAATTCAATGTCTGGTAGGAGAGCCCAGGGAATCTGCATATATTACATAACGTAAAACCCCCTTTCCCTCAGTGTAACGCAAATGCTGACGTAAAATACTTTTGGGCATCGCATCCTCCCATCAACTCCTTAAATTAAAGGAGACGCTACGCTGCCCTAAGTCATAGAAACAATTTCACAAGAGACCAAAAATTGCTAACATTTTCGAATATTTTTTATCGATGCAGTTTAATTCGGTCCAATAAAGTCCAATTCGGTCCAATAAAGTCCAATTCGGTCCAATAAAGTCCAATTCGGTCCAATAAAGTCCAATTCGGTCAAATAAAGTCCAATTCGGTCAAATAAAGTCCAATTCGGTCCAATTCGGTCAAATAAAGTCCAATTCGATCCAATAAAGTCCAATTCGGTCCAATAAAGTCCAATTCGATCCAATAAAGTCCAATTCGGTCCAATAAAGTCCAATTCGATCCAATAAAGTCCAATTCGGTCCAATAAAGTCCAATTCGATCCAATAAAGTCCAATTCGGTCCAATAAAGTCTAATTCGATCCAATAAAGTCGACCCGGTCCAATAAAGTCCAATTCGATTGGCAATAAAGTCCAATTCGGTCCAATAAAGTCTAATTCGATCCAATAAAGTCCAATTCGGTCCAATAAAGTCTAATTCGATCCAATAAAGTCCAATTCGGTCCAATAAAGTCTAATTCGATCCAATAAAGTCCAATTCGGTCCAATAAAGTCCAATTCGATCCAATAAAGTCCAATTCGGTCCAATAAAGTCCAATTCGATCCAATAAAGTCCAATTCGATCCAATAAAGTCCAATTCGGTCCAATAAAGTCCAATTCGATCCAATAAAGTCCAATTCGATCCAATAAAGTCCAATTCGGTCCAATAAAGTCTAATTCGATCCAATAAAGTCCAATTCGGTCCAAATAGTAAATTCTTTTACATTAAAGTTCAGGGCATAAGCAGTACCGTATTTAGAAGTCGATTTCGGAGGGGGCAACGATGTCATACACTTATATCTATTAGGCATTATCGCGCAAAGCGCGAAAAATTTTGGCTTATTTTAGCTAAAATGAGTCAAAAATAGCCTTCGCGCGAAGCGCGAAATTTTTTGGTATTTTGAGAAAAAATTTCCTCTTTTCTTGGATTTCGGGGGGGGGCATTTGCCCCCAATGCCCCCCCCTCAATACAGCCTTGGGCATAAGTGATAGATTCTTTCAACATATTTAACTATAGATCTAGTATTTATTAAACAGGTAAGATATTATTTTATCAGCTCTCTTTTTATTTTACAAAGGTATGTTTTTTATTTCCGAAAGCGGAAATCCTTAGTTCGATATGACTGCTTCCGCTTGGTTTCTGAGTGCACTATATCTACTATTATGTCAACCAATAAACATAAAATCGACAAGGACAAGGAAATGGTTAAAGACTTTATATATTGATCAAAATGTCAAAAAAAATTTCTTCTGTACAATATAGTAAGTGAATTAAATGATGTCCATAATATTTCACAACTAGTAAAGTAATGAATCTGAATAGCCATTTCCTTCAACACAGAGCTACTTTAACCAACGTCAGAAATTTTTACGATTTACCAAAACGATTCAACAAAGCTCTTTTCATAAAACAAGATAGGAAATAAATAATTTGATAGAAAATTAAATTTTAGCATGCTTATTATGAAGGATTTCAGTTTTGTTTATATATTGTTTTTGTAATACTTACAGCAAGCCGTAACAGAAGCTCGCCTGACTAAAGGAGACCGTGTGCACTGGCAGAGACGCATGCCCTATATTGTAGCTGGTAAAAGGAGAAAGCAGGCAAGAAAGGCTGATAGTTTCTCCAGCCGGTTAAGAGGTTTGCATCCCTTAGTATAAGCCTCAGTGGGTATAAAAGGAGGCTTTTTTCTGAAGCTTCCTCATTTCCACTCGTGACGAGCTCCCAGAAGGTCCTTCACTTCTCCAGCCTGCATTTGGAAGAAAGTCTCTTGAACTACAGCCTGCTTAACTACTTCCCTAACGGAGCATCTCTCTACAAGGACACATTACCAGGAAAATCCTCTGAACAAAGTAAGCACAATTTCTATTTTCTCCATAAATAGTCCTAGGTATATTTATTTGAAGTAATACGCGCCGTTTTCCAATTACTTTGTGTTTAATTTATGAAAACGTATTAATTAATGGTCTCTCTTTCAGGATAATTGTTCCAGTCCCAGCTATATTCGTTATACTGATCGCTGGAGGGAAAATTTGACATATTTCAAACAGGTAATTATAATATTGTTTATTGTATAGAATAAAACGTATTCAATGGTAGTTTATTTTAAGATGAAAAATTAGTAGTAGCTTTTGATTTTTTATTACTTTGCGTCCCTAGCCTGAAAATGTCGATCACAATTTACACAAAACGCAAGTTCGTCCCTGAGAGAGAAATGTAAAGTCTACTTGTCATCGTTCGGAGGAAGCAACCATGAAAAGCTAGAAGAAAGACAAACAACTGCTAAGACCTCTCCTCCTACCTCTTTCAAAGAACGGAAATTCTCAAGACTTTCTTCTCCACTACCAGTACAAAAAGCTGCACTTTTTCACAAATGGCCAGCCAATCCTGACAGCCGCGACCACACGATCCTTCCATCTATGATACTCAGATGTCCAACCAGCGCAGATTTGATTCCCATCTACAAGAAAGTAGATTGCTCACCTTACTTTGTCATTCCTGTCGACGGGCCCGTGGAAGGAGTTCCTATCATGGAAGACCCTAAGGAAGTCCTGAAGCAAATAAGCGAAAAGCAACGTGCCATTTTCCATAGTTTGTGAAAACCCTGGCTCTTCATTATCAAACGGAGGATTATGAAGCCAGTAGCTCATCAGGAGGAAAATCCTCGACGTTATTGTCATCTCGCCCTTCGCCGGATTCCGAGAACAAAGGAAATTATGCTGCAGGGAATACTTTATCGCCATCTACTCCATCGAAAGAAGATTCCGAAGACAATGAAAATTCACTCATGGAAGATGTCTATTTTGAACCTGCTCTATTTTTGGAGGATTCCGGGGACAATTCAAACTTAACTGAGGGGGATGCTGAATCTTCAACTGCTCCATGGACGACGAATTTCAAGAGCACCGACACTTCATTTGGGGAAGATGCCGGAGCTACTTCGTCTTCATCAGCCCAATACATTAATAAAGCTGTACAAAATTCATCTTTCTTACCGTCTACAATTCAGTATCCATTCTTCTATGAAAATCCAGCGATGATTTATTTCCCTGAAGGTTGGAGACCGGAATTCGTTGAATGGAAATCGGATAATTTGAACTGATGTAAGTAAATAATTCTCTTGCCAGTGAACTGTCGTATTTAAAATGAAATGTGCTAAATCATTATTGTTTTATTTTGACTTAGATGGAAATGCCACTGCAGAAAATCCAACTCCATTTGCCGTCCAGAAATTTCCAATATTCAAAGCCTGTTCATTTTGCCGGACCAATATGGGGAAAGTGAGAAAGTTGTCTACAGCCACCACCTGAAAACTAATAAGAATCAAGTGACCTGTCCTTACCTCAGGAAATACGTCTGTCCAGTGTGCAACGCAACAGGAAAAAAGTCTCACACCATCAAATATTGTCCAAAACGTCAAAGACAAGAAAGAGAGAACGATAGAGCCAACCTGCAATTGGGGGATTAGTGCACCGCAATTATTAACAATTATTAGTCAATTCCACATGAAATGCTTTATAATAAGTTGCAATATCTAAATTTTCAAAGTATAGTTTGGTAGATCGCATAATTTATTATACATTTTAGTAGATTTATATACGTATTTTAATGACTCTTATTATCTTAACTCATCTTTATTGAATTGGTATACCTATTAAGAGTATATTTTTGTAGTATGAATTAATTTGGAAAACTATGTTTTAATTATAGAAATTAGTAGCAGTTGTAAATTATAGTTTTGGTGTACCTTGTATAGTCATAATATAATGATAAATTGATAATGTATAATATCGTTATTGCTGTCCTACTATTTATAGGCATGTTTACAATATTCACAAATTAAAATTGACGATATTTTTGGAAAACTTGGATCTAGTCCGAGAATAAATTGTTATTAAATACTGGCTGAAATATAAAACCAGTGGCAGTAGATAAAATAATAGAAATTAGATAAATTCAATAAGCAGAAGATATAACGTTTGAGTTGGTTAATGCCTTTATTTTTACGAGTAGTATTATACAGAGTAGTTGTAAGTTTATAGGTATACGGATACTTAATTAATAAACAAATTAACATTTTAATAAACAATAATTAAAATGAAATACAATATGTAGCGGCCTTTGTATTCCATATTGTCTGGTTGTTGCTGTGAGAGAGAGAGGTGCATGTGCTTCTGAGTTCTGACAAGAAACTGAAAAAAATTGCTGGGTAAAAGTGACATTTGAGTAGTGAAAGTGACACCAAAATGATCATCTGGAGGAGAGGGTTCCAAGAAAATCATCAGTTTTCAATAAATGTGACTTCTTTTTATAAAATTTCGACGTTTTCGTGATTTGCCATGCCGTCTTTTCGGGAGAATAAGTTCGTAACGAAACAACGACCATGAGTTGGAAGTCAAGATAGTCAAATTTATTTATGCAGATTCGGCCCCGTCATATAGTACAGCATAAAACTTCAGCTCATGCACTCTCTCATACAGTACTACAAAATAGCCGAGAAGTAAGCACAACAACCAGACTCCCTCATCCAATTGCATTTGGGTTGGGTACATAAGAAACAGCTAAGGTATTCAATATTCATGTAAGCAAAAATTTTCATTATCTCCAACTGATGTATTGTATATACCTATACTGATCAAAGTATGTAACTGCGTATACTATAACTATAACTGTACAGATATAGAGTAGTAGGTACGATTAGTAGTAACAATTTTTACTTAAAATGTGCTAGTTAAAAACTCCGCAAAAGATTAAATGTATGGCTAAGGGGGAAAATGTGGAATTAGTAAACTGGGGTTCAGTAACTTGTAATTCGAAAATTCTGCAACCAAAATGTCTAGTAAATTGTAACAGGCAGAATTAGTAGATAAGCAGTACTTTACTTTACGAAAATCGCCCGAAAATCTGTGAAGTATCAGAATAGTAAAGTGTATAAGAAAATGTGCTTACCTTATAGTAATGTATGATTATTCACTATGAGATAAATGAGATTAATGTAAGATTATTTTGAGCTGTAGTTGGATGTCAAATTGAAATGTTGATCTAAATTTTTGTTAATGTAATTTGAAATGATAAACCTGTATTATTTTTGTCTTTAGTTTATGACCATCAATGCGAATCTTTTTGTGAAAAAATATGTAACTTGATTTTGACATGTGCTATGGGCTACTTGCCCGCAGAGTACATCAATAAAAATATAATGAATGAATGAATGAATGTATTCCATATTTAGACACTTTTTGACATTGAATACATGTTCACACAAACAAATGTTGAAAATGGCAAAGAATCCATGTGTGGGTTACAATGCATTTGTCATCACACAGCGGCTGGTAATTGTAGGCGGTATTTACATTCGATTTCAATATAACCTCTGGAAAATAACTGCCATTATGCAATAGATTTAAGGAACGCATGTATAGAAATCCATTTAATTTTGCCTATTCAATTGTCAAAGTAATTAATGGTCCCCATACGAAATGAAATGCTGTTGAACAATTTCATTAATAAATATTGCCAACTAAACTCTTGATTTCAATAATATTCTAGTATTCTCTTGGAACTATTTGAATTTTTCATTATTTAATTGCAATGATAAACCAAATGCTGTTTATGGAAATTCTGATAAAGATATTTTCGATTGAAGCACTGTTTTCCATGGAGGTGAAACATCCACCAAGTTAAGAATGATTTGAATTTTGCATTTCAGGATACACTGGTAACCACTGTATCCTGAGATGTGGTTTGTTACTTTGTCGCAGTCATGATAAAATGGCTTGTTACATTGTAACATTAAGCAGACACTTCTAAGGCAAGTAAAACAATATTAAGAAATATTGTCCAACATTGGCACAAAACAAGAAGGAGATCAAGAACAAGAAAGTTCTTGTTCATTGCCACCCATCAATACAATGGTAGTGTAAAATATTAATGGAATTAGTGAAATTTAGATTCAGCTTGAACAAAATCAGAATTACTTTGTTCATCTTTGGAATCAGTGTATGACAATAAAAGCTTGATTGATTGATTGATTTTATATTTGATTGGTTTGTATTTTATGATAAAGGCATTCATTTTTTTCATTGCCACCCATCAATAGCAGTGTAAAAATATTAATGGCATTAGTGAAAGTTTTTGGAAAAGTTATGTAGATTCAGCTTTTGAAGTAAAGCATCTGCTGTCCTTCAAATGCAATTTCCATGCTTTTGTTAAAGTGATTAATGTGAAGTGAAATTAAATACCCTTGGGGAATTTCATTCACAAGCAATGCCAACTATTACTTTTATACTAGTTTTTGTTATAGTTTGGAGCTGCTGCAGTATGATTTATATATTCTTGTTGAAATTGCGGTTATAGTCAATGAATTGAAAAGGTAGAAATTACAAATAATCTTTTTTTGTATCTTAATGCTATTAATAATTTTTTTTCATTACAAGGTTTCATTAATATATAAATGGATCCACAAGTTCTCATGTTTGTAATTCTTCTTTGCCACTGTCCAGGTACATCAATTGCTATTATTTAAATAGTTTTATGTAGTGCTGAATGAAAAAATTTGTCGGGGATTGGTAATGGTGATTGGTAAATGATCCCCAAAAGTTCAAATCATTCATTAAATGTGGAATTAATACTCAAGCACGTATCCAGAGTTAAGCTCTACGTCCTCCAAAATTGAGCGGACGGAAAAATGGAGGAGTTGTTTTTTTAAAAGAGGCCACAATTTGCAAAAAATGATTAAGTAGAAAACTTTTGCAATCAATTGTTCCTTGCCCCTTTCAAATATCTAAATAAGTGCTTACTAACGTATATAATTGCTTTTCTGTAAATCTTTCTAATAAAACGTTCTTGGAGATCATACAATGTTGATTTTAAAATCTTACTTTTCAATTAACATCGAAAGAGGAATAAATAGCGTACGAAATTTTGGTTATTTTTAGGCCGATTTGGCTTGTCTTTAATTGCAATAAGTTATAATGTCGAGGATCAGAAATTAGATGATAGATTGTTTGGATTTCCCGAAACGTTCACAGCAAGGCTTACGTATCTACAGACAGAATCCACTAACTGCTTTTGTGGCACCAATTCGTTTTTAATTAACATTGAAATAAGGCAGAGAATGCAGAAATACCTATCAGTTGGTTTAATTAGGTTAGGTCCCTCGAATGCGGGTCGTGGTATATTGCCTGTGTATTTAATGCCACGATTTTTAAAATGTGCAACCTCAATTTTACTTTAACCTGAACTTCTTTTTAAAGAATGACTATAATTTGCCAATATTTTTATGCTTAGGTTTTAAAAATATACAGTTATTTTGGTAGCTACGAAATGGTTAGAATATTGTTGTAAATGTTTTCTTACCTATTGGTTAATACTCATGTTGACTGACTGTGTAGCTTTTGGTGACAAGATCAGCATCAAAGAGGAAGAGCTAAATGGTAAGGTATTATTATTATTTCAATCTCAGATATAAATTTAAATTTCAACTTCTTTCATAGGATGGACAGCGGTTTCATCAAACTCATCCTCTTAAAGCTTTATACCCAATTATAAAATACTGTAGCAAAAGAACCAATTTAGCAATCATAGAAATTATAGAAATTTGTACACTGATTCGGGTTAAGCTTCAAGAGGATATGTAGTGATTGTAGTGTTTGTGATGCAAATGGTGTCAAGGATAATTAATATTACTGGCTTGGCATCGGGCATGAAGGAACCAGAAAGAAAGTTTTTTAATTTATTTATTTCTGCTTTAGATACAGACGACCTAGTATATCATGATTACGCAAATGCAAGTCATCACAGGATTGGTATGTGTTAGTTATATTTCTCCTTTGTAGTATACTAGAGATTCAATGAATAGTTATTTTGATAAACGGCGACAACAATTCAATGAATATTATATTTTTTAAGGGTGGGTTTATTGTTCGCAAATTCCAGATTCAGAGAGAACGGCAAAGAGTATAGTAATAAAATTGACACTTTTGAAATCTACGCATATTTCTCTATCGAACCTGAAGGCCAAAATTTCAAAAACATTTTTCGAAAGCTGAAAATTTGAATTTAATTTGAGTAGGAGAAATGCATTGCAGAAATGTATTTACATTTTTATTTACTGTTTAAATGATGAAAACTGAAAAAAGCGGCTTCAGGTTCGATAGCTATTTTGATCGTCTTTTTTTTGAAATTTATTTCACCTCTGCACAATGTCCTAAAGTTTCGCAATTTGGAAAATGCGATTTTCCATGTAAAATTTTTGATAATTACTGCGAAAAATTTTGTGGGAAGAACAAGGAGACGTCCACAAACAATTTCTTTACAAACAAAAGCTCCGCAACCATCAAAACAACTCAACAACTCGCAGCAATTCCTTCTCATCCACAATTTGCGCGCACACCCTATTTTTTTAAGTCTTGTCGCAGACTATAGATTCCGCTATGAAACAATGAACCCCACCTTAAGGCTAAGTATTTTGTTTCACAAAGTGAAACATTATTTTATAACTTAATGTTAACTTATTGTTTCATTATTACCATTTAATGGCATTGGAAGTTAAAAATTATTAATTACAATTTATCTTTTTTGTTTGGTACAGGAAAAGCATATATCCACAGGCTTGTTAGTGGATTTACCCCATTTACTGCACCAAACAAAAAATGGATATAGGCTTTTTCTTGTACCAAACAAAAAATGGAGATTGGCTTTTCCTTCCTTAAAGGACTATACTTGTGTTGGTACATACATGTATAATTCATTCTTTTTCTCAAAACAAATAGTACGGGCTTTTGACATTGAAAACAAATGCGGAACCTTCACTCAAGTCAGTTTGAGAGAAAGTAAAATGACTGTATCATTATCGACAACAAAGAAAAAAGTAAGTTTTAGAGGCACACAATGATTTTTGCAGCATCACAATGGTGAAGATTGAATGTAAAATGTCACTACTAACGCTGGGTAAAATAAGGGATGTTTGGGCTTGTTATAGATTAAAAATGACTTTAGAACTAATTTTTAATTATCGGCTATTCCCTTCGGCATTTAAATTGAAAGGTCAATATCTCTGTCAAAGGTCAACACAGGGGCTTGAAATTTGCATAGTTAGAAATGTCTTATGAAAATCTTTCGAATGACATATGTCATGTCATGCATAGGAATTAAATGAAAATGGACTGAGAGAAAATAAAAAAGTAGTAAATCATGGTAAACTTTGACCTTCAATAATTCGGAAAAGACAAATTTGGGGCCAATATGCTACAGATATATTTCTATACAGCCCCACTAAACGTTAGCCTGGTCAGAGAGCGGATTCCATGGGAGAAATCAATGTCGAAGTATTCTCATTATACTAAAAATTTCTTTGCCAGTAGTATACGAGGTAGTAGTCTAGATCTAGAACATGTAATTCCAACTTAAACTGAGCAATCCTTAAGTGACAATTTTTGCTACCATACTTTAACAACTGCCTCTCGGCCATTAAAGATATTTAAAGCAGACGTATTTCTAAATAATAACATTTCTTATGCTTACATTAATGGTGTCATAACAGATGAGCAAACCGTTTCAATCCGATACAATGGTCTAGTAAGAGTCCGGAAAAGTAGTAAGGCTAGTAGTTACTAAGGCCTAAAAGTAAGTTAATAGTAATAGCTTTACTACTATTTTGCCTTTTACCATCTTGTACCGGATTAAAACGGTTCGCTCACTGCATACAGTTTGAAACGGTGCATGCAGTTGTAAGCATGCAACAATACCTGGCAAATCATGTGGGTGTTGAACTATTAGAGGGAAATGAACTTTGTACAGATCAGGGTAGAAAATAGGAATAGAGTTAATGTAAATTAGCTCTTTTGCTTGCTGGCCATTTAGGAAAAAGATAGAATGCAATAAAATTGGATTCTCTCAGCCGTTTTTGACGTATCGAGTTAATTATACACATGGACACCCAGAAATGTACATTCTCCACTTTGCGTTTATATTGAAACTAGATCCTACATTGCTAATGCAGAATTTCAAAATGATTAGGCATATTAACAATGTTTAATTTTCGAAATAAGCTATAATGTTCGCTCATATTGGACTTCCTTGTTTTATGAAATATGCATTGTATATACAAGCATATTATTATGCATTGTAACAAAAACCTGCATCGTCCATGGCATAGATAGATAGAAACAAACGACACATGTATACACAACTTTATTATAATATAGTGATGATGATAACTCTTTATGCACTTACACTATTAAGGTAAAAAACCAAATTTTCCACATTTAACCCTAGGAGTCATTCTTAATTTCAGTGGCGGTGGGTGCACCAGGTATTTTTGCCGGAAATTTTATCCAAAAGCGGTTGGAGACAAAAAATTAATTTAAATGATTATGTAAGAAAAATAGAAAGCAGCAAACGGTTGCCATATAGAGCAGCTACCATAATAATTTGGCGTACAGGTCAGTCTAGTGGTCTAAACAGCCGCTTCTCAGGCTGAGGTCTGGAGTTCGAATCTCTGGAGCGCCTCAGGTCTAAAATGTAGTAGTCTGGAGCTGGGAGAAGCTGTCATATTCGTTATCAGCATTGATTTGCCTATCTTTATCTATCTTTATCCTTTTCTTTTGCTTACAATACTACACAAACCTATAGTAGCCTTTTAAGCTAACTAACTTTAAAATATGCATTTTCTTGCCACCCCAAAAGAGCATTTTATTTTGTACTGTATACATCAATATACTTTTGGTTTTTAGTTGACTTGGTACGAAGCCGTTTGCTGCTGCGCCGCAAGGAATCTCCATGTGTTGGCTCCAAAAACACACGCTGATCTAGTAGCACTACATAGAGATATGTGGTTACAATTAAAATTGGTTAAATGTATTGGAGATTGTCCAAATAACGAATTCGGTTGGAGTGGCTTTAACAATTATCAAGGCAGAGGTTTTCTTGATTTAAATGGTAACCCTTTCCACCCAGACGCTCTGATAGAGTTGGAAGACTTTGATACACGATTGAAACGGCAGTTTAATGAAAATCCGTCTTGTATGGACTTTACAACAGTCAGAAAGAATCTTGTACCGAATTTTGGATCCTTGCCACGTAACCAAGTAAAAATATCTATAAGAAGTCGCCCTTGTACAGATACATCAGAAGCTAGAATATGGTGTGTGAGTAGAGAGGAACAGTTAAGGAAAGATTCTAGAAGCTCAAATGGGAGGTCTAATAAAGTACGCTCTGCGAAGGGACGGCATACTAAACAACGCCCTGCAAATAAGCGACAGTCTTCTAATCCCATTGAACTAAATCCTGGTAAAACTTTTGTTTTTATATTCTCGCTAGCAAATTTTTACCCTGTTACCGGGGCACGTTCCCGCCCCGAAATCGAGAAAGTTGAAGAAAATTTTGTCTAAAAACGTAAAAAAGCGCTTAAAATAAAGCAAAATGATATTTTTCTCAGTGCCCCCCGCCCCTTCGAAATTTTTTTCTGGCCGCGACTCTGAGTCGATTACAAAATATTTTAAAATAATGATGTTTTAATATCCCCACGACAAACATCAACATGAAATAGTATGGCATCTAGGCTAACAAGGTGTTCGGGTCTTAACATTATAGAACGTAACGTAAATAAATTAAGTTCTTTATCCGAAACCATTTGAGAGCCGTCCTCTTTAATCCAATACAATGATCTAGGAAGAGTCCAGAATAGTAATAGGGCTTGTAGTAAGGAATGGCGTTACTATGCTCTTACGTTGCCGTTGTATTGAATTGTTATGATCATGGCACATTTTAGTTTTCTGTGTCGGTGAAGTTCTACAATCTGATAGTCGTCAATGCAGAGTATATCACAGGTCGCTGTGTCCACTTTTTTGTTCAATTTGTGCCAGTCCCAAAAATGGTTTTGTGATTAGGTGAGAGTCCTTTTAAAAAACAAAGAAATGTCTAAAACCTCGGGGTTTAAAATGATATATACGATTTTGAGTACCTCAAGAAGTTGCATAAAACTATCACTGACCTTAAAAACGGTTTATATGGGATTTACCATAAAGATTTTCATAGAATTTTTAATCTGTGAAACTCTATAGTACAGGGGCACCTTTTTTATACCCAAAGTACATGTGCTCGTTAAGATTTTTACGATTGAAATAATTTTCACCGAAATTTATCTGTGGCTGAGATTCATTAGCTTAAAAGTTGTTTTCTCCTAATTTTGACCTCGTCAAACTCAGCAGTAGGACACCTTTATCTTTTATTTATTGAAAAAATTCTTAAGGCTAAGTGTCGTAAAATATTGAAATATTGCATCTGTCGGCTTCAGGCTAACATGTTTAAAAAATCAATGAATTTCATCACTTCATTCAGTTTTACAATACCCTTTTGTCAAAAAATGATTACGAAAGTGGACACAGTGAGGTTGTGAAAAGGTTTCCTGCTGATCTTCATATTATCACATCACCATATATTCGATTCGCTGCCAGATCCGATTAGCATCGAAAAAGACCTTCCAATATCGCAAAAAAATTCCACAACAGAACAAAATAAATAAGGACTCAGTCGAATCAATCATCATGAAAAATATCGATTTAGGGCATCTAGCCCCGTTGCGCGCACTGACCTCTGACGTCAAGAACTGACTTTCCCATTTCGGACACAGTATTGCTACTACGCAGACCACAGCAAAGTCAAGCCAGCTTCCTCTGGCCGCTAATCTGCGAATAATTCATTACATATAAGTAACAATTACAATTGGATACCCACTAAAGCTAAAGGATCAATAGGCCTAATATCCGTCTTTATAAAATGTTAAAAATGTCATAACATTGATAGATGTATTATTTAACCCACATCGGGCTGGTCCAAATGTGGTGTTAAAATCCACCAACCTTTTGTTTTCCAGGAGACTGTGCTCAGTTTGCAGGTCAATGTATTAAACGCGAAGTCCATGAATATACTAAAACCGGAATCTGTCCACCAAAAAGTAAGTCACTCCTGTCATAGTATTCCACCTCAACACATACATAGTTTCCAAATTAAGGGAGGTTTTCGGTTTGCAATCAGTCGATATTTTTAATGTCGTTTTAACTTCTTCAGCCTCACTTACATTACATGCCTCCAAGATTTGGGTAGTTATTTTTTCTTCCCACAGTTCCCCAAAATTTTACATATAAAATCGCTTTTCCCAAAAGACTTTGGAAATATTTTTTGAATAAAATCTCAAAAGCTGTTGGACGAATCTTCTACCGAATCCGAGGCCGTAAATTTTTAAAAAAAACATCAATCTTAAAACAAAAGTTGATATGCAATTTCCAATGAGTATTTTTTATTTCTACACCAAAAATTTTAAAATTTTGAGCATTTGGACCATATACATGGAACTTGAAGTATTTCTCAGAAATAAATAGTAAAAAAACTCCCAATTTCTTTTAAATTTTTTTAACGAAACGTTAAAAATTTTCGTGCCTGTACCTTGTAGTTCCACAACCGGATCTCTCATTTTCATTGGCATTAAATCGAAACTCCACTAGGAAACAATTGTATTTACTTTTACTTTTTGGGGTATTTGTTAAAAGCTTAGAAAATTTATGAGGTAAAAGTTAAAAGTGTTATTATTATTATACAATTGAAATACCCAAGCACGTGTCCAGTAGGGGGCGGGTGCGCAGCGCCCCGCCTAAATCTGAGAAAAAGAAAAAAAGTTTTTCCTCAAAAATGGGCAAAAATTTTTTCGCGCTTCTCGCGAATATGTCTTACTTTTCCCATTATTTTAGGTTTAGTCCCCCCTTGAACAAATTTCTACAATTACAATACGTGCCTTGATCACCTAAAACAACTTTCAAAATGCATATCATCGATTTATATTATAACTATTTTACAACAGACGACCCAACAACAACAACAACAGCAACAACAACAACTACAACAACAGCAACAACAACTAAAACAACAACAACTACTACTCCTACAACGGCAGGAAACCCAGGAGGTGGATCGGGAGGTGGATCGGGAGGTGGCTCTGGAGGTGGCTCGGAAGGTGGTTCGGGAGGTGGCTCGGGAGGTGGTGGTCAGACATCTTGTGGACCTAATTTCTTCGGCGGCTGTGGCTGTCCATGTACGTCATACCTTTACTATAGAATAAGCGGAAGTTGGGACATGGGCTGGGATAATGCCATCGGTATTTATGCTTGTACTTAAGAAGGTCTCCGTGCCAAACAAACCTCTACGTTTGAAAAAGGAAAAGGAATGGTCTACGTTATGAACGCTATGAATATTATTACTAGGCCGCCGAATATTATTAAAATCCCTAAATTTTAAGTCTTAAAAAATATTCTTATTTCCCACCCCACTTTGTTCGATATCCGGGAAATTGTGGGTATAATAGTCAAAACATTGAATTATGGCGCAATGTCGCTCTAATTCTAACATTTCCTACTCTATTTTGATGCCCACATCTCGTAGTGGGAAATTTCCCTAAAGGGATATTTATTAGTCGAGACTTAGTTTTGTAACCATAGCAAAGTGGCAATCTCTTATTTGAATAGTAAGTTCCGTCAATATAAAAGTGTTAATATATTTGATTATTTATGGTGATTCTATGGATTTTTTGTTTCCGCAGGGTGGGCAAGGATGTTTGGTTAGCTGGCCACGTTTATTGATATTAAAAGAAGCTACTCAAAATCAACGTTTCCATACCTAAAATTATATGCTTAAACAATGTATATGTACAATACAAACTATCTTTAATTTTCTACAATTGTCAATTTAGTTAATGTTATTGTTGTAATAAAAAAACATGCAAAACCTGATGCTACTCAACAAAAATAAATTGCGAAATAAAATAATTGGGTGCTTGTTCTATTATTATTATATTCTTTTATTCTAGTTCTGTTTCTATAGTTATATCATTATTATTATTCTATATCCACTTTTCATTTGTAAAGTAATAGATCCAGTTGAGAGAAATCTTGTACCGTATTAATCGAATTATTTCACCGTATTAAATAGTTCGCCCTGGCTAACTATTACGATTTTTATCGTTTTCAAGAGCCTTTGAGATATAATTCTCCATATCGAAATAATTTCCCATCCAAATCTAACTTTCAGTAAATAGGTCAGGTCATATAGTAGGCATATATGAGTGCACGATCTAGTCTAAGAATAATTCCAGCGACAGATCAAATCAGTCGTTAGTCCATATACTTAAGAGGGAAATATTTGGATTCTACAGCACAAAAAATTCCTTCTAAGGAAAGTAATAAAACCTCGAGGCAAGTAAAACAATATTAAGAAATATTGGCCAACATTAATACAAAAAACGAAGGATAATTTTAAGAAACTGCAAGCTACTCGAAAAAAGGGCTTATAATTCTCGCATAAAAGTGACATAACTGCAATGCCGATTCCAATCATGTAAACAAATAGGATTACGGTGATATTTGACTCTAAACCTATTGGTTTTATCCTTCGAGGATGTCTAGAAACGAGTCCTCCTTTATTAATTATCCATTGTCTATTTATAAAATGTTCCCAAACTGGTATCATTCCGGATTGTATAATAGAGTGCATTTTCTCATTCAAAATATCAGAAAATATTTCATTATACAGGTTCATATACTCCACTTGTGGCAAAAATAGTTCCGTTCCTTCATACAACTGAGAAATGACGTTAGAAATATTTGAGGGCCATGCGGATTTGACATAGAATCTGTCAAGATGGGAAGTTTTGTCAACAAAGGCCACTTTGTCACACGTAGACATGGCCATTTGAAGTGTCACATGTGGGTAGCCAAACGGTATTTCGATACGTTGTAAATATCTGCCGTTTTTATAATAATTGCTACCATTGTTTACCATTTGAAGTCCGAAGATAGTATCTGCATTGAAGTGTCTGAGAGCAACCATACGCTTCATTGTGTTGTAATCATATCTGAGTTTATGATCTATTTGTTCCGATATGGTTGGAGAAAAATATGTAAAATTTCTTTCTAGTAGATCTTGAAAGTTTTCATGCTTAGTCACTGATTTAAAAGTCATGTAATTAGTGATTAGTCCTTTGTATCCATTTGTGACAATAATGCCCATCAGAATGAATGAACCGATGAAAATATTGAATGCTCTCGATTTTTGTAACTTTTTATGTGGCTCCAAAGATATCTCGAGCAAATATGCATATAACAGTAGAACTGACATCGTGTAGTCTTTGCATTTCGTATGATAAATGAGAAAACACAGCCATGCAAAATTGCTGATCAAGAAAACAATTATAGTCCACCACAAGTCAATCTCAAATGGACGGATGAAAACATGAAACGTCAATTCCTCTACCATCCCATCACATGTTATGAAACTAACACTGTTTTCTTTTATTGGGAAAAGCGTTCCACGAAAGACATTCGCTTTAGGAACTGGAGTGGGTTCTACTCCCAGTAGTTTTATTTGGCAATTATAATATTTATTTGGATTGTACAAGCCTAAATTTGTATCATTAAATCTTGAAAATAATATCGAAGCCACAATATAAGTGACAGAGTATTGTTTCGATATTTTTCTGAAGGATTCTCTTTGCAATGCTTTCCCTCCGAGAACATCTGGTCCCATGTAGATGCATGTTGGTGTAGGAAGTATTTTTTCGTAGAAAAGTATTTTGTTTTTTCTTTCGATTTCAAAATCCACAATTACTTTGTGCTGTAACGGTACAATGTAATGTTTCTGAATGCTCTGCCCCAATTTGGACGCTATATCGTTTAAACTTGGATATAGCCCTTGAATTATAAGACTGCTTTCTGTAGGAAATGAATAAACGTAAGAGTTTTCAGGCAGAAAGTCTGTCCTATGTGGTGACAATTTATATTGTACTTTGTAGATATTATCTAAACCAGGCAATTCGGCTACTCTGTTTTCCTGTGATAATTCAAATCTGTAAAAGTATGTACGATCGTAATATGTTAAAGTTGAATATTGGTTCGCCACCTTAATCATATTATCCTCGGTTTTTACTAATCCAACAATAAAAGCTGATTTCAGAAATCCAGAAGCTAAATAAGGATCGGGCTGATCATACAGATTATAATTCTTTTCAGGAAAGAGAAGAAAATATGTCAGGCATTTTAAATGTCTGTAAGCAATATTCATTAATGGAACTTTTTCATAGAATAAATTAACAAAAGTAGTCTGAAGATACTTTATGTACCAATCCGGTGGTGTTTTAACATAAATTGAATACCACTTATTCCAAGTTAATTTAGGAACTAAAAATGCATGAACAAACGAACTTAAAAATTCCTTTACTTTATTATTAAAATGGTACGAGCTTGTATTGTAAAGTTCACGATAATCTTCTGGTAGTGATTTCATCACAGTAGATGCTCTAACAAGAACAAATGGCTGTTCAATTGACTTTAGATCGACATTCTCTCCTTTGGAGGTGTTAAATAGAAATACGTATAGCCTACAATTACAATGAACTGAATTTGTTAAAGTAGAGAAGACTTCATCAGAGTAGATTTGTCTATTTCTTGCTATTGCTTCAGAATGATACACAAAAAATAATGTAATTACTAAATGAGCAGAAAACATTTTATCGCAATAAAACTTTTTGCCGTTTTTTGAATACCTTTTTAGCCAGATACTTGTTGGCTATTAACCCATAAAGGCTTGTGCTTGAGACAATACTTAATATATTTAGTATAGGACTTTCAATTTTTAAGGGTAAGTAGTAGTACTAATATTATTTTAATTGCCTTCCATTACAGAAAGCTTAAAACAAACTATATCCAATATTAATTTTGCTAATCTCTTTTTATTTCATCAAGGTATTAATTCCAAAAGCGGAAATTCTTATTTCCAGACTTTATTACTTCCTTGTTTTCTATACTAATGCCAGGCGGAAGAACAAAATGTCGACAAGGAAATGCTTTAAGACCCAAGAAGTATTTTTCATTGGCACTAACTGCCGATGTCAAAAACAACTTCCGTACAAATGTAGAAAGTAGGTTAATGTATTCATATTCCATATCCGGTATATATTCAAATGGATTAAGTAGCCCTTGTCATTAGATTTAATACATCGCAAAATGTGCCCCATGTCATGTCAGAACTATCTCATTTACTAGAATTCCATTTCATTGGACGAAATCTATACCGTAATTCGTAATGAACATAATTTCTAATATCATGATTTGACGCGTTTTGTATCTTCGCCAATAGAATCTATGTCAATAATGCATAAAGATGAGAATTATGTGGAATTACATTTATTTGTTCATTATTTGCTGTACATGAAGCTCTTGTTGTGGGAACAGTTAAAATTTCTTACTTAGTGACTTCCACTATTGTACAATTCTATAATCTTTATTTATTACTTGTTTCTTCTATCCGGTAATTCTACTGATGATTGTCTCCTTGTTCTCCCTCTTGGCCATTTTCACCTTTTCCCCCTTTTTTGTCCTTTTTTTCTTTTTTGTCCTTTTTATCCTTTTTATCCTTTTTTTCTTTTTTGTCCTTTTTTCCTTTTTTGTCCTTTTTATCCTTTTTGTCTTTTTTGTCCTTTTTGCCGTTTTCACCCTTTTCTTCTGATGAAGCATCATCACCACCTTTTAATGGTTCCGAAACAACTGAAAACATAAGCCAATATCGTTGTATACTATTTAACAGTTTAGAAATTTTATTTAATAATTTCTTCCGAATTTCACTTTACAATTTTAAAAGCAAAATATAATATTAATTTATTAGTAGTTATATATAACTAATTAAGTTTACAAACCTCCATATGAAGTCAAAGCGTCAGTTTCATCGGTCAAAGGGCTAGCCTGAAAAGTAAAGAAAATCAATGTAAAGATTTTCATTGAGCGTAAGTGGGGAATTTGTTAACGCGTGTTAATACTTATTCTTTAATGTCTATAGCTGCTTATACATAGGCTATTAAACAATGACATTGAAAAATTAAGAACTTTGGTTTCTAGGGTCACAAAGGATTTGTCAAGATCTTATCAAATCACAAATGCAACAGCGCTCAACATTTAATTTAAATTTTCATTCTGAGCAAAACAATGACTGATGGAGCACTTTTAGTATTGGTTTTATATACGTCGGTGCTTTGACAAGTATTTGAAATGGCCACAAAATCTACTTCGTTTTTCCTTGGTCAAATGGTCTATTGAGTTTTCTAAAGTTAGTAAGTGCAAAAAGATGCACGTTGAATTTATTGTTATTATCTTAAAATTTAATATTTTATTTCTAATTCTTTTTGCCATGTCGTCTGATTGGAGGTTGATAATTATAATGGTCGAGTGGAAATCCTGAGTACAAATAAGGGGTAATTATTTAATTAGTAATTAATATTTTTTTATTTATATGGTACCTTAATTTGGACGATAGCAATGAGAGCTAAAGTCACAAAAATAACCAAAGCAATCTTCATTTTGATAATTTTTTGATTTTTAGATACTGGTAAATATATCGGTTGTTTGATAGCTTGATAAAAACTGATGACGAATGTTGGAATCCAAATACAGCTATTTATAGTAGATATTTGTCAATTGCTTTTATGCGTGATGCTAAGTATATACATTTTGTACATTAGGATCATACAACAATATCTATTCTAATCCAATCATGCAACAAATTACGCCGTCAAAACGTATTGTTGAACAATGACGAAATAATAACGCAATGGTTACAAATATTCCCATCTCCCACTTAATTTTGTTGTATGTGTACGTCGGGGAAAAATTATAAAAATTAATAACTATGTACAGTCCGGTTAAAATAGAAATGAACTTGATACGCCAAAAACGACCGTCTTACCGTAAGACGGCGGTTTATGTCGGGAGTATGAGTTCATTTCTATTTTAACTGGACAGTACGCTATCTTGTCGATTTTTGAGCCTAACACCGTTTCAATTTTTCATTTCCTCATTCTCACCCTTATAAACTTTCCGTTTCCCACTGGAAAATTTTAATTTTACACTCCTTCCAATCTCACTAGAAACCATGGTAGTAAAACATTATGTATTTATTAGTATTACGTTGACCTCAATAAAAACACGTGTACATGCATGAAAAATATGGACATGACAATTCAATTTATATTTTTTTTGGCCTGGTGTTTTCAATTATAAACTTGATAAAGTTATAACATAATACTTAAAGTACTAGTGGTACATTGAGTATAAATTGCCGTATAAATAACAGCATCTAACTTTAGCTAACAGGATAACTCATCATCGACCAAGAACAGCTTCATTTTGGGGGTCAAAGATTAAAACCGAACTAAACTATTTCTTGCTATTCCTTCAGAGTACAAAAAAGGATGTAATTACTAAATGAGCAGAAAACATTTTGTCACAATAAATTCTGTTGCCGGTTTTTGAAAACATTTTTAGTCAGATATTTGTTGGTTAGAACCCAGACAGGCTTATGATTAAAAAATATATATTTAGTATGGGGTTTACGAGTTTTAAGGCTCAACGTGTGCGTCGTTACGTTAGTGGTTCCTTTTACATGTATTTCCCACACCATTGTTTCGTGAATTACTCCCCCAAGTTATGGTCAATTTGGACATATTATGAGGCCTTATGATGGAGAAATTCTAACCAGCTCGGACTTGTTATGGCATATTTTACAATTTTGACATAAAGGTCACACCACTGACTTAAAACATTCTTTTTCAATTTTGGCGGGTTGTCTTTAGACTAGGATGTTAGGGCAATTAGTGGGTGTTATGGGAAAGTCGGGACGACAAGCTCGAGCAGAAAATGAGATAGATCTTTAGGAAAAAACCGGAAATTTTTCAGTGTACTCGTTTTAGAATTACGACCGAAATGGTCGAAAAATAAAATTTGAATTTCAAGTATAGTACACACCTTAGGAGAACGACAGAGCTGAAAAGTCATGTGAATTTTCGTTCTCTCACAGGTACATTATCTCACTTGCTGCACAAACAACGCACTATTTCTGCCCTGATTACCTTCGTTCTTATTCCTGTAGAAATTTCGTACTTCGAAGGAATTCCGCTAGTTACTTAGCTTAGTAGTAGCCAACGACGCACGTTAAAACGAGGTATCATCCAATATTGAGTTTATAAATTAGTCTCTTTTTATTTCATCAAGGTGTGTTTATTAATTCCAAAGCGGAAATCCTTATTTTCTGACTTTAGCTTTCTCATTATTTATACTAATGCCAGACGGAAGATGAAAATATCGGAAATCCTTAGTATTTGAGACCCAAATAAAACCCAAGAAGTATTTTCCATTTAGCACACTGCCCATGTCAAAAACAACTTCCGTACAAATATAGGAAGTAGATTAATGTATTCCATATACGGTAATAAAACTGTGGATTTAGCCATTGTCATTCTCATTAAATTTAATGCATCGGAAAATATGCTCCAAGTGAGAACTGCTATTGTCATTTATTAGAATACCATTTACTTGGATTTAATCTGTCTATAAATACCGTAATTTCCAATGATTATAATATAATTATCGTGATTTGACATTTTGTATCTTCGCCAATAGGGTCTATGTCAATAATGCATGAATATGACGGATGATGTGGATTTAAATTTCAATGCTTAAGGTTTTATTATTAGGTACTTGTTCATTATTTTATTGCTGATTAAGTTCTTGTTAAAGCACAATTAAAATTTGTTGATTAGTATTTTACATCATACAACTTCGCAACGTTTATTAATTTGCTGCTTCGGGTTATTCTACTGCTCGTTTTCCCCTTGATCATCTTCACCCTTTTTTCCCTTTCCTCCCTTTTTCCCCTTCTTTTCTTTCTTTCCTTCCTTTTTTCCCTTTTTATCTGATTTAGCATCATTACCACCATCATCACCTTTTAATGGTTCTGAAACACCTAAAACCACAAACCAAAATAATTGTATATAACAGTTTGGCACCTTTATTAAACAATTTCTAACCAAATAATGCCACTTTTAAAAATTGTTAAAGCAAAATATATTACTTTCTGCCAAGTTATAACTAATTAATTTTGCAAACCTCCATATGAAGCCAAAGCGTCAGTTTCTTCGGTCAAAGGGCTGGACTGAAAATATTGTAATATTAGTTTAAATTAATATTCTCAACACAACCACATGCAGCTAAAAATCAATGAAAAGATTTTGATTAACCGTAAGTAAAGGCTAGAATTTCTTAATATGCTGTAATCTTATTCTTTAGTATATGGATAGTTTTCACTATTACATAGAATGTTAAGCAATAAAAATGAACAAAATTGAAGACAATGGCTTCCAGATAAACAAGCTGTCAAGAACTTGTCAAATCAAATATTCTAATCTATTTAAACAGCGCTCTAAATTTTAGTTAAACTTAAATTCGGAGGAAAAAATCAATTTCGGACCACTTTTTGTATTGTTTTTAATTACGTCGGTAATTTGACAAGTCTTTGAAGTGGCCACAAAATCTATTTCGTTCTTTTTTCCGTCAAAATGGTCCATTGAGTTCACTAAAGTTAGTAAGTGCAAAAATATTCTCAAAACTTAAAAATATATTAGATTAAAATTTTTAGAAGCAATATTAATTCTTATAATTCTTTCCGTCATGTCTTCTCATTGGACATTGATAATTATATAATTGATAATAATATAGTCGAGTAGAAATCCTGAGTTGGAATATGGAACTTAATTAAGTTATTAGTAATTGGTTTATTTATACGTTACCTTAACTTGGATGATAGCAATTAAGGCTAAAGTCACAAAAATAACCAAAGCAATCTTCATTTTGATTTTTAGATTCAGCTAAATATATCGGTTATTTGATAGCTTGATAAAAACTGATGACGAATGTTAGAATCCAAATACAGCTATTTATAGTGAAAAATTTGGTCAATTGCTTTTATATACATTAGGATCATACAAGAAATCTATTCCACATCCATTCATGCAACAAATTATGCCGTCAAAACGTATTGTTGAACAATAACGATATTATAACGCAATAGGTACAAATATTCCCATTTTTTGTATGTGTACGTCTACGTCGGGGAAAATTAGAAAAATTAAAAACTGTGCACACAGTCCGGTTAAAATAGAAATGAACTTGATAAAAAAGACCGTCTCACCTAAAGACGGCCATTTTTGTCGTATCAAGTTCATTACTATTTTCACTGCGGACTGAACCCTATCTTCTCGATTTTTATGCCTATTCTCCAGTTTAATTTTTCATTTCCTCATTTCCACTCATAAAAACTTTCCGCTTCCCACTGGGAAATTTAAATTTTTCACTCCTTTCAATCTCACTGTAAACCATGGTAACAAAACACTATTTATTTATAAGTATATTACGTTGACATCAATAAAAACACGTGTACATGCATGAAAAATATGGACATGACAATCCAATTTATGAATTTTATTGCCTGATATTTTCAATTATAAAATTGATAAAGTTATATAATCATTAATTTACTAGTGGTACATTGGGTATAAATAGATCACCGTATAAATAACAGCATCCAACTTTAGCTAACAACAACAGGATAACTCATCGGGATCATGCGTAAATAAAATATAATTGGTTTTAATCTTATCCGATGACAAAGACATTATCCCACTGCCTAAGTTTAAAGGGATATAGCTATTCTCTTTGAACTTAAAATAATAATTAATTAAAACTAATTTATTTCAACTTTCTCACATACGTATGGGATTTTTGTTGCCTTTTCAAAATGAACAATTAAATGTTAAACAAATTTGTACTGAAAAATTAAAACTCAAAGTGTAACAATTATTAGTGCATAGTGTCGTCATAGTCTGTAATTCTATTTGCATGCATCACTGTATAAATTGAAAGCCATCACGCCTGATAAAAATAAGAGGAAATTCTATCAGAATCTATTTAATCTGCATGAACCTTTTACAAACCGGCCTTGAATGGAATGTACCTTTTGTGGAACGGTAAATAATTACATACAATGTACGTAATACAATTATAGGAAGTAGATTGTAGGGTATGCGATTACTAGAATAAAAGTGGCAATGATTTAATAACATCACGCTAATAATAGAATTTAAAAAAAAATTTCTTGTTTAACCATAACGATGAATAAATTGAATACTCAATACAGATAATAAGCCAAGCTGTACTGATATCATAATTCCCCAATCGAATTAAATATATTTGCGGGTCTTAGATTTTGTCATATTCATATTTATTGTAGTGCCAATAATATAGTTCAAATCACGCAGAAAGAAATTTGTGAATAGCAAAGCACCCAGAAGGCCAGACAGCCAGGCATATAATTACCTTAAATACTCCTTCAATCAAAACCAATTCGTACCCAAATCTAATACTATTGTCACAACATTGTTGTATAAATGCACGCAATACATTTCATAACCCCATTAAAAGTCGTCCTGCAGAGGTCTGCAGTCTTTGCACTGCAAGCGAACTGCAGAAAATTGGCCAAAATATCGACTTTATTTTAGTGGCAGAAAATTATCTGTCAGAAGTTTGCAGCGGCAACTAAGCTGCAGCATAATCTCTGCATCAAAGAAAATGAACAGATGTCTACTGCTAACTGCAGTTTTGAACGCGCAGAATATTGGCCAAAACATCTGAAGTAAACAATTGCTGATAGTTTTCTGCAGTTAGAAAACCGCATTAAAAAGGAAAGATGCAAAAGTTATAGCACTTACTTCTTATGCTTTATTGCAGTTTCCTCTCTGCAGCTATTCATCGTCTCGCTTTTTGTTTAGGTGCCTAGGCTAGGTTTCGAACTTACGACCTCATTTATTGTATGTGTATTGATATGCTTACTGCCAGATTGCATTGCCACTGTACTAGTTTGTCTCTCCTATCCGTTGAGAGAAATAAGGGACTACAAATGCACACATATGCTATATTCTGCATACCAGAAACTTTTAACTACCTCTATTCTATTGTTCTAGGAAAACGGCATAATGTCACTGTCGAATACTGTTTATTTTCATATTTATTTTGCATAACAAATTATAAAATGATAATAACAATGAAATTCGCATGCCGAATAACTTACAAAGGCTCAGTACTTTCTGCCTTTTATTCCCTCAAATTTTATTTAGCAAGTTGGAAGATAACATGGATTGACTCCTAGGAGGGAATCTCTTTATATAAACTTTATTTCTATTGGGCACCTAATGCCAGTTAATACCATGTTGAATGCGGCTTCTTCGTACAATTATGTACAATTATAACTAGTATTAAAGATATTGGAATTGGAAATAAAATTGATTAGTAAATTAAGTGATGAGTTACAAATAAAATGTTGTTTAAAGGAAAACTCTATAGGAGTAAAGTCTTTAATAAGTAAATTCCTCGTAGGTGGACACCGGCAAAAGCATTGGCTTGAAGTTGGGTGGGGTGGATTTTTGATATTAGTTAGGTTATCTAGGATTATTAATAAGTGAAAATTTTACCCGATTTTTTGTCAAAAATGTCAGCATGTGTACACACAGACACGACCCAACTTCGTTGGTAAAAGGCAGGTAAAATGCACTTATAAGCCCAGTTCCTTTAAATTTGGAAATCTGTGATGACTATCAAAATACATGTAAAAATTGCTTTACAACACTTTGAATTCTGTCCAAAGTTCTTACCCGATTTTCTTACGTGGTACATTTTTGGAATCCTGGATATATTGTAGACCCCCTCATTGTACAAAATATCCACTATATTTACTCATTAATATATCTTATTGTGATTATAATTTTGGAAACGACAAAATCTGCTAGAAAATTTAAATATCGTATCCAAATTTAAAGGAACTGGACTTTTAATGGTAAAAATGCATTTAATTGCAAAAATGGTAAATTTTAGCGATTTATTAGGAAGCTCAGGACTTTTCCTAAAATATAGGTTTTGAAACTTTGTTTTCTATACAACATTTCCAATTAGCCCCTTAGTTAATCAAATTAATCCAATTTATTTGATTGTTCACCGAAAGTTATAAAATATGCTACTAAAACCAAGACTAATGCATTTAGCATCGCCAATTTAAAATTGATATGAATGTGTCAATTTAATTGCAATTAAATTCTCAATCGGCAAATATGGGCCGTTAGTGTCCCTATTGGTTGAATCCAAGTCTGAGTGAAACAGTTATCAATTTTTGACAACAATCATCGGCTGCTTAGCTATTTCATACTTAGGCACCTAATTTTATTCAAAATTTAAACACAAAATTTAAATGAGACCATTTATACCATATAAGCCATTTAATACCAATTACCACTACTTTTTAGGTAATGGTATTTAACATTAAAAACCATGCACTTACCACTGGTAAGTGGTACATGGTATTTTGTACACTGTTCCGACCATGTGTACTACATTACATATTCCGGCAAGTAATTCGGACAAAATACCAAAATGTGCAAAGAGAGATTAATGAGTAGTCATTTCCTTTGCGAATTATTCCAATGTGTCATTGCTTTTATGATCATTGTATCACAGTTCAGTGATACAGTATTCGATCCCATGCCATGGTTAGTGATTACGTCCTAAGGAATAGCTGTAGCTATGCATTCAAAGACGTATTGAAGGCGGCTTTACGGGCAGAAGCCACCACAAAATCCAAGAAAAAATAACTTGTTTCTAAAAACCAGCAAAAAGTTTTGCGCTCCCCGAGATTTTTACGCTAATTTTGACTCATTTTCTTTAAAAAATGGCAAAATTTAATGTATAATTAATACATATTATCTATGAAATCTACGTGAAAACCAGTAGCAAAGACATACTATCTTTATACTATACTTGACCAGTAGTACATCCAAATTCCCTGTCCTCTTGGGAATGGGCAAATTTGAAGATTCTGCAGATTGCTTTGCTATGGGCACATATTTACTCTATTCAAAATTAAAAAATTTAGTGTAGACATTTTGTTACTTGTTTGTTGCTCTACTGTCGAGTGCCGATTCTGTGTGGTTGTGTGATTTGCTTGCATTTTTGTATTATCTGCAGTTAGTTTGTGTCTTAGTAGAGCTATGGGTTTCGTCTACCATTCATTAGAATCATATTTTTATTTGAGTTTAGAAATGTTTTGAAATTTCGAATTTCAAAAAATAGAGAACATTTAATTAATGCACATAATTTTCTGTCGGCCCTGTTTTAAGTGGACATACATGTGTAGGTGTATATTATGTACAATAATAACTGAGAACTTTTTATTATTTAAGAACCTGCTGTCTCAATATGACCTCAAATAAAAAATAAAATACTTACTGCATGCAGACAACACATTGGTTACCAATATTATGCAAATTAGTTTCAAAATTTAATGTTAGAGATATCAGGTTCTTGTATATGACCATTATATTGTAAATGAAACATGAAATTAATAATGCGTTGTGTTTACCTACATGCAAGTTATAAGTTGTAAGTTATTTAAGTGCAGTAAATTAACTGCAAGAATTTATCAGCACTTTGCCTGCAGATATTCTGCCACTATTGGCAGTTCCTAAACTGCAGACGGCTATCCCGCACGTATTTCCCGGTTGGGAATTGCAGAATGATATCTGCTAGTAAACTGCAGTTCCCTGCAGTTGGAAAACTGCTAAAACACAATTGGACGAATTAACTGCAGGACTCTGCAGGACGCTATCAATGGGGAACAAATACAATAGTAAAGGCAAACGCGTCATAAAAGATCAAGGACCTTAATTTCTCGTTTGGCTTTAAAACCATAACAATCTCATTAGTTTAAAACCGATTTTGTCCAAAAATTGTTTAAAGTATACTGTACGTATTTGGTGTAATGTATAATAGTAATATAATATAACGGATAAAGTACCCTGATGTATCTGAACAACAGTAAAGGGTACTGCAAAACGGTTAATGCCAATTTAGCATTTAGCACATAACTCAAAAATTAAAATTGATGGAAAAATACCAAACCAAATTGTATATAATAATAGGCAGGTCATCAATAATAGAATGCATATGATATTAGCATGTTTAAAATGATTAAGTCATACTACTTCTTGGTTACATAATTATTTATTTTTGACGTTGCATGCTGTACATGTATGTGTAGAGTACGTGTTACTTGATAGAGTGGGGAGTGGAGAAGCTTTACAATTCCGAAGTTGGTATCTTTTGCGTACAGAGGACAAATTTAGTGACAGTCACCTCTATCTGCTTGTAGATCTAGCTATACCTACAGTTCTCTATAATCCCAATTACTATGAAACTATACATGTTTATGGAGAACCATATCTACGCGGAGAACAATAAATTGAATTGTTGTCCAACAGGCAAGAAAATGACTTTTTAAGTGCAAACTAATACGGTAATGGTTGACATAACACCTTGAAATGTCCTAACATTAATTCAGCCGAAGAAAAACTCGGAGCGGAGGATAGTTCATTTCACTTGACTTATAATACAATAGCCTATTTCATGTCCATAAACCTTTGAAAAAATGTATTTATTGTACAAAACGAAAAACTCCACCTAAAACTTATAGTAAATCTTTGAAACCAGAGAAATAACAGTATACAACAATTTCTAACATTGGTACCTAACAACGAGACCAACTTTATCAAACTGCAAGCAGCTAGAAAAAGAAGTTTATAATTCTCGACTAAAAGTGCCGAAACTGCAATGCCGATTCCAATCATGTAAACAAACAGCATTACGGTAATATTTGATTCTAATCCAATTGGCTTTATCCTCGGATGATGTCTAGAAATGAGTCCACCTTCATTAATAATCCATTGTCTATTTATAAAATGTTCCCAAACTGGTATCATTCCCGATTGTATAATAGAGTGCATTTTCTTATTCAAAATATCGGAAAATATTTCATTATGCAAAACCATATACTCCACTTGCGGCAAAAACAACTCTGTTCCTACGTAAAATTTTGAAAGGGTATGGGAAATATTTGAGGGCCATCTAGATTTGACATAGAACCTGTCAAGTTGAGAAGTTTTGTCAACATAGGCCACTTTGCCACAAGTGGCCATGACCATTTGAAATGTCACATTTGGGTAGCCATAAGGAACTTTGATGTAATTTAAATAGCTACTATTTTTTTGGAAAGTTCCAGTACCATTGTTGTGAATTTGAAGACCAAATACAGTGTCTGAATCAAATACAGAAATATCATCGTAATTCTGAGGTATCACTGCATCATAAATCCGTCGGAGTCTCTTTTCACTAAGTGACGATGTGGCTGGAGAAAAATATGTGAAATTTCTTTCTAGCAGATCTTGGAAGTTTTCAAGCTTAGTCACTGATTTAAAAGTCATGTAATTGGTAATTAGTCCTTTGTATCCATTTGTGACAATGATGCCCATCAGAATGAATGCACCGATGAAAATATTGAATGCTCTCGATTTTTGTAACTTCTTATGTGGCTCCAAAGATATCTCGAGCAAATAAGCATATAACAATAGGACAGATAGTAAGTAGTCTTTGCATTTCGTATAATAAATTAGAAAACACAGCCATGCAACGTTGCTGATCAAGAAAACAATTATAGTCCACCACAAGTCAATCTAAAATGGACGGATGAAAACGTGAAACGTCAATTCTTCTACCATCCCATCGCATGTTATAAAATTAAGACTGTCTTCTTTTATTGGGAATAGCGACCCACGAAAAGTTTTTACATCTGGGAGTGAAAAGACTTCTATTCCCAGTTGCTTTAGTAAACATTTACCACCGTCGTATGAACCAAAATATGTATCATTAAAACCTGAAAACAATATAGAAGCCACAATATAAGGGACAGAATATCGTTTTGTTATTTTCATGAAGGATTCTCTCTGCATTGCTTTCCCTCCGAGGATGTCAGGTTCCATAGAAATGCATGTCTGTTGAGGGAGGACTTTTTCATAGAAATGTATTTTATTCCTTCTTTCGATTTCGAAGTCCACAATTATCTTATGTTGTAGTAGTACGATGTAATTTTGCTGGACGTTCTGACTCAATTCGTAATACCTATAATATAAAGTTGGATAAATTCCTTGAATTATAAGATCGCGATAGCTTTCTGTAGGAAACGAATAAATGTACGAGTTTTCAGGCAGAAATTGTGCGTCAGATTGAGATAATTGACATTGTACTTTGAAGACATTATCCAAACCAACCAAATCCGTCCTTCTGTCATCATGTGATAATTCAAATAGGTAAAAGTATGTTCGGTCATAATATGTAAACGTTGAATATCGGTTTGTTGTTTTATAGATTTCATCTGAGTCAATATCTGCTAGTCCATTAATGAAAGCTGATTTTAAAAATCCAGATGCTAAGTATGGATCAGCCTGATCAAAAGCATTGTATCTTTTTTCGGGAAAAAGTAGAAAATATGACAAGCATTTTACGTGTTTGTAAGCTATATTCATTGTTGGTACTTTTTTGTAAAATAAATTAACGAAGGTAATCTGAATGTACTTTAAGTACCAATCCGGTGGATCTGCTACATACATTGCATGCATTCTATTCCACTCCAATGATATATTAGTCTTTTCTTCAAAAACAAAGTCATTTTCATGTATATCTTCTATCATTTTATCCTTAAAAGATTGCGAACTAGTATTGTAATGTTCAAGATAATCTTCTGGCAATGATTTAATGATAGTAGATGCTTGAACGAGAACAAATGGCTGTTCAATTGACTGAAGATCAACATTCTCTCCTTCGGAGGTGTTAAATAGAAATACGTATAGCCTACAATTGCAATGTACTGAATTTGATAGTGTAGAAAAAACTTCATCCGTGTAGACTTGATTATGTCTCGCTACTATTTCGGTGTTATAGACAAATAGTAATGTTATGAATAAATCTACAAAAAACATTTTTTACACAAAAATTATTCCGTTGTGTTTAAAACTTAATTTATAATATATTTTTGTCTACATAATTATTTTATGTGTATACTCAGACAGGTTTGTGATTTAAAGGCTATTCAATATTTCAATAGTAGGTGGTAATATTTAATATACTTATTGAGTTACTTACAAACAGACTCAGAATAAAACCTTACCGGACATCATTGTGTTGCTCTCTGTTATTTCATCAAGATATAATTAATTATTTAAAAAAGCGGAAAAAGCTTATTTCCTGTAGATTGCTTCCTCTTGATTTGGCCTGCAATATCTAATAATGTTACACTTATACAAATAAGGAATTGATTTGATACGGTAATCTCTATATTATAACCACAGACTGAGATAAACCAATAAATTTACCAACCTAACTATATATCTATGTCTGGTAGGAGAGCCTGGGTGACCTGCATTTATTGTGTAACGCAAAACCCCTTCCCCATCTGTAACGTAAATGCTGACTGTGACACTTTTAGGTACCTCCTCCTCCCATCAACTGCACACGTAATATGTGCACGTTCCTGCACACGTAATATGTGCACGTTCCTTAAAGGCAAAATAACAAATGCGCATGCCCACTTCCTCTTCCATCGAAATGAGTTACCTCTAATTGACTCTAATTGTCAACTATCTTATCTGCGTAAAAAGTGTTCTGTTATGTGACAAGTGGTGGAATTTTTGCAATTATTTATAAATTCTGCTAATGGTTGCTGGACGCCTACCTTTCTAAATTTGCCAAAGTTTACTGGGAGCCTAGTTCTTTATATATACTTAAGTTTTATTAATTTGTATGTACAAACTAGGTATAACGACGCCGGAAGTAGTTTTCAATATGAAGCAACTGTCAATGTCATTGTCAAAAATAATAATGACTTCCGTGCAAATATAGGAAGTAGATTAATGGTATCCATTTCCTATCTGGTAATAAAACTGGATTTAGTGCTATTAGAATAAATGTTTACCTGTTCATCATTTTTATATATGCACTACTATTTTTTTTCTCACAAACTGATTTAATGAAGTTGGGCTTATATTTATATTTTTTGAACATATACTTTATTTTTATTTGCCAAAAAAATTGTACAAAGAATAAAAATGATGGAATGACGTATTAATACCTTAGTAACAATGTAAACATGGTTTTATCATTTAAACGTTTACAACCTAGGTACAATCATCGTTATTGAAATACTGATAATTGAATGATTAGCGAAAGACGACATTTTGTAATATGCGTAGTAATTGGATCAGCTATGTCGGCAAACTATAGACGTGGTGCTACTTTATATTGCCCCATGATTCCATTGTACCAGTTTGCACATTTTTTGTAGAATTACAATATTAGTACTAGGGCTACTAGAATTATTATAGTTATAATATATCTAAATAATCAATATTTGCTCAGTTATGCTATTATAATATTCCGTTGTTGAATTCAAGTTCAAAAGTCCATTTCTGTCCCAAATTACTTATTTAAGTCACCATCGCTCGTCTGTAGCCTACTACTCTTTTAATATTCCTCAGCAAATCATGCAAATGTAGTGTAGTTAAATATTCACGGCATTGTTTGGCCTACTGTACTTGTGTTCATTTCGAGAAATGAAGTGAAACATTAATAATAAACAAAGGTTAGACGAAGAATTCACGCAACAATCTTTAGCTGCTGCATGTAAGACGAATATTAAACACAAACTAAGCTAAAGATTAAGACTAAGCTAAATAATTAATAGCCTAGCTTTAGCTTCTGTTGGTATGGATGTCCGCGAGCTAAAGTAGGCTTCGGATTAATGTTAAAAGATTGAAATTCTTGGTAAATGTATATAACCTTATCATATCGTGCTCTTAGGATAAGAAATCATCTATTATGAATGTCATAATATAATATGTAATCTATTAAAATTTAAAGGACGGAGAAATAATTGATTACTATGTCCCACATATCGTTTGCTTAACAATAACAATGTGAAATATTAAATTGTGGCCGCTTCAAAGTAACAAACCATTTTGCATGACCACTACAAAATGTAACAAGCCACATTATTAAAAAAATTGGAAATTTTGGCGCCACAACTGGTAGCGGTTTAAAAAAACATTTTGGCCATTTTTTTAAATGAGGCTTGTCATGCAAAATGGTTTGTTACTTTGAAGCCGCCATGATAATTTGGTATGTCACATGTAATGTTAATCAGACGATATTATTCTACTTTTAAGTCACAATTTCTAGGTTGTATTTAAGCCTGCGAAAGTATAATATATTATTATATCAACGCTATCATTAGACCACAGTGCAGGTAGGAAATTTCTGATGAGTATAACACACACTACGTAATGCAATACGAAGTTGGTGAATAAAAATCACGGATGCATTACTGCCTTAATAATTTCAACTTCGTAAACTACAAAATATTTTAAGTAATAGCAGCAGGCTTTGTCAACCTTGAAATTATCTTGAATCTTGCTCTAAATAAAAGTGGAACTTTTCTCCCCTCTTTGAAAACTAATTTTTATAGTCATATTTTGTACATCTTTCAATATGATTCAAGTGAAAATGAATCAAATGTTTTGGATACTCTCATTCACTGGATTTTGTTTCAGCTGGAAATTGAAAGACGTTGCGAATTTAGAAAAAGATTGTTACGTCAATCTTATTTTCCAGGAAAACTCTTTTACTCCAACCTGGGAGGTTTCTTTGAAAAATCAATTGCAAGAAATTGATATTCCTTTCGCATTTACAAATCTGAAAACCATTGGAAAAGTAAGATGTCCTTTATGGGCCACAAAAAATATTTATCTTCATATAAGCTGCGATGCTGCTAAAGACGATGAACGCTTATATACTACTTCCCCAAGACCTTTAAGTCGTTTTGTTTGTATAACACATATACTAGTCAACTTCCATCCAGCAGAAATTAATGAAATCCTGCAAATTAATTACATCAGTGAAACGATTTTGAAACAAGACGAATATATAATTGAATTTAACAAGAATCAAAATCACATTAATAGTTACAATTTTGAAGAACATACTTCTGTTTATGTTCTCGTGATAAATAGCATTTTAGAGTTAGCCAAATCAGGTCACAACTTCCTTATTGCCAACCAAGTTACAATGATCAAAGAAGAGGGCCATGGCAGTTTCGATGTTACAAATGTATATCGTCTATTCTACTTTAAACCGTGGTTTATATTGTCTTTGGAGGATAATGAAGATCGCTTTGTGTATTTTATTTGTCCACATGTAGTATCAAAATATTTTGACGTTTTTCAATATACTATTATCCCTATGTGTAAACTTAACAATTGTTTCAACCAATCGCCCCGTCAACTGGCGACAAAAACTTTCCTTACAAAAAGCAATATTCTACAAACAGCCCGTTTGCAAATTTATAATGGTGATCATTGGAATAGAAGAAACAAGGTATTCAAAATTAAACCCCAACATCAGAAAATGTCATTTAGAAATGACTATTTTGAAGAAGAGGTAATTGCAGCCATTCCAATATCTTCAATGATGTTTCAAAGCTTTCCAAATATTACTTTTAGGATTGTTTATCAAAGGGATGACAGTTTATATAATATTATAGATTTTAAGTTCCAAATGCAGTCTGATTGGGAGTATGGTGGACCTCACTACACAATAGTTCCAACAATGGAAGATTCAATTAATTTTATTTCCTGTGTCGTTTTGGAAGACGAGAGTCTCTCTTTCTATGGATACATCAGACCCTTTCACTTCTATGCATGGATAGGGCTTTTGAGTTCAGTCGTTCTAGTAACTGTTTTTGTTCATGGCGTATTGATTTATAAAAATATCAACAATAGTCCATTTATTCTGATTTGCTGGGCGTATATATTAGAAGTCAGTTATCCGTTATCTACACAAGCTAATAAAACTTTTTGGATCAAATTGGTAATTGGTCCGTTGATGCTAATGACTATTGTATTGACAAACGGGTACAAGAGAATTGTCATTACGGATTTAGTGGAGCCACGACCAGTGAAACAAATTGAATCGATGGAACATTTACTTAATTTAACTAGTATTAAAACTCTTGGTGAGATGAAGGGACACAGTGAATACGATCCATTGTCGTTTACCTCAAGGATGAAACGTTTATTAAGGAATGTGCAATCTGGTATCTGCCAACAATTAGGAAGGAGGGACTGTAATGATATTTTAAGAGGAAATATATCCCAAGTGGACCAAGATAGATATATTGAATTAATTAACAACTATGACAATGGATCAATGGTGAAGCCAGAATTTAAACTGCTTATATTCTTCAAATGGATTCTCTGGAACAAACAGATTATCAGCGACAAAAGGTCACATTTTATAAACGCAATTAACAATAGGATTCGATTTCCTGTTGGAATATTTAACACTAGTCCTCAAAAGTGGATTTCGCAGTGTAATAACTCTGCATTCATTATCAGAAGTTCACGTTTGCATCGAACTTTTGACGACTCTCATTGGAATCCACTCAGAGGAGGAGTTAAACCAGTCAAGACATTATATCAAGGAAATGGAGATAATCCTACTATGACTATGACCGTTCGCACTATACTTTTTTAAATAGAAATATTCCCTTGTTCACTTCATTTCTGAGAGGAAAGCTCTTTAGTGTTATTCATTCGGGACTTTTCCAAAGATGGTTAGATCATTTCAAGTATCGTAATTATACAAGATGTAGATCATGTTGGGACAGACGTCCTCCTCGACCTTTAACTTTATATAATTCAAATATTGTCACAATATTTTACATTACTTTAAGCATTTCTTCTACTTTTGCTGTTGTATTTTTTTGGGACATACGTAACATTTTGAAAACCAAAATGATACAGTTTTACTACTTTAGTGTCAACTATGTGCAAACAAAAACTCATATTGCTTTCGAGTTCATTCACAATTTATTTGTGAGAACTCGAACTCCAGTTCAAATTTTTGAGTAATTCCTCTGAATTGATACACTTTACCAAGAAATATCAAAAATTATTATTGCTGAACATATAGAGTATAGTGATGCTCATAATATTTTATCATAATAGTAGTTCATAATTCAATGATACCAATGATATTAACAAGTTAAATTTATTTAGTAGTAAGCATAATTATCAGATGTTGGATATAAAGTTAATGTTTCCGATGAGTGTTATTATTTATACTAACGCATATCTTTATGTTGTTCATTGATGTAAACTATTTATAAACGTCCGCTTTAAGTGTAAACAATACATTATTATACTGGATATATAAACTAGGTAATATAACTAATGAAATCAGTCAGAGAACTCAATTGATATCTTCTAACTCTCTACTATGAATTCTACTACGGCTCATTCATCGTTCCAGATCATCATATAACTCTGCTTTCGCAGGTTACCTTTCTTGGCTCACTTGATGCACCTGGTCTAATGGTTTCATCGTTTAGTTATAAAATTTATTACTCCTGTTGGGGAACGAATTATCTACCCGATAACCGTACCAACGGCTGCATCTAAAAAACTATGACGAGTTTACTAATAATTGAAAGATGGTAAAGTTTATGTAGTATTTTGGAGTTAGTCAAGTTCTTATGGATCACTATATTGTATAAGCTGCCAAAATGACCAGTAGAATTTCGATCTAAAATTATGTCCAATAAAGTGACTGGTGACTCTCAAACCAAAGTGAATTTTGACAACTAACATTTACTCAATTTAAATGTGTTAACACAATGTCAAAATCTCATATCTATCAAATCAATCAATCAAATCTGAATAATTACATTACAAAATTATGGGGCCTAATTATTAACCAATTCATTCTCCCCAAGCCAATCTGAGAGCACACTTCTTCGTACGTTAAATCGTACCTCCACTGACTCCAAAACGCAGTTACCTAAAATCACACTAGGTTTCGCACACAGTCACATTTTATAATACATAGCAAATGATTCAGCATAAAACATGAAATAAATATAACAAACATAAATTATAAGGTCACAATCACCATTTTCTCCCACCTTTCTTTTGTGGGAGCAAAAGAAAACAAAACAAATAAAACTTTAAAATCAATAGTCTAATCTTGATATCTCTTAGGAATTTTTATGAAACGTCCGAGCCTCGTCATAACTTTAGGCGTTCTTTCAGGAAAATTGTTGTCGGAGACTACCTCCCACCACAAAAATCGCAGGTAATCCCGATCATCTTCTTTAATTGCAATCATCAGAAAGGCCTTTCTTATATCCGAAGTCACTCCAATTTTCCCTTCTCGAAATCGCATCATGATAGAAGGTATGACATCTAAAAGATTGGGTCCTTTCTCCAGGCAGTCGTTAAGAGACGGATTACGTCCAGACTTACACGAGGCATCGAAGACGGGTCTTATCGGAGTAGTTGCACTTTCTGGTTTGAAAACTGCCCTATGTGGTAAATAGTGGCCAGAATTTCCTATTTCACTCTCCGGAACCTCCTCAATAATGCCCTCCTGTAACCATGTTAGAAAAATATTGTCATAATCATTATACTTATTTAATGAAATCAATTTTGCTGTTGTTGAGTTCAGCCTCTTCTCCGCAATATTTCTATTATTTGGAATCTTTTGTTTTCCATCAATCCAGGGCAGACACACAGTATAACGTCCATCATCAGACTGCGACACCGTTTCCAGGAAATGATCTTTCACAGCCTGCTCCTTTTCTTCTTTGGACTTAATTTCCCCTGAATCGCGAATTCCAATTGTTTCCAAATTCCACAGCTGTTCCACTGATGCGTCTAAACCTTGCATAGCTGTAACAGTCATTGACACACTTGATGATTCATCATTGAATCTAGTCGGCGACTTTCCCATCAGTGTCCATCCAATGTATGTTTCAATAGCAACCAGACCATCTTGAATTTGCTCCATTTTTCCAGTAAGAAGATTAGCGAGATCTTTTGCCCCAATCAGAAGTTCGATCCTAGAATTTCCTGCAGCCAGATCACTGATAAAAATTCTTTTTTCCTTTAATCTCTGCATCCAGGGACCCTTTTGAATCTTTGGCAGATCACCACATATCTCATCTTTATCAAGAGCTTCAATACTTAACACTCCACCCGCACAGTTAACTAACTTAACTTGATGCCTTTTGTGGGTCTTCGTATCCACTTGAACTCCCCCGAATAAAGTATGTCGTATTCTTTCTTCTCCTATTTTTGGCAATCCAATCTCCTCAGCAACTTCTTTACTTATGTAGGATCTTTGGGAGCCATCATCTAGAATTGCTCTTATTGTTTTCTTCCCCTTGTTGCCGACAACAGTCACCATCAAAATCTTCAGCACGGTTTCAGCAGAACAAGCGAGATTATTAGCCAAACTAGCAATTCCACCTAGCGGAGACTGACCTTCATTAGACACACCTTTCTCCTTATGGCACGGTAGTTCAGGACACATTACGAGAAAATGCCTCCTAGTACAAAACTGACACTTAACAGTACATTTACATGACTGTGAAAAATGTTTTGAACTGAAGCAAATAAAACAAACCTTTTTCTGTTTGATCAAATTCTTTTTGACAACTAAAGTTAGCGTTTGAGCTTTCCAGCAGTCTTTGCTCTCGTGGTTCTTGTCACAAAATACACATTTTGCTCTATCTCCAACAAATAGACCAGCAACCGTAGGAACATTTTCATCCCCTTCCCTTTTCTGCTTTGCTGAGACTTTCGTTTTTGACTGATATGTTGGTCCATTGGTTACGTACGACAAGCGCTCCTCACCTTTCACCTCTTGACGTAAAAACTTCATCAGCTGATCTAGTCTCTCATCTGCCGGCTTATCTTCATTTCCTTCTCCATAACCGGAAATGGGACTTCGCTGCCACACTCTAATTACGTCCATAGGCAAACTTGACTCTACCATGGGGTAGAGAAAAATAGCACTTGTGTTTGTAGATACACCCAAGGTTTCCAATGCCCTCAAATGTGATTCCAGTTCGTCGTACATATTACATAAAGACGATGACTTAGCCAGGTCGGTGTTGACAAACTTCAATAATTCCCGAACGTAAAACTCCGACAGTAACACTTTGTCTCCAAACCTATCTTTCAGCGCTGCGATGACCTTTGGGTAATTGGCAGCCGTCTGTGGATAACTATTCACCAGTTTACTTGCCCTCGTCCCTTCTGTCACGGCCTGCGACAGGTACTGAAATTTGTCACTGTCGTGCAGTTTCATCGTCGTGGACCTTTTCAAACTGTGACCAAAAACTAAGCCAATTCTTTAATTCTCCATAAAACTTTTTGATTTCAATCTTTGGAAATTTATATGCACGTTTCTGATTTAAACCTGATACAGCTGATCCGAAATCACTTGGCGTAGGACTTGTGGGTCGCACAACTGTTTTTCCAAGAACTTCATTAATATTCAAAAGAGATTCCTTAATTTTGTCTTTGTAATGCTCGATGGCCAGACTTTCAGCTTCATAATCATCTTCTGAACAGTCTTCATCTAAAAGTAGATCCAAAATTTTACGGTCAAGTTCCTCCAGTTCCAACGCCTTCTCTTCCAATTTCTTCAATTTCAGACGAAGGACTTTATTATTGGCAGGTACGGTCGTCAGTTCCGCTTCTACTTCGTTAATTGTTTTGGTAATGGAACTACGCACCGGGGCACGAGCTTTCCTTAGCCGATCCATTTCAAAAAATACAGTTCTCAATTAAAAGTTAACTTGTCAGTAAAAACTGATAAATTTCGTCAATTCGATCACTGATTAAACACTGATCACGTCGGGGTCACCATTAGATGTTGGGGAACGAATTATCTACCCGATAACCGTACCAACGGCTGCATCTAAAAAACTATGACGAGTTTACTAATAATTGAAAGATGGTAAAGTTTATGTAGTATTTTGGAGTTAGTCAAGTTCTTATGGATCACTATATTGTATAAACTGCCAAAATGACCTGTAGAATTTCGATCTAAAATTATGTCCAATAAAGTGACTGGTGACTCTCAAACCAAAGTGAATTTTGACAACTAACATTTACTCAATTTAAATGTGTTAACACAATGTCAAAATCTCTTAATTCCAATAATTAAATTACAAAATTATGGGGCCTAATTATTAACCAATTCAGTCTCCCCAAGCCAATCTGAGAGCACACTTCTTCGTACGTTAAATCGTACCTCCACTGACTCCAAAACGCAGTTACCTAAAATGACACTAGGTTTCGCACACAGTCACATTTTATAATACATAGCAAATGATTCAGCATAAAACATGAAATAAATATAACAAACATAAATTATAAGGTCACAATCAACAACTCCCATATGATATTGCATGAGTTTTTAAGTCAATAACTGATTTATAAGTATTTATTATAATGAATGAATAATGATAAAGAAAGTAAAAATAAAATCTGAATCAGTAGACATTAGTACTAAATACTAAGTCATTTATTGCTTTCTAACCCATTAATAACGCTTTTTTCTGCAATGGCAGATAAGGAAATGTGGGGCCCTATCCAGTTTTAACAGATTTACAGTGGGACTTAACACTACTAATCTTCCTTTCTAAGACGATAACGAACATAATAATTATTCAGTTTTACTGGTAGCTTATTGTCCAGATAAGCATTTCAAAATCTCACATTTCATGCCTTTGGAATTGTTGTTCTACTGCATATTATTATCAATAATGTGTGTTTTCTATTAAATTTAGATATAATTATACTCCCCACACAATAGACTTTCTTTGGAGGATGCTTCATGGATGAATTTTTAAAAATAAAACACCCTTTCCTATCAGCGAATGGGCGGTAATCGAATCGATTTAATGGATCGGCTAAAGACATGAAATTGGTCAACCCAAAAAGAAGCAAGGAATGAGCCCCCAACACCAGGCGGCCAGACTAAAAGGGCCCCTGCTAGTTTGGAGCGCCCCTCCAGCCCACCAGTTAGGTTTGTAGGGTTTGTAGTTGTTTGTTAAGAACCCAGTAAACCCAAGGTTTTTTAAGTGAAACGGGATGAGTTAAGACTCCAACCCATAAAAAACCATAATCCTGGTAGAGTGTGGGCCATAGATGTAAACATCCCATCCATTGCGGGATGATTATCCACAACTTTATGATGTGCGGGCTTCATCCGAGGATGCCACCTAACAAACGGACGAACAACAAAAGAAAATTACTTTTTCACATTTCATTCTATGACAAACAAGAAAGTAAAAAAGAATCAAATCGTTTGGGCGATTTGAGTATTCGGTGTATAAGTGGAGAACCTGTCCTATAAAATCAAATACTGCAGCTTTTCGGATGGCTTTAAACCAATATTAATCTGAAAAATGTGAAAGATATGAGGTACGAGAATTTTTTATGGTACTGCATGTAAATTATGTAATCTGAAAACATATGGTAAGTATTAGTTTGACAGTGACATTTCACTAGTAAAAGTTTTTATTTTTATTAATTTTGAAAAACCATTCAACATTCATTATTTTTCCATTATAATAATTACTTATCAGCTACATAAAATCTAACTTACATTAAAGCTAGCTTTCATTAAAAGTTTGGACGGGGGTTCGGGTTGTTACAAATAAATGGTGGATGAATTGCAAAGCAGTATGAGTTTTTGCATGCGCATAATTATAAACTCTGCAGAAATACGTCGGTTTTCGTTTAATTAAAATATGACTATTCTTAATAAATGTTATGGGGAAAACGAATAAATGGTGGAAAATTTTGTCACAAATGTTCGTGTTATGTAATGATAAAATTAGAAAGAGGACTCTACTACGGCATTTTAAAAGAGTCTTAATGCTAAAGTGGTAAAACTGAACCATTTTGTTTTTCAAAATGTTTCGTATGTCCCAAACAAATACAACAGCAAAAGTAGAAGAAATGCTTAAAGTAATGTAAAATATTGTGACAATATTTGAATTATATAATGTTAAAGGTCGAGGAGGACGTCTGTCCCAACATGATCTACATCTTGTATAATTACGGTACTTGAAATGGTCTAACCATCTTTGGAAAAGTCCTGAATGAATCACACTAAATAGCTTTCCTCTCAGAAATGTACTGAACAGGAGAATTTCTTTATTAAAAAAAGAAGTGTGTACGGTCACAGTCATAGTAGGATTTTTTCCGTTTCCTTGATATAATGTCTTGGCTGGTTTAACTCCCCCTTTGAGCGGATTCCAGTTAGAATCGTCAAAAGTTCGATGCAAACGTGAACTTCTGATAATGAATGCAGTGTTATTACACTCCGAAATCCACTTTTGAATACTGTTGTTACCTAGTCCAAGTGGAAACCGAATCTTACTGATAATAGCGTTTATAAAGTTTAACGTTTTGTCGCTTATAGTCTCTTCTTTCAAAATAATCCATTTAAACAATTTAATCAATTTAAAATATAGATTTACTATGGATCCATTGCCATAGTTGTTAATTAGTTCAATATACCGATATTGATCCACTTCGGATATCTTTCCTCTTAAAATATCATTACAGTTACGGTTTCCTAATTGTTGGCAGACATTCCATTGCTCATTCCTTAATATGCGTTTCATCTTTGAGGTAAACGACAATGGATCGTATTCACTGTGTCCATTCATCTCACCAAGAGCTTTAATACTAGTTAAATTAAGCAAATGTTCAATAGACTCAATTTGTTTAACTGGTCGTGGCTCTACTAAATCCGTAATGACAATTCCCTTGTACCCATTTGTCAATACAATAGTCATTAGCATCAACGGACCAATTATCAATTTGACCCAAAAGGTTTTATTAGCTTGTATAGATAACGGATAACTGACTTCCAATATATACGCCCAGCAAATCAGAATAAATGGACTATTGTTGATATTTTTATAAATCATTACGGCATGGACGAAAACAGTTACTAGAACGACTGAAATCAAAATCCCAATCCATGCGTAGAATTGAAAAGGTCGGATGTATCCATAGAAAGAGAGACTCTCGTCTTCCAAAACGACACAGGAAATAAAATTGATGGAATCTTCCATTGTTGGAATTGTTATGTAGTTAGGTCCAGTATAATATGAGGTCCTTACACACTGCATTTGGAAATTGAAATCTATAACATTTTTTAAAGCGTAATTGTCCTCATAAACAATCCTAAAAGTAATATTTGGAAATCTTTGAAACATCATTGAAACAATTGGCACGGCTGCAATTACACCTTCTTCGAAATAGTCATTTCTAAATGACATTTTCTGATGTTTTGGCTTAATTTTGAATATCTTGCTTCTTCTATTCCAATGTTCACCATTATAAATTTGCAAACGGGTTGTTTGTGGAATATTGCTTTTTGCAAGGAAAGTTTTTGTCGCTTGTTGCCGTAGGGATTGGTCTAGACAATGGTTAAGTTTGCACATAGGGACAACACTATATTCAAGAACGTCCAATAAATCTGATACTGCATTTGGACAAATAAAATACACAAAAGGGTCATCATCATTCTCCAAAGACAATATAAACCACGATTTAAGGTGGAATAGACGATATACATTTGTAGCATCGAAACTGCCATAGTTGTCTTCTATGATTCCTGCAGCTTGGTTACCAATAAGAAAGTTGTGACCCAATTTGGCCAACTCTAAAACGCCATTTCTCAGGAAAACATAAACAGATGAATGTTCTTCAAAATTATAACTATTAATATCATTCGGCTCAAATTGATTGTCATATTTGCCTGTTTTAGAAAAGGTTTCACTAATATAGTTAATTTGCAAAATTTCATTAATTTCTGCTGGATTGAAATTTACTACTATATGTGCTATGCAAACAAAACGACTTAAAGGTTTTGGCGAGGAAGTATACAAGGGCGTCTTGTATTTAGTAGCTGTGCACGACCGCTCACGAATGTTATTCACAATGGCCCATAGATTGCACTCTACTTTTCTGATGGCTTTCAGATTTGTAAATGCGAAAGGAATATCGATTTCTTTCAATTGATCATTCAAAGAAACTTCCCAGGTTGGAGTAAAAGAATTTTCTGTGAAAATAAGATTGACGTAACAATCTTTTTCTAAATTCGCAACATCTTGCAATTTCCAACAGAAACAAAATACGGTGAAGGAAAGTATCCACAACATTTGATTCATTTTCAATTCTATCATATTGAATGATGGATAAAATGTCATTTACGGTGAAGAAATTTAGTTTTAGAAGATTGAAGAGTAGTTTCCTTTTTATTCAAACAAGAAGATAGGCAAAGCCTGCCGTTGTTAATTTACAAATGTTGTAGTCTATGAAGTTGAAATTATCAAATATCCGGGATTTTTTTATCTCAAATGCATATCGTACTGCAGTTTGTGTTACGCTAAACCAAAATTTCTTACATTTGCTATTTGTAGTGACTTAACAATTGCTTTGGTATACAATATTCTTTTGTGGGCCTGGCAACAACAGCCAAGATAGTATATCATTAAAAGTGGAATTTGTGGGATTAATCAATTATCTTCTCCGTCGTTTAAATTTTAATAGGTTACATATATAATATTCATATTACTTTTATTATTCCTTATCCAAAGAGCACGATATGATAAGGTTATATACTTTTACCAAGAATATTAATCTTTTTAGTTTAATCCGAATCCTACTGTTGAGACTAGTTTAGCCATAGAGAAATATTACGATTATCATTGAAAATTTGATTATGTTATGCTCATGCGTGAGATTTATTATATTTATGAGGGAAGAGAAAATCTGTTCCCAAATCAGTTCTGCTTAAATTTGTCTGTGTATCGTGTGTCAATATTTCCTGTCGAAAATATAAATTAATTTTCAGTTATTTTGCAGTAGTAATTTGCCAGTGTTTACGACAATTACTTACTGCATTCATCTGTTCTATAAAATAATCAAAAATAAGAGGCAAAAATAGGTACATAAATACCAATTTTACACACACACACCTAGCAGAGGCTCAACCATTTTCCCTATCTTGGACACTCCAATTTCAGGGAAACAAATTGTCAATCCTCAACCCACACATTTCTACATGGTCCTAATCGAGCCAGATATAATATCTGAATCTTTTCAGTGTTTTTATTGTGTTGAGGATTATTCAAAAAATTGTGAAACTTGACTGTCTGTGCCTGTGCATCTGGTGTCATCCGTCTGTCAAGCCTTTCTGGTCTCTCGTCTGTCAAGCCTTTCTGGTCTCTCGTCTGTCAAGCCTTTCTGGTCTCTCGTCTGTCAAGCTTTTCTGGTCTCTCGTCTGTCAAGCATTTCTGGTCTCTCGTCTGTCAAGATTTTCTGGACCTGGAGGAAGGAGCCGAGGTGAAAGTCTCAAGTCGTTTATCCTCCATCTTGTCGTCCCTCAAGTCACCGGTTAGCTGTCAACATTTGTCAAGATATTCCTTGGCAACAAAAATTTGGATTAGCTGTTTCTTTGGATTAGCTGTTTCTTTGGATTGGCTGTTTCTTTGGATTATCTGTTTCTTTGGATTAGCTGTTTCTTTGGATTAGCTGTTTCTTTGGATTGGCTGTTTCTTTGGATTAGCTGTTTCTTTGGATTAGCTGTTTCTTTGGATTAGCTGTTTCTTGAAAAATACGTCGTGGGATCTTGTTCCGGTAGGGTAAGTTGACCAAATTAAAATTAAAATCAAAGTAAAAGCATTACGTTTTTAAATTTGGTCGACCCATACTAATCAAAAAATCAAGTTTCTTTTCCTGTGACAATTGCAAGCAAGAAAAGTCAAGAGAAGAATTCTCAAACAAAATTGAAAATGGACGTCGTTTTGCGAAACTTGCGTGCCCTAAAATCAGATGTTCGTCGCATCGAAAATGCTGTAGCTGCCTATGATGTAACAAATCCTTTTCAAAAATCGAAGATTGAATCTTTGGAAAAGGAAAATCAACAATTGAAGCAAGAAGCAAAGAATCTTTTGCGAAAATGCAGTGCCGAAGCCACAAATGATGCCGAATTCGACGCAAAAGAGCCAGAATTTGTTACAATACAAGAAAAGCTGCAGAATGCAGCAGAAAAATTATCTGAAATGAAAGCTACCTTTGCTACTACTACAGTTGCAGAAAAATCAGTAGGAAGTGATGAAATTAAACTGCCTAAACTTGAAATGCCAAAATTCAGCGGAGATTCCCAGGATTGGCTCAGTTTTCAAGATTTGTTTATGGCTTCAGTCCATAAAAATAAGAAACTTTCTGGAGCTCAAAAACTCCAGTATCTGAAAGGACTGCTAAAGGATGAACCTGCAAAATTACTACATCACATCCCAATCACCGATCTCAACTATGATCAAGCCTGGAGTTTGCTAAAATCCAGATATGAAAATAGAAGAGAGATAATAAAGTCACATTTGGATCGTCTTTTATCTCTCCCTACTCTTCAACAGGAGAATCCTGTCAATTTAAGAAAAATCGGCGATGCCACCAACGAATGCGTTCAAGCTTTGGACATATTGAAAATAAATCCTGAACAAGCAAGGGATTCCATAATCATCCACATGATAACAAAAAAGCTCGACGGGGGAACAAGACTGGAATGGGAAAAATCTCAGAAGCCGAACTCCCTCCCCACAATTAAAGAATTTACTGAATTCATCGTTCAACATGCAAGAGTTACTGCTGCAGCTAATATTAAAACGAAGAATATTACTGTTAGCATTTCAAGAGAAAATAGTGAAAGCCAATTCACTTCAACTGTGCACTATGGCACGAAAAATGAAGAAACAGCAAATTGTCAACTTTGTCAAAAATATAAACATTATCTTAACCAATGTGATGAATTCAAGATCTTGTCAAGAGAAGACAAAGTGGAATATCTGAAGAATAGCAATCGTTGTTTCAATTGTTTAGAAATTGGACACAGAAGTTCGGAGTGTAAATCAAAATACAACTGTAGAACTTGTCAAGATCGACATCATACATCGATCCATTTCATCAAAGAAAACTTTGAACAGAAAAATACTGACGATTTTCAAAAAGATGAAGATAATGCAAAAAGAGAAGAACATCCATCTGCTAGTCTTTTGAGCAGTCACCTTGGAAGGCAGCGGGGACGTCGACATACTTTGCTAGCTACAGCTCTCATCAAAGTTGTTAATAAGAATGAAACTTTTATCTGTCGTGCCCTACTTGATAATGGATCACAGACAAGTTTCATTACAAAGGAATGTGCTAACCGACTAGGATTGAAGCAAAAATCCGTCAACCTCCTAATTTCTGGATTAGGAGGAACTCAAGTGGATACTGTCAACACAGAAGTAAATCTGATGTTCAGCTCAACTTACAATTCAGACAAGATATTTTCAGTTGATGCCATCATCATGAAAAATATAACAGAAAAACAACCATCAAATCAAATAGACTACAGTTCATGGAATCACATTCAAGAATTACAATTAGCAGATCCAAAATTCCATGAGCCTGGCAACATCGATATATTACTTGGCGGAGATGTTTTTGAAGATCTCGTGAAAACAAAGAAACGAAAAGGTCCTGAGGGAACACCATACGCTCGAGATTCAGTTTTGGGTTGGATTCTACTTGGCTCCTATGAACAAAACTTCCGAATTCAAAAATTGTGCATTCATCATGCAGCGTTCCAGGTCCAAGAAACCAAAAGTGAACTGAAAGATTTGTCATCGACTAGGATGACCGAAGATTCTATGATGTGGAATGTCGTACGAGTTCAAAGGAATAATGATCAACGGCCCAAGGTGAAGTGCATAATCGAACGATACCTACCATGGAATGATGATCGATTACCCCACCAAATGTGGAAAATGAAGCGGAAATCCAGAAATGCTAACTCTACGAAAATATTATGATGTTTATAATATATGAAATAATTTGTATAATATTAATTTTAAATTGAAATAGGGTATTTCAAAGTTAAACCCCGGAGAATGTTGAGACTAGTTTAGCCATAGAGAAATATTACGATTATCATTGAAAATTTGATTATGTTATGCTCATGCGTGAGATTTATTATATTTATGAGGGAAGAGAAAATCTGTTCCCAAATCAGTTCTGCTTAAATTTGTCTGTGTATCGTGTGTCAATATTTCCTGTCGAAAATATAAATTAATTTTCAGTTATTTTGCAGTAGTAATTTGCCAGTGTTTACGACAATTACTTACTGCATTCATCTGTTCTATAAAATAATCAAAAATAAGAGGCAAAAATAGGTACATAAATACCAATTTTACACACACACACCTAGCAGAGGCTCAACCATTTTCCCTATCTTGGACACTCCAATTTCAGGGAAACAAATTGTCAATCCTCAACCCACACATTTCTACACCTACCTTTAGCACGCGGATACCCATATTACCCATGCCAAAAGTTATGCTGTATTAATAATTTATGATTTGAAATTTAGTTTGAAGCAAACAAAGTTTCTCTCAAAAGATATACAAACAAGACAAAGAAATAAATAGCGATTTAACTCTTCATTTCAAGCCCGATGAGTTTAATATATTCACATTGCATGCAGAAACTTTTAGATTTTTGTATCAATTTCTTCGTGCTAACCTTGTTCAGTTCATTAATGTTTTATTTCATTTCTTCAAATGAACACAAGGATAGGAGGCCAAGCAATAAAGTGAATATTTAAGTACTACATTTGCTTGATTAGCTGAGGAATATTAGAACAGTACTAAACTACGGACGGGCGATGGTGGCTTTAATAAGTAATTTGGCACAAAAAAGATAAGGTGTCAACGAATTTTTTGTGGCACTTGTACATTGTGTAATCTGAAATCTTAGTACTAATTTGAAAGTTAAATTTTACTAAAAGAATCATTTTTTAAATCATTCAACATTTATTATTTATTCATTATAACGATTAGTTATCAGCTATTATATCATAAGGCAATAACAAATTTTACAATTTTAGCATTTTTCTGTTAAATTATTTTAATTCAGATGAATCACTCTAAAATTTGGACGGGAGTTCGAGTTTTCACAAATAAATGGTGAATGAATTGCAAAGCAGTATGAGTTTTTGTTTGCACGTAATTATAAACTCTGCAGAAATATAATGTTGCTTTCCCTTTTATACTAATAGGAATTTTATAAATAAATGTTACGGGGATAACGAATAAATGGTGAACAATTTTGTCACAAATGTTCTTGTTATGTAAAGGTAAAATTAGAAAGAGAATTCTATTACGGCAATTCAAAATAGTCTTAACACTCAAGTGGTAAAACTGTATCATTTTGTTTTTCAAAATGTTTCGTATGTCCCAAAAAAATACAACAGCAAAAGTGGAAGAAATGCTTAAACTAATGTAAAATATTGTGACAATATTTGAATTATGTAAAGTTAATGGTCGAGGAGGACGTCTGTCCCAACATGATCCACATCTTGTGTAATTACGATACTTGAAATGGTCTAACCATCTTTGGAAAAGTCCCGAATGAATCACACTAAATAGCTTTCCTCTCAGAAATGTACTGAACAAGAGAATTTCTTTATTCAAAAAAGAAGTACAAACGGTCATAGTCATAGTAGGATTTTCTCCGTTTCCTTGATATAATGTCTTAACTGGTTTAACTCCCCCTCTGAGTGGATTCCAATGAGAGTCGTCAAAAGTTCGATGCAAACGAGAACTTCTGATAATGAATGCAGAGTTATTACACTCCGAAATCCACTTTTGAATACTGTTGTTACCTAGTCCAAGTGGAAATCGAATCTTATTGCTAATACCGTTTATAAATTTTAAATTTTCGTTGCTGATGGTGTTTTTAGCCCAGAGAATCCATCTAAACAATTGATTGAGTTTAAATTTTGTTTTTACCATGGATCCATTGTTATAGTTGTTCATTAAATTAATGTACTTATCTTGATCCGCTTGGGATACATTTCCTCTTAAAATATCATTACAGTTACGCTTTCCTAATTGTTGGCAGACATTCCATTGCTCATTCCTTAATATACGTTTCATCTTTAAGGTAAACGACAATGGATCGTATTCACTGTGTGCATTCATCTCACCAAGAGCTTTAATACTAGTTAAATTAAGCAAATGTTCAATAGATTCAATTTGTTTCACTGGTCGTGGCTCCACTAAATCCGTAATGACAATTCCCTTGTACCCGTTTGTCAGTACAATAAACATTAGCAACAACGGACCAATTACCAATTTGATCCAAAGAGTTTTATTAGCTTCTGTAGATAATGAATAACTGACTTCTAATATATACGCCCAGCAAATCAGAACAAATGGACTATTGTTGATATTTTTATAAATCACAACGGCATGGACGAAAACAGTTACTAGAACGACTGAAATCAAAATCCCAATCCATGCATAGAATTGAAAGGGTCGGATGTATCCATAGAAAGAGAGACTCTCGTCTTCCAAAACGACACAGGAAATAAAATTGATTGAATCTTCCGTTGTTGGAATTATTATGTAGTTTGGTCCACCATTCTCCCATTCAGAATAATCTGGGGTACTCATAGACTGCATTTGGAAATAGAAATCTATGGCATTTTTTAAATTGTAGTGTCTCTGATAATAAGCAATTATAAAAGTAATATTTGGAAAGCTTTGAAACATCATTGAAACAATTGGAATGGCTGAAATTGCATCTTCCTCAAAATTGTCATTTCTAAATGACATTTTCAGATGATTTGGTTTAAGTTTGAATTCTTTACTTCTTCTACTCCAATGATCACCATCGTGAATTAGCAAACTGGTGGTTTGTGGAATATTGCTTTTTGCAAGGAAATATTTTGTCGCCAGTTGACGTAGCGACAGTGATTGGTCGACACAATGGTTAATTTTGCACATAGGGATAATAGTATATTCAAAAACGTTCAAATCTTTTGATACTACATGTGGACAAATGAAATACACAAAATGGTCATCATCATTCTCCAAAGACAATATAAACCACGATTTAAGGAAGAATAGACGATATACGTTTGTAACATCGAAACTGCCGTGGCCACCATCTTCTATCATTATAACTTGATTGGCAATAAGGAAGTTGTAACCTGATTTGGCCAACTCTAAAATGCTATTTCTCAGGAATACATAAACAGATGAATGTTCTTCAAATTTGTAACTATTAATATAATTCGGTTTAAATTGATTTTCATATTTGCCTGCTTTAGAAAAAGTTTCACTGATGTAATTAATCTGCAAAATTTCATTAATTTCGGCTGGATTGAAATTGACTAATATATGTGATATGCAATTAAAACGACTTAAAGGATTTGGGGAAGAAGTAAATAAGGTTTTCTTGTATTTATCAGCCAAGCAGGTCAGCTTATGAAGGTTAGCCACAATGGTCCATAGAGTACACTCTACTTTTCTGATTGCTTTCATATTTGTAAATGCGAAAGGAATATCAATTTCTTTCAATTGATTATTCAAAGAAACTTCCCAAGTCGGAGTAAACGAGTTTTCCTGGAAAATAAGATTGACGTAACAATATTCTTCTAAATTCGCAACGTCTTTCAATTTCCAACAGGAACAAAATCCAGTGAAGGAGAGTATCCACAACATTTGATTCATTTTTAGCTCTATCATATTGAATGATGTACAAAATATTATTTACGGTGAGGAAATTTAGTTTTAGAAGATAGAAGAAAGGTTTCACTTTTATTTAAACAAGAAGATTTCAAAATTGACAAAGCCCGCTGTTGTTAATTTAAAAATGTTGTAGCCTATGAGGTTGAAATTATCAAATATCTGGGATTTTTGATCTCCAATGCATATATCGCACTGCAGTGTGAGTTAAACTTAACCGAGATTTACTAACTTAACAATTGACTTGATATACAATATTCTTTTGTGGGCCTGGGAACAACAGCCAAGATAGTGTATCATTAATAGTGGAATTTGTGGGATTAATCAATTATCTTCTCCGTCGTTTAAATTTTAATAGGTTACATAATATTCATGTTATATTTAGTATTCCTTATCCAAAGAGCACGATATGATAAGGTTATATACTTTTACCAAGAATTTTAATCTTTTAAGATTAATCCGAATCCCACCTTTAGCACGCGGACATCCATGCCAAAAGTTATGCTGTATTAATAATTTATGATTTGAAATTTAGTTTGAAGCAAACAAAGTTTCTCTCGACGGATATACAAACAGTATAGGAAATACATGAGGATTTAACCTTTCATTTCAAGCCCGATGAGTGTAAAATATTCATATTGCATGCAGTAACTTTTAGTCGCTTTTAGATATTTGTATTAATTTCTTCGTGCTAACCTTGTTCAGTTCATTAATGTTTCATTTCAATTCTTCAAATGAACACAGGTATAACAGGCCAAGCAATAAAGTGAATCTTTAAGTACTACATTTGCTTGATTTGCTGGGGAATATGAAAAGAAAGGTAAGCTACAGACGGGCGATGGTGCCTTAAATAAGTAATTTGGCACAGAAAAGATGTAAAAGATGGTGTCTGCGAATTTTTTGTGGCACTGCTTGTACATTATGTAATCTGAAATCTTAGTACTAATTTGAAAGTGAAATTTTACTAAAAGAATCATTTTTTAAATCATTCAACATTTATTATTCATTCATTATAACAATTAGTTATCATTATCAGCTATTATATCATAAGGGAATAACAAATTTTATAATTTTAGCAATTTTCTTTTAAATTATTTTAATTCAGATGAATTACTCAAAAATTTGGACGGGAGTTCGAGTTCTCACACATAAGTGGCGAATGAATTGTAAAGCAGTATGAGTTTTTGTTTGCACGTAATTATAAACTCTGCAGAAATACAACGTCGCTTTCCCTTTTATACTAATATGAATTTTATTAATAATTTTTAAGGGAAAAAAGAATAAATGGTGAACAATTTTGTTACAAATGTTCTTGTTATGTAATGGTAGAATTAGAAAGTGGATTCTACTACGGCATGTTAAAAGACCCTTAATACTCAAGTGGTAAAACTGTATCATTTTGTTTTTCAAAATGTTTCGTATGTCCCAAAAAAATACAACAGCAAAAGTTGACGAAATGCTTAAAGTAATGTAAAATATTGTGACAATATTAGAATTATGCAATGTTAAAGGTCGAGGAGGCCGTCTGTCCCAACATGATCTACATCTTGTGTAATTACGATACTTGAAATGGTCTAACCATCTTTGGAGAAGTCCCGAATGAATCGCGCTAAATAGCTTTCCTCTTAGAAATGCACTGAACAAGGGAATTTTTCCATTATAAAAAGAAGTATGTACGGTCACAGTCATAGTAGGATTTTCTCCGTTTCCTTGATACAATGTCTTAACTGGTTTAACTCCCCCTTTGAGCGGATTCCAGTTAGAATCAGCAAAAGTTCGATGCAAACGAGAACTTCTGATGATGAAGGCAGTGTTATTACAATCCGAAATCCACTTTTGAATAGTGTTGTTACCTAGTCGAAGTGGAAATCGAATCCTATTGCTAATTGCGTTTATAAAATTTAACCTTTTGTCGCTTATCGACTTTTCTACCCAGAGAATCCATTTAAACAATTGAATCAATTTAAATTTTGCTTTTACTATGGATCCATTGTCATAGTTGTTAATTAAATCAATATATCTATCTTGATCCACTTGGGATAAATTTCCTCTTAAAATATCATTACAGTCTCTCTTTCCTAATTGTTGGCAGAAATGCCATTGCTCATTCCTTAATATATGTTTCATCTTTGAGGTAAACGATAATGGATTGTATTCACTGAGTCCTTCCATCTCACCAAGAGTTTTAATACTAGTTAAATTAAGCAAATGTTCAATAGATTCAATTTGTTTCACTGGTCTTGGCTCCACTAAATCCGTAATGACAATTCTCTTGTACCCGTTTGTCAATACAATAGTCATTAGCATCAACGGGCCAATTACCAATTTGATCCAAAGAGTTTTATTAGCTTGTGTAGACAATGGATAACTGACTTCCAATATATACGCCCAGCAAATCAGAATAAATGGACTATTATTGATATTTTTATAAACCAATACGCCATGGACGAAAACAATTACTATAATCACTGAAATTTAAAACCCTATCCATGCATAGAATTGAAAGGGTCGGATGTATCCATAGAAAGAGAGACTCTCGTCTTCCAAAACGACACAGGAAATAAAATTGATTGAATCTTCCATTGTTGGCATTATTAAGTAGTTATTTCCAGTATAATCTGAGGTCCTTACAGACTGCATTTGGAAATTGAAATCTATAACATTGTTTAAAACGTAATCGTCGCCATAAAGAATCTTAAAAGTAACATTTGGAAAGCTTTGAAACATCAGTGAAGCAATTGGAATAGCTGCAATTACATCTTCTTTAAAATAGTCATTTCTAAATGACATTTTCTGATGTTTTGGTTTAATTTCGAATTCTTTCCTTTTTCTATTCCAATGATCACCATCATGAATTTGCACACGGGTTGTTTGTGGTATATTGCTTTTTGCAAAGAAATTTTTTGTCGCCAGTTGACGTAGCGATTGGTCGACACAACCGCTAAGTTTACACATAGGGATAATAGTATATTTAAGAACGTTCAAATATTTTGATACTGCTTGAGGACAAATAAAATACACAAAGGGATCTTCATCATTCTGCAAGGGCAGTATAAACCACGATTTAAGGAAGAAAAGCCGATATATATTTGTGGCATCGAAACTGCCATGTTTGTCTTCTATGATTCCTGTAGCTTGGTTACCAATAAGAAAGTTGTGACCTGATTTGGCCAACTCTAAAATGCTTTTTCTCAGGAATACATAAACAGATGAATGTTCTTCAAAATTGTAACTATTAATATCATTTGGTTTAAATTGGTTTTTATATTTGCCTGCTTTAGAAAAGGTTTCACTGAGATAATTAATTTGCAATATTTCATTAATTTCTGCTGGATTGAAATTTACTACTATATGTGCTATACAAACAAAACGACTTAAAGGTTTTGGCGAGGAAGTATATAAATTTTCCTTGTTTTCAGTAGCTCTGCATGTCCGCTCACGAAAATTGGCCACAATGGCCCATAGGGTGCACCTTACTTTTCTAATGGTTTTCAGATTTGTAAATGCGAAAGGAATATCAATTTCTTTCAATTGATTTTTTAAAGAAACTTCCCAGGTTGGAGTAAACGAATTTTCTGTGAAAATAAGATTGACGTAATAATCTTTTTCTAAATTCGCGACGTCTTTCAATTTCCAACAGGAACAAATTCCCATGAAGGGAAGTATCCACAACATTTGATTCATTTTTACTTATGTATCATATTGAAGGGTGCACAAAATGTCATTTTCTGTAAAGAAATTAAATTTTTAGAGAGAAAAGAAAAGTGCTACTTTTATTTAAAGTCAGATTCAAGATTTACAAAACCTGCTGCTGTTAATTTGAAACTATAGTTGACTAATAAGTTTAAATTTTTAAGAAAATAATGTATCTGTGGTTATTAATCCCCAATTCATATAGCACTGCAGTGTGTGTTACACTAAACCGAAATTTCTTACCTTTGCTGTAATCTAACCATTGCGTTGTTATAAATATTATGTTTTTAGGCTTGAATACAATCTAGGTATCGGTAGAAAAATATTAATTAATTAACAAACTATTTCTCCGTCGCTTAAATGTTAATAGATTACATATTATAACACTATCATATTATATTCCTTATCCAATGAACACGACATGATTAGCTTATATGCTTTTACCAAGAATTTTAATCTTTTAACATTAATCCGACGTCCACCATAGCACGCGGACATCCATGCCAGAAGTTATGTATGCTATATTAATTATTTAGGATTTAAAAAATCAGTCTGAAGCAAAGAAATGCCTCTCGAAGAGCCACATAAAAATAAATGATAATAATATGTGGTCGTCTTTAGCATAGTTGCTTTAATATGGTTTATATGTTATTCACATTGTAAATGCAGCAAGATAAAGGCAGTTGTATAAATTTCTTCGTGTTGGTTTTGCATATTATTAATGTATCATTTAATTTTTTTAATTGAAGCCAAGTATAATAAGCCAAACAATAATGTGAATATTTAATAAGTACCACAATTTGTTTAAAGTATCTGAGAGTGGTACACTCTTAAAAAATATCAGCACATTTTCATCAAGCTTGAGTAATCGGTATTCAATTTTTTAGTACGAAATGTGCTGACTCAACTGTTGAATAAAGTTTATTAAACCGCATTGAGTAACCTGTTTTTACATAAGTTGATTTGACTTTACTGTCTTGTTGAGCAAATTATCCCTTCCGATTGTGTAATTTATGCTGTCACGTTGAATGTATTATGCTATAATGTTTAGTAAAATATGCTATCTTGTTGAGTAAAATAAGGTATCGTGTTGAGTAAAATATGCTATCGTGTTGAGTAAAATATGTTATCGTGTAGAGTAAAATATGCTATCGTGTTGAGTAAAATATGCCATCGTGTTGAGTAAAATATGCTATCATGTTGAGTAAAATATGCTGTCATGTTCAGTATAAGGTGCTATAAAGTTGCATAATATATGTAATCAGGTTGAGTAATATCACGTTTAGTTTATTTTTTGCAGCTGTTATGTTTTAATACAAATTATAAAGTATAAAACGGCATAACATTTTCCATAATTAAAAACATTAATTACAAAGACAATTAAAAATATAATTTAAACAAAAAGATTTTAAAAAAACATGCTTTTATCAATTCACATAGCCTTTCAGCAGTTATAGGAACTAATTTTGATAAATTAATATAAATAGAATTTGAATTCAGATTAAGTCTTAAATATCATAATACAATTTAAGACATGAGCATTTACCATCAAAGCAGATGTAGGTATTTGCAACTTACACTCAATGATGTATAAATACCCGAATGCCGTAGCACTCAGATGGGAACTCAAAATTTAATATATAAAATGTTTGAAACATAAATGTTTTTAATGATTCCAATGGTTTTCTACATTAAAACATTTTTGTTTACAAATAGTACATAAATAATTGTGTATTACCTTTTCATCAAATACGTGGTAAGGTTGTTGAGAATAAATGTTGCAGAATCTTCAAACGATTACCAACTGATAGAACGAGAATGGCGGACAATCGATCTTCTAACGAATTTTCTAAGGCAAAATGGAAGTTGCAACAAAACTTTATTCTCTGCAAAGAAACAAAGTATATATTTAAATGGGATTATAGTCAGCTGAATTTTGTTGTCAATATGTTATCAATCTAAACACTAAACTAAAAACAAAAACAAATAGTTTGTTTACTCACCTCTAAATATTTCCAAAAGAGGACCAAGATTTGAGGCATGGAGTATATATTCAACTGTTGAGTATGAGATTTTGACGGTTTAAAAATAACACCAGTGACAACAGACTGTTTTTTTTATTTTAAAGCGTACGACTGTTCAGCAGGTATCTTCCGCATGCATGCATGTTGTCAAAAGTAGCCGCGTGATGATTACTCTGGCGATTGAGCATTATTTATTCAACATTTCGACATCGTTTGCTAAACAGTTGACTAGTTTAGCATACTACTCAACATTGAGGATAATTTACTCAATAGTTAAGTTTGTTTTATACAACCTCAGAATGTATAACTGTATTGAGCAAATATTAATCATCATTTGATCAGTTTTTCATCAAAGTTAGGCAAAATAAAATTACTCAACAAAATTGGCTGAATTTTTTTAAGAGTGTAATGTAATTAAAAGATTAAATGGTTTCAAATACTTTGGTATATCTTGACGAAAACCTTAGTTTCAATAAGCATGTCGTCTTGAGCTCAGTTGGTGAATATATAATATTCACATTGCATGCAACAAAGATAGTTGTATAAATTTCTTCGTGCTAAACTTTGTTTATTATTAATGTTTCAACCCATTTCTCCAAATGAACACAAGGATTTTAATATGTCAAACAATTACGTTAATATTCAAGTACTACATTTGCCTGATTTGCTGATAAATAGTAAAAGAGTGTTAGGCTACAGACGGACGATGGAGGCTTAAATAAGTAATTTAATTTGGCACCAAAAAGGACTTACTTAGTGTGGAATGCAATTAAGGTTTACAACAATGCGGATATTGTTTATTTGGACATGTTATATTTATATTATTGTAGGTACAAAACAACAAGATAAAAAGTCGTGTACAATTAAAATATACGATGAAATTCAAATTGATTCAGACCACTCAAAATAGCTTACCCCGCCCGGCCACACGCCGGAATTTTTCCATTAAAAAAAGAATTATGTACGGTCACAGTCATAGTAGGATTTTCTCCGTTACCTTGATATAATGTTTTAACAGGTTTAACTCCCCCTTTGAGCGAAAAAATAACGTGAATATTTAATAAGTACCACAATTTGTTTAAAGTATCTTAGAGTGGTAATGTAATTAATAGATTAAATGGTTTCAAAAGGTATATCTTGACGAAAACCTTAGTTTCCATAAGCATGTTGACTATGTGAAACGACGTGCGTGCGTGGGCTGCAAACTTGCTTCGTATCAAAGACAATTTTCCAACTAGTAGTATGCCATGGGCATGTAGCTTTCAAAGCTATTGTGTACTCTATATTCAAATATTTTCATGTACCTCAATTTCTAATTTGATTCAGTATTCAGGTTATTTTCAATAATTTTCTACTGAAATATTGTTATGGTACTAAAATTATTCGTAGAATGTTGTGACTTTGTAGGCTAGGTTTGACCTACTTTGTCTTCCTCAGCAAATCAGATTTAACATCGTCTGTTTAATATTACAACGTAACAACCAAATTATCATGGCTGCGACAATGTAACAAACCATTGGGTATAGTATAATATTTCGATGCATCGGCAAAACCGGGACGAGCGGCCGATACATCGACTTGCCGATGCATCGGTGCATTCCTACGCAAAACATCTCTTACCCACGAGATATTTAATTTTCGTAGAGAAAAGAAAAATTCCACATTTAATTAAAGCCAAATTCAAGAAGATTTCAAGATTGACAAAACCTGCTACTGTTATAAAAATTTTGTAGTCTAAAAGTTAAAATTATCGAGAAAATAATGTAGTCGGGATTATTAATTCCCAATTCGTATTGCACGGTATACTACACTAATCAGAAAGTTTTTACCTTTGCTGGAATCTAATGATTATGTTGATATAATATTATGCCTTTGTAATGTTTGTAGGCTATACAATCTAGGTATCACTAAAAAGTATCATTTCTCGGTCAATTAATTTTTAATATGCTAATTATTATATTCCTTATAATCCAAAGAGCAAGATGTGATTATACACTGTCAGATTTATTAATATGATGTCGTCTTGAGCTCAGTTGGTGAATATAATATTCATATTGCATGCAGCAAAGATAGTTGTATAATTTTCTTCGTGCTAAACTTTGTTTATTATTAATGTTTCAATCCATTTCTTCAAATGAACACAAGGATTACGGTAATATTTAAGTACTTACAGGCAATAAGTAATTTAATTAGGCACCAAAAAGACTTACTTAGTGTGGAACGCAATTACGATTTACAACAACACTTATAATGATATAATTATATTATAGTACAAGCCAATAAGATAAAAAGTCGTGTACAATTAAAATATACGATGAAATTCAAATTGATTCGGACCACTCAAAATAGCTAACCCTGCCCGGCTACACTTGCAATTTTTTAGTAAGTTAAACAGATAAACCTTTTAATGGCAACACACTTTTTGGTGAATCATGCGAGACTGCTATGAAGGCAATGGCATAATATGTGGCAGTAAATTAGTTGCCAGTTTAGTCATTAACATGCCTTTCACAGCCGTTGGCAACATCTTCTGAAATATTGTCCGCCTCGGTTATCTATATACGTATCAGATAAAAGAAGTCTCGTCGCTGACCGCCGGGACTGCCTTTCTCTTTTGAGGCGAATTTACATAAGTAAGCATTTTTGTAGGGAATTCGAACTCATAAAAGTAACCTTGTATATAATAAGGGTCTAACTTTTTATAGGAAGATTAAGGACCTCCCACCATTTATATTCTGATGCCTCCTAATATACCACCTACTTCTATATTTACTTGATGCCATGATTGCATTTTATATTTCATCATGTAAAGTTTAAGACGCTATAATTCCAGAGAGAATTTATATAGTTTACCCTCATTAGAATTTAATTACTAGTATATGCATAAAGCGTAGCATTGGTTTTCTGCCTGCCTTTTCACTTCTTTTATACCTGTAGTTACATTTCTTTTGAATTTTTTGACTTCCAATAGATTACTTAAAGCATTCGCCATCATTACCAAAAACACTGTTGCCCTGATAACAAGTTTGATTTCTTCAATACAGTTCATTAAATAATCGCCAATCATAATAAGTGGAAACCAACAAATTTTTCCAAATATATTCTGATAACTCTAGCACAAATTTTATGATGGGACAAAACACAAAGTCGATGGAATTTAAGGTGACACAAAAACATAATTGAATTTATAAGCTTTTAACTTACACAATTAGTTCAGTTTATTAAGAAAGAAGCTAACCAGAAAAGTTACATTGTGGTTTTAGGTTCAGCTTAGTAGCGAAATTGTTAAATTTACTTACGAGTGGAACTTTGGAGATCAAACTCTGAATGACATGTTGACACTTCACAAAGAAATGAATCGCCCTTTGGAATCTGAGATAATTCAATTTGACAGTGGAATATTGGCTGTAAAGCCCCACTACTTGTAAGAATGTACTTTGATTATTTGAAAGATGTTACTTCTTAAATAAACCATAATCATTCACGTATTTGTGGATCTCATTGTTATTGTTTCCTGTAGAAAAATGTATATTGAAGAGGATGACACTTTTAGTGCTAAATTGTGTTTACGCGAGGGGATTGAGATCGTGGAAACTGGACCTGAATTAACATACGGCAAAATTTCGAGTCTAAGAGGAACCGTTTGGTTTGATAACGGATATGGGCTACCTAAGTGCTATGGTTAATATCTCGTAATCACTTTCAATTAATGATTGCCACTCATCTTTTAAATGAAGTTGATCGACTTAATATATTTTTTAATTTCAGGCTTCAATAAAGGTTGGAGACACCATAGCTACGATGATGAAATCGAACAAGGAATTTTTTCGGCCGGGGATTTACAGATTGGAATAGTTGAGTACTCGTTTTGGAGCTCCGATTCATACTTGTGTGACATCAGTAAGGATTGGATGAAAGACGATAATCCAGACAAATCTGATGAAATGGAGAATTATATGTTGGCTCACAAAACAGAGATAAAACGAATTTATTTCGACTTGGAAATGAGTTGCAGCCACTGTGAGTTGTATTTTGTATTAAATATTTAATTGGTTAGTAATAATATTCGATATTTATTTAATGGTTTCTGCTTTTTTCAATTTTTTAGTATTGACGAACCCTAAAGAATAATAAAGTTTGGAACCAATTTCAAGAAAAGAATATAGTCAAGAATAATACAAATGAATTACGGGTAGCATCTGAAGTGTCATTTAGATGGAGTATTATAATGAATTTTATAATGAATTTTTTAGCTTTATTTTAGAAATATTTCGTAGGAATTCAATAACAGTGCTCTGTGAATTATGACAAGAGTATCTGGATTCATATGTCAATATTCAGTAGGAATAGCAGTTAGTTAGTTGTATATATATGAATTATATAACTCATTTAATTTGCATGAATAGCCTTATTAATTTGTAGCGAATTTTATGTCCATTTTAATATATGGTTACTAAATTTTTATTTTTAATGAGCTAATTTACGATTTAAAAAAATTGATGACAGATACAATTCGTTGAAGTGCATTTAATTTATAAATCTAAATAAGATATGTAGGGATTACTTGATGCTAAAAAGAACAATAAAAATAATTCAATAAATACATTGAAAACTTTCTAAATTATGTTCATGTGAGTCAACTTCAGCAGGATCAATAATTAACCAATATTCCAGTGGGTATATTATCGGCTCTGCCTTTTAAACAATTTGGAATGACATCTCAATTATGCATATTAAAGGTAGCTAGTTATTGTCAACGTCAACACGTTTACTGATAGACAAAATCAAAGCATTTAAATTATATAATTAACAATATTTTATTATAAAATAACAGAAATCGTAACAATACACTATTGAAAATCATCATACTACTTTAATGCTGCTGGTAATTACATGTCAAGTGTCAAGAATAATAATATTGTAATAATATAATGATGTTTGTAAAAAATTAATTGATTATATTTCGTCATTCTCATTATATTCCCCTAAATTGCATTCCATTCCAATATAATTATAGTAACATCCCTTTCTTGTTTCTGAACACATAATAAGCAAACATCAATAAGTTGATCAACATACTTTGACAATAACCACTTCATAGTTATACAGAGAGGAAACTCTGTCTGTGAAATAGTATACTCTTTTGATCCAAAACCATACCTAGTTTTGCTACATCTGGACACAGCCGCTGGACCAAGCCTTTAAGGGGCGCACCCCTCCTTGGAGATATCCAGCGGAATTTAGCATGAACTCGATGTATTTACATTGAGTTGAGTACAAAAACATTCGAATTTTACTTTTTTAGGAAATGAAAGAAAACTCAAAATCGCTTCGGTTTTCAATCTTGATTTTTTTACCTAATATTCATACAGGGTCCTGGAGGGTCACAAGTTTCCGTTTTGTTCAAAAAGTCTTTTAGTTATTTAAAATAAAATTATAAACCTATCCCGCCAAAAAAATAAAAACGTTTTTGGTAGAATGGCCACTGTGACCTTTGTAGGTCAAAATCATAACATGTCTGAAACTTGTGACCGTCCAGGGTCTTCAGTCTAAATTTTGAGACTAACCATCCCAAGATTGATTGAAAATTAGGTGACTTATCCATCATTTTCTTGAGTAGGAAAATACATAGAAAGCCTACCACTACCGCACCCCCTAAAGTAGGAGAACAAGGATTTTCTTTTCAAAAAGGTTAAAAATTGCAAAATATTAAACGAGTTTGACAAAAAACATAAACTTAGTAAATACCACTCACAAATTTTTTTATGTACTAGTCATTTGGTTTAGATTGGCTCAGTTTGATGGATATATTAAAATAATGAGTTAAATAAATGTGATTACAATTAAAATTGTTATTCTATTTATTTCAGGAAAGTTTTATAAAAGCAAATACGTGTGTGTGCAGTTGGGCAAGAAAACCAATAATCCCAATATAGCAAAAAGATTGTGTTAAGTCTGCAACCGCTCACAAATAGTAGTCATCGTTGGGGATGAAATTCTTTTTTACAAAATAGCAATGCAAGGTAACGTCGTGTTTCCTGTGTAATATAATAATCTACAACATTGGTTATATTTTTTCAATTTCTGTAAAGTATTATTATTATTAGATACTTATTTATTTAATATTTAGTATAATATAATACATGGATGAGATTTTCTGACGACGGGTTTTTTAAAATATGAGAAGACAATGTAATGTGAAAATAAGATTGTATTTAAAATCCATATTTACATACAATCCGTTAGATATATTTAAAAATTCAACGCATATTTTATTATCTGCAAGTAACAATTAGCTGGGAAAGTGTTGTGTGAACTGTGAACTCTAAAAAATAAGAGGAGGAATTGTAACTCTTCAATTCGCTTATGGAATTTTAGATAAAATGAATAAAAGTAGTTATCCATATTATAAACGAAAAGATATTTCATCTGCAGATTTAAGACTGGGTTATAATAATATTTACATCAATGTTATCACAAATGTATCTATGAAATTAATGTTTGGAGTTGCAGATGACGATAAAATGTATCGTTTCCATGAAATGTATAAGTCATCTCCCCATGCAAAATGTCATACAGCTAAAGAAGCAATATGTCAACACTACCGTTCACATACAGTATACAATGAATCAAAATATACTTTAAGATAAAAATCACAATTTTCTCCAGGTGTATGTCAAAGAATAGGTATGGTTTCCGATCTTTTCAGGAGTCAGCATCGAAAGTGTGGAATAATTACCAGAATTCATGCAAACAATTGAAACTTCAGACTCGTTCAAAAAGGAACTGAAAACATACTTACTCAGAGAACAGGTACATGAAGTTGTATTATGTAAGGAAGAAAGAAAAGCAAATACATGTAATTTATCCTGCATTGAATCTGTTTTACAAAATAAGGATTAATTATTGTGTGTACTAATTAGTAAAGTAATTTGTAATGCGAATAAAAGAGATGATGCATTGTAATATGTTATGTATGACAAATGTATATCAACATAAAAGCTCTTGTGATTATAATTAATCTATTTGCAATCTGGAGATGCTAACGAATAAAATATTATTATTAAATCGATAGAAAACTATAATAGGAGAAAAGGAGTAAGCTGGAGTAAAAAATGGAAAATTTCTCTTTCTTCACTTCTCCACTTTCCCCCACATCTCAACATCAACTAAGCTACATTTTACAAAACAATTTTATTATTATGAATGCTACAGAAATTTCTGCAGGCCGCACATGCACATGTCTTTTAATTTTCAACATTATACAACAGAAATAAATCCAGTGGAGAGTATCGACAACAAAATTAGATTCATTTTCACCTGTATCATATTGAATGATACACAAAATATCTCTTACTATTAAGAGATTTAATTTTCGAATAAAAATAAAAATCCACTTTTATTTAAATTTGTAGAATTGAATACAATCAAGGGATCACCAAAAAGTGGAATAATATTTGGGATATATTCATCTATTATTTAGCCGTCGTTTAAATTTTAATGTTTTATTATGTTAATTCTTGTGCTAATAGCACGGCACGGTATGATAAGGTTATAATATATCGTCTTTAAGGAACGAAAAAGAGAAAATCCATTTTTATTTAATGCAGGAAAGAACCATTATCCACTTTTTGTTTGGTGGCGGCAATAGCCTATATCCATACGTTTGTTATATAGTGGAGTTGGGCTATTTCCTGCACCAAACGAAAATGGATATGGGCTTTTTCCACAACCATACAAAAATTGGATATTGGCGATTTCGTTGCTTAAGTAACGATATACTTAGTTTGAAGCAAAAAAAGTTTCTCTCGAACGACGGATATACAAACAGGACCATAGGAAATAAATGACGATTTAACATTTCATTTCAAACCCGGAGGGTGTAAAATATTCACATTGCATGCAGTAACTTTTAGATATTTGTATTAATTTTTTCGTGATAAGCTGGTTCAGTTCAGTAATGTTTTATTTCATTTCTTCAAATGAACACAAGTATAACAGGCCAAGCAAAAATATTTAAGTACTACATTTGCTTGATTTGCTGAGGAATATGAAAACACGGGCGATGGTGGCTTAAATAAGTAATTTGACACAGAAAAGATGTAAAAGATATTATGGAGTCTGCGAATTTTTTGTTGTAGTGCTGGTACATTTTGTAATCTGAAATCTTAGTACTAATTTGAAAGTGACATTCCACTAATAAAAATTACTTTTGAAAAATCATTCAACATTTAATATTCATTAATTATAACAATTAGTTATTGGCTAGTATATCATAAAGCATTAAAAAATTTTATAATTTTAGCAATTTTCTGTTAAATTATTTTAATCCATTAATTATTTTTCTAAATCATTCAACGTTTATTATTCACTAGTGAACCCAGCTAAGGGGCGAACCTAGCACTCAAGAGAAATTAAGCATTTCCCACCACAGTAATAAAAACAATTCCGGTTCAAATGGAAAAATCCCTAAACCAAAATAATAACTGTAGATCGTAGTGTCCAATACAGGGAATAATAAAAGATTAATTTTATTAAATACCCCAGAATGTTCCCCTTTAAAATCAGAAAAATATGATTACGGGATTTTGGAAAACGAATTGTCTTCTTAAGCTAATTATTTCCATTTAATCACCAATCATCATCTAATGTGAATTTGCATTATTGTTCTGATTTTATAATAATATGAAGCAACTCAATTCGTTGGTTTAGAGTTTAGAGGGATGGGCATGCGCATTTTACTTTTGTACTTTCAAGGAACGTGCATATATTACGTTGATAGTTGATGGGAGGAAGCCATGTCCAAAAGAGTTACAGCTAGCACTTGCGCTATACTTGAGAGTTTTACGTTACGTAATATATGCAGGTTTGCTAGGCTCTCTTACCAAGACATAGTCAGGTATTAGTGCGATTATATTATAGAATTATAACAATTAGTTATCACTATCAGCTATTATACCATAAAAGAATAACAAATTTTATAATTTTAGCACTTTTTCGTAAATAGTTAATGCAGATGAATTACTCTAAAATTTGGACGGGAGTTCGAGTTCTCACACATAAATGGCGAATGAATTGCAAAGCAGTATGAATTTTTGTTTGCACATAATTATAACCTCTGCAGAAAGACAACGTCGCTTTCCCTATTATACTTATAAGAATTTTATTAAATAATGTCGCGGGGAAAACGAATAAATTGTGGACAATTTTGTCAAAAATTGTGCACATATTCGTGTTATGTAATGATGAAATTAGAAATAGAATTCTATTACGGCATTTTAAAAGAGTCTTAATGCTGAAGTGGTAAAACTGTATCATTTTGTTTTTCAAAATGTTTCGTATGTCCCAAAAAAATACAACAGCAAAAGTGGAAGAAATGCTTAAACTAATGTAAAATATTGTGACAATATTTGAATTATGTAATGTTAAAGGTCGAGGAGGACGTCTGTCCCAACATGATCCACATCTTGTGTAATTACGATACTTGAAATGGTCTAACCATCTTTGGAAAAGTCCCGAATGGATCACACTAAATAGCTTTCCTCTCAGAAATGTACTGAACAAGAGAATTTCTTTATTCAAAAAAGACGTATGTACGGTCACAGTCATAGTAGGATTTTCTTCGTTTCCTTGATATAATGTCTTAACTGGTTTAACTCCCCCTTTGAGTGGATTCCAATGAGAGTCGTCAAAAGTTCGATGCAAAAGAGAACTTCTGATAATGAATGCAGAGTTATTACACTCTGAAATCCACTTTTGAATACTGTTGTTACCTAGTCCAAGTGGAAATCGAATCTTATTGCTAATAGCGTTTATAAAATTTAACCTTTTGTCGCTTATCGTCTTTTCTACCCAGAGAATCCATTTAAAAAATTTAATCAATTTAAAATTTGGTTTTACTATGGATCCATTGTCATAGTTGTTAATTAATTCAATATATCTATCTTGATCCACTTTGGATACATTTCCTCTTAAAATATCATTACAGTTACTCTTACCTAATTGTTGGCAGATATTCCATTGCTCGTTTCTTAATATAAGTTTCAATCTTGAGGTAAACGATAATGGATCGTATTCACTGAGTCCCTTCATCTCACCAAGAGCTTTAATACTAGTTAAATTAAGCAAATGCTCCATCGACTCAATTTGTTTCACTGGTCGAGGTTCCACTAAATCCGTAATGACAATTCCCTTGTACCCGTTTGTCAATACAATAGTCATTAGCATCAACGGACCAATTACCAATTTGAACCAAAGAGTTTTATTAGCTTGTGTAGATAACGGATAACTGACTTCTAATATATACGCCCAGCAAATCAGAACAAATGGACTATTGTTGATATTTTTATAAATCAATACGCTATGGACGAAAACAATTATAAAGGCGATTGAAATTAAAAACCCTAACCAGGCATAGAATTGAAAGGGTCGGATGTATCCGTAGAAAGAGAGACTCTCGTCTTCCAAAACGACACAGGAAATAAAATTGATGGAATCTTCCGTTGTTGGAATTATTATGTATTTATGTCCAGTAAAATCATAGGTCCTTAAAGACTGCATTTGGAAATTGAAATCTATAACATTGTTTAAAATTAAAACGTCTCCATAAACAATGTTAAAAGTCATATTTGGAAAGCCTTGAAGCATCATTGAAGCAATTGGAATGGCTGAAATTACACCTTCTTCAAAATAGTCATTTCTAAATGACATTTTCTGATGTTTTGGCTTAATTTTGAATACTTTATTTCTTCTATTCCAATGTTCACCATCATGAATTTGCAAACGGGTTGTTTGTGGAATATTGCTTTTTGCAAGGAAATATTTTGTCGCTAGTTGACGTAGGGATTGGTCAACACAATGGCTGAGTTTGCACATAGGGATAATAGTATATTGAAAAACGTCAAAATATTTTGATACTGCATGTGGACAAATAAAATACACAAAGGGATCATCATCATTCTCCAAAGACAATATAAACCACGATTTAAGGAAGAATAGACGATATACATTTGTAGCATCGAAACTTCCATAGTTGTCTTTTATGATTCCTGTAGCTTGGTTACCAATAAGAAAGTTGTGACCTGATTTGGCATACTCTAAAATACTCTTTCTTAGGAAAACATAAACAGATGAATGTTCTTCAAAATTATACCAATTAATATCATTAGGTTTAAATTGATTTTCATATTTCCCTGCTTTAGAAAAGGTTTCACTGATGTAATTAATTTGCAAAATTTCATTAATTTCTGCTGGATTGATATTGACTAGTATATGGGTTATACAATTAAAACGACTTAAAGGTTTTGGAGAGGAAGTATACAAGTTTTTCTTGTTTTCAGTAGCTCTGCAGGTCCGCTTACGAATATTGGCCACAATGGCCCATAGAGTGCACCTTACTTTTCTAATGGCTTTCAGATTTGCAAATGCAAAAGGAATATCGATTTCTTTCAATTGATCATTCAAAGAATCTTCCCAGGTTGGAGTAAAAGAATTTTCTGTGAAAATAAAATTGACGTAACAATCTTTTTCTAAATTCGCAACGTCTTCCAATTTCCAACAGAAACAAAATCCAGTGAAGGGAAGTATCCACAACATTTGATTCATTTTTACTTGTATCATATTGAAGGGTGCACAAAATGTCATTTACTGTAAATAAATTAAATTTTCGGATAGAAATGAAAAGTTCCACTTTTATTTAAAGTCAGATTCAAGATTTACAAAGCCTGCTGCTATTAATTTGAAACTTTTGTTAACTATTAAGTTTAAATTATGAAGAAAATAAAATATTTCTGTGATTGTTAATCCCCAATTCATATAGCACTGCCGTGTGTGCTATACTAAACCGAAATTTCTTACCTTTGTTGTAATCTAACAATTGCGTTGTTATATATATAATGTTTTTAGGCTTGAATACAATCTAGGTATCGGTAGAAAAATATTAATTAATTAACAAACTATTTCTCCTTCGCTTAAATGTTAATAGATTACATATTATAACACAAACATATTATATTCCTTATCCAATGAACACGACATGATATGCTTTTACCAAGAATTTTAATCTTTTTTAGATTAATCCGACGTCCACCTTAGCACGCGGACATCCATGCCAAAAGTTATGTATGCTATATTAATTATTTAGGATTTAAAAATCAGTCTGAAGCAAAGAAATGCCTCTCGAAGGACCACATAAAAATAAATGATATATGGTCGTCTTTAGCATAGTTGCTCTAATATGGTTTATATGATATTCACATTGTAAATGTAGCGCAGCAAGGGAAAGGTAGTTGTATAAATTTCTTCGTGCTGGCATTGCATATTATTAATGTATCATTTCATTTTTTTAATTGAACGCAAGTATAATAAGCCAAACAATAACGTGAATATTTAATTCACATAACACGCAACAAAGATAGTTGTATAAATTTCTTCGTGCTAAATTTTGTTTATTATTAATGTTTCAATCTATTTCTCCAAATGAACACAAGGATTTTAATATGTCAAACAATTATGTTAATATTTAAGTACTACATTTGCCTGATTTGCTGATAAATAGTAAAAGAGTGTTAGGCTACAGACGGACGATGGAGGCTTATAAATAATTTAATTTGGCACCAAAAAGGACTTACTTAGTGTGGAATGAAATTACGGTTTACAACAATACGGATATTGTTTATTTGGATACGTTATAATTATATTATAGTACAAGACAATAAGATAAAAAGTCGTGTACAAATAAAATATACGATGAAATTCAAATGGATTCAGACCACTTCAAATAGCTAACCCCGCCGGGCCACAGTTGCAATTTTTTAGTAAGTTAAACAGATAAACCTTTTAATGGCAACACACTTTTTGGTGAATCATGCGAGACTGCTATGGAGGCAATGATATCTGTGGCAGTAAATTATCCAAACTGTATACAAAAGTCATTTTCAGTTTAGTCATTAACATGCCTTTCACAGCCTGTGGCAATATCTTCTGAAATATTGTCCACCTCGGTTATCTATGTACAAATTAGATAAAAGAAGTCTCGTCGCTGACCGCCGGGACTGCCTTTCTCTTTTGAGACGAATTAGCATAAGTAAGCATTTTTGTATGGAAACCGAACACATAAAATGATAGATGTAACCTTGCCTTGTATTGTATAATAAGGGTCTAGCATTTTATAGGAAGATTAAGGGCCTCTCACCATTCATATGAATTCTGATGCCTCCTAATATACCACCTACTTCTATATTTACTTTTATTTTATATTTCATCATGTATAAAGTTTAAGACAGCTTTAATTCCAGAGAGAATTTATAGTTTACCCACATTAGAATTTAATTACTATTATATGCGTAAAGCGTAGCATTGGTTTTCTGCCTGCCTTTCCAATTCTTTTATACCTGTAGTCACATTTCTTGGGATTGGAAAGATAAGAATTTGTTGTCTTCCAATAGATTACTTAAAGCATTCGCCATCATTACCAATGACACTGTTGCCCTGAGAACAAGTTTTATTTCTTCAATACAGTTCATTACATAATCGCCAATCATAATAAGTGGAAACCAACAAATTTTCCAAATATATTCTGATAACTCTAGCACGAATTTTATGATGGAACAAAACACAAAGTCGATGGAATTTCAGGTGACACAAAAACATAATTGAAGTTTTCAGCTTTTAACTTACATAGTTTATTTGTCATCAAGATTATTTTGTTCTTAATTAATTAATTAATTAATTTTGTTAAGTTTATTAAGAAAGAAGCTAACCAGAAAATGTACATTGTGGTTTTAGGTTCAGCTTAGTAGCGAAATTGTTAAATTTACTTACGAGTGGAACTTTGGAGATCAAACTCTGAATGACATGTTGACACTTCACAAAGAAATGAATCGCCCTTTGGAATCTGAGATAATTCAATTTGACAGTGGAATATTGGCTGTAAAGCCCCACTACTTGTAAGAATGTACTTTGATTATTTGACAGATGTTACGTCTTAAATAAACCATAATCATTCACGTATTTGTGGATCTCATTGTTATTGGTTCCTGTAGAAAAATGTATATTGAAGAGGATGACACTTTTTTGGCTAAATTGTGTTTACGCGAGGGGATTGAGATCGTGGAAACTGGACCTGAATTAACATACGGAAAGATTTCGAGTCTAAGAGGAACCGTTTGGTTTGATAACGGATATGGGCTACCTAAGTGCTATGGTAAGTAATCACTTTCAATTATTGATTACCACTCATCACTGTGATGAAGATGAAGTTGAATAACTTAATATATTTTTTAATTTCAGGCTTCAATAAAGGTTGGAGACACCATAGCTACGATGATGAAATCGAACAAGGAATTTTTTCGGCCGAGGATTTACAGATTGGAATAGTTGAGTACTCGTTTTGGAGCTCCGATTCGTACTTGTGTGACATCAGTAAGGATTGGATGAAAGACGATAATCCAGACAAATCTGATGAAATGGAGAATTATATGCTGGCTCACAAAACAGAGATAAAACGAAATTATTTCGACTTGGAAATGAGTTGCAGCCACTGTGAGTTGTATTTTGTATTAAATATTTAATTGGTTAATAATAATATTCGATATTTATTTAATGGTTTCTGCTTTTTTCAATTTTTTAGTATTGACGAACCCTAAAGAATAATAAAGTTTTCAACCAATTTCAAGAAAAGAATATAGTCAAGAATAATACAAATGATCTACGGGTAGCATCTGAAGTGTCATTTAGATGGAGTATTATAATGAATTTTATAATGAATTTTGTAGCCTAATTTTAGAATTATTTCGTAGGAATTCAATAACAGTGCTCTGTGAATTATGACAAGAGTATCTGGATTTATATGTCAATATTCAATAGGAATAATAGGTTGTTAGTATGAATTATGTAACTCATTTAATTTGCATGAATAGCCTTAATAATTGGTAGCGAACAATTTTATGACCGTTTTAATTTTTGGATACTAAATTTGTATTTTTAATTTGCTAATTAACGATTTTAAAAAAATTGATAACAGACTCAATTCGTAGAAGTGCATTTAATTTATAAATCTAAATAAGATATTTAAGGATTACTTGATGCTAAAAATAACAATAAAAATAATTCCATAAATATATTGAAAACTTTCTGAGTTTTCATAAGTTCATGTGAATCAACTTCAGCTGGATCATTTAACCAATATTCAAGTGGGTATATTATCGTCTCTGCCTTTTAAACAATATGGAATGACATCTCAATAATGCATATTAAAGCTAGCTAGTTATTGTCAACGTCAACACGTTTAATTATAGACAAAATCAAAAGCATTTAAATTATATAATTAACAGTATTTTATTATAAAATAAAGAAAATCGTAACAATACACTATTGAAAATCATCATACTATTTTAATGCTGCTAATTACATATTAAGTGTCAAGAATAATATTGTAATAATAATTCGTCCCTTAAGGAACGAAAAAGCCTGTATCCACTTTCAGATTGGTGGACGAATAAGCCTAAATCCATTTTTTGTTTGGTGGACGAATAAGCCTAAATCCATTTTTTGTTTGGTGGACGAATAACCCTATAACCAATTTTCGTTTGGTGCAGGAAATAGCCTCTGTCATCTTACAGCTTTACTTAAAGTTGTCGGAGCACAGTAAGAATAAAAAAGTTGAAGAAATGAAGTATTTATTATTTTTATGTTGATACTTGAAATATATCATGCTAGAATGTACATAAGCATTATAAAATTTTAGCTAAATACACATTCTTGCTCGATCGCTCGAGTGGAGTAGACATGCTGCTCTCTCGTTCCTCCTGCTAGCTTGCCTTTGCTGATACACCAATGTTACCTATAGCCTTTTCTGCTCATTACTAGCTTTTTCTGCTCATTGTTTCAAATTTTCAAGTGACCGCAACAGCCAGCCCACACCATTATCTCTATGATTGTTACGCAAAACTAAACAATCAGGGCCTCCGCAATAAACCCTAGACAGGATAACCTGGGTCTATTTGAGTCGGTACATTCGGTCGAATGTCGTGAAAATCTGCAAAAATTGGATCTCATCAAACGCAACTCTTCCCGTAGGAGACAAAATTACGACATAAAAGCACGACACTTAAAGCTACATAATTCTGGACACAATTACAAGCACACAACACTGCATTAACTTACTTCAGGAAAGTACACGATTTTACTATTTTAATTTATACAGTAAAATTTTATAATGACAGGACCTAGTAAAAAAAAGTTGTACTGCATGCACCTCTAACGCTGTAGAAATTAATGAACTACGAGCCAAAATTACTGCTTTATAAAATATTGTTTAGATGCTTAAAGATAATCTGACTGAAAAATCAGATAACATGTCAAATCAGTTAGATTTAGTTTGCACGGATTTTGCTAAATACTGTTCAAAATTTAATAATTTACAAGAACGTATTAGTATACAGGAAAGGCAATATAACATTGCTATAAAGGGCCTAAAATTAGATTCAAGTGACACTAACAAAATATACGAGAGTGTATGGACTGTTCAATTACTTACAAATACATGGAAGTCAAATAAGGGATATTGACATTGTATGCAAATATCCCCTCATTGTTAGAGTTACAATGTACTCAACGGTTGAAAGACGGAGATTATTACTAAATTCCAATGGCTTACAAAGGCCCATAATCTTAAGCATATATTCGTTACTCCCGATTTGACTCCCACGGATGCAAATAGTTTAAGAGCTAAACAAGCTAAACTTAAGGAAAAAAGGGAAATCAATAAAACTTCATATATCTCAGGTAATCATATTATGATCAGTGCGTACGATAAGTCCGGCGGCTATGGTAATGGTGAACACATACTTCATAATTTTAAAGATGTAAGGTTTTTCGGTAGCACAAGTTGTAAAGAAAGAAATACAGCTGCATCTTGTTTGGTAATTGAAGATAAGCAGATAGACTCTAACAGTCATCCAAGAGAATCAGTATTTATTACAAGCACAGATAGCACAAAAGGCCATAGCATACTAGGAACAAATCAGTCAACCTGCACACCAAATAGTCAAATTGATGATAAGAATATAGGAACAAACTCTAAAGTAAGGCTAGAAGGGACAGTTACAGAGAACACATTTATGTCTTCAAAATCTAATACAGCAAAAAAGGGATTTAATTCTACAGTTTTAAACAAAAATAATGCTAACGCACCCAAACAGTCAATAAAGTCAGGTACTCAGAAAGCACTGAATAGTCAAATTAAGCGTACAACTCCTGTTGGCCGACCTCAGAGGAATAGAACTTAAGTAAAATTATATGACGACGGGAGTGATGTTTTAGAGAACACAACACAGAAAAAAGTAAATCTACCATAAAGATTGGGCAGTACAATATAAATTCATTACGTTTTAAATTATTAGATATATAAGAATACTTGACTAGCAATGACTATGACGTACTGTGTCTGAATGAAACCAAGCTCAGAAACCTAACAAATCTTTTTAATCTCCCAGGATACGTTGTTAAAAGAATAGACAGGAATGACAGTGGTGGGGGTGTAGCAATTATAGTTAATGAAATTTTTGACATTAAACAGATATTCTTAACTTGCATTAATCAATCTCCAAATATAATATAAAATATAAACATTCAAATTCAACTTGGTAAATATCGGTCTGTTATAGTTTCTTTCTTTTATCGCCCTGAGTTTTATCTTTCCAATGCTGACATTGTCTTTTTAGAAAAGATAATCAAAGAATACTCATCCAAAGGAAAGCCAAATTTTATATGCGGTGATTTTAACATTCACCTTGAACAAAAGAAAGATCCACAAATTAAGAAGTTTAATCTTATGTTAGAAAGGAATGATGTCAAAGAACTGATTGATAAACCAAATAGGAATGAAGCGAAGTAAATAGCATAATATCCTCTGGAGTAGACAATCCGAAATTATCAGATCATTTAGCTTGCTATGTGGTTTACAATTGCAAAAAAATCAAATATAAAAAAATTGAAATAAACCTGAGACAGTATGAAAATATAGATATTGCTTTGTTAGCTACTGACGTACAAAATCTTGTATTTTGCTGAAAAGGAAAATGTATCTCTTGAAAACAAAATCCATTCATTTGTTAAGTCTCAAAGTCTCATATCGTCTGCTTAATATTACAAGGTAACAAGCCATTTTATCAGGGCTGCTACAAAGTAACAAACCATTTTATCATGGCTGCTACAAAGTAACAAGCCAAAAGTTATGCTGAATTAATAATTTATGATTTGAAATTTAGTTTGAAGCAAAAAAAGTTTCTCTCGAACGACGGATATACAAACAGGACCATAGGAAATAAATGACGATTTAACATTTCATTTCAAACCCGATGAGTGTAAAATATTCACATTGCATGCAGTAACTTTTAGATATTTGTATTAATTTCTTCGTGCTAACCTTGTTCAGTTTAGTAATGTTTTATTTCATGTGTTCAAATGAACACAAGTATAACAGGCCAAGCAATAAAGTGAATATTTAAGCACTACATTTGCTTGATTTGCTGAAGAATATGAAACCAGTGGTAGGCTACGGGTGGTGGTGGCTTAAATACGTAATTTGACATAGAAAAGATGTAAAAGATATGGTGCATGCGAATCTTTTGTGGCACTAATTGTACATTGTGTTATTTGAAACCTTAGTACTAATTTGAAACTAAAATGTCACTAATAGAATAATTTTTTTAAATCATTCAACATTTATTATTCATTCATTATAACAATTAGTTATCAGCTAATATATCATCAGGGAATAACAAATTTTATAATTTTAGCAATTTTCTTCTAAATCATTTTAATTCAGATGAATTACTCAAAAATTTGGACGGGAGTTCGAGTTCTCACATATAAATGGCGAATGAATTGTAAAGCAGTAATAGTTTTTGTTTGCACGTAATTGATACTAAAGTGGTAAAACTGTACCATTATGTGTTTCAAAATGTTTCTTATGTCCCAAAAAAATACAACAGCAAAAGTAGAAGAAATGCTTAAAGTAATGTAAAATATTGTCACAATATTTGAATTATATAATGTTAAAGGTCGAGGAGGACGTCTGTCCCAACATGATTTACATCTTGTATAATTACGATACTTGAAGTGGTCTAACCATCTTTGGAAAAGTCCCGAATGAATAACACTAAAGAGCTTTCCTCTCAGAAATGCAGTGAACAAGGGAATTTTCTCATTAAAAAAAGAAGTATACACGGTCACAGTCATAGTAGGATTTTCTCCGTTACCTTGATATAATGTCTTAACTGGCTTAACTCCCCCTCTGATTGGATTCCAGTTAGAATCGTCAAAAGTTCGATGCAAACGAGAACTTCTGATAATGAATGCAGTGTTATTACACTCCGAAATCCACTTTTGAATACTTTTGTTACCTAGTCCAAGTGGAAATCGAATCTTATTGCTAATAGCGTTTATAAAATTTAACCTTTTGTCGCTTATCGTCTTTTCTACCCAGAGAATCCATTTAAAAAATTCCATTAGTTTAAAATTTGGTTTTACTATGGATCCATTGTCATAGTTGTTAATTAATTCAATATATCTATCTTGATCCACTTTGGATACATTTCCTCTTGAAATATCATTACAGTTACTCTTCCCTAATTGTTGGCAGATATTCCATTGCTCGTTTCTTAATATAAGTTTCAATCTTGAGGTAAACGATAATGGATCGTATTCACTGAGCCCAATCATCTCACCAAGAGCTTTAATACTAGTTAAATTAAGCAAATGCTCCATAGATTCAATTTGTTTTACTGGTCGTGGTTCCACTAAATCCGTAATGACAATTCCCTTGTACCCGTTTGTTAATACAATAGTCGCTAGCATCAACGGACCAATTACCAATTTGATCCAAAGAGTTTTATTAGCTTGTGTAGATAATGGATAACTGACTTCTAATATATACGCCCAGCAAATCAGAATAAATGGACTATTGTTGATATTTTTATAAATCAATACGGCATGAACGAAAATAATTACAAGGACAACTGAAATGAAAAACCCTATCCATGCATAGAATTGAAAGGGTCGGATGTATCCATAGAAAGAGAGACTCTCGTTTTCTAAAACGACACAGGAAATAAAATTGATGGAATCTTTCATTGTTGGAAATATTATATAGTTAGGTACAATTCCTTCTGAGGCAACATCTGAGGTTCTTAGAGACTGCATTTGAAAATGGAATTCTATAACATTATTTAAAGTATAATCGTTCTGATGAACAATTATAAAAGTAAAATTTAGAAAGCTTTGAAACATCATTGAAGCAATTGGAATGGCTGCAATTGTACCTTCTTCAAAATAGTCATTTCTGAATGACATTTTCTGATGCCGGGGTTTAATTTCGAATTCTTTGTTTCTTCTATTCCACCAATCGCCGTTATAAATTTGCAAACTGGATGTTTGTGGAATATTGCTTTTTGCAAGGAAATATTTTGTCGCCAGGTGACGTAGCAATTGGCCTACACAATGGTTAATTTTGCACATAGGGATAATAGTATATTGAAAAACGTCAAAATGTTTTGACACTACATGTGGACAAATAAAATACACATAGTGATCTTCATCGTTCTCCAAAGACAATATAAACCACGATTTGAGGTAGAATAGACGATATATATTTGTAGCATCGAAACTGCCGTAGTTGTCTTCTATGATTCCTGCAGCTTGGTTACCAATAAGAAAGTTGTGACCCAATTTGGCCAACTCTAAAATGCTCTTTCTCAGGAAAACATAAACAGATGAATGCTCTTCAAAATTGTAACTACTAATATCATTCGGTTGAAATGGATTTTCATATTTGCCTCGTTTAGAAAAGGTTTCACTGATGTAATTAATTTGCAAAATTTCATTAATTTCTGCTGGATTGAAATTTACTACTATATGTGTTATACAAACAAAACGACTTAAAGGTTTTGGAGAGGAAGTATATAAGTTTTTCTTGTTTTTAGTAGTTGTGCAGGTCTCCTGACGAAAATTAGCCACAATGGCCCATAGAGTGCACCTTACTTTTCTAATCCCTTTCAGATTTGTAAATGCGAAAGGAATTTCGATTTCTTTCAATTGATTATTCAAAGAAACTTCCCAAGTTGGAGTAATAGAGTTTTCTGTGAAAATAAGATTGACGTAACAATCTTTTTCTAAATTTGCAACGTCTTTCAATTTCCAACAGGAACAAAATCCAGTGAGGGAGAGTATCCACCACATTTGATTCATTTTCAATTCTATCATATTGAATTATGCACAAAATATTATTTACGGTTAAGAGATTTAATTTTCGAAGAGACAAAATAAGTCACGCTTTTATTTAAAGCCAATTTCAAGAAGATTACAAGATTGACATAGTTTGTTGCTGTTAATGTAAAAGTTTTATAGTCTAAGAAGTTGAAATTATCAAATAATATATGCTTGATTTTTGATCTCCAATACATATCGCACTGCAGTGGGTGTTAGACTAAACCGAAGTTTCTTACACTAGTTGTATCCATATCATTAACAGTGGTATTTGTGGGATACATTAAATTTTTTCTCCGTCGTTAAAATATAGTATTCATATTTTATTATTTCTTATCCAAAGTGCACGCTATGATAATACTATATACTTTTACCAAGAGTTTTAATCGTTTTAGGTTAATCCGAAGCACACTTTAGCACGCGGACTCGTGGACAGCCATGCCAAAAGTATTAATTAATGTTTTAATAATTTATGATTTGAAATTTAGTTTAAAGCAAAGACGTCGCTAGAAGGATATACAAACAAACAGAACTTCAGGGAAAATAAGTGATATTATGTCGTCATTAACATAGAATAATATTCACATTGCGTGTATCAAAGACAGTTATATAAATTTCTTCGTGCTAAACTTTGTTCATTACTAATGTTTCATTTCATTGCTTCAAATGAACACAAGGATAGTAATATGCCAAACGATAACGTGAATATGTAAGTACTACATTTACCTGATTTGCTGTTAAATATTGAGAGAAAAGTATGCTGCAGACGGGCATTGGAGGCTTACATAAGTAATTTAATTCGGCACCACAAAAGAACGTAGTGTGGAACGCAATTATAGTTTACAACATTACGGATATCGTTTATGTGGATATATTAAAATTATTTTGTAGTATACCAATAAGATAAAAAGTCGTATACAACTAAAATCTACGATGAAATTTAAATAATTCGTACCATTTAAAATAACTAAACGTTAACAGGCTTTTTCAAACAATAGTTGTCTTTCTTCGAAATAATTTGTGTATGATTTTTAAAAAATTGGCATTCTAAGAAAAAAATAGCAGAGTTTGCAACACATATGGCCAGCAAATAAGAATAGATTACTGTTGACATTTTTATAAATCACTACCCCATGCACAAAAGCAATTACTACAAAAGTTGAAATCAAAAACCCTTTAACCATGGTTAAAAATTAAAATGGTCGGATGTATCCTTAGAAAGAGAGACTTTCATCAATAAATAATATATGATGTAGATATTTCTTAAAAATGCTGCTCCAATACTTTAAACGACTATCAGATTGGTAACGCGACACTTGCAATTTTTTAGTAAGTTAAACAGGTAAGCTTTTTAATAATGGAAACTTACTTATTGATGAATCATACGAAACTACTATTAAGCAGGGTTGTGGGTCGGGTTTTTTATGGGTTGGGGTTTTTTGGGTTTTTTGGCAAAAAACCCACCCCGCTTCACTTAAAAAACCCTGGGTTTATTGGGTTTTTTACAAAACATACAATAATGTGCACTAAAACTCCATCTAGACAAGCAAAAACATACTAATTTTCTCATATTTCTATTCAAAAATGTAAACAATTATACAATCAGACGGAAACAAATTGTAGCTTCTACACTTTTACGTGCATAATATGCATCGTATCGAGATGACTAGGTTAGCTATATATTAGTTTTAAGTTTGCAAGTCTTAATCATTTTGGAAAATTATAATATTGTTGTATACATAATTATGCTCAATTTTAATTAACTCCTTACTTTTTCAACTCATTGCTCTGCTGCACTGCTTCACAATTAAAGCTCCAAATTAATGAAGGAATTTCATGAAGTCAATTTAATCAGTAAAATATTACAATGACTAGTTATTTAGTAGTTATCAAAAAGTAATAATAGTATAGATACTCAAAAAAATTCCATATTTGTGTGTTAAAATATGTTAACAATTAAACTTTTTGTGTTTTAATTTTTGTTTTTATATGCGTAAGTAATACTAGTTGCAAGATTACACAGATGTTGTTATTATCAGCTGTAGTTTTTCTATAAGGTATAGTATAGGCTTGAATTTATGGCTATAGTTATATAAAAAACCCTTAAACCCAAAAAACCCAAAAAACCCGGGGTCGTGGGTTTTTTCCTAAAAAACCCGGGTTTTTCGATACATTGCTATTAAGGCAATGGCGACTGTGGCAGTAAATTATCCAAACTGTATAATACAACAGTTATTTCTAGATTATTCATTGAAATGCCTTTCGTTCACAGTCAGTGGCAATATCTTCTGAAATATTGTCCCCCTCGGTTATCTGTATACGTATCAGATAAAGCAAGTCTCGTCGCAGACCGCCGGAACTGCCTTTCTCTTTTGAGGAGGATTTACATAAGTGTGCATTTTTGTATTCAAACACAAAGTGATAGATGTAACCTGGTCTAGCTTTTTATAGGAAGATTAAGGGCCTCTCGGCATTTATATTCTGATGTCTCCTAACATACCATCTACTTCTATATTTACATGTCATTTCATTTTATATTTGGTGTCATCATGCAAAGTAAGTTTAAGATGGCCATAATTCCAGAGAGACTTTATAGTTTACCCTCAATGGAATTTAATTACTATATATACATAAAGCATATTATCATTGGTTTTCTGCCTTCGAATTCCTTTATACCTGCAGTCACATTTCCTAGAATTGGAGAGATAAGAGTTTGTTGACTTCGAATCGTTTACCTAATTCAATCCCCATCAGTATCTTTGAGACTGTTGCTGCGAGAAGAAGGTTGATCACCATTTACTTCAATACAGTTCATTAAATAATCGCCAATCATAATAAGTGGAAACCAACAAATTTTTCCAAATATATTCTGATAACTCTAGCACGAATTTTAAGATGGAACAAAACACAAAGTCGATGGAATTTAAGGTGACACAAAAACATAATTGAAGTTTTAAGCTTTTAACTTACACAATTTATTTGTCATCAAGTTAATTTTGTTCTTAATTAATTAATTTTGTTAAGTTTATTAAGAAAGAAGCTAAACAGAAAATGTACATTGTGGTCTTAGGTTCAGCTTAGTAGCGAAATTGTTAAATTTACATACGAGTGGAACTTTGGAGATCAAACTCTGAATGACATGTTGACACTTCACAAAGAAATGAATCGCCCTTTGGAATCTGAGATAATTCAATTTGACAGTGGAATATTGGCTGTAAAGCCCCACTACTTTTAAGAATGTACTTTGATTATTTGAAAGATGTAATGACTTCTTGAATAAACCATAATCATTCACGTATTTGTGGATCTCATTGTTGTTTGTTCCTGTAGAAAAATGTATATTGAAGAGGATGACACTTTTAGTGCTAAATTGTGTTTACGCGAGGGGATTGAGATTGTGGAAACTGGACCTGAATTAAAATACGGCAAAATTTCGAGCCTAAGAGGAACCGTTTGGTTTGATAACGGATATGGGCTACCTAAGTGCTATGGTTAGTAATCACTTTCAATTATTGATTACCACTCATCACTGTGATGAAGTTGATTGACTTAATTTATTTTTTAATTTCAGGCTTCAATAAAGGTTGGAGACACCATAGCTACGATGATGAAATCGAACAAGGAATTTTTTCGGCCGAGGATTTACAGATTGGAATAGTTGAGTACTCGTTTTGGAGCTCCGATTCGTACTTGTGTGACATCAGTAAGGATTGGATGAAAGACGATAATCCAGACAAATCTGATGAGATGGAGAATTATATGTTGGCTCACAAAAAGGAGATAAAGCGAATTTATTTCGACTTGGAAATGAGTTGCAGCCACTGTGAGTTGTATTTTGTATTAAATATTTAATTGGTTAATAATAATATTCGATATTTATTTAATGGTTTCTGCTTTTTTCAATTTTTTAGTATTGACGAACCCTAAAGAATAATAAAGTTTTGAACCAATTTCAAGAAGAGGATATAATCAAGAATAATACAAATGAACCACTGGTGACGGTTAGCATCTGAATCTGAAGTGTCATTTAGAAGGAGTATTATAATGAATTTTATAATGAATTTTTTAGCCTTATTTTAGAAATATTTCGTAGGAATTCAATAACAGTGCTCTGAGAATTGTTACAAGAGTATCTGGATTCATATGTCAAAATTTAGTAGGAATAGTAGGTTTTTAGTATGAATTATGTAACTCATTTATTTTGCATGTATAGCCTTAATGATTTGTAACGAAACAAACCGTTTTAATATGTGGTTACTAAATTATTATTTTCAATGAGCTAGTTTACGATTTTTAAAAATTTGATAACAGACTCAATTCGTAGAAGTGCATTTAATTTATAACTCTAAATAAGATAAATAATGTAAGTATTACTGTATGCTAAAAATAACAATAAAAATAATTCCATAAATATACTGAAAACTTTCTGATTAATGTTCATGTTCATTTGAATCAACTTCAGCAGCACCAATTAACCAATATTCAAGTGGGTATAATATTATCGGGTATGCCTTTTAAACAATATGGAATGAACCAATCTCAAGAATGCATATTAAAGTTAACTATTTGTAGTTATTGTCAACGTCAACACGTTTACTGATAGACAAATAAAAAGCATTTTAATTAATTAACATTATTTTATTATAAAATAAAGAAAATCGTAACATTACAATTGAAAATCATTAAACTATTTTAATGCTGCTAATTAAGTGTGAAGAGTCAAGAATAACATTGCAATTACAATACGCAGCCGGTTGATCAACATAATATTATATACTTTGACAATGAGAACTTCATAGTTATGCAGAGAGGAAACTCGCTTTGTGAAATAGTACACTATTTTGATCCAAAACCGTACACCTAGTTTTTGCTACATTTGAACACAGCCGGCTGGACGCCGCCTTAAGTAATAAGTAACAAGGATTTTTTTTCAAAAAGGGTAAAAATCGTAAAATATTTAAGAAGTTTGAGAAAGGACACATAAAAACTTTTTATGTACTAGTCATTTAGTTTCGATTGGTTCAGTTTGATGGATACATTATATAGTTAAATAAATGTAACTACAATTACAATTGTTGTTATTCATTTCATGAAATTTTTTAAACCAGACAATTGTGTGTGTGCAACTGGGAAAGAAAACCAATAATCCCAAGGTAGCAAAAAATATTCTACAACCGCTCATAGAGTGTCATCCTTGTGGAAGAAATTATTTTTTCCAAAATAACAACGCAAGGTCGTGTTTCCTGCGTAATATAATAATCTACAATATTCGTTATATTTTTTTCAATTTCTGTTACTTATTATTATTATCAGATACTTATTTATTTAATATTTAGTAGAATATAATGCATGGATGAGATTTTCTGACGAAGGTTTCCTCAAATATGAGATGACAATGTAATGTGAAAATAAGATTGTATTTAAAATCCATATTTACATTCAATCCGTTAGGTGTATTTCACAATTCTAAGCATATTTTATTATCTGCAAGTAATAATTGGCTGGGAAAGTGTTGTGTGAGCTCGAGAAAATAAGAGGAGGAATTGTAACTCTTCAATTCGCTTGTATGAATATGTAACTGAAGCATTATTATTTCCCAATGGAATTATTTAATCGATTATCGACATACTTACAGCTTAAACCGACTTAAACATAAATAGTATAATGTTTAGAATGGTTAATACATAGCGTTTTACTACCACGTCAAAACCAAGAACAAGAAAAATAAAACATCACTAGATACGACGTAGAGTCTAATCGCAGGCAGCCAACAATTTCTCAGTCCTATACGTTTGTTAGTATCCCTGACTGCCATTTATCAAAACAAACCAAATATGGGATAGAATGTATAAGCGTGTCGCATTTAAAAACAATTATTCTATTTTCCAGTCTAACATGGCTATACTGCTTGAATATTTGGTGTAAATATAATTTTTGCACGTACGTCAGATATAATTATCCATTCCTGCTTCAGTTAGCAAAAGTCATATTACCATCAAGTGGTAGTTACAATTGAATTACACCACCATAAAACTAGCATTTTAAGTTGAACAAAACAATTACTCTGAAAGTTACATTTCTAACTTTTCAAATAATCACCGTTAAATTATGCAAGTAAATAGGATTCTCAGTTTTCATTTATTTCTTCATTTTTTGGACAAAGTGGGCTTTACCTTCTGCATTAGAAATTTATCTTCATATAGCAACTGTGATTTTAATGTAATTCAATTCAAAGGATCGCTATGGACGAAAAATTTTTTGATAGCGAACCAAAATCATCAGCCTTGGACAATTGCAAGCTCTGATTATAATAAGACTCTCTTTGGTAGAGATGAGGACAATCCGAAAGTTTTGGCAAAAAATCTCTGCAGCATAAACATTCTTTTGGAGCCTGACGGGTCATTTAAATATCTGGCCCAATATTTTGGACAGGAAGTGAATCGTCAAACAGCGCAGTTTATAATTGTAAGCTCAATTGGTCAGACAAAAATACTTCCTGTTAAACATGGAAACAAAAACATTGAATGGTTCAAAAAGGAGTCTGTTCGTGGAATCTACTGGATTATTGCTACAAATGTTTCTAACGTTTCAGTTTGGACTTTACAATTGTATAATCCACAATTGCCTTTGTTTGTGAAAATCGAAGAACACGTTTCTCAACAAAAATGGATAAACATTTGGGATAGGCTAAATGGACATCTTCACGGAAGTATTGTTGCTGTAGTGGATCCCTATGAAAGCAGCAATGTCAGGAAAGAATGTAGTCAGTCTACTTACAATTTGATTAAATTCTATGCCGTATGTTTGGTAAAACAAAGAGTGGTAGAAACAATGGCAGGTGTGTTAAATTTTTCGTCAGTGTACATAAATAAGTTTTACGAGCCAAATTCCACATACACAGAATCAACGGCAGTAATTGGATATAAATTTATAACCTTTAGAAATTATAATTGGCTTTTAAAACGATTTACTTCAAGGGAATTAAAATTGTTTCCAATATATTGCGAGGCTAAAGAGTCTTTTCTGGATGTTCAATTATCTGTTTTTGTAAAAGATACATTCGACGACTGCAGTTGGATATTGATTTTCATCTTCTTCCCACTCGCAAATATAATTGTAATTTTTATTACGGATAATTATGGTATTGGTAAGAATATATTAATTGTTTTTATGTCAACAGTCTCCGTTCTTCTTCGTCAGTCGTCGGCCATTTACAAAAAACACTTTATTTCATATACTGTATTATTAATGGCATTTATAATTTCCACTTTATACGAAACGTACATGACGAGTAATGTTATTGTTCCTCCTGAGAAATATATATTCGCGAACTTTAAAGAAATGGTTGAAAGGGGTTACAAATATGTAGAGTATGTTAACAATAATTTTTCAAGAAATGCATTTAAGAAATATGGAATTTTAGATAAAATGAATAAAAGTATTTATCCATATTATAAGCGAAAAGATATTTCATCTGCGAATTTAAGACTAGGTTATAATAGTATTTATATCAATGCTCTCACAAATGTATCTATGAAATTAATGTTTGGAGTTGCAGATGACGATAAAATGTATCGTTTCCATGAAATGTATAAGTCATCTCCCCATGCAAAATGTCATACAGCTAAAGAGGCAATGTCAACATTACCGTTCACATTGTCATATTATTTTACATTTAGACATAAATTTCAATCAATTGGTTGTCTTTTGTTGGAACAAGGCTTCTTTAAAATATGGTACCAACATTTCCTCCATAAAACGGTAGACAAGTCTAAAATATGGGAATCAGGAATCCAATACGATGAATCAAGAGCCAAGGGCGTAAGTCTACAGATGAAAATCCATACTACTTTTATTTTATTTGGCTATTGTCTTCTAGGATCCTTTATTTGTTTACTTGGTGAATTTTTACTAGGTTTTAAGAGGGTTATTTCAATTCATAATTTTTATTTTAAATAACTTATGGATATTATGACATAGATGCGATAACAAAAATGATAGTATACCCTCATACAAATAAATATGTTAGGTGGGGAAGTTTGTTGAAGGCAGAAGTTCCGTTTGATTCAGAAAAAAACACCAACAAGAATAACCATAATAATATTGTATTCTAATTCACATTTTTTGTATTTTGGTATGCAAAAGTATACCGACACTTTGTAATGTTTTTAGAAGTGGTACTGAAGCACTCAATAAATAATTGGAAATGAATTAAATTTTCCTTCTTCTTTGTGGAAATGCCATGTAATATGGAAGTCAGGGTTACCAGATTTTCTTCAACGAATTTAAGTATTCTGGCCAACAATAGCCATTTAACAACCCGCGCCCAACAGTCTTGGTAAATGCTTACTAATGTCATACAGCCGTATTTGGCGCAATCATATGAGCGCAGCTAACAAATTTACGGTTTTTTGTTGAAAAGAAGCAAAAATAAGTAAATTACGTATCTTGAAATAAATATTCTTGCATATTACTTCATGTATGCACGAGGAAGTCAAGAGAAAATACCAATTCGCGCGAAGCGCGAGAAATTTTTGAAATTCAACTTCAAAACTGATCAATAAAGACTTAACGAATTTTGAGTAATTTAACGGTTTAGTGACATAGTTGAGGAAGAGAGAATGTTATTTATACACCACTGATAAGTTATTAATAAATTTCCTTCGAATTTGAAGACAAATTTGACTATTAAACTGGATTTAAAGACAGAAATACTTAAATTCGCGCGAAGCGCGAGAAAATTTCAATATAGTAAACGTATCTGAACTATAACAAAGTGTGTTCCAATATTAAAGGACATTAAATTACCTCACTTTTTTCGATTTTAGCTGACTTAAGTATATTTAAGTATAATTTAAGTATTTTAAAATACTTGCAAGTATTATAAGTATAGGGCCCAATTTAAGTATAATACTTGCCATTTAAGTATACCTGGTAACCCTGGAACCAACACGTATTATGTAACGCAAAACCCCCTCCCCCTTATGTCTAACGCAAGTGCTGACTGCAACACTTTTGATTACCTCCTCCTCCCATCAGTTGCACACATAATATATGCATGTTCCTTAAAAGCAAAATGCGCAAGACCAATTCCTCTAAACCACCAAAATGAGTCGTTTCATATTTTTATTACATCAAAACAATAATAAAAAATTTACATAGAAGGTTGAATGGTGGGTGGTGATCGAATGGAAATTATTAGCCAAAGGGGACATTGAAATTTCGTAATGTGCATATTACATAGCATTTAAAAACTTCTGATCCAATTAGAGGTTTCCCAAAATTGGTGACCGGTCAAATTAACATGAATATGTATTGAAATGACTCCAATACCTGTCTGTGTTATCCTGGAATTGTGGGAAACTTCTATTGGTTCTGCTATATGAACTAACTTATTTAACATTTTTAGTAGAGTTGGGTTTCATTTTTTACTACCGTCTTGATTCCTTTCTGCCAGTTGCCACACCTTTATATAATTAAATAACTGTACTGGGAGCCACTATTTATTCTTTAAAAATATTTATTCGTAAGCTGTATACTCATGGGATTCTTATTTTTCTGATTTTATAAAGTAGCTTTTTGATGACTTTGTGGATTTTTTTTCAAAAAATGGAATCTTTCATTGTTCTCTGTATTTGATGCTACGATCTACAGTTATTATTTTGGTTTAGAAAATTCCTTTTTATCAGGAAGTTGGGGCTGCAGCAATTTTTTCAACCACAGTAGAAAATAAAAGTATATTAATTTAAATATACTTTGCATTTACAAAGTTAACATAATAACGTAATGGGGTCTTTTCGAAATTGTTTTATTACTATGTTGGGTGGCTTGCCCCTTAGCTGGGTTCACTAGTGTTTAGTATAACGTTGTAAATCCTCTAAAAAAATTTCCGCAGGACTACGACTACGTATGCGGAAATCTCTAGCACATAATTTAGTTTGTAAAATCTAGTCCTCAAAACTACGATCGTATGATTCTTTGTTGTGTGTAAAGATAAGTTTTCACATTATGACCTACATATATAGTGAATAGTGAATGTATGAATTACTGTCAGTTCCAGACTTACTAATTTGCATAATGAGTCTCCAGCAAATGACCATGCATCCTGTACAATCTATGGAATTCAATTAACCGAATCTGAATATTTTGAAAATCACCTATGTTACTAATGTTACTCCCAGCTATATATACATATTTGACTGACATGCAATCCTAACATAATTTACTTTCCGCAGCCTATGAATCCAACCCTCTTGTAAAAAAACATTGTTTTAGCCAGAGTATAAAGTCGGCATGCCGTAAACTATTTTTCAATGCCGCATGCCGTAAATGCCGTAAACGCCGTAAATGCCGTAAATGCCGCAAATGCCGTAAAGTACTTTAGACATAGTAAAATAACATATTTATTAACTGTTTACTTTCAAAATTGAATCTGTATTTTATTTATTTTTTTAAAATCAAAAACGTTTCGCCAACTAAAGTCAAAATTAATAGAAAACTGAAATAATTTATATTATTTCTGTCCTTATTATTGCGAGAAATGACAAATACTGCATTGATTTATCAGTAATTTTGAATTTCACTGCTTCTTGTGGCTAAAAAATAGTTTTCGGCATTTACGGCATTTACGGCGTGCCGTAAACTAAATGCCAAATGCCGCAAATTCAATTTACGGCATTTACGGCATGCGGCATTTACGGCACACTCGATACTCTGGTTTTAGCACAAGGTCTCAATATTCAATATCATCAATATCCCCTATTTTACTTAGTCTCCTCTTATAGTTTACTCATTGGCCATCATAATGATTGTAAACTTGGTATTTCCCTATTTTTTTCTTAACATTGTGTTGAAGACACAGTATAATATCTATATTAGTTATTTCTTCAACCCTGTCAATGACAGCAGCAGTTTTCATATGTTTGAAAATTTTCATTGAGTAGATTATTATAGATTTACCATTTTAATTGGAAGAGAGTACCTATTTGTCTCTATAATACACTTTTTCAGCTTCCAACACACTGTACTTGATTGTAACTGGTACTTAGATAACTGAAAGACATACCACCAGAGGGAGTAGATTTTGGGAATCAAAGCACTAGGCACAAGTTTGAATTAGGTCTCCACTTATCCGTGCTAGACGCCATCATGTACTACTAACTACATCCACACAAAGAGAGTGTATTTCTTTGAAAACCCGAATTCAAAAGTGCTCTGTCTGTCGTCTAGAGTAGGTTGTTTCCAGTTTTGTGTCTGCCCCCACATTTATTGCAAATTAATTCACCTTGCATTTATTTTCAATTCACCAATGAACTGGGGCGAAATGAATTGTTGATTCAAGTTGTTTCTTTGTACTAATTAGTAGATACATAAAGCACTATTTGCATCTACTTTTTGTTGACATCAAGGCAAACATTTACACATCCGTCACCAGTCAATTTATATGTAAAACATTTCTTTGTACTGTACAGTATCTGTATAATATATAACTGTTATCTTTTAGTTGTGCATATGTTACTGACGGTTACGTTGAAATTTTTACTACAAGCACTGAATCAACTGTTTTGTTAGTGTAAATTCAATATGATTAAATGTTATATCCACATTACGATGGGAGTAACCATCCATCATCCTCAACCTAAATAAACTGTTGATAAATAAATGATGAGCCAGAATGCACTCTGACAACCAAATTGCTTTTTAATAATGCTTTTTCCTTTCCGTTTATAGTATACCTATAAACGTGATTCTTATATTAAATAATAATATTATATTGTATTTCATTGTTCACATTTCATTGTTCACATTCACACCATATAGTAATCCGTCATAAAATGTATATTCCATACAAATCTGATCTACACTCATCAATTGGAATAAATAATGTTTTGCTTTATAGTATATTGAGACGAACAAACAAAAATCTGGATCATGAGATTAGGATGACAATACTGTTCCTAATTCCTATCAGGGAAATGTTTATTTAAAAGTATGATATTTGATAACCAGATGAGTGGTATAAAGAGGAAGCCTAATTGTCTTCATAAACAATATTTTCTCTCTTACGCAATTTACAATGAATTGTTTTGCGCCTTTCTTATTACTTTCTTCGCTCCTCTTTCAAATTGAGGGCCACGGACGTATGACTGATCCCATTCAAAGGGGTTCACTATGGAGAGATCCCCAATGGGGTTGGGCTAATCCTGAAAAACCTCAGAATGATGAAGAATTCTGGTGTGGGGGACGACCCGTAAGAATTTTGTTAATATTTTATTACAGTTAATTGTTAATTGATAAAGATGTCTACTATGTAAAATGTATTTAAAATTATTCAACTGTATTAATGTATTTTTTTCGACTTACTATATAATAGGTTACAGATTCGCAAAATGGAGCCTGCGGATTGTGTGGTGATAGCGTATTGGACTCAAAACCAAGAAATGCAGAAATTGGAGGTAGGTCCTTCTCTTTTAAACACTGTTAGGATGGGCTAAATATCCAGTCATTCCATCCTCCACATTAATTCCCAAGTTTGACACATTGAAGATAGTTTCCCAATTTGTCTTTCTTTCTATGTATAAAATTTTATTATTTTAATTAACGCCCTGGCATTGTGATTATATATAATGCTGAATGAAATTGAGATTTTGCTATACTAACGACGAGCAATTATTAAAAGTTTTAAAATTTAGAATTAAATTTCATTCATTAAATATTTAATTGTTTGTACCTAACCAATTTTGTTCAAACCTGAGAATTGGGTGAAACAATTTGGATTTTTATTATATGCATTTTGAACATTGAATGTTATCACTAAAATTCTGGTTGACTTTCAGGAATCTGGGATAAAGGCATCATAGTTCAAAACTACACAAAAGGAGCGGTAATTAAATTGTTAATTTATACACCTGTTTTCTTGGCTTTAATTCATATTGTATAATAATATACCTATACATACATACTTTGATTTTATAATTTCTCGTTTGCAGACGATTCCTGTCAGTATTTTTGTATCCATTAGTCATTTAGGTTATTGGCAATTCCGAATCTGTGACTACAGCAAAAATGGCGAAGAGACGGAAGATTGTTTTCATCAATACCCTCTCCAGTTCGTTGATGGAACAACGCGTTACAGTAATGCAGACTCGTCGTCCCGAATGGTACATCATGAACTCAAATTGCCTAATGACGTTACCTGCAATCGATGTGTACTCCAATGGGATTGGATTGCTGAAGCAACCTCGCAAATTTACAGAAACTGTGCTGACATTTCGATACAATGAATCGCTTGGCCTCGAAAATCTCTTAACCGTAAGCATTTTTGAGATGTAACACTTCCCAATGATTTTAATTTTCAACTTTTGTGAAAACGATTGTGATTTTCTATCTTCGGCGGCGTAATAAATAAACATTATTGTATGGTGTATTCTATGGTCAATGGCATGGTAACGTGGTCAACTTGTTAGCAAAACCTTCACTTGTCTGTTAACATCATTGGAATTTTGTTCCCGTGCACAGCATAATACAGTAGAATCATTATATGGTACTAGCGGGTCACAGGACCAAGAGGTCCTGTTATAAAAAAGCTAGTGAGTATTCTGGTGCAAATTTCAATGTAAATGGCCAAATTTTAAATTCTCCCGATATAATAGGAACCTTAAGCACACTACTGAAAGCAGGAAATATTCGCATACAGAATGCATGAACTGCTTTGTTATGAAATACTAGTAGCCCCCAGAATATGTGACTAAATTTCCAAAGGTAGGCATCCGGTGTAATCATGCGTATTGGATTGTGGCCAAGCACGTAACCAGAAGAGGCTAGAGAGTCCCCGACCCCCCCACCCCACCCTGCTCAGCTCAGTTTTTGCCATAACCATTTGTTGCGACCCCCTTACCCAAATTCCTGGTTACGTGCCTGAGCCCACGTCCTACCACACATAGTTACATACATATATAGGCAGGTAAATATATTGCTTTATCTAAAACGGTGATTATAATATAGAGATACGGAGTTGTTGAGATTTGCCACATTTATGTAAAGTTTAAGACTGGGTTCGGCTTAGCTGGGTTATCAGAACAGAGCGGAAAATTAACACGCGATGGTACATACATAATCAACATACCGAATTTCACCGCGCAACTCAAATAACACGATTATATAAATGATGATGATGTTTAACATTACAATGTAAACATACCAAATTACCTATATCATGGCTGCTACAAAGTAACAATCCATTTTATCATGACTGCGACAATGCAATTTAACAAACCAGAGAGTTAGGTTTAGAGTTAGGTTAGGTAGCTAAACACCCCTTTCTGGAGTAAGAATTGATTGAATGTACGTTATTTAGGGCGACAAACGAAAAATGCTAAAAGGCTATTTACTGTTGTAAACAAAAATTAGGAGAATATCTATATATAAGTTGTGTACCAAGTTGAAAGTGACTGAAGGATTTTTGATGCCTTCAAAATCAATCTGGGGGTTTGAAACCTGTATCTATGCCTATTCCAGTCTTCAAATGAATTCATCCGATTTTATCTTATTACAATTGTTTTTAAATGGGAAGGTAGACTAGACCTACCACTTTTCACTTTGCGAATGTATGCCATTTTATATACAACATCATTGATATCTTATACTACATAAATATACATTTAATTCGTCACGATTTTTAAAACTGCTACTGTCTCAATATCATATTAAGTTAAGTGAAGAACAAGAAGACATTCATTACGTTAATCAGCAGCCCAACTTTTATGTTGACGTTTCTCACAACTCCAGGATAACACAGACAGGTATTAGAATCGTTAATTTGGTGACCGGGCAATCTACTTCGTATAATTGTACGGAAGTAATTGTTTTGATAGTATTTGACAGACAGCAATAACTATTTATTTTCTAATGTACGACTTCCTAGTTCCTGTTTAATATAAATGTCGGGTTCTTATATACTATAGTGAGAATTAGTCATGGACTTTATTGTTTATCGTGTAAAATATTTCCTGATGACATCATACTTCCTGAGCTATACATGATTTTTATGTACTACATATATTATATTGAAAATTAGCTAGAGGTCATTATAAAAATCTTATATTAGTAGGTATTGCAGACCAAACAATGAGGAAAAAATCAGGAAATAAGGATTTCCGGCTTTGGAAATAATAAATACCCTTTTACGAAGTGAAAAAGAAGAAAACAGTAATACTAAAGGATACAAGTATATTCTAAGACAACAGTCAGGGCAAGGCAATGTAAGTGTTAAGAAATATCACCAATACCATTGAAACATCGAAAATGTCATACTAAACATAAATATAATGGTTTAAATCGCAAGCCTGTATGTGAATAGCCAATCAAATTTCTTGCAACTAATTTCTACAAAAAAAGGTGTAGCCATAATTTTTATTTCGACAAAAATGTTTTCTACTAATGTAGTAGCAATAACATTGCTAATTGCATGCCATTATGGAGCAATAGCAAGAAATGGTCAAGTCTATTCAGATGAAGTCTTTTCTACTTTAGCAAATTCAGTACATTGCGACTGTCGTCTCTATATATTTCTATTTAACACTTCTGAAGGAGAGAATGTCAATCTTCAGTTTATTAATCAGCCATTTGTTCTCGTTCGAGGGTCTACTGTCATGAAATCATTACCAGAAGATTATCGTGATCTTTATAATACTAGCTCTAATCGTTTTAGGGATAGATTTAAAGAATATGCAAGATTTGATCCTTCTTATTACAAAATGATAAACAAACCAAAGGTTTTGAGTGTGAGATTACCGTGGTTGTTCTTCAAACACCTTCAAAACCTTTTCGTTGAATCATTTTACAAAAAAGTACCATTAGTAAATATAGATTACAAACACTTAAATTGTCTATCATATTTTCTTCTCTATCCCGAAAAAAAATATAATTCCTTAGATCAGATCGATCCTTATTTAGCCTCTGCATTTTTGAAATCAGCGTTTATTGGTAGAGTAGAAACTGACTACAAAGAAATAATAACCGCAAACAAACAATACTCAAGTTTTACATATTATGACAGAACATATTTTTACCAATTTGAGATATCATCAAAGGACAGAGAAGCTGAATTGGTTGGCTTAGATAATGTCTTTAAAGTTCCTTTCGAATTATCTCAATATGATTCACAATTTTTGCCGGAAAAATCGTACATTTATTCGTTTCCTACAGAACAAAATCGAGATCTTTTAATTCTAGGACTTTATCCTACTTTAGACTATAGGGAATACAAAGTGCGTCAGAACATCCAACAGAATTACATCGTCCCGCTAAAACACAAGATAATTGTGGATTTCGAACTCGAAAGACGAAACAAAGTACTTTTCTACGAAAAAATCCTTCCTAAACGGACATGCATTTACATGGGACCTGATATTGTTGGAGGGAAAGCATTGCACAAAGAATCATTCAGGAAAATAACAAAACGATATTCTATCCCCTATATATTGGTTTCCATATTGTTTTCAAGATTTAATGATACAAATTTTGGTACATACAATTCACATAGGTTTTATCAATGCCAGGTTAAGCAACTGGGAATAAAAGTCTCTTCGCGACCAGATGTGAAAAAATTTCGTGGATCGCTTTTCCCAATAAAAGAAGACAGTCTTAGTTTCATAACTTGCGATGGGATGTCAGAGGAATTAACGTTTCACGTTTTCATCCGTCCATTTGAGATAGATCTGTGGTGGACTATAATTGTTTTCCTGATCAGCAATTTTGCGTGGCTGTGTTTTCTCATTTATCATACACAATGCAAAGATTACACGATGTCAGTTCTACTGTCATATGCATATTTGCTCGAGATATCTTTGGAGCCACATAAAAAATTACAAAAATCGAGAGCATTCAATATTTTCATCGGTTCATTCATTCTTATGGGTATCATTGTCACAAATGGGTACAAAGGACTAATCTTTAATTACATGACGTTTAAATCAGTGACTAAACATGAAAATTTCCAAGATCTACTAGAAAGAAATTTTACATATTTTTCTCCAACTACATCGAAATATGTAGAACAACGACTCAGATACGACTATGACACGATGCAGAAGCCTCGGAATCGACGCCGTACTCTTTCTGAGTGGCAAACTATATATTCGGTACTGAAATTCGAAACAATGATACAGGATATACTTATTATCAAAACGGTAGCAGATATTTAGATTACATTAACGTACCTGTAGGCTACCCTCATGTGACATTTCAAATGGCCATAGCAACTTGTGAGAAAGTGGCCTTTGTTGACAAAACTTCCCAAATTGACAGATTCTATGTCAAATCTGCATGGCCCACAAATACTTCCCATGTTCATCTACAATTGTATGAAGGAACGGAATTACTTTTGCCACAAGTGGAATATATGATTCTGCATAATGAAATATTTTCAAGTCTTTTGAATACTAAAATGCACTCTATCATTCAATCCGGAATGATTCCAATTTGGGAACAATTTATAAACAAGCAATGAATTATTAATGAAGGTGGACTCATTTCTAGACATCGTCCGAGGATAAAGCCTATTGGACTAGAATCAAATATCACCGTATTGCTATTTCTTTACATGATTGGCATTGGAATTACATTTATGGCAATGATATCCGAGAATTATGCTCTTCTGTTTCGAGCAGCTTCTAAGTTTGTATCAATAATGGTTAGTATTAAGGTAGGAAAATATTTCTTAATGTTGTTTTACTGGTTTGAAAAATTCATTGCTGGCCTTGCGAAGTGTTTTTTGTACTGTATTATAAGTATATTGAAGTACAGGGAAATATTTAAAACAAAGAAATGAGTTATTGCAAACGAAAATAATTGAAATAAACTGACAGTCTCAATTGTTTTATCATTCATGTTAATGAATAATATACATACAACTTAAAGGTGTTAACAGACAAGTTTCTCAATGTAGTGTTTTGAGTTTTGAGACTATACCCACCATTTTCTTACCTTTTGGGGTAAGAAAATGCTCAACAATGTTCTGCCAAGGTCAAAGCTCACTGACAATATTACCCAGTTGAACTGGATAACAAGATATTGTGAAACGGCTTATTGCTTGCTAAACTAAAACCCTCTCTGCTCAAATGTCACTAGTATAATATTTTGTATTGATTGAAAAAATAAAATAAAGGATCTTTGAGTGTGTAAGTCATATCATTCATAAAATACGGCCCTTCCATACCCTACCTGTTCTATAGACTAAGCAACACAAGAAGAAATTGTAATAACACAAAAAAGGGACTACCGGACATTAAATAAGGAACATTGAATAACTGATCAAAAATCATTAATTTTTTAGTAAATGCTGGATAAACCAACTCAACCCTATAATCATAGATAATTTAACCCAATATCTGGGTTTTTAAATTTATTACTATACACTATACTTATTGCCTTGCCCTGACTGCTGTCTTAGAATATACTTGTATCATGATCTTACTGCTCCTTTTCACTTAATCAAAGGATATTTATTATTTCCAAAGGCGGAAATCCTTATTCCCTGGTTTTTTTCCTGGTGGTTTGGTCTGCAATACCTACCAATGTAAGGAAAATATCAAGAAGGAAACGGTTAAAGTATTATTATTATAAGAACACTAGCTAATTTTCAATATAATATCTGTACTACATAAAAACCATGTATAGCTCAGGAAGTAGGATGTCATCAGGAACTAGCAATGTCTAAACAATAAATTCCGTGACTAATTCTCATTATAGTATATAAGAACCAGACATGTATATTAAACAGAAACTAGGAAGTCGTACATTAGAAAATAACTATTTATTGCTGTCTGTCAAACACCTTCAAAAATAATTACTTCCTTACAATTATACGAAGTAGGTTAAATATATATTCATTTTTCAAATCCGGGAATGAAGCTGTGAGTGTGGATTAAATAGCCATTAAAATTAGTACAATAGAAAATATGGGTTTCTCCCAACAGTTGCCCGGTCACCAAATTGACCACCATAAAAGTTGGACTGCTGAGTAAAATAATGAATGTATCCGAAAATCATTAATTCATTTACTTATATTTAGCTTACACTTAATTTTGGCGATTCTAATTTTTAATCACGTATAAACATCTATAAAAATTTTAAAAATTTATGCACCACAAAAACTTTTGTTAATTAAATAAAACATTATGCTAAAAACTATTTTGTGAGGAATTCACAAGGGATTGTAAAAAGCAATAACATTCATCAAATTAATATAACTATAAATTATTAGCTGCAAATGTTCTCAATTAAACTTTCTGAGTACTTATAATAATAGTATTAATATTCTTTGTAAATATGCCTTATTTTCAAACATATTTTATAAAAATGTGTCTACAATTGGCACTTCTCATAAATATTTAAATTGCATATCATATTTTCTTATGTTCTCTGAAAATCAATATCAGTTGTATTCAAACGTAGATCAGTTTTTGGCAGCTGCATTTGTCAAATCTTCTTATACAGACATTGACATTGGACGACATCCAGATCTTAATAAACAACGTGAAGAAAGATTATATGGTTTCAGACGTTGTGACCGAACATTCCTATACTATTTTGAAGTAACTGCATCGGAAAAATACAATTTCACGTATAATATATCCCAAGCGCAGACTAGCTTCCTTGCTATACAAAATTATCCTGAAAATTCGTACATGTATTCTTTTGCTAAAGAAAATCCAAATCATTATAGTATCAAAGGAATTTATCGTAATTTGACTAACAATGTTGATGTCATAGGCAAAGAGGGCGTAGGTCAAAATCAAATGATGGTTGACCTAAACTACAAACAGGTTGTTAATTTTCAAGTCGAGACAAAAATGAAACTGAAGTTTTATGCACAATTTCCTACGCCAATTTTAATTCATATGTATCTTCCTTCTGGAGGAAAAGCTTTACAAATCGAATCATTCAAGAAAATTAACCATAACTATTCAGTTCCATTAGTTGTGGCCTCTATACTACTTTCGGTATTTAACAACACAATCTATCCTGAAAAATCTGATTTACAAAAAATATTAGAGGATGATTACTATCAGACATTTGCGATTGTCTTGGTACAAAGGAATGGTACGGCCTTCTTCAGGGATTTACGATTTCTTACCTGTTATGAAGGAGGAAGGAATAAACTTTATTACGTGCCACGGATATTCGGAGGAGTTGTCATTTTATGTTTTTCTTCGTCCATTTGAAAGTGATTTATGGTGGACTATTTTAGTTTGCATGGCGCCTATTTTCATTTGGCTGTGTTTTCTAATGCATTATGTCAATTACTATGACTATACAATGTCTGTATTACTACTATATGCATATTTACTGGAAATATCTTACGAAGCCCCTTCAAAACTGCGGAAATCTCGAGCATTCAATATTTTCCTCTGTACATTCATTCTGATGGGAATCGTTGTCACAAATGGATACAAGGGACTAATTACTAACTATCTAACAATAAAACCAGCTAACAAATTGGAAACATTCAAAGATTTACAGGAAATTTAATTGGTGGCTTTACAAGTGTGAATATTCCTTTCATTGATTCGTTGAACATCGACTATTTTTCCTCAAAAATCGCCACATGTGGAAAGATTACTTTTTATGACAAAGTCTCCCTTCTCGACAGATTTTATTCCACAATTGCCAAGATGCCGCCATGGTCTAAAGCTAATGCTTTTTACTATAAAGGAACGGATAACAGTGAACCAAAGGTAAAGTACTATTTAGCTCTGAGGGCTGAGTATTTCTCCATTATGTTTAAAAATAGAATGCACTTAATAATTCAGTCAGGAATCCTACCTGTTTGGGAACATTTCATAAATACGCAATAGATTATAGATGAAGGAGGAAGACCATCGGAAAACTCTGAGAGAATAAAATCTATCGGACTTAATTCAAATATTACGACCGTTATATTTGTTTATTTAATATGTATGGCTGTCACAATTTTGGTTTTTATTTTGGAAAATTATAAACAAATTTTTAAATTACTGGCAACAAAAGTTAAAATCTTGTTCAAAAGTTTTAAATTTATAGTGACTTTGATCCGCAAATACATTTATTGCCGCAAGAATCGCATTTTTGTTGTCAGACTTCGTCGCATATCTGTGTCGCGGGAGTGTTTCGGCATCAGCGAAGCTAAAACGTTAATTTCAGATGGATTCTATAAAATATTGTCAGGGGCCTTTAAAATTTGTAATCGAGCGTTTAGGAATCTGTTCAATGAATCGAGACAGAGTTGTGAATGACATTTATGGAAACAAGATGCATACCATATTATGATACACGTTTTTGGTTTGTGTTAAACCAGATTTGTGGAAAATAAAACATTAGTACATGTTATTTTTGGTAGATATTTATGTGTACTTCATATTTATTTGATATTTTTTATTTGTATCTCTATACTTTCTTGCAATTGTTTTCATCTCTATAGATGGTTAGGTTATGCCACGTCTTGATCCGTGATCGTAATGAGTATCTCAATTAATGCTTGAGTAATTTATTATTATATAATTTGGTTTAAATCAAAAGCCTGGCTGTGTATAGCCAACCAAATGCGTTTTCTACTAATTTAGTAATAATTACATTGTTATTTGCATGTCATTATGAAGCAATGGCAATAAATAATAAAGTCCACTCATTGCAGAAGAAGTCTTTTCTACCTTAGCAAATTCAGTGCATCACAGCTAGTAGCTAGGGCATCCAACCCGGGTTATAAATCGAGTCAACTCGAACCCGGTTTTCAACATTGCAAAACTGGGTTCGAGTTATTATTTTCCGCCGGATAAGGCAATTCAATTCTCATGTGAATTTCATTATTTAATATGTTTTCAATCTTAGCGGAGGGAAAATTGAAAACGAATCATACCACTTGTAACAAAAGTGTGTCGGTTTAAGTAGCAGTACTGTATTTAGAAATCGATTTCGGTGGGGGCTATGATATCATAGGACAATATCTATTAGGCATAATCGCGCGAAGCGCGAAAATTTTTGGCTTATTTTGTCTAAAATGAGTCAAAAATAGCCTAAAAATCACATAAAATCGCGCAAAGCGCGAAATTTTTTGGTATTTTGAAAAAAATTTTCCTTTTTTCTTGGATTTCGGGGGGGGCTTTAGCCCCCAAAGCCCACCCCCTCAATACAGCCTTGTTAAGTAGGTATTTATCCAATTTTGAAATCAAAAGCAATTACAGAACAGAAAATAAAAATCAGTTTGGTATTTTTTTTGCAAGAGCAAAATAGAAAGTGTAAAAATGTAGAATGTAGTCAGACTTCAAAAGGGCGTACAGGTCTGTCTAGTGGTCTAAACAGCCGCTTCTCAGGCTGATGTCTGGAGTTCGAATCTCTGGAGCGCCTCAGGTCTATAAGGTAGTAGTCTGGAGCTGGGAAAAGCTGTCATTGCCGTATATTCGTTATTAGCATTGATTTGCCTATCTTAGTGACAATATGATTATCTATCAATGCCCTGTCTGTAGTGTATGGATTGTTCTGTTGGTCTGTATACGTGCTACGAGTTCTACCTAGCACAAGTCTGGACAATGGGATGCACATGAGGTGATAAGGTGGATTGAAGTAGACTGCTGTAAGTGATTTGTCTGTGGTCACTGGCGGTCGGCTTACATGTTCCGGTCCCTCTCTGACTGCCCACCAGATCGAGTTGCGGGACAGTGTTGAGTCGTTCCGTCTCATGGTTCAGTACTCTTCACTAAGTCTCTTCGTGTAAGTCTGTACACTTAGTAAAGTTGTTCCGGGAGCCCCTGCAAGTAAGCCCTCGCGGCTTGAGCAGTAGCATAGCTATACTAATCAATAGTAGTAGCTGTGCTCTCCCCCTAACACACACACAGACTTCAAAAACCATAATGCAGATATTTAATGTTATTCTGCAAATGGATAAAGCCACTGCAGAATGTTTTAAAAAATAATCCATCATCATCAAAGCGCAACATAATACGCTTCTTTCTAACTACTTCGTATTATGTATCTATTTGCTTATTTAGTAGTAGAATTATGCATTAATTCATTTAGTTAAATCTACAAATGTTTTGAATTATACATACAAGTTGTATGTATATTTCAAAACATCCGGGTTTAGATGTATGTTGTATGATACAACATACTGCTAAACCAGGATTTACCTTGTTGAATCGAATTTTTATGCAACTGAATGTATAATGTAATTTTTTCGAATTTTTTAGTAGAAAAAAGGTGTTTTTAGAACATTGATAAAGAACCCTGGTTCTATTTGTCTCAACCCGGGTTAACTCGAAACCCGGGTTTGAAAATACGGTCCGTGGATGCCCTAATTGCAGCTGTTGGCTCCCCATAGTATTTCTATTTAACACCTCCGAAGGAGAAAATGTCAATCTTCAGTATATTAATCAGCCATTGTTCTCGTTCGAGGATCTACTGTGATGAAATCATTACCAAATGATTATTGTGAACTTTACAATACTAGCTCTAATCGTTTTAGAGATATGAGATAGATTTAAAGAATATGCAAGATTTTATTGCTTTTATTACAAACTAATAAATAAACCAAAGGTTTTGAATGAGAGATATCTACCGTGGTTGTCTTCAAATACCTTCAAAACCTTTTTGTTGAATTCTTTTACAAAAAAGTACCATCAATGAATATTGCTTACAAACACTTAAATTGCCTATCATATTTTCTTCTCTATCCAGAAAAGAAATATAATTCGTTAGATCAGATCGATCCTTATTTAGCCTCTGCATTTTTGAAATCAGCGTTTATTGGTAGAGTAGAAAAAATGTTCTTTTACCAACTTTTTAATGTCATTCCAGATATTAAGAACAGAAAAAACTATTTTTGTGGTTCAAACAAAATTGAACTAAATTAGGATAGTAGAGCAGATTCCTAAACGCTCGATTACAAATTTTAAAGGCCCCTGACTCCTGACAATATTTTATAGAAGTCACCTAGTATTAACGTTTTAGCTTTGCTGATGCCGAAAATCTTGAGCCGCAGATAGGCGCCGAAGTCTGACAACGAAAATACGAGAGTATTCAGCTGTTTTCTTTCGGCAAAAAATGTATTTGCGAATCAAAGGAACTATAAAACTTTTAAACAAGGTTTTGACTGTTGTTGACAGTAGTTTAAAAAAGTATTTGAAATTTTCTAATATAAAAACTAAAATTGGGACAGCTATACATATAAAATAAACTATTGCAACGGTCGTAATGTTTGAATCAAGTCCAATAGATTTTATTCTCGCCGAATTTTTCGATAGTATTCCTCCTTTATCTATAATCCATTGTTTATTTATGAAATATTCCCAAACAGGTATCATTCCTGACTGAAGTATAAAGTACATTCTGTTTTTCAATATAGTGGAGAAATACTCAGCACGAAGAGCCAGATACTCCACCTGGGGATTACTGTTTTCAGTTCCCTTATAGTAAAATGCATTTGCATCAGAAAAGAGTGGCGTCTTGGCAGTTTTGACGTAAAATCTGTCGAGACGGGAGACTTTGTCAAGAAAAGCAACCTTTCCACATGTGGCGATTTCTGATGACAAGTTAGTTTTATAGTTATAATGGAGTTGATTTGACGATGCACCGATGATGAAATCAATGTTTGCAAGATTTATACTTGCAAAGCCACCAATTTTCTGTAAATCTTTGAATTTTTCCAATTTGCTGACTGGTTTAATTGTCAGATAATTTGTAATTAGTCCTTTGTATCCATTTGTGACAACGATTCCCATCATAATAAATGTGCAGATAAAAATGTTAAAGGCTCGAGATTTATTCAATTTTGCTAGTACATTGTACGATATTTCCAGTAAATATGCATATAGTAGTAACACAGACATTGTGTAGTCATAAAGTCATAATATTTGACATAATGCATAAGAAAGCACAACCAAAGACAAATAAGCGCCGCACAAACGACAATGGTCCACCACAAATCACTTTCAAATGGACGGAGGAAAACATAAAATGACAATTCCTCCGAATATCCGTGACATGTAATAAAATTCACCCCTTCCTCCTTCACAGGGGAGAAATCATAAATTGCGGATGGCCATATCACTTGTTCGTACCAAGATAATCCCAATGTATGATAGTATCCATGATCCATTGACATTTGTAGATAAGATTGTTCACGAAAGATTGTGTTGTTAAATATCGAAACCAGTATAGATGCCACAATTAATGGGACTGAATAGCTCCGGTTAATTTTCTTGAATAATTCGGTTTGCAGAGGTTTTTCTCCAGAAATATGATGCAAATGAATCAAAATTGGTGTATGAAATTGTGAATAAAAATTTAGTTTCATTTTTGTCTCGACTTGAAAATCGACAGCACTTTCGTAGTTTAGATCTACTATTATTTGACTGTGACCTACGCCCTCAGAGCCTAGGACATCAATATTGTTAGTCAAATTACGATAAATCCCCTTGATATTATAATGATTTGGATTTTCTTTAGAAAAAGAATATATATACGAATTTTCAGGATAATTTTGAAGAGCAACAAAGCTAGTCTGCGCTTGGGATATATTATACGTGAAGTTGTATTTCTCAGACGCAGTTACTTCAAAATAGTAGAGGAATGTTCTGTCACAACGTCTGAAACCATATACTCTTTCTTCAAGTTGTTTATTAATATCTGAATGTCGTCCAATGTCAATGTCTGTATAAGCAGATTTGACAAATGCAGCTGCCAAAAACTGATATACGTTTGAATACAACTGATATTGATTTTCAGAGAACATAAGAAAATATGATATGCAATTTAAATATTTGTGGGAAATGCCAATTGTAGACACATTTTTATAAAATATGTACGAAAATAAGCCATATAGCGGCAGTGAACAAGAATAAAGAATTGGCAAATCGTAAAATATTCCTGAGTGCAATTCCAACTCCTTGGAATAAAAGTCAGGAAGTTTAATTGTGGAAGCTCTAACTAGTACAAATGGTTGTTCTACAAATTGAAGTTTTACACTTTCACCGTCGACTGTATCATACAAAAATATGTTCTGCCTACAGTTTTTGTGTACGGAATTTGTTAATTTTGACAAAAAGCGGTCAGATTGTTTTTGACTGTTCGAAAAGTGAACTAGGATAAAACGCAGCACTAATAAATAAAAATAATTACACTTGCTGTTTCCCATACTATGTATATTGTTGCAATAATGGAATTACATTCGACAAAAATTGATATTTAATTATTTTTGTATTTTGTATTGTAGGGAAATTGTATAGTATTTAATTGATTTCTACATTCATCGTCAAATTATTTGTAATTGTAGCGCAATTCCCTATCGGTTCCTTTATATAGTTTTCGTTTTCATTTCCTACAAAGCCTAAGTTGATAAGGAAGCTGATATTTTATTTCCTGTAAGTCATATCCTTAAAACTGGTTCATATTCTTCATATTCTTGACTTACTATCTTTCCAGGAACTCAAATAATATACTGTTTTAGCTGCTTCTTTTACTTCCGTGTTACTTTATGGCTTAGTAATAAAACAGACTTGGCAGATTTGCATAATATACATTTACATGGGGGGTCATTTAAAGAAAGTTATTTAATTTACAGACCATGCGTAATCAGAAAATGTGATTTAGAGCATTTGCAACTAATAACTTTAAGTTATATATTAATTTGATGAATACTATAATGTTAATGCTTTTAATGCATTTAATGTTAATGAATCCCTGGTGAATTTATCACAAAATAGTTTTTAGCATTGTTTTATTCAATTAAAAAAATGTGGTAGTAAGTGTATTTTTGCGTGCATACACATTTCTGAAATCTTAACAGGTATTTATATGTGATTAGCGAATTAAAATCACCAAAAATAAATGTAAACTAAAAGTGAAAGAATTAATTTTCGGAATGTACTGAGGTTGTAGTTTTTGGGAATTTTAATTGGCACTTAGATATACTTATTTGAAACCAGATTTGACGGGTCCTTTGCCATTATAGGACTTTCAGTAACATTTTTAGTCAGTTCCTTATTGTACCCTGCAAACAAACAATTGTAAGTAAAAATATCAACGAATCAATTGCTCTTATAAATAGTGATCAATATAAGTAACATATTAATTTGTTTTCTGTTATAGATAGGCCTACGCCCAGGCATAATATTATGTATCCAGTACATTGTTCCTAGGGGTGCTAACTTTTGATTGGTGCATGTATTCTAGAAAAATTATGATATTTTTTGTCATGACCTACTCTTACAAAGGCTATGATTATAGGCGACAAAAAATTGATATTATTGGTATGTTAAGAATTATAAATGAACTTACACCGAAGATAGGAAATCTCAATTTCGAATGTAATTTGATAAATGTCCTTTTTATGAGCAATTATGTATTCAGTTATTGTTTTGGGGAAGTTTGTATCGGCTTTGATCAAAGAATTGATCATGGGGTATACGAATGAAAGGCATCCATGAAACGGGTACAATGTTTCGTCTGGTTTTCTTCCAAATTTATTAGCCAAATCTTCATGTTTACGTCTTGCTGCTCCTTGCACTTCATCAAATCCTATTTAGATTTATTATACAAAAATAAAATTATTTTCGGGTTATAAACTTAAAATTCACAATTTCTTAGTTTATGTCGCCACGTTATAACTTACGATAACGCATCGGTGTTGATGCTCCATTTTCAAATGAGGCAAACATTTTTACATCTAAAATTCTGTAATTTATTTCTCCGTCACTTTGTTCTTTTTTGGTCCAAAAGAACGCAGAACATTTTCCCGTATTGTAAACCACAAAACTCCTGTAACAAAAACAAAAATATTATAGTACGCAAGTTGTAAGACTTGATGTGATCTACAAGTCATTCATAAATGTTGCAGTCATAATCATCAATAAGGCGATATAGTTATCAATACTCACACGGGCGTCGATTCCAAAATTCCTTCTCCAAATTGAAATCGTTCATTTATAACGGCACTAGAAGGCTCTTTGAAACGGGCACAGACTTGATCAAAATTTTCTCCATTAAATTTTATTTGATGATGATACGTCGTAGAGAGTTCTTTATACAGACGAAACTGAAAGAAGAAATTGTAACTGAAGAAAAAGCTTATCTAAAGCTTATTACATAAAATTTATTTCAATTAAACTTACGCTTGGGTCTAATGGAATATCCATTGAGAAAGTATTTACAATTGGCTTTTCCAAAAACGACAATAAAAATGTAAATTACTGAAATGATGTTCCTTTCATTTAATTAAACGTGCAAGTTCTTAGTAAGTTACTACTAACAAAATGTTTAAAAGACTGAAGAGATAAAATACAAGTAGTCCTACTTGTATTATGTTTTTACATCGACTGCAATCCATTGAATGGCATTACGAGTTTAGTTCCGAAAGAAATGTAAAACTGGCAAACAAAGAAAAGTGAACATCAACGTATAATGGAATAAGATACCTAAAATAGATACCTTATTCTTCCCAACCACCTTATTAGTTAAGTGATAGGCAATTGAAATTCTTGATAAGCGCAACCAGGACATGATTTAAGGTCACGGGATCCGTGTAGTGCTTGAAAACGCTATAGGTACGATATCTAAGATCATTACAGTTATAATTTAACGATATCGTAACGTCCATTTAAGTCATCCAACCGTTTACCCTCCTAGATACTTACTTATTCAAAATTTGAGATTAACATGTCATAATAGGATATCATTTAGGTCATCAGGTCTAGGGACACTTTGTTTTGGGTAGGTACATGCGATATGCATATACGAATATTTGAGTTGTAATAATATTTATGGCCCCTAAAATACAATATCCAAGTCCTGGCTTGTGATTGTGATTATCACCAACCTGATTACAATTCCACACCCGTCCCCCCGTGTTCAATACTAAATGTAATTTGTCGACCTTTCTCTTTTTAAGTACATAATAATATTATGTCCTTAAATAGTATAGGTAATAGCAATTGTAATCGTTACCAGTTGTACTCAACTCAATAGATGATAAGTATAATACCCTATATTGTATTATAATTCCTACTACACATTTATACCTACCTGCACACAATAATATACAGGAAAGCATAAATATAAGGCTACTTCAAATTTACTTTTAAACATTCAACCAAGAAATTCAAAGAACCGTTTGTCGTAATTTAGCATATGTACTTAAATGTTCTATTTCTCGAGTTTATAATACATATTATATCTGGCCTAGGAAGACACTGTATCTGTATAATATTATGAAAGACATATTTAAATGAACTACGAAAAATTTAAGCTTTCACAACGGCTTATTTTCCTATGGAGCCTGTATCGTTTCCTGAGTAGTTGTTAATCCCATAGTTCTGTGTATATCCATATTTAAAAACTTCCCAGAATCGGTCACGGCAGTAACAGGCAATATTTTTGCAAAGTTTGGTTGAATTCTGCTAATGTATTTAAGAGTCCAGTACAAGTCTATATACTCTAATTCGTTTCTTGGGGCGAACTGAAAAGGAACCAACATATCAAAAACATAAATACTTTAATTTTATGCTTTTGTTCTGCATGTAGATATCCCTCTTGAACATAATAGGACTTAGTTTTGTTGTTACTAACTTATGCCAGATATGTAAAGAATAATGTAAAGAATATTTCTCTGATCTATTCACCCTCTCCAAATTGTTCGCTGTTATATAGGCATCATAGTCCATAGTGTTTGGCATCTTCATGGGTTCCAAAGTAACTCCACAAAAACAATACTGATTTATATAGGGTTATGGAAAGATATAAGTTATCATGTTATGTTATATTAACTGAGCACTTAGCTTATAAGTTCAGCATTTGCAGTCCAATATCCCCAAACCTCTCCAAGAAGAAGTTAATATTGTAATAATAAGATTATCAAGAAATTGTATCAATAGGTTTAAATTAATATCAAAACTTTAAAACAATGAAAATCTGTTCACCGAATTACGTAATTGGAACAATAGGTTAGATAAAAACTTTGTCAGGAAAATATAATTAAAATTGAAATACAATTTAATTACTTTGAAGATTTCTATAATCACAGAAATTGTAAAGATTACTGATTAAACATTACAATTAGCTGCTGTTTATTACATAATATATTCAACATTTAATATTATAAAGATGAAAATGAATCATCTTTTGATGCTGACAAATTACTTCATAGTTTCGTGTTTCACCTGGGAATTGAAAGACGTTGCAAATTTTGAAAAGGATTGTTATGTCAATCTCTTATTTCAAGAAAATTCCTTCTCGCAATCTCGGGACACTTCAATGAATAATCAATTGCAAGAAATCGATATTCCTTATGCATTTTCAAATCTGAAAGTCAACAGAAAAGTTTATTTCAATCAGTTTTGCCCATTTTTTAAAATTTTAAGCTACGGTTTTCCACCTTGTATATCTTATTTCAACAAATTAAACTTAAACATTTCCTCCCCACGGCCAATTAGCCGTTTTGTTTGTGTGACCCACATTTTAGTCAATTTCCATACTACAGATATTCATGAACTGATGCAAATTAATTACATCAGTGAAACTTTGTATAAAGTAGGAGAATTTAATCGTCAAATTGAGGCGGATTGGTTAAACTGGTACAATTTTGAGGAACATTCTTCTATTTACGTTTTCGTTGAAAATAATCTTTTAGAGTTAGCCAAGTCAGGTCACAATATCTTTAATATTGATACTAATACGCAAATAGATGTTGGAAGTGAGTATTTCGTAAACCATCTGTACAGTCACACAGAATTTTATCGTTTATTCTACCGTAAATCGTGGTTTATATTATCATTGGATGGGGATGATTCTTTCGTATATTTCATTGGTGTACAGTACAAATATACTCCATTTGTTTTTAGTTCTGACGAATATACATATACAATGATCCCAATGTGCCTAAGAGACAATTGCTTCAGTCAACGGCTACGGCAATTGGCTCTAAGAAATTTCATCAAAAAAAGCAATATTCCAAAATCAACAGGATTAAGAATTAATGACGGTGATTCATGGGATAGAAAATACAGTAAGCATTACTGTGGACGACCAATTCAAAAAATTTCATTTACAAATCATTATTCGCATGAAGAATTTGGACCCTCTCTGCCAATTTCTTCAATGATTTTCCAACAATTTTCGAATTTTACAATATCAATTGGTAAATATTGTCAGAGTCTGAAAAGAGGTTATCACTTAGAATTTGACTTCCAACAAGAGTCGGATTGGGAATATTCTGGACCTCCCTATATAGCAATTCCGATAATGGAAGATTCAATTAATTTTATTTCCTGTGTCGTTTTGGAGGATGAGAGTCTCTCTTTTTATGGATACCTTAAGCCATTTCAACTTTATGCATGGATAGGCTTCCTGATTTCGGTTATTATTGTAGCAGCTTTCGTTCACGGAATTATAGCAATTTACAAAAATGATAACAGTATGCCTTTTATTTTGATTATCTGGGCCTATGTGTTGGAAGTCAGCTATCCACTCTCAACTCAGGCCAACAAGACAGCTTGGATTAAACTGGTATTCGGACCGTTGTTGCTCATGTTCATTGTACTCACAAATGGGTACAAAGGTATTGTGATTTCAGATTTAGTGGAACCACGTCCAGTGAAACGAATTGAGTCTATGGAACATTTGGCTAACTTAACAGATATTACTGCTCTTGGTGAAGTACATGGTAACAGTGAATTCAATCCTTTCTACGATCCTATGAAAGAGTATACTAATAGTATCACTAAAGATGTTTTCAAAGGTAAGTTTTCAACTTCAATGTAAATTGGTCAATGTTATAGTTAGTCATTTGGGTACGCAATCAACCCTTCCTATTAAAATTAAAGGAACTAATCATTGGTCCAGATACCGTAATAATCGAATTAATACCTCGGGGGAATTATAATTTCATGGCCACTTTTTGTGCAAGAAAAATCGATGTAGTTCCCCGGATGGGGAATTATTTCGAAACGGGGAATTATAGTTTCAATGTCAATATTTATCAATGCATTATTTTTAAAAAAATTAAAGTTTTATTAAAATGTAATTAATTTTCTTCGTCAGAAGAGAGTAATGCGTCCATAGGTTCCGTGAGATGTACATTCATATCATCATCATCCGAGGGCAGCAAAATGTCAATCAATGGCTGTTCCATTTGTGAAAATTGATTGCACTGCTTTAACCTTTCCAGTCCTTCACTGCAATCTTTGCCTGGTTTAAAGTTTAAATGCCAATGTTCTTGCTTCCTTTCTCTTTTAGTACACATGTATTTACTGTAAGTGCACACGTACCAAATGCCCTCAACTTTGACCGGGGAATTGTTTCGAAATGGGAATTATAGTTTCAAAAGCTGACATTACGGGGGAAATCGATATAGTTCTCCGGTAGGGGAACTATTTCTATGTGGGGAATTATATCGATTATTACGGTAGACCAATTTACATTTCCCTGATTGTTGTTAGCAATTAAAGATTGTTGTTTTGTTGTTTTCAATTTTAGGATTTGAAAATATGGATATTTTTAAACTTGCCGGACTTGGTGACGGTACAGACGATCTAAAATATAAATTCAAGTTGGAACATTTTTTAGATTCAATACTTTCCAAGAACAAGACTATCAGTTTAAATATGTTAAGTTTTATTAATAAAACTAAAAACAAATTTCGATATCCTCCAGGATTCACAAGACCTCAAAAATTGATATCCCAGTGCAATGACTCTGTATTTATTGTCAGAAGTTCTCGCCTGCATCGAACTCTTGATGATAAACACTGGAATCCCCTGAAAGGAGGAGTTCAGCCAGTTAAAAAACTATATCAAGGAAATGATGAAAATACCATGTTGTCGCTTTCTTTTCATACATCTTTTAGAAATGTGTTAATTCCTATGTTCACTACATTTCTGAGGGAAAACTTGCGTTCTGTAATTCATTCAGGTCTTTACCAAAAATGGTTAGATCAATTCAAAGAGCGTAATTATACGAGATGCTTAAGGTGCTGGGACAGAATTCCACCTCGAGCATTAACATTTTATAACTCGAATATAGGCACAATATTTTACATTGCTTCAAGCATTGCCTCGACTTTTGTTGTTGCATTTCTTTGGGACATTCGAAAGATTTTAAAAAACGCAATGATAATGTTTTATCACAAGAGTGTCAAAACTCTAGCATGGGTTGCCATATTTACTTCGAAACCCCGAATGTTGTTCGAAGAGACAGTAATCCAGTTTCGCAATCGTTTTCATAGGTAGCGTCTTTTATTATGTTAAAAGTTAATAACAAAATTCACAATCTTAAGTATAATAAAGCTTCGGATTGTGAGTGACTCATAGAAATTAATTATACTCTACTCCTTCCTGTTCAAACTTTTGATTTGGAATATTTCCTGATATCTCTAAATAATAATACAATAATAAAATTTAAAGTTATAAATGCCTAAGCACATGGAAATAGTGATAGGGAGACATGGCATCTACTACAAAACTAACTAGTATTAATTAATCACCTATATTTAAATAACAACGATTGTAAATACATTGATAATACAGTGACAAAGTTTATAACATGGATTAATTTTAATTAATTACTAAATAATTAATTAATGAAATTGTAATACAATGATAATATCATTTTACTATGCTTTATGATGGCATTTCCTGCAAGAGATGCTTTCAATACAATAAAGAGAATGCAAATATTTATAAAGTCATAATATTGGATTCTAATGGAACTTTCGGATAGAATGCCTTGGGCTGCACGTGTGTGAGTAGGAATGTTATGTGTAAAATGAAATGATTATAAATGTTGCAGAAACAACCAATAAATTCACTACTACTACTACCCTCATATACGAAATATTATTTTATACAAGCTATCCGTGATCCACCAGAATCATCACATCCTCTCAAGTCGTGCCTGGCTGTACTACGTATATTATATTACAGCATGTAGTTAAGTGTGGATAGAAAAAAATAGAGAGTGATGGGAAAAAGCGGTTCATGGTCGTCTTCATTCTTGTTATGCCGAAGGGTAAATACTTGCATGCCTAATCTTGTTTTGGTGTACCTGGCTTTAGAACGGAAACAGGTGATCTGTGGCATTTCTATTGTAGAGATTGTACTACGCAGTTCATATTATATTTTTATACATCCTTTTCATTTCTGTCTCGATGATGTTGTATCTTTAACTTACGATTGTTATTAGATTTTCCATTTTCCAGGAATGATTGAAATAAGCAGATCTTGGTCTTGGATTGATAAGGGGTGAAACCTTAAGTCACAAATTCCAACAGTGGTATACCTATTTTGTGTTTTTATTTTCTGTGCCAAATAATATAAAAGAGTTCAAGATTTTTACAATAAAGTGACAGTTTTCTGAGTTTACAAAATTGTATTTTTTGAGGTAAGTGGTATATCATTTGTATTAAACCTTAGCATAATTAATAATTATAATAATATACTGTGTAGTAATTTAATTCCGGTTTTGCAGATATTACGTCTATTAGCGTTCGGAAAAGCAAATAAGATGGAATTAATGTCGACTGTAACCTAGAGTTATCTAGAGTTATGTTTTTCAAGGAACTTTTACAAGTAAGAATTAAGACTGTCTACTATTGATTAGTAGTTAATGTCATCGTTAATAATTATATTAGGTAATTAAGAGACAAGATACTTGTGTAAATTGTGTATAACTAGCTAGTTTAATATTGATATTACTTGATCTTCATTTTTATTGAACAAATTATTGTCAACTACAATTTTGCAGTGATATTTTGTACTGTCACAGATTAAGAAAGGTTCGTGAGTTAGAATTTCCTCCGCGGGACCCATCATGGGAGTTTAAACATAAATATATATTTTTGGCAATTTAGTCTCATTCGGTCTACTTCGGTCTAATCCAGTCCAATTAAACCTAATTCGGTCCCATTCAGTGCAATTTGGTCCAAGTTATTAAATAGCGGAGCTACTTTATAGGAATGACCAATCTGTCTGTTTGTCTGTTAGCACGATAACTCAAGAACGGTATGAGATAATCAATTCGAAATTTTTCTGTACGTGATCTAAGGGAAAAGGGAGATTAAGTTCGAAAATGGATAAAATCGGTCTCACCCTTTGGCTGTGGGCATGATTCAGAAATTAAAAATTGGTAACTTTAGTTATGGACATTGTAGAACGCAATGAGAGCTCGTTTGAAAGGTTATTCAGTAGGTCACCTCAAAGTCAAGTCATAGTTGTCAAAAGGTCAAGGCCCATTAGAAAAATACCAAACCATAAAATGGTTTGTTGCTTTGTAGCGGCTATGATAATTTGGTATGTTACATTATAATGTTAAGCAGACGATATGCCAAATCAGTGGATATGGAAACTTTTTAAATGATCATTTAGAGACTTTTTAAATTTACCTCAATGAAGTGATCAAAATTGATTCAATTATTCACTCATTAAATATAATTGCAATTTATATTTATTGCAAGATACAATTTTACATTTTAAATGACAATTTATTTCACCATATCGACATAAGCTTTTAATAATTGTATTGTAATTACATAACTATATAATATTTTGCTAGGTGTTTAAATTTGTTAGTAATATACTCTACAATAAACACAATGGTTGAAATGACTTCAATGACGCCTAATAGAATAAATAAGTTTTGTATTTTCATAGACAAATTAATGCTCTTTGGTTGTTTTTCGAAGCGTTTATTAATTTCAGAATGCTTTCTCTTATTATAACCGTAAAAAAATATGTGAAATGATCTCAAATTATTGAATAATCCGGCTTGGAAAAATTTTGATGTGTAGTCATGAAATTCTGTAAAGTAACAACATTCAAATTTCATAAAAAGATTTTCTCTAGCAGCGGTTTCTTTCGCAACTTTCAATTTGAAAGAACGTTGCCCGATTTTGACATTTTTATTCATAATTCTCGCTTGCTTTTTGTTGACAGGAAAGGCTACTTTGTGTTTAGTTGACAAAAGCCTTGCAAATGCCACGTAAATGGTATTGTCTGGCAAAAACCTATCCAGCATGCTGTGTAAATATTCTCCAGATACTCGAGAAATCAAAGCAGTTAATTCTTTGGTACGAGTGGCAATTTGCCTTGCGTGTGTTTTTTGAATACTTTCAAAAAATGCAATCAAAAATTTCTTCCATTCACTTGCAGGAAAATCTTTAGCCCTTACTTGCAGAACTGTTTGGTTAAGATTTTTGAGTAAATTGTATTTTCTCAAAATTCTATAGCCTTTTGAATCATTATTGAAGTTTTTGGTGTTAGTGGACTCGACTCTGTAGATAAATTTATATCCACTTTGGGACAGTTCTTTCAAATCATTCATTATATAGGGCTCTGGTTTTGCAATGACTTGGCTTGTAACGTAAGACTCGTAGAGAATTCCAAAAAACATTGTGGCGAAGGAATAGAGAAGAAAAACTTTGTGAAAGTTGTGAGTGTGATTTTTTCGAAGCAAAATGGAAATAATATCCATAAAACTTGGAATCCAGTTTATATTTTTCTTTTTGGTTTTATTTTTGTTACGCAGTTTTAGTTTGTTGAAGTGCTGGTAAAAGCAGTCGTATATTCTAACAGTGAAGTACAACAAAAGCAAAAGAGCCCAAGATGTTCTGTCATATGCATTTTTGATCCAGGTTAGCAGTGACATTAGATCAAATTTTTCTTTATCTGTATAATAGCCAATGACTGTATTTTCGTCGAAGGAAATGTAATATTTAGTTGCAGGATTCGGCGAAAGAGTTGTGTACGCTTCTTCTTCGAAAATTCTTCCACATGACGACGCTTTTTTACCCGTTAATTTGTCAATTGAATTTTTATTTACTGGAGTGAAGTTGAAATGACTCGCCATATTGCTAATAAACATTTTGAAAACATCGCAGTCGTAGTCATCCTCCGTTTCAAAATATTTCACGTAAGTGTATGGAGACTTGGGAAAGGTTTGAGAATGTTTCGATTCTTTGCAAACTCCTCTTCCTATGACAAATATATTTCGGCCTTGCAGTTCCAATTTTTTCACATTTTGTGAATTTTGACTTTTGTTGTTGAATTTAGTAATTGTGTCTCCATAATGTAAAGTCACCTCGCTGGATTTTAATAGAACGAAGTAAATTGCCACGGAATATATTTCTAATTTTTTGGCAAACGATTTTGATTTCTGAAATTTATTTATTTCGTTGAAAATTATCAAAAATGTGCTTTCTTTATGGTAACCTCTGAAAGAATTTAACTTTCCAAAAACATGATTTTGTTTGGAGGGGTTAATAATTATTGTCAAGTCACAAACAAACCTACGGAAAATGCCGTTTCTCAAATCTGTTTCATTTAACTTGTTGGAACCAATTTTCTTGGGCTGTGGATATTTTTGAAATGTTAAAAAATGCTGAACTATTTCGTTTGAACTATTTGATTCTGCGAAATAAATATACAAGTCACATTTTTTGAATTGGTTCAAATCCAAGGGGAATCTGATTGTACTGTATACAAGACCAGATAAAAATGTCAAAATTATGAAATGTTTTAAGAACATTATTGCCTGGATTTTTTAAATATAATTTTTGTAATTACTGCGAAATGATTTACTCTTGGACTCTTGTAACGGAATATTTGCTGAATGAAATCTTATCCCACTTTTAAAGTTTTGGTTATCAATATAAACATCGGCAAAGTATTTTAATAATAGTTTATAACAGTTTCTTACCTGTTATCTACTAAATTATCTTAGGCTTTCCAAAGTTCGTTGTCATGTCTTCGCTTTCGATCGGTGAAATATTACAGAGAAGGAGTATTTAAATTGAGGAGCATTTGTATTATGAATGAGGAAATGCAAAAGTGTTTTGACGCATTTCTTTTGTTTCATTTAGAAGTTGAAACACAATATCGTCACCATTGTAGTCTTAAATACATATTATTATTATTTCACGTGACAGTGTGTTGATATGACGGTTACAATAGAAAATAGGACAAGCATGCACTTTAAAACCCTACATACCTACTACATAGCTTAATCACAGTTCTAAACAAAGATAAAATATAAAATTGCCGGTTTTGAGAAGACTATAATTAAGATTTAGTAAACTATTTCAATGTTTCAGAAAAACTTTCAAAAAGTATACACCTACGCCATAGTTTATGGCACATGAAAATGATGAATGTATTATCTTTACATCAACTCTCTACTTAAGGTTTCACAATCGCGTTGACATGATTATTCTAATTGGCGATATATTTGTCAAGGAATAACAATTTCTAACGAAAAAATTAAAACGCTACATTTAATATATTTTTAGTACAATGGAGGTATTCATTTTTTTTTAAATTAATGTTTCCGGTATTGTACTGCTTAATCACAGAAAAGCATTTCTGCCGAATAAGAATAAAGTGACTTTGCCATTTCAAGGACATGGAAAGGAAACTGTCCATTATCAATAATTAAAAGAATTTTGAGACTATATAGCATACTAAAATATGAACTTCCATGTTTTGAGAAGTAAGATTTAATAAACTATTTCATTGTATTTTACAAGAAAAAATTAAGAAATATTTTATATTGCGGTACATTTTCCAGTTTTGTAGTTCCTGTTTCACTTATATCAAAATTGGTGACAATATGATGCGCATTTTCTAAGTTGGAAGTAAAACTCTACAGGAAAATATGCCAAACTGCCTATAATTATTTCAGATGAGCTTATTTATAGCTTTTTGTAGCTTTAAATTATCCGTTTTAAATACTTGTTTGTACATTTAACCATGTTGTTGTCATAATAACGATGCACATTGAATCTTGTTATTTGAGAAAAGTACTTACTGTACGTACAAGCATTGGAAATAAACAATATTTAAAGTTTCAAAAGTGAAGTAGTAGAAACTTAAGTTTCATTTTAACCTTTCTCCAGTTAGAACTAATAAACTATCATCTACAAAGTTCTTTTACCTTCATTTGAAATTTGGATCGATGTTTTACATCAATAATAAATGCTGTATCGTATCAATATGCAATAACAAGATAATAATATTAGTACCTATACCAGACCAGAATACTTTTACCACGCGTGCATATCACTATTACTGACCGCATTATAATCACATTGACATGTCTCAATTATTTTAGAAATAGATTTTATTGCTAATGTTATTATTTTTTATATGTTATATTCTTGTTATAGATTGAGATTGGATTATTTTATTTTTTTATACAGAATTACTACCCTCGAATCTTCAAACTAGGATTTAGTAATAAGTTACTCCTTTAAATTCAGAAAAGCATAGCATAAATATATAGCGGATTTTTGAATGACCGTTCAATAAAAAAGCCAAATCATATATCATATAAATCATTATTCTGTTGAATAAGACTCAGCATTGTTTTTGTAACTTATATTATTAATCATCCATCATATACTAATCAAAATAAATAACCATTCAAGATTTTGTAATGAATCTACTAAACTAAAATCTTAAACTAGATACTCAGTTTCCTTTAGTATAAACAATTTTGTTACGAACGCAGCAGCGCAGTGTGCTTGACATAGTATAGTGATGGGTTTGCTTGTTATTATTTAATGCTTACGTTGTGGATCTCATATACGTAGTAACTAATATAATAATACAATGCGATGATACTAAATACTTGTATATCTAAGTAAAGTAGGTATCTTCCTAGTATTTACTGGATAAACTTTTTGCTGCGTGTGAACTTTTCAGTTGCTTCCAATAGTTGATTCAGCAACTTTCATTTAATGACTACTGAAACTTTACTTGTATTAGCAGAGTTCGGATATGTATTTAAAAATTTTAAAATGTATATGGTATATTTAATCCGGCTACTCGTGCCTTGGGGTCCAAAAATTAGTATTTACACGTTTCATACATTTTTGAAATTACATGAAAAAAATTCAATTATTTTACCCGCACACACCTATTACTATTTATTTAAATATTTAATAAAAGGTAAACTGAAGTTAACACATTGACTTTAATATTTGTCCCTTTTGAACACTTTTAGAATATACTTTATATATTTCGAACAAATTTTGCTACTTTTTCGACAAATTGGGATTACAAATTTTCCATTTTTCTAAGATATTTTTTGAATTTTGAGGGTCAGGAACAAAATTTTCAGCTTAAGTATATTTCACTTTCTGTTCCATATTTTCGTATTTTAATTTTTGAGGAGATATTTTTATTAGTTTAATAAATATATTTTCGAGCCCTGTACTTTAGTAGTAAGTATGTGCCATATAAACTCGTATTAAGAATGCATTTTGTAACATACTTGGTTGTTCATGTCATATTTGAGTAAACACAATAATAGATGGTGAACCAAATCGAACAGTAGATAGTACTTTATAAGAGTTTTTCCTCTAGTTATTCGAATTCAAAGTACATAAGCATTTGTATTTTTTTCTGGGGAACGATAAATTATGAAATACATTAAATTTGAGACATCATCAAGTAGAGAGTGTAGTCAAGTACTTAGGAAGAAAAAATAAAAGCCATCTAATCGACCGTGGCTTAGCTTATATTGCTTACCATCTGAAATCTTGCAAGCTGAACTACATTGTGTAATGAAGTGTAGAAGCACAGTATGTAAAGAGACGTAAAAGCAGTTCATGGTCATCTTCAATCATGTTTTGTTGCCGTGGGATTAAGTACATAATCTTTGCATTGATGAACTTGGCTTTGGATCGGAGTCAGGTTGACCAGTGGCAGTGCTGTGTATTGATATTACTAAGGAGTTCACAAAGTTTGTACAATATTTTATACCTTTAATTTCATTTATTTGAAGAAGACGTGGTAGTTTGTTCATATGCGATTCTAAATAGGCTCTGCATTTTGCAGGAATGAAGAAATAAACGAATTTTTGAGTGATAAGTGGTGAAAAAGAGTGTTAAACTGACAAATATTCGGTTTTTTCAGTAATAACTCCTAACGTAAACGTAACAGTTGCATAAAACACTTTAATTGTATGCCCTTTCGAACGAAAAGGAAGTTTCTAATTTTAACAGACGATTTGACACTTGTAATATAAAATCTAGTTTCTTTCCCGTATTTATTAGTAATATTATTATTAATAAATAAATATAGTATAATATAATATTAATAAATTATTATTAATATTATTTGTATGAAATATAAAAATATAACATTATATAATATTTGGTGCTATAAAATTTATTGCCGTGTTTTGCAGATTGAATTTCAATTGACTTTCGGAAAAGCAAATCGATTGGAATTGATTGTTTCCGACTGTAACCCGCAGTTATTTCCCTGGATGCGGATATTGAAGAATTTTTACAAGTAAGAATTAAAACTTTTTATTTTATCCTTAATAAATTGAATAATGTTTTGTTGTTACTGTGCTTTGATTAGTCATTTAAAGCCATCTTTAATAAGTACATGCAAGAGAAGTTATATAGAAAAACGCAATTAGAACATTGATAACCGATTTCAAAATGTATTACCTACCTGAAAAAACAGATTACAAAAATCGAAAGAACTTATTTTTACGTTTGATTTTAAAAAGTGCAGAGGTTTTTGGGGAAAAGAATCCTGTACATGTGGTACAGGTTTTAAAAAATGTGACAAGTTTTTATTTCCCACAGGTGTTATCAATGTTTTGTGTATCTGTTAACGACCATTAAATTCAGGCATTAAGCTTAATGCCTATATAGGCAATAAGCTTAAAGCCTAGGCATTAAGCCTAAGGCCTGAATTTTACTCGGCATTAAGCTTAATGCCTGGTCTTATTGCCTGATTTGGGTGGAAATCAATGTAAACAACAAAAACTTAAGTCTAATATACACAGTCATTGTGTATTTATGTAAAATGCAAATGTACACGGTTAGGGTTAGTCATTTAAAACAATATTGGATTTTTAAATGTATTTTAATTTTATAAATTTTACTAATGGTCTATGTTAACACCTCTTCCATTTGGATTTCCCAATAGAGTTGCATTGGAGATGCCAGGATTTCTGATCTAAATGTGAAGAAATGACTCCACGAGATAAGGATATAAATAGGTCATAGGCAAATCTATAAGTTTATAGTTTATTGTAATGAAATATGACTCGATCCGATTTACTCCGATAAGTTACTGAGGTAAATTATAATATTAGTGACATGGTTGAGGTGATTACGTGGGTGGTGATGGGCTCATGATGATGGCACTCCTCATAAGTCATTGGGAAGGCCTGAGTATGGATAAAGATGACAAATTTTGACAATTGAAATTTTTCCTTTGGTGACACTTTAAATCATGCATTTATTGTACTGAAGGTTCGAATTGTCGCCGAGGTTGAACTCTTTAACACTCGACTTTACTGTGAAATCCGAATGGAGGAGGTGTTAACATAGAGCATTAATAGAACATTGTTTTAAATGATAAATGACTAACCCTAACCGTGTACATTTGCATTTTACATAAATACACATCGACTGTGTATATTAGACTTTTGTTGTTTATGTACATTGATTTCCACCCAAATCGGGCAATAAGGCCAAGCATTAAGCTTAATACGGAGTAAAATTCAGGCATTAGGCTTAATGCCTATGCTTTAAGCTTAAAGACTAGGCATTAAGCTTAATGCCGGGCATTTTTAGGCATTAAGCTGAATGCCTGAATTTACTTATTGCCGTTAACATATTGATAAGTCAGATTTAAGGGTAAGTTGATTTTTAACTGGCAGAGATAAGACATTTAAGAAATCGCAATATCCACCCGTACATTTACACATCTTTTACATTTACATAGTTCAAATAAAGAAAAATCGGTATAGAAATATTATAACGCAACTAATTTGTATACTGTATGATTAATGCCAACAGCATCGGTGTTATCCTGATCCTGATTGCTTTAAGTAAGGCATAGTATAATATAAGTAAGGATTGAAATCTTTAAAGTATTTACTACAAGAATGACAAAGAAATTTATACTTAGAATTTCACACTTGAAATCTCTAATTGTGTTTGTTTTCCACTTTCAACTTTCAGTTACCCTTTTGGTATGAAAATTGGTAAAATGTATGTGGCCTTAAAAACACGAACCATCTGAAGATTCAAATTAAGTTTCAAATGCAAGTTTACTGAGAAATTGCCGTATTTCTCCCACTACTCTCTTCACTTTTCAAAAGAAATATCAATTACAGGGTAAGTCTTAAGTTTCTTTCGCACCTTAATAATTTAGTACAATACATAAATGTTTCATTTCAATTTCGAGTGTCCAATACGCTTCATATTATAATAATTCGATGTTTTTGCAGATTTCTTTTTGACAACCCAGGAAAGTCCTTTTGAAGTTTGAGTTTGTCAGAAAAATTCATTGATAATCAACTTGATCGCGGCCTTTTTGTTTGTCATTCCATGGAAGAATTAGGAATTAAGTTTGGAATTTCCAAGCATTGTACAAAATAGTATTTACCATTTACCAGTAGTGCAATTAGTACAATTCTGAATTGTTTTGGAAAACTTTTCTAAGTGCTCAAAGATGATTACAAATAATTTCTGTACATTTGGTTGTTTGACTTTTGGGGATAATATCTTCATTAGTCAGTCTAAAAAGTTATCACTGCACTATTTTTACCACAGCTTGGTGTGCAAAGAATTTACCATTTATGAGTACCCTATACGCGCTACTTTTATCGGATATTAAAGTATTTGGCCAACCCACCCTAAAACCCTAACCTAATTTAAATCTAATCTAAAAGCTGAGGCATAAAATGGCTCTGGTGTGGCACTTTATTCTAGAATCAGGGTTCAGTTTTTGCTACTAAATTCTCAAAACTGGTTGGAAGAAACAGGTTCGAAGCAGGTTATAACCATGCATAAAGTGGATGAAACTACATTTTAATATGAAAAACTATGCAGTTAAAATTCTCGAAACTGTCCATTGCTATCTTAGCTGCTTAAATATACGACGTTGGACGTCAATGAAATCGTTATCGGACGTCTACTACAAAGAAGCTGGAGGTTGGCAAGAATGTTATGACCCTGTTTTTTGGAACTTTTATGTAAAAATAACTACAACATTTTGAGAAAGTGTTTTTTGTCACATTTATGAGTTTCAGCCACTTTCAACCAGTTATTGCCACTTTTCCAGCCGGTTATAACCACGGGGTTTTTAACCACAGTGATTAAAATCATGTGTCAACCTTGCTTAGAATGGAGTGGATTTAATAACCAAGCCATGAGTATTACTTAGTGGATAAACAATGATAAGTGAAGCAATTGTCATGCGAATAGTGTTGTAAATGGATGATTTGTTGGAAATTCGGTAAATAGGTTTTTATTTTAGTTAAATCCGAACTAATTAAACTTGTAATAGTGTAACATAGTGTACTTTAATGTTCTACAACACAGAAAAAAAATTGCAATTACTTACAAGCCATTGCAGAAGCTCACCCTAGTAAAAGGGCTGTATAGACCACATTCTATTTCCAAAATGTGTAATAATAATTACTCATTTTCACTCTAAAATACACCAATTAATTGCCAAAATAAGGTCATATAAACGGAATTTCATTTTTGTAATTTGCCCAATTGGTTGGAGCTACAATTCAGAAATCATTAGATCAGTGCCAATTATTTTCATATATTTTACTGCGTATTTAGTTTTTATTTTTCACATGCAGCTAAAATAATTTGCTATTGCTTAAAATTATCAACTGCTTGAATAAAAAAAGATTTATTTTTTAGCTAGAAACTCTAGAATATAATAGCAGAAAGCTATAATTACTGGAGTTGTAATTTCATTCAAAATGCGGTAATCAATTTTGGATCTGAGATTTAGTCTTAGGGTTAAAACAATGTGTATCAGTTCACTTTTAAATAAATGGGAAATAGCTCTGCAGAATGGTTGTAACTGGAAAAGGTTCGAAGACTAGTAATACTAATTACTAAAATATACTAGTTTTTAGTCTCAGTGTACATAACTCGATGTACCAGTGAGCTAAGCCACTGATTCGGATCGCTGAAATTTTTTTGAAGACCTAGCGCCGCTCGCCCTATTGAATGAGGTAGTTCGGTTCTTTTAAAAATTTCCCTCATTTTAGCTCGCCTGAATAAGGCAGCTTATAGAATCGCACAGTCTCGTCGTCCGTACCCAAGATAACTTTGGAACGCAAAGACGGAAGTTGATTAAACATGGCAAAAACAATGCCTATGGACTGATGACGATCCCTATTGATTTTGGGGTAAATCGGTCCATAGGTTGCTGAAATACCGCGCGCTCATTTTGTCTTCATTTACATAGTCAAAGCGAAAAACGGGTCTTAAAAAGTAAAATTCCGTTTCCTATAAATTGTTAGGGTAATAGTATAAAATATATCATATCGCTTCTATCGACATTGAAATTTTATAGTAAAGGCAATAAAACCAGTCAAAAACTGGTTATGGGATAAAAATCAATCTTTTTCCATTGTATTTGTATTTCATAGTTATCATTAATGTACTTCATAATTTGTATTAATCAACTTTGATTTTCTGTTAATTTAAATACTTAGTATTAACTAATTTTGATTTTCTGTGGATTTTGATAATCAATATTAATTAATTTTAATTTCCTGTAGATTTTGATAATAAATATTAATTAACTTTGATTTTCTGTGGATTTTGATAATCAATAACAATCAATTTTGATTTTCTGTTGATTTTAATACTCAATGTGAATCAATTTTGAATTTCTGTTTATTTTGATACTCAATATTAATCTATTTTGAATTTCTGTAGATTTTGATAGTCAATCTATTTTGATTTGCTGTTGGCTTTTATTTTGGATTATCAATAATTTAATTTGAATTAAGGTTCACTTTCATAATCAAAATCATATTTATTTCCACAAATGATAATATACCAAAAATGTGCAAACGTTTTTGAACAATTTTGAGACACGGTATCTAAAATTGTATGACATTTTCCGGCGTAATGCCAATATCGTAGCAACTATGCTAACAATTCAGGAACCTCGTCAACAGAAAAATTAATGTAAAGATCCTTGCCTGCAAGAGTTTTCCTTTTCATATGAATGTAAACAGACCCGTCTTCATGTTTGCACGAGTAGCAAGGAAACTTGCGCTCCTCTTCCTTCTTTTGCTCCATTATGACTTACAAGTCTATATCTCGGCGAGCCTGTGTGTCCAAGATAGATACATCATTACCAGCAGCCTCCCAGTAGAATAAAAACTTTTGCAGTAATACCGGAATTTTATCACTCTTTTTTATTATGATCAAATAAACACCGTTTGTTCCATGAGAAATGCACTGCAGGCTATCCATCCCTCTGCAATATGCTTAACAAAATGCATTTATTTTTGCCTGCAAGTTTCCAGTAACGAATGAAATGAGTAAATTAGGTACGAATATCGTCAGTAGAAAATGCTACGTCACCGCTTTTATGTTTTAATGATATATGCAACGAATTATCGTAATGTTGCATTAAGCGACACACTAGCTCTTTTGAATATGTAACGTGTACACACTGTCCCTCCATTATGAGGAATGAAGTGAAAATTGAAAACTTTATATCTCATAAAAACGTGTTAAAAGCGTATTTTATTCAGGGATCAAAATTTCCTTACAAATGAGAAAACATGATCCGCACCGATTATTTTCTGGATCATAGCAGCAATCCGTTGTAAGAACTCCGCATGTGGCACATAGGAATATATTATGAAGGGCCTCTCTTACGCAGGTGGTCCAGAGGTATACTGAAGTCCCATTGTCTTCTGTAGGTTTCAGGTACACGCAAAGGTTTCCTGGTTCTGGTTAGGAAAGATTACACCGACATTGCATCTCGCAAAAATGTCGGTATATGTCGGAATCTGCTTCTTCAGGCTCTGTTTCCTCCTCCTGAATGTTAACGTCAATGTGTATATCCTCGGTATTGTCGAAGACAAATAACACTCCGCTCATGCTGCATGCTCTAGAAATTTCATATTGCTTATTTAAAAATTACTTTAAAAAACTAAAATGAAATAAAAAGTCGATACATTTCGTCTATGATGCAATCCCGGGCAACTTCAGCAGAGTAGAAAGAGCGAACTTTAAATAAGCATCCTTTTGGCGTTTCACTAAAATGAACTTTCAAATCAACTGTATATGATCAAGTATGTCACTATATCTCTATATGTAGGTATGCTATCCCCAAAGAATTGCCTTCTCTCCCTACCAACTAACTTTAGGTAAAATAATGTACGTTCGGCCATGTGAGTCGGGTTTCCCATGGGCTCCCATTAATAAGGGTTCCGCTTGGTCGTCAGTACGGGAGACGTAGTATTCTGAAAAAAGCAAAAAATTAGTCAGAGCAGTAAGGTATAAAAATAAAATATAATACTGACTGACGTTTAGCTATCGACAGCTTGGTACAGCAAGGCTCCATGCAACTACACAAATATGAGTTGGAACTAAAAACCTCCTCACATTCACAGTCCTCGCTTGTTCCCTTTACCCGCTATAAAAAATCTAACGGCTAACCTTTGATGGATCTTTTGTTTCTTCTTCCTCCGAATCGGTGTATATAAGAGGTATATATCCTTTTGGGTTGGGCCGTCTTCCTTCGAAATGTCTTGATCCCGCCTTCGATTTCTTGCCAAATGTAGTCAACGTTTTCACCATGATTTATCCATTCCGATGTACTCGGTGCCGTCTTCGGTTCATCTGACCACGTTTTTGGTTCAGAAGAATCAAAAGCTGATTTTTGGAGCTCTGTTTTCCGGTAATCTTTTAACGTTTTCGGGTCACCCGCGTCTGTTTGCTCAGTTATCTTGTTGATCTCTTCTTTCTTCATCTCCAGCTCAGCGGTTTCAGCTGCAGTTATCAGTTCAGGAAGATCACTATCGTTATCCGTATCGCTCTCACTAAAACACTCCTGGCCCATTTTGTCCAGAACGTCCCTACTCGGTTGTGCGGGTGGAATAATTGCCGCTAGTCTCTTGTATCTATAAATATAAAAAATATTAAAACTAATTATTAAACCTCTTTAAAAAAACTTACAAGTCGAGCATCAAAATGTCGTCTTCCATTTCATCCGGTTGGGACATTAACGACACTCTCTCTGTAGTACTAACAAGACTTTAGGTCATTCTTGTAGTAATACATGTATCCAAACCGGCGTTTCAGCCAGTCAAAGTCACATCCTTCGCACTGCCACATTTCCTTGTGGACCCTTCGGGTCATTTCGCAATTTCGGTGTGTTGTTCCATAGTGCTTTCTTGATGATGAGGACTTACAATAGTAAGTTACAATCACTTGCAGCACGGTATCAAAATTGCGAAAACAAATCAAGCAATTGTTTTTTGTCAATACACATTTGTAGCAGCGTGTAAAGGCATTGTAACACAAAGATAAAAAACTGTTTTCCCGCACCTAGCAAACTCTGCTAGGATATCTTACACGAAACGAAAGTTTTGTTAACGGAATTATATTCTCTGTGTATCCCATCCACATTTTGCTTTTTGACTTTCCAGGCTTGATTATTTCATTTTTAATTTTTTTGATCACCTAGTCCCGTTCTTCGAGGTTGTTGAAGAGCTTTATCTTTCTGCCTCTCCTAGTTCTGTTACGCATTTTCCTCGACAACTTGTGCATAACCTTATCGTCATGTTTAGGGATCCTTTTAAAATTAGTCCCCGATTCTATTTTCTAAAATCCAATAGATAAGTTAGACATGGTTAATTTAGTTTTTAATATTTATGTGGATACTTACAATTTTGCAGCGCTGTTCCTAGCCAGCAAAAATTTACATTAGTAAAAGTAATATAGGTACATATTACAGTACTATAATATAGGTACGGTAGGTAGGTATAATACAGTACGTGCTTGTTTCTGTTTGAGTTCCTCTTCATGGTGCTCAACAACACTGGCAGGGTCGTCGTTTCATCTGCTGATTCTTCCTCCACGGTCACTTCATCTTCATAAAGTGAAATATTTCATATTAAAAACTATTTATATACCTATATTTTTATTTGTGAACTTACTTCGTCGGTCTCCGCCAAATCCTCTGTGTCAGTGTCTCCATGTTGCTCTGTCTAAAGAAATCATAAGTATGACTGTAGGTATCAATATCTGGCGTTGCTTACATCTAGCCTGATGGTTTGGGGAAAGTGGAGGTAGAGCCGGCGACGAAATCGCCTACAACATTTTGTACATTATTTTAGAAGTACTGAAGGTATAGCTTTAAGTATATCACTCATATTCAGACTTTGCTTATCAACTGCTGTTTCATCAGGCATATCGATGTTGCTTCCTCCAGTTTGTTCTTCAACCGGTTTTATTATTGAACTAAATGTATCCGTTTGCTGTTCACCACTTGCTTTTGTATCCATTGCAACTGTTGATACAATGGTAAGCTTATAATTTTACGTATATAAGGATGTGTAAGTTTTTTGTTACGTAATGAGAACTTACGACTGTTGACTGTTATGACTCCTGCTGACTTATAACTTTAAAAATACTTTTTTCACTTGTTGGTAAGAAAATCGCAAATTACAACTTCTATTATTTTACGCAACATTACAATGAATACTAAAGCATTTTTCATTCATTTTTCTATTTTTAATTAAATAACTTTGAGTTAATTAAACTCCACCTAATTTTGTAAAACTTGTGAATGCAATTATTATGTTTACACAGTATCTTATTTTCTTTCTCTGATAAATTATGTTTGGGTAAATTATTAAAAGTTCAAACAGTGCCTTCAGCTTCTTGCAAATGTATTCTTCGTCTGTTATCCTTTGCTTCAATTATTGCTTCTATAAAATCTTTGTTGGTTTGAAATCTTTCGGACATGATGAATCATTCAGTAAAAAGATAATGATCATCATCATAGTAAACAATTGTTGATTGCACACCAAATTGTAGCTGTTGGCGTGGTTGTAAATCTAGAAAGACATATCCCTGTAAAGGTTCGTATCCAAAAGCTTCAACATTTCTATTTTTACTATGAGTGAATGCAGTTATCATACTTTCAAAATTGATTGTAATAAAAAAAGGAATTGGAAACCCCACGTGTTTATGTCTAAATTCATAGTGTGATTCCATAGGAAAAGTAACTTGTTGTTAAACAACACCATGACACTCTTCACCATGTTTATTTCTAGTTTGTTTGTTATAAACCCATTAAGACATGTGATGTAAGTTTTATTTCACCCGCCTTCAACGTTTGACTTTTGTCGATATTAGTTTAGAAATTGGATATCAATAAGTAGTGTCCATATAAGTAGCCAGTCTCCTTATCCAATTGTGTTAATTCGTTAAATATTAATAAGTTACTTCCGTTATATGTATTTCTTGATGTCCTGTAAGGATATAGTTAATTCTCATGTTCATGTTTTTCGTTGACATTTATTGGTATATTTTCAAAGTTAATTTTTTGATTATTTATGTTAAAAAACATAAATGTTAACAAAAGCTTTTTAATGTTCTTAATTTTTCTTTCTTTTTTTCGTTTTGCTGGTAAATCTAAAACTTTTGCAATAATACAAGTTTGAAAGTAAAAATCTGATTATGTATTATATAGTCCTAATGTATTTTCAAACAATTCACATTTATCAACAGCAAAGTGATAGCATTGAATGTGATATTATTTCGTGTATCTAGTTTAGCATTATACATTTCTATATCTAGTTTTATTTGGTGGTGTCTGTTTAAGCTAATTTTAAGTATCTTAGATATATAATTCCTATGTTTTTCAAAAATTTGTTTTGCAGTCATAACCTGAACTAGATTAACATCTTCATCAAATACGTTCTCTTCAACTTCTGTATTCTGTAGATAATATGTTTCCAGAAATCCAGAAATGTGCGCTTAGTTTAACATCCAATACATTGACTTCACTAGAGCGTCGAAGAATCATTTTATGTTTACACAATACAAGTTACAAAATTACCAGAATTTGTAACAATTGCACACTTGGCTATTCTTCCTATTATACATCCTACATACGTGGTTATTGTCCATATTAGTCCATAGGAAACTGCAACACAATCAGATACTTCATCTGAAGATTAGTATACAATATGATAATTCATAAAAAATTATTTTATTTTATTCAATGTATTTTTGTAACTAATGTAAAAATAAATGTAGTGGGTACACAATTGTACACATCGAGGTTATCAAGGGTAACTAACTTTTATGTTTTATAATAAGTGGCTAAACATCAGAAGTTAGTTTTTGAAGTAGGAATGAATGTATGTAGGCAGGTAAGCTCTACCATATATAATGATTATTTAGATAAAATTGTTTTAAAGATTTTCATTTCTTTCACTTTAATCTTTCAGTGAACATTACATCTATTGCTTATCACTGTGTCTGAAAACGATGTTGAACAATTTATTAAAGAAGTGCGTGATGCTAGTTTATCCTAATTATTTAACAGTCGATTAATCTCGGCAGACTGTATTAAAACCGAAATTGTAAAAATAGAATAGAGGTTATTAGTGAACTTACTAGTAAAAACATTGATTACAGACGCGAAATTATAAAAAAGTGTAAGTAGTGAACTAACTAGTGAATCAGATTTACAAATAAACAATGTGTTTACAGTTACTTAAGCTATCGAAAACAGTATTGAGATGATTGATTATCATATTCGTACTCTGTTTATAATGCAACAATGCAAATACCTCTTTAGGCCACCAGATATTCTTTTTCAGTCGTCTCAAGTTCGATTGTGATTGAAGACAATATTTTCTATCTTGGACTCCATCCATGTTGATAATCCCTAGCTGTTTGCTATCCTTGCTCCGTAAAATTGTTGGTAGAGTAGTACTACAATCATCAATCACCTTTGTTCGCCTGCTCTCCTGCCCGTTTAAATTGTTAATTATTCATATATATATATTAAAGTATTGTGTTATTATACAGTACTCACCACAATAAAAATACTGTAATACTCAATCATGTAAGCTTAATACTTAGGTCAGATGCTGTATTTACAAATAAGTAACATACAATATCACTCACTAAAGCACAATTTTATTTTTTGTTCTATCGTTGTGCTTCGTACTAGCGGTTTAAGTTGACACTTTTTTTTTTGAAAAACACAACTCTCAGTTCTGCATATTCTGAAAAAATGAAGTTCTGCATGTCCACAATTTTCACATAATTTTTGCACTCACTTTACTGTACTCACTTTGTCCGGTAGCACTGGAAACAAATATATTATGTAATATGTTGCATGAGTTGAGTACAGCAGACACAGACACCTGTCTTTCTTCACTCTTGGGCTTTTGGAATCCCATTCTATTGTATTCAGCCCTAACCTAACCTTGCGGGGAGAGATCAAGGTTTGTTTTAAGCTTGACCATTATTCTCTTACTCATTTTACTAGGAAGAATAATCAGGATTATATTATTATTGTTTTTAATGACTGTAGGTTTTTGAATCATCATTCACATCCATAGGAACACCAGTAGTAGTAGTAGTAGTAAAAGTATCATTATATAACATGTCATCCAATATACAGGGTTAGACTTGTCTCAGTTAATTATTATTATTGACCGTAGAAATACATGACAGGTCACTCACATTGAGCGGATTACTAGTACTAATGATCTTATTAAATTTATCTTCTTGCATAATTAATTGTTTTTGATAAGCGGATAAATGATACATTATGAAATGATAAATTCAACATTAAAGTGTGTATGTAGCACAGCGAAATCAAAACCTTCATATTTTATTCTGCACTACTGCACACTCTAATCAGACTAACAGTAAGTCGGTTGAGAATGAATCATAGACTCCTAGTCAACATCTTTTCCGACAAACAAAAGTGTCAAACTACTGTCTGGAGATGCTTGGGTGGGCTATCCATGCATTGTTTATATTTTATTTACTATCTAAAGTAAATCCTACATGTATTGACTCTTGTGCATTGTGAATATTTTCATATTCACATCTTATGCATTGTCTGCTCTTATCAATATAAATCTTACACCTTATAATTATATACGACAATCTTGGACTCAAACAATATTACACTATATGCTACACTAAATGGAGTCTAATTAACGAATCCACATCTAATCTGCATACGAAACATTTTTGCTGGTGAACAACACAAATTCTGCAAGCAACTGCACAAGAACAGGGAATATTCACAAACTGAAATTCGTTTGTTAAACAAATTTTACACATTATACGGTCGACATCTGTTTCTGTTACCTGTATTCTATGGATGGCAAAGTGTAAGCACTTTGATTGGTGGGTGAAACTATCATTTTTCCAATCAAAAATGTTTGGCGTGTTGTTGTTCATATGCTTACATAAAAAACATTGTATTACTCCCGTTACTGGGTGCAGAAAATATCCCTGTTGCGCAAATATTTTTCCTTGAAAATCTTCAATATGACTGTTTTCAAACGATTGTATTCTTTTGAGTTCTTCTTGATATTGGGGGAATTTAACATTTCCGTTTACAAAAAATTCCCGCATTTTAACGCACTAACAGTTGCACTTACTTATTTCATATACAATTTGGAAGCAATCCCCACAAAAATAAACACAGTATTCTGGATTTACACTGTCTTCATGGAACGAATAAGAGAATTTTGAACAGTTAACACAATATAACATTTCAATAACTTCAAAACAGCAACAATCGCAGACCATTTTATAAACAGTTTAGCAATTTAATAAAATGTGACTTCTTGCATATAGCAAGATGTACATAGCAAGAATCAACGTGTAATATTACATTACCCAAAGAAGAAAATAAATATTTCTTGCTTTTCTCGTTTATCTCAAAATATAACTTGGCCTTTTGTTACAGACAGGAAATGGTGTTGCCTTGTCAAAGTAAACGTTTAAACTTTTCAAAACTTTTAGACTTTATAACTTGCAATTTTATGGGAGGAAGTGGAAGAATGCCAGACGGGCAGGTAGTACAATACTAAATAAATGGACTAATTACATTTGCTTTATATACTAAACATTAATACGGAAATGACGACATTTATTAGCTAGAGTAACCGGTTAGTTTACATTTCCATGATGAAAGTAGTTTTCCTTGAGGGTTTGTGAAGGTTAGTTTTTCTTTTATAAGGAAATGGGCAATTAATCGATGATTTCCTTATAAAATTCAGGGTCATTTCATTTAAAAAAAAAGAAGGGGGAGGTGGGCGGGGGGGTGGTATTGAGTAGGTGTTTGGTTTTTGATCTTCATCAGCTTTAAAGTTAAAGTTCGGTTTTCTCTCCGTCGGGTCTCGGATTCTGTACAAAGCAATTTTTATATACGATGTCAGCTTATCATGTAGGGGGTGTGGTAATCAATTTTGACGTCTATGCTTTCATTAAACACCGTTTCTTATTTTTCAATGAAGATTTCGCGTAATTTTACAATGGGCGACGGGTCTTGCACTGGGTTATGTCTATATTTGCAAAAGCAATTTATAAATGATGAATGACATTGTGTTCCCTATAATATGCAAAATATCTATATAATAATGATGATAATAATTTTCGATACAATGTAAAATTGATGTAATTTAAAATGTTATACTTTTATTTCCACATAATTTTATTTAATTAGTTTTATTTGTGACGATGTCCAATACGAAGCTGCATGAGCATTATTTTTTTGTTGAAACCATTCGTCATTGTTTCAATAATGTAGTCCGTGCAGCGATGAACTTTTAGGTCGCCGTTACTTTTAGCGAGCATGTCCATAGTACCTACAAAATTCTTCGAGATATTTATACAATAATTTATACATAAGTAGGTTGATTTGTATTTTGACATTGACTTTTGTCATTGACTTTGGAATTTTCATTGACAATGACTTTGACACTAGTCCTGAAAGTTTTCTTAAAGGATATATCTATATCTGCGTTAATTTAGCAAATACTATTTCTGGTGGAATACGATTAGCTATATTATTTTCAAAAGCTTTAGAACAATCAACTACTTGCATTGTGTTTGCACAAAGCCTAGCCAATATGACTATTGATCGAAATGGTAATGTTAATGTTAGCAACATAAGTTCTTTAAATTAAATTGAAATGTACAAAAATCAAGTAGAAAGTGCACTGTGTTGTTTACTGTCAAATACTAATGTAAAACACTATGGTGTATTATCAGCTGATGAGTTACATTTAATGACACTATCAGAATGCTACCCATCAGTATACATAATGAATACTGCACCTTCAACAGTTAAATATGGACATTATATTGTTTACTTAAGGCTTAGTAATAGAAATAAATTTTTGACAGTTTTGGTCAAAGTATGGTTCTATATTCGAATACTTTAATTATGCATGTAATCAAACTTAAGATAATTTTAAAGGGATGTATGTGGTATGTATCGTCTCTACTATGTTTACAATAGAATAATTATTTGTCATTCTTACAAAGATTTGATAAGTAAATTCTCTAATAATAAGAAAAAAATGATTGTAAAGTGAAAAATGTTTACAGAATGTACATCCCTAAGGTTCATGAAAATTACACACTTCAACAATGTATATCAATAAATGTACACAAGTGTTTGAATAAGTAATATAGTATAAACAAATGTAAAAGGATACTAACGATAGACATCTAAATTATTACCCTCCTTTCCGGGAAGTTACTACGATAACTAACTGTATATTTATCATAAAAAAAGTAATAAATAATATTTTACCCTAATGTTTTATCATATGCTTACGCATATGGCTTATTATTATTTTGATAACCAAACTTAACAGACAGATCACTACAAAATGTTCTTTTCGGATTTTCTCACGTCACCTAATATCACTTTACAACAAAGTTACATCAATAGCTAACTATTCGTTTTACTCCAGGTTAGGAGATCCACTTTCACTCCACTCTCCCGCATTCATTCCTGAATATTCTCCTACTAAAACAAATATTAAAATTCAAGATATCGTTTCACAACCTTATATGTCAACTATTAATTGCAAAAAGGTAAATTTTCTATTTCATACCAGAAGTAAATTTTTATTGATAATTGTTTATAAAAATTATTGATTCAAATCATACAAGTTGTAGACGATACGTTAACGCACATCAATGAACATTGCAACGTACAGTCTCGTTATCGTACTCAACAAATAGTATCAAAATATCTTAAACATCAACAAGAACTTTCACAAAATTCAAAGACCTGTATCCTATAGAAATATTACCTCATGGTACATCCTCAACTCACAACCCCTTCACTAGTCTACAAAAACTGCCTACAACATTTACCACTGCTAATACAGTAAAATTCAAACCACTTTTCATTGTTGTCTGTAGTATGTATATAAATATTTTATTTGCTTATTTATATAGATTCACTCCAACGTAGAATCATACAACTTCACATCACAAGATTGCAAATGTTGGACATTTCTATGTCATATTTGTGGATTTAAAACTCATAATTACCGAAAATTCATATTTCATAAACTTAAACCCATTCTAAATCAAGAAACAACTGAACTGCTTTTCAAATGTAAAGCATGTCCAAGAAAATTTTAAGGGTTTAAATAGTCATAAATATGCTACCGGTCATCATACAGCTAATGCTGAAATAAATAATAGTAAAGATTACCACCGTCTACTTTGCTCGAAACGATATAGCAACCCTGATTCATTAAAACACCATGAAAAGCGTAAACACACTCAACAAATTCCCCTTAATTTTTTCTAAGAAAAGAATACAATGCAATATGGGTCTAAAAACCTTTGTTTGCGAAACCTCACTTAAAGCTCACAAATTACGACTGCATATTCTTTGAAGCTTGTAATTAATTCATAACCTTCAATTAACATCACTTATTCAAACCACCATAACTGACACGTCTGTAAGACGAGTAACTTCTTTGGTATATAATACTTCATATTTTATGGCCACTATAACGTTACATTCATGTGTGTACATTAATCCATGTACTTATGTAAATATGAAATAAATATTTTAACTTGCACATTTACATTTAATAAAATGAAAATATTACCTTTCAAGTCCGAATAGTTCATTTCAAATATATTAAGTAAAACCAACAAATATCGTATTTTCAATTGCACTAATCCAGCTGAGATGTTTGATGAACTGACTGGTCAAGTAACTGTTTAATTGAACTTCAACTCTAAGTGACGATGGGTACTCCTCGTTTGTTGCCTATGTAGTTGACATAACACCATACTGATAAATTACTATTACAACATGGCATACCTCGTACCAAATAACTAGTTATGATTTTAAAGTGCTAATATTTTTGCCATCCTGTCTTTATACCTACTTACTCTTTCCATGAGTGTTACAGCAATTACCGTCTTTCCATATTACCGCATTCTAACGCAACGGCATTGTACTTGATGAATATTTAAATTTATTTTGGTGGGAACAGTGCCTCGGATGTAGTTTATCCGAGACGGTAGTAGAAACATGCAAGTTCTTCCCCACCAAAGATGTAGTTCAAACTAACCCAGCTAGAGCCTGATTGACTTTACTAGTAAGAAAGGTGGTGTGGGTTAGTTTGAACTACCTCTTTGGTGGGGAACAACTTGTACCCTTCTACTACCGTCTCGGATAAACTACATCCGAGGCACTGTTCCCACCAAAATAAATTTAAATATTCATCAAGTACAGTGCCGTTGCGTTAGAATGCGGTAATATGGAAAGACGGTAGTTGATTTTGCCTTTAACATTTGGAAATGGGCAAGAAAAATTTTGGATGCAAGAATTAAGTTTTTAAGCTGCCTGCTTTTTCACTGCCCATTCCACATGATAACTAACATTAAAAAACGGGTTTGTATTTCTTTTTCTGGTTTTGAATCCAAACATTTATTTCATTAGCTCAACCAATTCAAATACATACAGGTTTATAATATGTACAATCATAATTATTTATTACAGTATGCAGGATACACTGTTTGTATATTGCATATATGATGGTTATTAACAATTAATCAATTCTTAATTTACAACTGTTGGCTGCAATTTACGCCGTAGGCGCAATTGTCATCACGCCTACAGCTATACAGGGCAATGATAAACCCCAATTGTATATTTCTAATACTGTTATTAAAGTTAAATGATTAAATTTAGATATGTTACAGGAAATTTGTACAGACCGGACATTTGAAAATGCCTAGGACATATGTAAAATGGAAAACCAAAATTTTGATTTTTAACGAACCAAACTTAATTGAAATCAATCAAAATTACATGAAAGCATATTTGACAGCCATAAAGTTGTTTTAAATTAGGTTAGGTTCGTTAAAAATCAAAATTTTGGTTTTCCATTTTACATATGTCCTAGGTATTTTGCATATGTCCGGTCTGTACAAATTTCCTGTAACAGATACACCCCTTTACACTTCACTACTGGTAACACAGCTTAAGTTGCTGAACTGATTATGGTAAACCTATTTATGCTACGCAGTAATCAAACTAATACTAAAGGAGATTTGCTTTGGTTTGATTCGCTTCTTTACTTTTTTTGTACACTAAGGAAAATTCTCGGACACATCGTCTTGGTATCTATGTATTATCTTTTTGACCACTACTCACATCTACACGAAACTACATACCATTTTCAAAAAATATTATTTTACAATACTACAATAGGACGCCTGTGCATCCCTTGCAAGTTGTGTTTTTGGTGAATAAAGGTGTGTAACGGAGATTCATGACTGTAGTATAACATATACTGGCGCACGTGCATTGAATTTATATTTTTTTTATATGTTTGTAATAATGTACCCCAAATGAATTTACCCAAAGTCCACTATTAGGTGCCTTTGTGGGTAACTTCGGAAGGCACCCGCCGAAAGCACGTTACCTGCGGTGAACGTCGGGTAAACTGCTTTGTGTAAATTTTGTGAAACGTTTATGTGCCCGATCCGATATCTTAAAACATTATTTCTCTCGTTCGAAATTCTTACTGACAATTGATCTATAATGTTCTCACTCACTAATTATGGACCACTTGGAATCGAAATGTGTTTCTTTTCCAATTGCGCAGGGCATGATGGCATGAATGAGGCATGCTTTTTTGCCCAGCATAAAGGTAACATTTTTTGTTTTTTTAAATAGGCTTATAACAACCTCAAATTCATTTAAAATTCAGCTTCACATGTTGCGAATGTCATAGGAAAAAGGCAACCTTTTTCATGCCCGTAATGGAAAATAAATAAGGATACCCTCAAGACTGAACCACTCAGTCCCAACCACAAATGAAATATGCATTGTACATTGGGAGGGACGAAGGGTATCCGTTTGTGGTGAGTATTGTTTGTATATGAGGATAGTGGAGTTAATTTAAGTTCAGCAATGGCAAATTGAACCTGTTTATTTTCAATAATGTCTTTTCCTGCGGGTGCGAGGAAGCGAGGAACGCATTGAGTCGAAGGTATTACAATTTTAGTCTCATATACTCATGTCCCAATATGTTTAAGCACTATACCAAAGAAAAGCTTGCAAATTTATATTTATTCTGCTAAAATATCTTTTCTAAAAGAATATAATGTTCGTTATTTTTAAATTATAGTTGATATCATAACTGAAAATGTTGAAATATCACTTAAGTTGGTACCAATACAAATTCAAGATATTTTGGAAAATATGTTATGATCTGGTAGAAAGCTTAAATAAATAAATATAATTTTTCAGAAATTTAATACCCATTATTGTGCGTTCAAAAATCATTGCCAAGATGTAATTCATTATTAATAAAATAATTAATAAATTTAGAAAACAAATTTAATTGAAAATGTCTGAAAATTCGTCAAAATATTATATAAACAATTCAAATGAAAATAATATATGTTCAACGTTATGTAGGTCATCAGTAACAGTTTTTATATGTTACAGCTCTATGTGTCTTACGAAAAGGAACGGTATACGGAGATTTCATCAACAGCATTTTCATAAATATGACATTTGCATTTTCGTAAACCACACCACCGACATTATCGTAGGTTTCACTAACACTTTCGTAAGCCTTGGGTAGTTATGAAGTAGTATGAAATTTCGTAAACATGGAGGAGCATTTGCGTTAACGTTAACATTAAGCAACATTTTCGTAAATTAAATCTATATTATAATCTTAGACTTGAGAAAGCAATAAATTTACCTGTCTATGTCTGTACGTGTGGTAGGGTGATTCCAAATTCAAAATGCACATGTTCACTTTTTCTAAGCCATCGGAGCACGTAAAGTAAGTAAGTAAATATTAATCAAGTTTGGAATTGGCATTGGACATTGGAACATATACAGTGCATCCCAGATTATCCAATACCCAAACATAAATTGTTTGTTTCATAATATGCAAAGCACTCTTTCCAATGCCTAAAACGCAACTCGAAAAATAAATTGTTTGTTTCATAATATGCAAAGAACTCTTTCCAACGCCTAAAACGCAACTCGAATGCGTGAATAGTAACTGGGTTTGTAGGCATTTCCTTTTCGACTGCCATATCACACTTTTAAAAGAAATATTCAACGTGTTTTTCATCTAAGCAAATTAAGCCCTGGAATCTTAAAGATTAATTAATGCATCTTAGATCTAAAATTAATTTTTGACGGCGATTAATAATTATATAATTATATATTCGTAATCCGTGGATGGTAGAGAACATCATAATGCAATATGCGTATGTACAATGTACATTGCACAACTACATCTCCTGAGACATTACATCTAAGTCAATCTGTATTAATCGTAGACTTGATAAAGCAATAAATTTACCTGTCTATATATATTTATATATATGTACGTATGGTAGGGAGAATCTATAGGAAACCTGCATATATTACGTAATGCAAAACCCCCTTCCGCATGTGTAGCGCAAGTGCTGACTGCAACACTTTTGAGTACCTCCTCCTCACTCCTCCCATCAACTGCACACGTAATATATGCAGGCTCCTTGAAAGCAAAAAAGCAAAATGCGTAAGCCCAATTCCTCTTAACCAACGAAATGAGTGGTTTCATGTTATTATTATAACATCAAAATAATAATAGAAATTTACATAAGAAGGTTGAATGGTGAGTGGGGATCGAATGGAAATGATTAGCGAAAGGGACCATTTAGTAATGATCGTAATATTATGCGTATTAAATAGCATTTCAAAACTTTTAATCCAAATTGGTTCTGCTATATATCGACAAGCTTATTCAACACTTTTTAGTAGAGCTGGGTTTACTTTTTACTACACTCTTGATTCCTTTGTGCCAGTTGGGACATCGTTTTGTAGAATTAAATAACAGTACTGGGTATTTAACTATTCTTTAAAAATATTTATTCATAAGTTGACTCATGGGGTTTGTACGTTTTTCCAAAATCCTAGAGGGAATCTTATTTTTTCGAATTTAAAAAGGAGCTTTTTAGTAACTTTGTGGGAGTTTTTTTCAAAAATAGTCTTTCATTGTTCCCTGTATTTGATGCTACGATCTACAGTTATTATTTTGGTGTAGGAAATTCCTTTTTATCAGGAAGTTGGGGCTGCAGCAAATTTTACCAACTACTGTAGAAGAGAAGATAAAAGTATATTAATTTAAATATACTTTGTATTTACAAAGGTAACATAATAACCTAATGGGATGTTTTCGTAATTGTTTTTATTACTGTGATGGGTGGCCTGCTGAATTTCTGTTGAGTGCTAGATTTGCCCATTAGCTGGGTTCACTAGTATTAAATAATGGCCATGATGAAGGAAGATGTAATAAACGAAAAATTAGTGTGCTAAAGTTGCATGGGTATACTTTTATTTTCACAACCAAGTTTTTAATTTTAATGAGACAAATCACATAAGTCATCAATAGATCATCATAAGAGAACAAGTAATATAAATAAATTCGGACAACTTCAACTAAAAAAATATTCCACCAAGCAAGTATTTATTGTTACTAATGTATATCACGTACATATGTTTTATTATTAATGGTAGTACTCTGACTCTGGATCATTAGTATTGGAGATATTGTAGTATTATTGTGTCATTTAGAATAACTAATTATATTTTACATATGCTTACTTATGATATAGTTTGTTAAGAAAAGTTATAGATATCAAATGAAATTGAATTACTAAAATATCATAATATGTGCAAACAGCAAGCACGTATCCAGGAATTTGGCCAAAGGGGGGCCCACCAAAATATATTGGAAAAAGAATACATATTCGCGCTAAGCGCGAAAAGTTTTTGGATTTTTAACCTTTTTTGACCAAAAAATCGCCTCTTTCTGGAAATTTAGGGGGGCACGGACCCCCCGGCCCCCCTCTAGATACGTGCTTGGCAAACAGTGCCAAATATGTTATCAGTTAACCAAAAGTGTTAATTCAGTGAGCACGTATTAGGATCGCCATCTTTTTCCTCATCCAGAGCGTACGGTGATTCTGCGTTTGTTTTTAGGTAGTAAATTTTTCTTGAGCTGTAATTATTAAATACATGTAAAATTATTAGCACAATCCAGACTAAGGATACAAAGCAGAAAAGCCATAGACATGTTTTAGTAATACATTATGGTGTGTACAGTATAGATAACAATATATGATAATTTATCTAAATGATTAATGCTGATCAATGTATTTATATCATATTTATTAATTGGCTTATTGTTTAACAAAGAAATAGTAATAGTAGAGTATACTATGTCTTTGGTGGACCATACTTTATGGTTATAAAATTATCAATTTTATCCTTACAATTTTTGATTATTTTAAAATTAGGAACTTACCTATTGTTAACAGTAGCACAGGCTCCCATTAAACTATTTTCAGGACCTTCACATTTCCCACTTTCAGCTTCTTCTACACTTTTGCATAGAATGCCTCGGAAGACTTTATTAGAAGGAGGTTTGATGCTCTCCCCATAGAAGTCATAAGATCGTCCATGGCTGCAGGAAACTCGCGGTGGAAATGGCGGAACTAAGTATGGAGGAAATCTAGAACATCCCGGTTGGGATATTCCTGTGTTGGGATAGAAATCTGCATGGCCAACAGCTTCTCGTAATCCAAACGACATATCTCCGCCGGTTGTTGAAGTATGGATTATGTCAACAAACTCTGCATCTGTGTAGTCAATTCTTTTAGAAGCATCTACATTTCTAAAGTGTGGACCAGCTGGATCAAAACCTAAAAATGTAAATAATTCCAATGTATAATTGAGTTTACCAATTCCTCAAAAATCCTAAAATTCCACAATCCTGTACATGGTATAATATATAATTCACCTGTAATTCTGAGAAACTTTCCCATCGAAAATGATTTTCCTGTGTGACCAGCGCAATGTGCCCCGAGACTGTGGCCCATGACGTGAATATTTTCCAGTTGCGTATAATTTTGTTTAATTAGAAATTCGAGTAAGAGGGCACAGCGTTTTCCTACAAAAGGCGTTCCTTCAGCCGCTGCTCCGTAACATAAATAGTTGAAAGGATTCAACATATTAGGGCCTTCAGCGTAATTAGCCAAACGACGCCAATCAACTCCAATCATGTTCACTGGGTATGGAAGTTTTACATAACCTACGAAACACACCAAAATATTTATTAGGTTTTTATTAAGTTGTTTAATAATAAACAAACTCAAATAGGTTTGCCACAATCAATATAAATTTAGTACCTTTTCGCATCGCTTTGCTTGGCCCCTGATGTGCATGTGACATAAATCCATGAATCACCATTTTTACTGGTGCGTCCTTAAGAAATCCAGAGCTCTCAAGACTCTCAATATCATCGACAAATATTTCATTGAAATCCATCATGTCTGTATTGTTTCTGCAATGCATAAAAAATAATTTAAAATCACAATAAGCCTTTTGGTATTTATAAAAAACAGATGCAATATTATTTACATTAGCCTTGGATAATTTGCTTTTCAAGACTAAATTTATTTCATTTTTATATACTTCAAAGTAAAATAAAACAAAGGGAAAAACATTTTCAATGTCGTTCAACAACCTCGTGTATAAGTAAAACTTCACGGATTCGTCTGTAGCTATATGAGTAGGAAATGGACAAAAAGTAGAGACTCGTACTAATATTCCATTTTCATTTGGCCACCACATAAAGTTTGAACTTGTGCCTGCTGAAGACAATGACAATTAGTATTATTTACCATCTTATAATCTAATCACTAAATAATCATCCTTTTGAAATAAGGACAACACTATAAATTGACATTTGATAATAAACAATAATAATTTGTAAGGAAAAGCAAAAGTTTTCTATACTAAGCTTATAGCTTCCATGCTTAGTGATTTTAGGTAATATGTAATTTAATAACATAATATATACCCAGTCGCCATTAATTGCGAATTAGTTTTGCAAATAAGAATATAAATCATGTAAATTATAAAATTATACTTTTGCTAGTCCAAAATATACTCAACACAACGTGAGATAAGATGTTTACAAAATGGGACCTTTTTGAACTTCTGTTCCGTTTTGGTGACAGCAATAAGCCATGTAGCCTCCTTCTGCTAAGCACGGTTTAATTGAAACTGCTTCTCCTTCGTTTGGGCAGTGAAGTTCTGAAGGAGTCAGTGAGTTATTACTTCTGTCAGGTATGCAGTCTGTCCATTCACAGTTTCCAGAGGTTGTTACAATTTGAAACTTCAGCACAGCACAGAATATTGTCAATACGGAAATTAATGTCATTTTTATGTCGCACTAATGTAAAAATGTTACAACAGTATCAAGTACTCCTACTTCTCAGAAAATTATTTCTTCTATGGTCTACTATAGTTATCTTGGAGTAAAAACAATACCAACGGTTTTCGTATAATTGATAATCAGACGAAATTCAGAGTAAAATTGACTGACATATTGAATAAAACTGATGAGACTACTGCATGCATTCTGCTACGTAAGTACATGACTAAATCTGTTTTTATAACAGTAATAATGCCACGTTTTTAAAGGGAATTGCCAAAATAAGGTTAATGTCATTATTTGATACATTACGTGACACCTCATAAATAAATATCAATTTATCACTATTATAATCATAAGTAGATGTATCTCCTGGTAAACAAAACAGACAACTATACATATTGTCTTGATACTATTAAATAGCTAACTAAAAACAACTTTAGCCACATAGCTATAGCATCCAATGTAGCAAATTTCACTGTTTGTGTGAGCCATTTGAAACTTTTTGAGTATAAGACATACCCCTCAGTATTAAATAAACAATTGTTACAATATTATGGTAGCATTCCTTTTAGTGTAGAATATGTATAACAAATATTGGATCTACTATGCATACTGAAAGTGTGGTTAATCTAAACTGAATAAAAGTAAGATAGATGTATTGTATAAATGTTTTACATACGTTTCAAATAATACGTTATAAAGGAGTGAATTAATACACGTGCCTAATCAGGCCAAATGTATTTATAGTTTGAACAGTTTGTACTGAATAACTTAAGAATCTTTCTAATATGTTTCAGCGTAGTTTGTAATGAAATGTATAACGTCTTCGAAGATAAAGTACAAAGGTTAAAATCTTATTATTGCCTTCTTAAATGTCAAAATTAGTTATACAGTACAATAGAATTAGTGTAGCCTTTCTAAATGTAATTTATTATAGATGTGTATTATACAACTACTATCTACTACGTATTATAGTCATAAAGGAATAAAAGACTGTTTTGTAATCATGAAACAATAATCCTATTTTTTGTGCAATATTTTCTATATTAATAACAGTAAAATCGTGCTGGTACTTGGTCCTAAATTGTCCTATTCATTTTTAAATATCGACAATCCAGCATCTTCCATTTCAGTAAAAGCTTTAATGACATCCCACGCCAAAATCTTTGGAACTTCAAAAGCCGTGAAGTGACCTCCGTTATTTGCTTTGGTATAATTGACTAGGTTTGGATACTTGTCTCTTAAAAAGTATTCTGGCATGTCATAGAACTCATTTCTTGGTGCAAGACATGCTGTTGGCACTTTCACAGGTACTCTGCAAGAAAATACAATAGTAATAGCATAATAAGTAGCATGGTCAATAATTTGTATCCATCGATGTATAAAATATTAAACTCAAAAAAAATTTACTTTTCCAAGTTGTACTCACTGTGGCGGACGCTGATAGTTTCAGCGTAAAGTCTCATTGAAGTGGTTATCGAATTGGTAACCCAGTAGATCATCACATTGTCAAGAAGCTCATCTAAGCCATAATAAGGATGGAGGTCGCCATTTTCCTTGATGACCCCATATATATTAGTCCAGGTTGCAAATTTCTCAAGAATGTAAGCTGCGAGGCCAGTCGGCGAATTGGATAATGCCACCCCTAAAATTGAAAGATAATTATGATTATTTAAACTCTACTCTGGTTCATATTACCTTATTGCTGTTACAATTCACCAATTGTGTCAGGCTTTGTTGCTTGAATGTGCAGGTATCTGGAACAAAATATTTTATGAATTTGGAAAAATGTAATTTGCTCTAAAAACTGCTAACAATTTTGATGGTTTCAAAAGTACTTACCCAGTTTCTCTCAAATAAAGTGCAAAATTTTCCATTACAGGATATTGTTCACTAGCTTCTTTCGGGTCCATGAAATACAAAGGGAAGAACGATGCAATTATCATTCTAAGGTAACTTCTTGGATGCTCGCTTACACACAGATTTAAATGAATCCCAGCCACACTGCGGAGTATAAAATTATCTTAACCGACTGCTGTCAAAATTCATTTTCAGATCTCGTTATTTTGTAATTAGGGAGAATCGTACTTATCCTCATGAAATATTGCCATATTTGAAGCTATGAAGGAACCTGTCAATGTTCAATAATATCAAAATTTAATATTTTAATGGCAATTTGAGAAAATGTTAAGAATAAATGTTACCCCAATCTCCACCCTGGATATAGTACTTTTTGAATCCCAACCGTAACATTAATGTTTGGAATATTTCTCCCATTTCAGCTGCTCCCAATCCAGGACGATGAGCCGCTTCAGAAAATCCATACCCGGGTAGAGATGGAATTACTAGCTAAATATATCATTTGAACTAATTGAAAAATGGTTTATGTAAAGTATTAAATGGTATATTTTATTTTAAGTTTTTGGTAATCATGCAATAATTGACTTAGAGGTACCTCAAAATTAATATCAGACTTTTTAGGATCAGTTAGCAGTGAAATAATTTGTTGGAATTCAATGAAACTTCCAGGCCATCCGTGAAGAAGCAAAAGAGGTCGTGTTTTCTTGTAATTCTTGTTATTGTTGCTTTTTACATGTTGAAAATGAATGTCAAGCCCAGAAATTGTTGTTTTGAATTGTGGATAGGTATTCATTAATTTTTCACGTTGTCTCCAGTCATAATTCTCCAGCCAGTGTTTCCCTATTGTTTTTAAGAAATTCGTATTGAATCCATACTGAAATCCAATTCCTTCCAATGGTTTTGTGAATCTGTCTGACTCCTCTGCCATTTCTACTGCTAACCTGGCTTTTAAATCTTTCAAAATGTGTTCGTTGACTTTTATTTCAAACGAACGGATTGAAAGATCTTCATTTTCTGCTTCCTTTGATGCAGAACCCCAGAATTTGTTATCTAGCTGTGGTTTTTCGCTGTCCTTAAAAATATTGTACAAAACGTAGGAAGTGTATAGTGAAACGACAAAAAATAGTACACTACCAAATCTGCCCATGGTCCAAAATAGAAAAATTAGTTAACAATAATTAGCTGTTAAAAATTGGCTTTCCTATGAAAATAAAGTTACAATAATATTGTCTACCTCACATCGGTACATATATATTACCTAAGCAACATTTATGTAACTAAATGCTAGTGTAATTAGCAAATGTTCCACGTTGACTGTGCAGTCCAAGATTTATCTATCCATTACCCAGATAAAAGTAATCTTCAGATTAGATAAAAGTATCATATAATATTAACATTATACTTGCAGTTGAGATTTACTACCTATACCTTGGTAGTTGTGTTGTGAAAATGTTGAAAAGACTTACCAGAATTTATAATATTATGTACAGGGTTACCAGATTTTCTTCAACGAATTTAAGTATCCTGGCAAAAATAGCCATATACCAACCCGCGCCCTTCGGGCGCGTCTTGGTAAATGCTTATAAACGTCATACAGCCGTATTTGGCGCAATCATATGAGTGCAGCTAACAAATTAACGGTTTTTTGTTGAAAAAGAAGCAAAAATAAATAAATTACGTAACTTGAAATAAATATTCTTGCATATTACTTCATACATAAAGGAGGAAATAAAGATAAAATACCAATTCGCCCGAAGCGCGAGAAATTTTTGAAACTCAACTTCAAAACTGATCAATAAGACTTAACAAATTTTGAGTATTTTAGCTTTAACGGTTTAGTGACATAGTTGAGGAAGAGAAGTTGTTATTTATACCCCACTGATAAGTTATTTCCAAGACAAAAATACTTAAATTCGCGCGAAGCGCGAGAAAATTTCAATTAGTAAACGTATTTGAACGATAACAAAGTGTGTTCTAATATTAAATGACACTAAGTAATTTCACTGTTTTCGATTTTAGCTGATTTAAGTATATTTAAGTATAATTTAAGTATTTTAAAATACTTGCAAGTATTTTAAGTATAGGGCCCAATTTAAGTATAATACTTGCCATTTAAGTATACCTGGTAACCCTGATTATGTACTCCTTATATTGGTACTGTATTACCTTTTTGTAAATATTGCAATTGTTATAGTAAGTTGCAGTAGAAGGTCTATTTCGTATGCTTGGTGCTTTCAGAGTTGGAGAAGAGAGGCAAGTTGAGAAAAAGAGAATGTCTAAATATACTGCTAATGTAGTGTTACAGCATAATGTTCTCCAAATTAGGAGACCCGAAAGCACTGAAACGGTTCCTTAACCTTTCAAATAACGCAATGCGTTGCTTTCATTCCAAGAATTTAATAACAGTCTATACTTGTATATATAAATCAAAGTACTGATGTTTAATCTACTGAATTGACCTCTTCATATCCAATATCATTTTCAACTGGGATAAAATAAATATCTCCAATGCCTAGCTTTAAGAAATAGTTAACTTTGGTTTAATCTTATTGACGTCATTGATCTACTATTATAGTAAAGAACTTGTATTTAGTAATAGGACATGTTCTCTAAAGTAGAAAGTCTTATCTGAAACGGTTCCTTAACCTTTATAAATGTTACAATGCGTTCCTTTCATTCCAATAACTTAATATATAGTCTATACTTGCCTATATATCAATGTACTGATTTTTAAGCTAACTGAATTGACATTTTCATGCACGATAATATCATTATTGATGATAATAAAATAAATACCTCCGACGCCTAACTTTAAGACATAGTTAACTTTGCTTTAATCTTATTGACGTCATTGATCTATTACGTTGATAACCTTGTATTTAGTTTTAGGTAACAGCCATAGGCTATAATCGCCAGCATGAATCACCGCAAAACTTAATAATTGATGGGCATATTTTGAGGAGTTTCTTGACTGCAAAGGAAAGGTGAAAAACAAATTTAGAACTTGGCAGCCACAACTGTCATTCGCTTAAAAGCCGTCTTACAGGAACCATCATCATAAGTGTGCACGTGTGTCGTCATTATTAAGTTTGTGGAAATACCAAGAGCCATTTGCTATTTGATGGTCATTTAAATATTGATGCAACCATTTGTCACAAAGATCTACTTGAAATAGTTTTTGCCATGGACATTTTCGTAGACACAAAGGTGGGGGAAATCAAATTATTTAACATTTTTATCTGCGATAATCAGATATTTCTGTTCATTACAATATTAAATATGTGTGACTTGTGCTTTATTTATAGTTTCCTTTCAAGGAAAGCTCATCAAAATATAGTTACAATTGGAGCTTTGCAGGTAAAAATTTAGAGGAGGTCTTAACGTTTCACGATCTTATTAATCGTCCTTTGATTTCTGAGACAATAATTTTCAAAGATGGAGTGCTATCTTTAAAACCTCATCGCCTGTAAGTGATAAATCATTTCTTTTCATTTTTATATGTTTTACATTTCTACAGATAAGCAACAGAAATACTAATGATTTTTTACGTTGTAAATTAATATTGCACAATTTACAATATAGAAAATTCTTCATTCAGAACCAGCAAGTTTTTATACATCTTTGTATTAATGAAATCTCGATTATAAACAATAGTGACGAGTTTAGTCACTGCAAAATTTTAAATATTAAAGCCGTTACCAGGTTTTGTCAACACGGTGTAGAGAAATGTTACAGTGAGTAAAGTTTTATTAGAAATGAGAGCACTACTTTATAAAATGCATTAGTAATTAAATACATTTGCCATTTTTAGCTTACTGTGTGTTGAAAAATGAACTTGCAAGATCGAAAATCAAGGAACTTATTGAAAGACGACCATTGTCCAGTCAAGATTTTTTGAAACCATCATTTGGTGATACTGAATATTTACTTGACGGATGTTATATTACGGCACCTCATAATAAGGGTGGGTCTGTGTTCCACAACGTTAACAATTACGTCCAGTATTACAGAAGAAGTCTCACTGATATTTCTTTCGAGATCGAAATTTCCTGCTTGTTTTGTGAGATTTGTAAAACTAAATTGCTTTTGTTTCCATTGTGGTAATTTACTTTAAAACGAATTTTTCAATGTAGGGAATAATTCTCAACCGAAACAGAAAAATGTCGTTGATGAAATCAAAATCCGGACACCAAAATCCTCGAAGGCCGATAATCATAAGGACACCGGAATATTGATAATGCATACGGCCCAATATTTCCTTTCCAATAAATTTACAGACTTCATCATCAAATCCAACGAAAAAGAATTCCCAGTGCACAGAATTATTCTGGGCAGTAAGATACTTCATTTTTAAACAAATTTACAACTGATGCTGATGCAGCTCTCCACATTTAAAACATGATGGCACTGATCATTTGATTTTTTGCAGATAAAAGTTCCGCTTTGGAAAAGCTTTTCCTTGAAATGGGGGACGATCGATTGTTGAAAATTAATTCCAGCGCATCTGTTGTCGAAGAATTTTTGAGGTTTGTGTATACTGGTGAAGTTAACAAAATCAAAGAAATAGCTTACGACCTGTTTTTAATTTCGAATGAGTACAAAGTAGAAGACTTAAAACGTCTATGTGAAAATGCTTTGGTCAATTCCGTCAACGAAGAAAATTTTACAGAATTAATAAAACAGGGAAAATGGATTAATTCGGAAATGTTGGTCAATCGATGTTACGAGGAGTTTAAAAAGTAAGATTTCAAATTTACATAATAATATAATGAGTTTGAAAAAATTAATTTGTTTATAAGATATTTATTTTATATATTTAATAACGAGTTTATTGTATTATAGGAAAGTCATGCACCAAAATACAAAAGGAGAAGACATTACAAGCATCACCCAAGAGCATCCTGATTTATTGCTGAGAATGCTGAGAGAAAAAAGTAATTAAAATTCAGATCGCATTAGGAATACGTTTTAACAAGAAACTGGACAGACAAAAACAATTCCTGTCGATCTCGTCAGAAGATGCGTAAATTATAACTTTTGTAAGCATTTGATTCATCGCTAATTGCAATTCTATAAAAAACCGAAACTTAGTTCTAAGACAATACACTTTTATATAGTAACTCTTAAGTTTGATGTAAGTAATTATGTTAAGTAATATTTCCCCTTATAATTTAATAATGCTTCTCATTATTTAGTTTGTCGTGTGCTGTATCAGTTACAGCAACCCTTACCAAAATATTTTTGACAAAAATAAGAAATACACTGCATTTAAATACTACTTACAAAGTACAATGAACATTTTTAAAGCAATTTGTAGGTAGTTTAAAATATTAAACGAAAATAAAATTGTGCATCTAATATTGTATAAGCATTAATTACGTTTGTATTGTATTAGCATGACTTTATTTCGCAGTCATAAATTTTGGTTCACTTCTTATCTGTAATACCATATACCATAGAAATTAGAAATAGTATAGCCAGATAAATGAGTTGGCCTAAAACACCATCATAACATAAACTAAATGGAAATAAAATTCTTAAACGGATAATTGTTTGTTAATTGAGGATTTTACTTTCACGAGATAAACCAAGTAATGATACACAACGGCAGAACCAAATTTTCAAAATTGACAACCTTTTAGTTTTAACCATACATTATTGTATGCATAGAATTAGAACATTCGAATCGCTTTACTGTAGTATGCATTTTAATAGTTCAGTTAAAGCTCCACAATTAAAAAATTATGACAATGATTATCGGATTTTTTTACAGATAAAAGTTCCGCTTTCGAAAAACTCTTTCTTGAGATGGGGGATGATCGTTTGCTGAGAATTAATTTCAATGCATCTGTTTTCGAAGAATTTTTGAGGTTTATGTATACTGGTGAAGTTAACAAAATCAAAGAAATGGCTTACGACCTGTTTTTAATTTCGGATGAGTATAAATTGAAGGACTTGAAACGTGTATGTGAAAGTGCTTTGGTCGATTCCATCAACGCAAAAAATTTTACAAAATTATATAAACAGGGAAAATCGATTAATTCTGAAAAGGTGGTCAATCGATGTTACGAGGAGTTTAAAAAGTAAGATTCTAAATTTATATAATAATAATATTATAATAAGTTTAAAAAAATTAAATTTGTTTAGTACGAATTCTATTTTATATATTTAATAACGAGATTATTTATAGGAAAGTCATGCATCAAAATACAAAAGGAGATGATGTTACAAGTATCATGCAAGAGTTTCCTGATTTATTTCTAAGAATGCTGAGAGAGAAAAATAATTAAAATTCAGATCGAATTAGGATTCCTTTTTAACAAGAAACTGGACATTCGAAAACAATTCCTGTGGATCTCGTCAGTAGATATGTAAACAATAACTTTTGTAAACATTTGATTTATCGCTAATTACAATTCTAAAAAAATCGAAACTTAGTTTTATAGAAGACAATACACTTTATATATACTGTAGCTCTTAAGTTTAACGTAAGTAATTATCTTAAGTAATATTTCCCATTATAATTTAATAATGCTTCTCATCATTTAGTTTTTCGGGTGCTGTAACAGTTAGAGCAACCGTCACAAAATACTTTTGACAAAAATAAGAAATACACTGCCTTTACCTACTATTTACATATACAATGAACATTTTTTAGAGCAATTTGTATCCTATCTATAAGTATAGGTATAGTTTAAAATATTTAACGAAAATAAAATTATACATGTATTATTGTATAAGCATTAATTACGTTTGTATTGTATTAGCATATGACTTTATTTCGCAGTCACTAATTTTGGTTCACTTCTTATCTGTAATACCATAGAAATTAGAAATAGTATAGCCAGATAAATGAGTTGGCCTAAAACACCATCATAACATTAACTAAACAGAAATAAAATTCTTCAAACGGATCATTGTTTGTTAATTGAGGATTTTACTTTGAGATAAACCTAGTTATGATACACAACGGCAGAATCAAATTTTCAAAATCGACAACCTTTTAGTTTTAACCATACATTATAAGAATTGGAACATTCGAATCGCTTTATAGTAGTATGCTTTTTAATTGTTCAGGTCAGCAGTGATTTATGACAAGGTTGGTTCCGGGAAAAGTAATGAAATTGGATAAGAATTAGCATACCAAAAGTAACTTAACTTAGGGTTCAATGATAACTATATCTGTCTAGTATTAACCGCTAAGTTAGATACGGAAGGCATTATACCACTCACGATACATAGACAATGTTTAAGCTATGTTTATTATACGTATCCATGCTAACACTTAGGTCGCTTTTCCCCATGTCTCCATATATTTACCACGTGTTGGTTAAGGTTCTCAGTATTTTAATAAAACTGTTCAAAATAAATCCATTTTTAATATAATTAATAATAAAATATGTTATCCTTTTGAATCATGAGTAACATTACCTATACTATATTATAATAAAACTGCAGTTTTACTTCAACATTTATGAAACTGATTTTTTAAAAATTTCCATAGTAAAAATAGTATTTTTTAAACTTTGCTCAATTTTACAGGCTCAAAGTTTGGGACTTACGGTTGTGATGGTATAATACTTCATTCCCATATTATTTATTTGCGCCAGAGTATAAATGCTAAAGAGAATAAAATTTTTACTAGTGCTCCAAACCTGATTGTGCAAAATAATTTGATAATGAATTCGAAATTTTTTATTATAGTAATATTCATAATTTTATTAAAGCTCGTGGATGGCATCAAAAATTGGTTTCCCAACACAAATTGTGATTTCAATTTGGTTCATTTCAAAGGTGCGCATTGGAAAGAAGAATTCATATTAGCTCATCAAAATTTGCAGCCGTGGACTATCAAAGAATCCCATTACGATAAAACTCATTTTGATCGGTATCAAAATAAACTCCAAAGTCTTTCTAACAGTGGTTGCAGCATTAACGTGCTTATTGGGCCTAAAAACACTGTCATAAGTTTTTTTCGATTTTTTGGCCCTGAAATAAATCGTAGCACTGCAAAGTTTCTTGTTATTTTTGATAAATCAGGAATGAATGACTTGACAGTTAACAAGAGGCGACTGTTTGATAAAAACGAAATGTTATACTTATTTCGCCGGGAGACGATTTCTGATATTTATTTTATTTTCGTGGAAACTATTTCTAATTCAAAAGTTTATACTGTTAAGTTATACAGCAAAGAGGAACCGTTTTGGGTAGAAATCAACACAAGCATAGCTTCAGAAAAGTGGAAAGATGTTTGGAATAAAGTTAACGGTAATCTGCATGCAACTTTCATTCCAATTTTACATTATGCAATTTCTGGAGATACGACATTCCAGGCAAAAGAATGTGGCGAATCTACGTATTATCAAAGGAAGAATAAATTGAAGTGCGAACCTCGAACAAGAGCTGGGGAAACAATGGCAAAACATTTCAACTTTACTGCAATGTACGCAGCTGATTTGTATTTTATCAATAAGCATTTGAAAACGAATGAAAATCCGGTTGGAATAATGCATTCTGAACGAGGGTATGGGAGGCATTACAATTTATTAGCATATTCTTTCATAACTTTAGAAATAGAACGTGTCTTGTTCTATTGTGAAGATAAAGAATCATTTCTAGATGTTCCTCTGACCGTTTTAGTCCAAAATACATTCGACGATTTATCTTGGTTTTTAATTTTTGGTCTCTTTGTTCTCGCAACTGGGATTTTGTTTCACGATCGACATTTTCCTACTTTTCGTCGCATAGAATATGTTGTAATATCCACGATTGCTATTGTTCTATTGCAATTTGAATTAATGAAAAAGAAAAACATTCTCTATCTAATAATAATATCATCGGCTTTTATAATTACAACGTTGTACGAAACTTACATGACCTGTGAAATATTGGTTCCGCCAGAAAGAAGGAGATTTGCCAATTTCAAAGAACTGATCGAAAATGATTATAAAATTATCTATCAAATTGACAGAGCTTTGGGTATAGACACTTCTGTAGGAGCCCACATTTTGTTTAAAAAGCATAAACTTCAAGACAGAATGAATTCAAGTATTTATCTGTACAACTGGCAGAAGGAAAAATCTGCAGAGTCTTTGAGGAAAAAGAGGAAAAGTCATAATGATGCGAATCAAATGCTGGTGGGGAATAAAACATTGAGGACATTTTTTCCAGTGGAGAAAATCAGAGCGCAGTTGTTTCTTTTTGAAATGCGCAAGGTATCTCCGAATGCAAAATGTCAAACAACAAAAGAAAGTTCGGATGTCATTCATTTATTGTGGGATGTTCATTATGGTATTAGACACTTTTATCAAAGATTTTTCCAGCTTCTATTAGAAGAAGGATTTCTCAAAATGTGGAGAAGTAATTATTTATTTACTTATTATTATAAAGTGAATTCCAAAAACTATCAAGTCAAATACGAGGAATCTCAACCTAAAAGCATCAGTCTTAATATGAAAATTCACACAATATTTATTATGTTTGGTTATATGATTGCCATTTCTATAATATCATTTTTACTCGAGTTATGTTTTCTGTATCGATCCTTTTTAAAGATCTGCTACGATAAAGACCGTGTTGTATATTTATAAAAGAGTCCCAATATTTACTCGGCGGTACTGTTTTGAATCGAGTAAATATAGGTCTGTATAATGATAATCATTGCAAACAGCTATGATAGCTTTATAGAGTGGTTAAACATTTATTTTAACTATTTTTATTATCTTCCATATTATATACAAAGTCGACAATGAAAGAAAATACAGTACAAGATTTGGCAAAGGAGAAAACCAAACATTTTCAACACTTGGTAAGACGATAATTATAATATATCCTATAATCATAACTGTATTGAACCAAATCCGAAACTAATCATGTCGCTTAAACTTTGCAAATAACATTTAATAATTATTCAGCATCATTCCCAAGAGAAACTTCATCAAAATAAGATAGCATAAAGCATAATAATATTATGATAATTATATTATATTATAATTAATAATCTTTACCCTTTACTTTCTACAGGAAGTTTATCAACACTTAATTCTGAAGCTGTAAAAGAGTATAAAATTGCTTTTAACTTTAAAGCTTCTAGCCAAGTTGTCTTTTGTAGGAATAAATGCAATTCTGATCTACATTTGTATAATCAGATGCTACACAAACGATGTCCTATCTTCTCGCTCGTCTAAAGAAAGAAGATTTAGATGCGGATAAGCCAGAAGTGAAAGAAAAAGAGCACGGCACAAGCAAAGCTTGTAAAGCAAAATGTCAGGCGGAAAGAAACACGATTGCATGGAAGAGCTAAATAAATATACAGCATGTAATTGTTATGGATTAGGGGGGCATTGGAGTAGAGAATGTTGGTATAATGTCAAAAGTAAGAATTATGACCCCAGTAAAACCCAACCTGAGAGAAGAAATTTTGAATTCAATGACCGTCGCGACGATCGACGAGAGGAACACAGACGAGAAGATCACTACGAGCATAGAGATGATAGAAATGAAAGAAGAGATTATAGAAACGAGAGAAGAGACACAGAGAAACCAGAAGAATCATATGGATCCTCATTTATGGGGAAAACAAACAAAGAAGCTATGGATCAGTGGTATAGTGACTCAGGCGCTTCACATCATATCATGCAGAACTGTTTTGTGTCCAAGTGACCAGAGAAAGTCAACCTAACAGATAAGAACCCTTTGCAGTTGTACGGTTATCGCAACACCTAAATAGATACGACAAAGTACACTGGGATGCACCGAAGGATATCCTTAGGTATCTAAAAGGGACAAGAGATCTCGGGGTATTGTATGGAAACTCCAAGACAGAAGACCTAAGTGGATTCTCTGATTCTTACTTTGCAGGGAAGAAAGTAGATAGAAAGTCAGTTATTGGCTACACCTTCTTTTTAAGAGAAAACCTAATTACGTGGGCTAGTGAGAAGCAATCTGTTACCGCTACATATCCTAAGGAAAAAGAGAAAGTGTCTGAAGTGAAAACTAAGCAGAAACATGAATCTGTCTAGTATGCTATGTGTGTTGTTAAGTATACTAACGCTGAGCGGAAGAGTAAGCACACAAAACAATCAGCCAGTCTTATGTTCAGCCAGTACAACACCAATCACGTCTGGATTTAACATAGTGTACTTACTTACAAAACTACAGTCTCCCTGTGAAATTCTAACAAACGAAACAGTACACTAAGACATTTTACGTGCTGCTAAAGAGAGATGCGACCTACTCTATGAGAAATACTTTGTAAACGAAGTAGAATTAAAGTGTCCAACAGGGGATTTCACCGAAGTTCAATTAAAACACAAACGAGCAATTTTCACCATATTAATCTGTGTATTGGCAACCAGTTTTATTGCCTCAATACGTTTTGGTGTGGTGGGAAAGGTTACCAGCAGTGTGACGGTGTTAAAAGCAAATGCTCTACAAACTGAATTAGATGAACAAGGCAGAAAACTAGACGATTATGAGAAAAGACATGAACGCGCAGAGAAGGCAATCAAAGTGCTCAAAAATGAAGTTAGAATTGCCCAAAACAAGATCACTAATTTAGATAGTGATCACCAAGAACTAAAACGGAAACAAATGGGATCAATGTATGCTATATCATACATTACTACAAGACTCATCATCGGTAGCCATATGCTCAAGGATACTAGAAGACAGTGGAAGGAAAGAAAGCTGAATCTCTCCTTCTTTGATTATTTGAACTTTACTTTGCCATGCAAAGACACATGCCCGCTGAAGTTTGCTACGGCAGACAAGTGTAAACTGTCATACGACAAAACCAAATTATACATGGAGTTTACAGCATAGCACCGCTAGTAAATGATACCCTTCACTTACTTGAAGCAGATCCGTTTACTTTATATCATCAAACGGAGAATAAAACTTGTGCTATCATTTATTCGGGACAGAAAAATGTCGTATAACGTTAACAAATGACTGTGTGTACGCAGTGAATGTACGAAGAACGAATTTGATATAAGCACCCACCAAAGATTGTGAAAGGCAATCTTCCTGGACAGAAACCGAAAATACTTCACACTGGATAAGTGCAGCGAGAGACATGAAAACGAAGAACTCTATTTTATCCAGATTAAGCCTTATAACGACTATAATCATGTGTACTGCATTGGTAACAATATTACCATTGGCAACAAACCAAAGGTGCGTCCAAAACATACTTTCATGTTATCATGGGATGCTGAATTCAAGATTAATGGACATTTATAGTGCTGGACTGTTTAAGCTGGACAACCAGGAAACTACAGATCCATTATTTACACTTAAAGCGAACTGACACCTACAGCCAAAGCTAAATATGGATAGTACTTTAAGTAAAATTGAAGTGACTATAAACTAGAACTGAATGATAAATACTCAAGTGTGTATGTCAATTATGGCCTATATGGATTAGTTATAGCATTATTGATTATAGTTAGCTTTGCATGCAGGTTGTGTGCATGTTATTACTTCAAGAATAGAGACAATGCTGCTAAGTAGCAAATAATAATTACTGATGAAATGTAAAGAGAAAGTCAGGACTGAGGGAGGATGTTGGAATACAAACAGTCTGACAAACATCTACATTTGTATAATCACATAGTTTGTGTTATGTTTCTTAATCATAGGTTTGATTCAGCACCCTGCTTAATATAGATTTGTTAAGTACTTATGCTCGACTGTAACATATAATTATGATTGATTCGCCCCAATAATAAGTTAGTCATACCAACCCCTTAGCTATTCAATGAAGACAGTTGTCGCGTTTATTTCCCGTACATATAAGTGGAAGGGAGAGAGCAAGAACTCAGTTCAGATAAGTAGCAACTGCACTTTGCACAAAGCACATTAGAAAGAGCTCGACTTTATTCACTACCTTCCACAGTGTAGACATTGCATTAGAACGATTAAGGAAAGCAGAGCAGAACTCAAGGTCATATGTTGTAGAGTGCATATTATTATGACACCTTTCCTTCACGTTAAAATTAAAATTGAAAAACTATAAAATTCAGTTAAAATCAAGAATATATTGATAAAAATGTAATATTCACAATATCTTTTTAGGAAATGTTTTATCTTTATTTATGTTATTATAATTTCTTTTGGTCCCAAACTATATTTAGATATACATTTTATATTGATTTCCCATAAATATAAGGCTATAATTAAAAAATATAAAGCGACCAAGGTTTTGTGTAAATCTAAATATATAATTAATTCCATTGAAATGGTCACACGTATATTTTTGAAACTTAATCATTAAAGAATGGCTCTTCTTTTAATCCCACTGCTTGCATTTTAACAAACTCTTCGCGATCATAAGCTTTACCCATGCCGTTTTTGAAAAGGTAATATTCAGACTCACTGTCAACATATTTCCTCAACACACTTTTTTGAAAAGCCAAGGGTTTAAACCATTGAAATGGCCCGATGTAAAAGTTTTGATGACAGCCAAGACATTTTTTATCAAAATGCAAAAACTGGATCAATTTTGTATCTGCTTTTATGCCACGGCTAGATACGACAACTAACTCCTCAGTTTTAAAATGGGAACTGGTAAGATATCTTAACAAATCAGATTGAGGGTTAAACGAGTAGTCTTCCAAAACAAGTACATCCAAATTTAAATTACCATCTCCCTTTTGTATTTTAATTATAACTCTTTTGAGTTTTAATTTTTTGACAGTTTGGGGAATGGACGCAAAATGAATTTCGGAAGACTTCTCGTCACTGCCTAAATTCAGTTCAACTAATGGGTAATTGACAAAGTGGGGAAATATCCCGGATAAATTCACTTTCAGTTGCAAAGTCAAACATTTTAAATCTGGCAAATCTACAGCCTGACTACAAAAACATAAAGATTCAATATTTGCAATGATGGTCACTTTTAGTTTCTCTACTGACTTTGGAATGACCGAGAGATCGATTATAGAACAATAGAAATAAAGTTCCTTAATTTTCATTTCTGTCTTCTCTATTAATGGATTAGTGTACAAAAACAACTTTTTTACTACCCAATTACAGGTTCCCCAATTAATAAGTTTAATATTTGACAAAGCGAGAGAATCAAGAGCTAGTAAGTTATTTGAACTAAAATCCAAAGACATTGTTACATTGATTAATTCGTCATTGCCTAAACTCTTGATTTTTAAACCGATTTCCTTTGACTTTGAAAGATCAAAACTATCGTTGATACAAACATTTGTAAGTTTATTTAGATCTCCCTTTTTAAAAAACAAATTATTTGTTAAAGTTAATGCAGCAGGACTAATTTTGACTTTCTCATTAAGAATTATTACACAACCGGACAATGCAACTTTCTTTACGTGAGTAAGAGTAGACATTGGAACCATAAATTTTGTACAGAAAGGCTCTTGAGAAATCGACAATTTTGTACTGCGTTTATTTGGCATAGTAATTGGAGAATCTGAAATCCACGGAGTTACTTCAAATCTATCCACTCTTTTTCCTTTGTCATCAATTAAATTGACAGAGTTTAAATAAACTTCGTGTAACTTATTCTTCTCACTTAGGAAGAAAGTGCGTAATATCTTTTCTTCCCATTTTGCCTTTTCATACCCAATAAACTCAAAGGCTGTGAATGGAATAGCTAAAGAATCTTTTGAAAACTGTTCAAAAAACCGGCCTGGATGTCTGTTCCACGTACCAAATTTTTCTTTAGGTCCCAATTGTCTGAATACGATTTTTGAACGACGTTTCAATTCGAATAATCCTGCCGAACTCCATTCTTGTGATACAAGACGGCAGATTTTGAGCTCCTCTACGTTCATATATTGAAGCACACCTTTGATGACCTTTAAATTCAATTAATAATTATTTTAGTTTCTCTACACATAAAATGTGATTTGTATTAATGATAATTATTCTCCAACTTACTGGAATTAATTCTAAAGGATTCTTTTGATTCTTTGTTGGAGTGACTTCGTTTCCGTCTTCGCCCTTGTCATCTCCAAAAAATGTGTCTAACTTCTCAGGTAGATATTCCGCCATTTCTTCTTTTTTCACTCTGCTTTTCTGAAAGCAGGCAAAATAACATTATCAAGCCATTATATAACATCTGTAAATGGAATACCGGAATACCTAACACATCGATGGGAATTTTTCTACATTTCTTACATTGTCAACTTTAATTGTTCGCCATTTGTTGGTTATAAACATATATTTCGTCCCTTAAGAATGCAAAATACCTTAATTTACTTTCCGTTTAGTAGTGAAAAGAGCATTATCCAATTTACGTACATTTGGATTAAGGTTCTTGGACATTAAGTTAAATTTCTAATGATCTTATTTGTATGATCAGTAGAAGACGTCATATAATAAACTATTCCAGAATCATAAGGTGTAAGGAAAGAAATGGCTGTTTTGTCAAAGTAGAATCAAAAGTAGTCACCTTTGACCTTTCCTAGACAAGAGAAACACTGAGTGAGTTAATTTACTTCTAAAAATGTTACCCGAAAGAAAATCAAGCTTGCAGTCAGTGAGGACGGTATAGTATTTTGTCTATTCACAAGGCACTGCAACCATAACCGACCAAAGCATTCCACGAATGAAATGCATGGTAATAGCTGGGAGCTTGTAGGTTTGCCGAATGTCGGACGGAAATAATCAATAATGACAAACATGCAACAACATGTCGGATTTATCTGTGTTATCGTTATCTATATAAATTTCACTCACCTTTATAATGTATATCGCTAATTTCTCTTTGTCACGTTATTATTCCTTTTTCATCAACACGTAATGCAATAATAACGATTACTTCTATTAGTACTTCTACTTCTATGCTAAGTAAGAATAATAATAAATAGGTACTCAAAACCAACTTTGCTTTTCCGGAAAAGTTTGCAACGTAGTAGTAATTTGATTTGAACGCGCAATATTGCATTTACTACGCATGCAATTTAGCAATGCAAACTTGGTCTCATCTCAAGTCAAGGATATTACTAATTTATTTTAAAAAGGAAAGACAGCCCAACAATGCAAATCTTATTGTTTGGCTTAGCTCTTTCATCTTTAAACGGATTAGTTAGTGCAATGACCATGGGTTTTTCATTAGTTTCTTAGATTGACCTTTGGTCTTTGGCAAATAGTTTCAGTTTCATTATAAGTTCCTGAAATATTCCTGAAATATATTTCTCATAGTTTTATTTGTTATAACGACTGCGAGTTTTCAACATTTTTTATTTCTGCAATGGAAAACATGACATTTCTAGAATGTAAATACTCTTCAGAAAAAAATATTAAGGGGTAAACTTTTAGAGGGCTGTAAAAATAATTATTTAGGCAGTAAAAAGAATTTTATTAGGCAGTTTTTTTAAGGCAGTAATTTTAATCAAGTGGGGCAGTAAAAAACAATTGCGATAGGCAGTAGAACCAATAATTAAGGCAGTAACAAAATAATGATATTATGCAACCAAATATATTTTGTCCATCTCTTATTACCTTTCCACTATGCCGTAATATTTTTAGAGTTGAATTGGCTTTTCTGTTTGTCTCAATGAATATTTTGTATGGAAATACTCAAATAGACTAGGACAAGCATGGTAATTATATATTATAATTTATATGCTATTTATATTCAGGAGAAAGACACTGCAATAATGCAAAAAATTCAGCTTTGAGGTTGGATGATATAAGCATATTAATAATAAAAATATACAGTTACAATATGTCCGGTTACTCTATGTCCTGGTTTCATTTAAAACATGTGGTAGCTTTTCGAAGACAGCAATTATAAAACTAAGAGAAAGTAAAGTTATAAAAATACACAAGGCAGTAAAAATATCAGTGATGTCTAAACTTTGTGGTTCACGTGACTTTTGTAAACATGAAAAACTGGTTTTTTGTCTGAAATTTTTCTTCATTCGATGCAAAACGCCGTTCTCCAACATCCATAGAATTCTAGAGGAATGTATTGACTTTTAAATTTTGTGTAATTGAGGTATTGGTTTTAGAAGTTGAATTAGATGTAGCATTATAATGCATATATAATATTTGTTAAGCATACATACTTTCTATTAAAATGTTCCTTCAAAGGAGAAAGTTTTTTCACAAACATAGCTCCAGCGATTGGCGTTTCATCCACAAATAATTTGGTTACTTTTGCACAATAAAAATTTTCTGGGTACAGTTCTCGAATTATAGGGACCGTGCTTGTTGAAAGAGTTAAAAAAGCTCCACGCGTCTTTCTACTGAATACTGTTGAAATAGCATCCTCCACAGTTGTCTTCTTTCTAGCACCTACTTTCTTTAAAGTCAAAAGTAATATCTACCATTATATAATATACTTATTCAATTTAATATTTTTAAAAAAATTGCTAACAACAATTTCTAAATCACATATTATATTGGTTCTCTGCATAAATTACTACGCTGCCATTTAACAAGGGAAATCATAATATCAAGAGTTGGATTCAGAAAATATTAATTTTCCATGGCAAATGAAATTATGCGTTTAATTCACCTTTAAGTATTCCTCAGTTCCAGGGCTTGGAATAGTACTACTATAAAATATAAAGTTTGCAGATATCAAATCATGAAAATTCTTAATAGGTACAAAATCCAACGACAGTAGAGAAACCAGTGCAGCGGAGTACATAAAATATGTGAGAATGCCTGATAATGCCGCACAAAGCAAAGAAATTTTCAAAGACATTGATTTTGCAAGGATGACGTTCCCATCTTTAAAAAATTGCATTCTGTTACTATAGTCCACCATTGATAAATAAAATCAATAGTTAAAATATTTTCTCTATTACCATTTTGACAAATGATACCAACAGCCCAAACCAAAATATCGGAAAACTGTATTACTTCATTGTTGCTTCCCACGGTTTTCTTGATTTGTAACAGAATCGTAATGCTGAATAATATAAATACCCACATAGCGATTGTGGCCATCCATAACTCGTTCCGAAAAGCATTTATGAATATATCTCTTACGATGCTCGTTGGTGGTTGAATGAAATAAACTACAAGTCTATTCAAAAATGTACTCCCACAATTTTGTAATATGTATTTTATAAATTTAATAGTATATTGTAACTGAAAAATATTAATGGACTTACGGATAATCAATCTGTGCATGCAAAAATGCGAATTTTGATACTCGTACGAAATTGAATTCATGGGCATTTACAGATATGTTAACTTCCCCATTTAAAATCATTTGACCAATATCAGTCCCATTGAAAGTTGAATTATTAAGTCCTGTGCCTGCTGTAGCCCATTGCACTCCATTTACAGGAGTGTATTTCAACTGGTAAAAATCCATAATGTACTTTAAAACCTCAAAGTAAAAGCCTCCCGTCAATTGAAATGATCCGTTCTGTACTCTATGATCTACTCCTAGTTTGAACCCAAACTGTCAAAAAATTCAAAAAGGTCGTAATAATAAATACACAATGTCAACAATTATTTGTCTTAGTGTATTCAAATATATCTAAAAAATAAGTATTAAATTATTGCAAAATTATACATAAACATTGAAAACAATTGAATATGTACAATTTGGATTAATATTACAGAAACAATTGTAAAAAATGACTTAACAACTGCTCCTATTTTGATAGCAGAACCGTTTATTGGGACTTGATGAAATTTTAACTTTGAGATTTCGTCGAAACGATTTTCCATTGCATTGCGACAAAAGCTGTTGAAATTCTTGGCGTTTAGCAATCTTAATAAATCCTGACATAATGCAAAGTCACCTTGACCTTGCTTTGATATTTTTAGGTCTCCTGTTCTATTGCTATCGCCCATTATGTCCCTACCATAATAATGCTCAGTATTTGCCACTGTTTTCAATACAACCGTCAAAAGTATTGAAAATTTAAATGTCATATCAATTAAAAGTTTAGATATATTTTTAAAAACAAGAAATGTCTAATTTATTTACAATATTTCCATTTCAATTGATAAGTATAATAATATGTTAGCATAATTCATTAATCATAATCATTTTTATACTAATGCTACTCGAAAGTAAATTAATTTGCCAAATATACTTTGGTATGTACATTGAAAATTGTTATCCCCTATTAGGTAAAGGATACATAAAATAAATACAAATAAAAACTGAAAGACATTTCTTATAACTATATATTATCCAATACATTATTATTGCAAATATAATTAACGATTTTAACAGTATAATGTAGTAATTGACGACTCAATTGAATTAAGGCTTGATTATAATCGATAATGACCTTCTTTCTTTAAATGTATATTTTCAATGTAAACATACTTTGCATACGATGAAGGGATCGATAACATTATATAAACACAATTTTGCATACATAATCATTTTTAGGCACATGATAATAATATGTAATTTACATTAGTGGATAGGTGACAAACTTGTTGGAATTTTACAGCGTAACAGATTTAGTTTTTGAGATTGTTTTTAATGGTAATTCATTCAAATTACTTCTATTCTTTAATTAGCACAAATAAATATAGAAACAAATTAAATCATCGTTTATGAATTGAAAAAAATGCAATAAAAATTTATGAAAATATTTAAACGACTTAACAACCAAATACTACTTTACGGAAAAAATAACTAAATACTAAGGTTGATTTCACTTTTACATTCTTACAAAACGTAACTATCAATCAATCAATCTCATCCTACAGCTTGCAACTTAGGATATCTTTTCATCTGGTCCTACATCTTGCAACTTCTGAAATACGTCACTACAAACAGCCTTCCCCAAACCTTTTTCAAAAATATAATATCTAGCCTCCTTGTCCACAAATTTTTTCACGGAACTGTCCTCAAATTTTCCTGAGCTGTTAAACATATAATTCCAGTTAAATGGACCGATGTAGAAACGTTGACGAAAATCAAGACAATCTTTACCCAATTGCAAAAATTGTTCAAAACTTTCATTACTTTGGATACCTAAGTGGCTACTAGAAATTACTAACTCGTTGGTCTTAAAATGGATACCAGTTAGAACTTTTAAAATTTTAGTTTGAAAATTAAAAGAGTAGTTCTCCAAAACAAGTTTATCAAGATTCAAAGGGCTGTCTGCTTTCTCCATGTTAACTTTTACACCTTCCAGTTTTAGTTGTTTTAGGGTTTTGGGAATAGAACGGAATTGAATTTCAACTGGATCTGAGTCTTTTCCTTCTAAATATAGTTCAACTAACGGACAGTTGACGAAATGGGAAAGTAACCCTGCGAGATCTACGCCAATTTTCAAACGCAAGGACTTTAAATTAGGTAGAGTAAAATCTTTACTGCAAAAACATTGCTGAGGATATTCATCTGCATCCACTACAAGTTTCACTATTGATTTCGGAAGAACGGAAATATCAATTTCAGAAAAATATAAATGGAATTCATTGACTTGCATTTCTGTTGTTTCTATAAATGGCACATGCCTCAATATTAATGTATGCACTGACCAGTTACAGCTTATCCAATTCAAAAATTCGATATTATACAAGTAAAGAAAGTCCAGATTTAGAGAAATATTTAAACTAAAATCTAAAGAAACGTCCACATGGAATGACATTTCATTATCTTCGTAGTTAATTGAATAATCTATTTCGATTTCTCTGGCCTTTGAAAAGTCAAACACATCGTTGATACAAACATTAGTGAGTTTATCCCCATTTTTAAGGAACAAAACATTTCCTAACATTAATTCGGTCGGGCAGATTTTGATATTATCGTCTAGCATTATTTGACAGCCGTACATTTCTAATTTCTCTATGTAAATAAGTTCAGAAATAGAAACTATAATTTGTGTGGTGTAATATTGAAAAACTGTCAATTTCCTGCTGCATTTTCTATTTGGTTTTCCTATCGGCCAACCGGAGCTAGAGAGACAGGAACTTATATCAAAGCTATCTACTGATTCCCCGTTGTCATTTTCTAACCCTACGCATCGGAAATAAAACTCTTGTAAAGTATTCTTGTGGCTTTTGATGAAACTGCTCAGCTCACTTACCTTCCATCTTCCTATTCCAGAAAACTCGAAAGCTGTAAAAGGAATGGCTAATGAAGTATCAGAAAATGTCTCATAAAATTGGACTGGAGTCCTCTGAGCGTTTTTAGAACCGTTATTGCAATCCCATGTTGGTTTGAACACGATTTTTGAGCGATTTTTCAATTCCAACAATGCCGCTGAGCTCCATTCTTTTGAAATATATCGGCAGGTTTTGAGGTTCGCCACGTTCATATACCGAACCACACATTTAATAACCTACATCAAAATTTCAAAACTGTTTTTTTAGTTTCTACTTAAACTGGCTCTGCGCCAAATTATTTGCATTTCGGTTTCAACTTACAGGAGTGAGTTCCAGAGGATTTTTACAACACTGAATGACAGCTACAGCTTTGCTTTCTTCATCGTCTCCGGTATTCTCACTGCAGCAGGCTATGTCTTTATTCCAACTTATTCCATCATGATTGGTTTTATTTTCCATTTTCAGTCTATCCGTTGACCCTGCAGAAAAGCAGAAATAATAATAAAAGCTACATAATGTAAATAGAAAGCGAGGTATATATTATAACTCCTTCATAGAAAACAAGTACGCAAACAAGTGCTACCAAAATTAAATGGGATTATATATAAATATCGTCAACATTGGAATAATTGAACTTTAATATCATTGAGAAGCTATTCAATCCTTTGGATTCTCTAAAAATCAGACTCAGTCATCATGTTAGTGACTTGCCATTTCGTCAGTTCTTGAATTGCGATGGAAACTTAGGATTCATTTGGGATGAAATACTTCACCAAACGGAAACACAAGTTGTACAGATAATAAGATTTTGGTTTTTTTTAGCTTACTATGACCATCTATAAATAAGGAAAATCACTTACCAAAAAAAATTATTGTCTTAGTGCTTTTCTATGAAAATAAAGTGAAGGATTGTCCACAAGATTTCGAATTCCCTATGCTTGGAATATTTTTTTGAAATACATTTTGATAATGGTTTTAACGTTTTAATGTTTCATTTACTGTTCAACGAAGATTCGGTGTAAATAGGAGACTTTCAGTTTCTTTACCAAAACACTTTGCAACTTCCTTTTTTTTTATTTAACAAGTAGACTGCATCTTTCTCAATTTCAGCAAAACAAAACAACCATGTGTATAGACCAGATCAGACAGGTTCTACGCCCCATATTTTGGCGTCTTTCTCAAGGCCTGGTTATTCAAGTTCCACGTCTTGGGTATCCTCAGTGCCTGTTAACTCTGTATGTGCAACAAGCAATGTGGACCACAAGAAGCCAGAGTCGCCACGCCGCACCTCCAGCACCAGGCGGGTCCCCCAGAACTTTATACTGCCAAAGTGATATTATGGGCAGCTGCCACGCCCTACCCAAGACTTTGTACCCGCCCGAATTTATGCCGCGCAGCAACATTAATATTGAGAAGAGTCTCCTATGAATAAGGTCGTCCTGATGGATGGCGCAGCTTTAGTCTAACTGTAACGTAAACTAATTTAAAGTTAAATCTTGGCATTGAACACAAAATCAGGAAACTTTTAAAGGGCGTAATAATTTCCTGCCTACTCACAGTCTCTTCCTCTTGTGACATAAATTTCTATAGTCCTATAATGTACCGTAAATATCGATATAGTGCGCGTATCGAAATAATTCCGCGTACCCATACCTGTGTATGCATGTTAATGTTTGTAAATTACATGTAAATTTAAAAATAAGATAAAATAGATAAGTACATCTGTACTAAAGAAGTAAGAATATTGACTTGAGAGATATGTTCTGGGCATCTAGCATGACACAGAAAAAGAAGAACGAGTATTTGTGACTCCAAATGACCGCCAACTAGTACACCTACATGTTGTAAAGAATTTGGCTTTTAAAGGGATATAAAATTATATGAAGAAACTACGATGACCAAGGTCAGTAAGTAGTTAATGGTTATCTGAAAGCTCTAAGTGAATTCAGACAAGGATTGTAATGCAGAATGACAAATGCTATACAGCAGCAGTACATGCATATATGGAGCAGTCCCAGACCCCAAATTCCCGAGGATGTCATTTTTCTGCCTTCGGAGAACGAAGACATGGACCTAGAGCTAATCCAACCGATGGACATGTCCCTGGCTTCAGATGATAAAATATAAATACATTTCTTACTGATTTTTTTAACTTTTTTATTTAAAATCAAATAAACATTGACTGAATGAAACTGAAAGTTGTATTTATCATTAATATAACTTCCAAATACTTCCAATTGCAACCTTTTATAGGCCAAACAGACTAAGTAATATTAGCTGGCTGATTCACATACACGTATAAGGCAATGGTAGTGGAAATTAGCCACCAACCATCATCATCGTGAACTTGCCACAAAATTGATCAATAAAAGGCGACCTAATTACCTTACCAAAGCAGTTGACCTAATAGCTGAATGCACGAAAAATCGGTTATAATTCACTTCACGCTACTTAAATTTTTAAAAGTGATTATGCAAGAAAATTAAATTAGAATTTTTTCAACGAATGTTTAGTTGGCATTATTTACTATTTACATTAACACACTCTAAATTACATAATATTATTACATTTATAGAAGCAGTCCAGATTACACTATGTTCTGGTTTTATTTAAAACATACGATAGTTTTTCAAAGACAGCAATTACAAGGCTAAGAGAAAGTAAAGTTATACAATATAAACACAGTAAAAGTAAAAACGGAATGACATTTCATATAAATTATCCAATAATATTATTATTTTGTTAATATAATTAAAGATTTTAACAATTTAGTAATTAACGACTCAAAAGAATTAAGGCTTTAATAAGATTAATAAGATTTTAGTCATAATCGATAATAACCTTGCATCTTTAAATGTATTTCGTAAAATTAAAAGTACTTTCCACCCATACGATAAAGTATAACCACTGCAACGATCGATTATACTATAAACTATTTTGCATACATAGTCATTTTTTGGCATACGATACGTAATATTATTATACTTATAGATAGGTGGGGCAGTAGCTATGTAACAAACCTGTTGGATCCAGTAGTAGCAGGAGGGTTATTATTTGCGATTGTTTTGTTTATTGATACATTCAAATTATTTAATTAAAACAAATCACTATAAGAAAAAATGAATTATATTTTACAAATAAAGAAAGAATGCAATAAAAATTTATGAAAACATTTAAACGCCTTAACAGAACTAAATACTATACGGAAAAAGATGAAAACTAAATATTATGGTCAATTATACATTTTTATAAAACGTAATTACTGCCAAAACTCTTGTTCTACATTTGGATCTGGTTCTACAGCTTGCAAACCACAAAACATCTCGTCATCAACAGCCTTCCCGTAACCGTTTTCAAAAACATAATATGTAGCCTCCTTGTCCACAAATTTTACCAATGAACTTTTCTCAACTTTTTCCGAGCTGTTAGTTGAATCATAATTCCAATTAAATGGACCAATGTAAAAACGTTGACTACAATCAAGACATTTTTTATCCAAATGCAAAAAACGTACAAAACTTTCATTAGCTTGCATTTTGGAGCTACTAGTTATGACTAACTTGCTGGTCTTAAAATATACACCTGTGAGAATTTGTAAAACTTTAGCTTGTAAAGTAAAAGAATAGTCCCCCAAAATAAGTTGGTCAAGATTCAAAGAAATGTCTGCTTTTTCCATGTTTACTTTCACTCCTTCCAATCTCAGTTGTTTTACTGTTTTAGGAATAGAATGGAATTGGATTTCAATTGGATCGGAGTCGTTACCTGCTAAATTGAGTTCAACTAACGGGCAGTTGGCGAAATGGGGAAGCAACTCCGAGAGATACAAACCAATGTTCAAACACAAGTAATTTAAATTAGGCAGAGTAACATCCCGACTGCGAAAACATTTTCGTTTATCTCCATAGACTTCAAGCATCTCTATTGATTTAGGAAGAACGGAAATATCTATTTTAGAGCCATAGAATTGCAATTCTTTGACTTGCATTTCTGTTGTTTCTACAAATGGAACTTCACGCAATATTAATTTTTGCACTGTCCAGTTGCAGTTCCTCCAATTTAAAAATTTGATATTGCACAAAGAAAGAAAATCAAGAACTAGAGCATTATCTAAACTAAAATCCAAAGAAACGTCTACATGAAATTCACTATCTTGGGGGGAAAAATCTAAAACAATTTTTCTGGCCTTAGAAAAATCGGCCACATCATTGATACAAACATTAGTGAGTTTAGCCCCATTTTTAAAGAATATAACATTTTCTAATGTTAATTCGGTGGGGCTGATTTTGATTTTATCCTGCAGAATTATTTGACCTCCCCAAAAATCTAATTTCTGTATATGAATAAGGGAAGAGAGAGGAATAATAATTTTTCCGAAACTTTCAATAACCGAAAATTTCCTGCTCAGTTTGCTATTCGGCTTTATCATTAGCCAATCTGAGAGGTAAGAACTTACATCACAGCTATATTCCCCGTTCTCATTTTCTAACCCTACGCATTTTAAAGAAAACTCTTGTAAAATATTCTTGTGGTTTTGGATGAAATTTCTCAGCTCAATTACCTTCCATCTTTGTACTTCACCCCCAGAAAATTCGAATGCTGTAAAAGGAATGGCTAATGAGGTATCAGAAAATGTCTCATAAAACAGGGCTGGAGTCTTCTCAATCCTGATATCTCTTAAACGACCGTTTTCCCAATTCCATAGTCGTTTGAACACGATTTTTGAACGACGTTTCAATTCCAATAATGCCGCTGAGCTCCATTCCTTTGAAATAAATCGGCAGGTTTTGAGGTTTTCCACGTTCATATATCGAACCACATGTTTAATGACCTAGAAACAAAAGTTTATTTATTACTTTGCTGTTTTCTAATTTGGATTGGAACCAACTTATTTCCATTTCAATTTAACTTACCGGACTGAGTTCCAGAGGGTTTTTAAGACACTGGATGACAGCAGTGGCATTGCTTTCTTCGTCCTGACCGGCATCCTCGCTGCATGCTTTGTCTTCATTACTACTTGTTCCAACATGATTGTTTTTATTTTCCATTTTCAGTTTACCTGTTGACCCTGCAAGAAAAACATAAATGATGGACCTACCCCCAATTTGTCAACACTAAAATGTCAACAGAGCAAAAAAAATCGAAAACACCTTTTGTCAACACCATTATATTTTTTGTCAACAGCAATTATCTTTTTTGTCAACACAACTGTTATTGATGCTATACCTTAAAAATTAATTCTGACTTAATGGTAAAAATAAGTAGTGGCTATTAGTACTTGTACTAGATTAAATCAAACAATTAAATAAGCCAAATAATCAGTAAGAAAAGTATCCCGAATATTCTAAGATTTTATAGTTTGTTAGCAATAATATAAATCCACTCAGAGAGTCATTTTGGTTAACTTTCGAATATTTTTTTAAGTTTTAGAATAGTCTGAGGATCTTTTTTGTTAAGAAAGGTTTGCTTCACAATTATCCGTTCGTGGACAAATAATTATTATAAATCATGTTTTGCATACACATATTATTATACATAATATTATACACCATACAACTTACATGTGCATGTGTTGACAAAAAGCTTGCTATGTGTTGACAAAAAGTGATTTCTAAAAATAATTTGTTGACAAAATGGTGTTGACAAAAAGGTGTTGACAAAAAGGGGTAGGCCCAAATGATGGTATCAGCTACATGATTTAAATAAAAAGCTTGGTATAACTACTTCACAGAAAACAAGTATAATATGATACTAAACACAAAATGGGATTATATAAAGTTATAAACATCGGCAACATTAGAATAATTGGATTTTAATATCACATTGAGAAGGTAGTCAATCATATATAAAACTAAAACAATCATCATGTTAGATACTATAGATGAAAACCAATCAGTTAATAAGGTGCATCAATTTTGAGATTGAGATGATAATCAATCCTTCGGATTATATTATAAGTTAGCCAGGCACAGTTATCATGTTAGATACTTGGCATTTTGTCATTTTGGGAATGACGATGAAACCGTGGGATTCATTTGGGAATATTGTCGCAACGTATTTTTGCATCTCTAAACGAAGAAGGAGACACTTTTAGTTACATAGATTCTTGTCATTTTGGTAATAAAGATGATGAGAACCTGGGATCAATTTGCAACGACCCAAACACTTCACCAAACGGAAACACAAGTTATGCAGGTAATAAAATAATAACTTTATATGATTTTTTGAAAGTCAGATTTTAACATGGAAAGAATAATAGGGAAAAACTCATATTTCAAAATCTATCTCCTCTTACAGCTTTCCACCGATCATTATGAAACTTTTTGAGCAGCTGGGCTGCTAATGACCCAAACTTAGAGACTCTAGAGCTTGGTTTTTCAATTTTTTGATTTCAAAAATTTGAATATCTTTAGAAACTTTTACATGTATAAGAAACCTGTACACAGAGGGCCGCACTACTCGCATATGTGGTGCAGACTGTAGTCGAGACTCTTCCGCCACACTGGGAATGTATAATGTATTGCAAACTAATTCTGACTCCAAGTTAAAGTTTCATACACCGAGAGTTATTGAAAATCCCAGGGGTTATTGATAATACCATTTAAAATAGATGGGTTACATTTTTTCAATAATGTTATCATGAAAATTGCCTATAGGTGATGAACGGACTATAACAGAAACTGTAGAAAAAGTTTCATTATTCGGTTAAATGATTGCATTTGGGATACTGTTGTTATAATGATTGAATAACTGTAGATAATTTCCCGTCCGTAGGACGGGCTTATTTCTAGTGATATTATAATAGTTTAGTTTATGATCATCTATAAATTAGGAAAATCACTTCCATCAAAAATTATCGTCTTAGTGCTTTGCTATGAAGATAAATTGAAGGATTATCCACATACCGAGATCTCGAACTTCTTATGCTTGGAATTTTTATACTACCTTTTGATAAATGTTTTTGTTCCATTTACTGTAAAACGAAGATTCGGTGTAAATAGGAGACTTTCAGTTTCTTTACCAAAACACTTTGCAACTTCGTTTTTGTTTCTTTAAAAAGCTTTAACAATACTATTTCTTTCTGAATTTCAGTAGAACAAAACAACTTGTAGTGTGTAGATCAGATCAGACATGTTCCACGTCCCATATTTTGTCGTCTTTGTCAAGGCTGGGTTATTCAATTCCACGTCTCCGGTATCCTCAGAGCCTGTTAACTCTGTATGTGCAACAAGCAACGTGGACCACAAGAAGCCAGAGTCGCCACGCCGCTCCTCCAGCACTAGGCGGGTCCCCCAGAACTTTATACTGCCAAAGTCATACATGGGCAGCTGCCACGCCCTTCCTAAGACTTTGTACCCGCCCGAATTTATGCCGCCCAGCAATACAAGCATCAATATTGAGAATAATCGTCTCCTAACAGCTTGTCCTGATGGATGGCGCAGCTTTAGCCTAACTGTAACGTAAACTAAAACTAATCTGAAATTAAATCAGTCAATATCTTGACATTAAACGACCCACGAAATCAGGAAACTTTTAAATGGGGTAATAATTTCCTGCTTGGCTAATGTCTACAAATTTTAATGGTAAAGAGTTTTTATATTTTTTGCCCAAAAATGTACTATCAGTGAATTTATCTAACAAAATAAATTTATGTGACAGATTTACAGGCCCAAGCCATGTAACAAAACTTTTATTTGACATTTTTCAATCACACAAAAAATTATAGAATTAAATAAGTATAATAAATTATTGTATTTTATAACAAAAAATAATAAATATGTTTTTATGGATGTCATGCATAGTTATATTATTACCCTTATATCTTTTCATCTGGTCCTACAGCTTGCAACTTTAGAAATACGTCACGACCGACAGCATTCCCCAAACCGTTTTCAAAAACATAATATCTAGCCTGCCTGTCTACCAATTTTTTCACCGAGCTTCCCTCAAATTTTCCCGAGCTGTTAAAAGCATAATTCCAATTAAATGGACCAATGTAAAAACGCTGACGGCAATCAATACAATTTTTACCAAAATGCAAGAAACGTTCAAAACTTTCATTAGCTTGCATACCAGCGCGGCTACTAGCAATTACTAAGTCGTTGGTCTTAAAAAAGCTACCAGTGAGAACTTTTAAAAGTTTAACTTGAAAAGTAAAAGAGTAGTCTTCCAAAACAAGTTTGTCAAGATTCAAAGGGCTGTCTGCTTTCTCCATGTTAACTTTCACTCCTTGCAGTCTTAGCTGTTTTAGGGTTTTTGGAATAGATTGGAATTGGATTTCAATTGGATCTGAGTCTTTACCTCCTAAATAGAGTTCAACTAACGGACAATTGACGAAATAGGAATATAGCCCTGGAAGATACACTCCAATTTTCAAACACAAGGATTTTAAATTAGGTAAAGTAACATCCTGACTGCAAAAACAATGATTTTCTTCATCTGCATAGATAACAAGTTTCTCAATTGATTTTGGAAGAACAGAAATATTAATTTCAGAATCATGGAAATGAAATTCATTGACTTGTATTCCTGTTGTCTCTATAAATGGAACTTCACGCAATATTAATTTTTGCACTGTCCAGTTGCAGCTTTTCCAATTTAAAAATTCGATATTATACAAATAAAGATAATCAAGAACTAGAGCATTATTTAAACTAAAATCCAAAGAAACGTCCACATGAAATGACATTTCATCATCTCCGTAGATAAGTGAATAATCTATTTCGATTTCTTTGGCCTTTAAAAAGTCAAACACGTCGTTAATACAAACATTAGTAAGTTTTTCCCCATTTTTTAGGAACATAACATTTGCTAACGTTAATTCGGTTGGGCTGATTTTGATTTGATCGTCCAGAATTATTTGACAGTCGTACATTTCTAATTTCTCTATATGAATAAGGGTTAAAATAGGGACTACAACTTTTGTGCTGTGAGATTGGAAAACTGTTAATTTCCTACTGCGTTTGCTATTTGGCTTTGCCAATGGCCAACCAGAGAGACACGAACTTATATCAAAGCTATCTACTGATTCCCCGTTGTCATTTTCTAACTGTACGTGACTTAAATAAAACTCGTGCAAATTACTCTTGTGGCTTTTGATGAAACTGCTCAGCTCAGTTATCTTCCATCTTGCAATGCCACCCCCAGAAAACTCAAACGATGTAAATGGAATGGCTAATGAAGTATCAGAAAATGTCTCATAAAATTGAGTTGGAGTCCTCTGAACCCTGTTACTTATACAACCGTTATTGCAGTCCCATATTCGTTTGAACACGATTTTTGAACGATTTTTCAATTCCAGCAATGCCGCTGAGCTCCATTCTTTGGAAATAAATCGGCAGGTTTTGAGGTTCGCCACGTTCATATATTGAAGCACACATTTAATAACCTATACCACAAAAATTTATTTTTTATTATTTTACTAGTTTCTAAATTGGCCTCATACCAAATCATTAGCATTTTGTTAAAAAATTACAGGAGTGAGTTCCAGAGGATTTTTAAGACGCTGAACGACAGCTGCAGCTTTGTTTTCTTCATCGACTCCGGTATTCTCGCTGCAGCAAGCAATGTCTTTATTATTCCAACTTATTCCACCATGATTGTTTTTATATTCCATTTTCAGTTCACACGTTGATCCTGCAAGAAAAGAAAAAAATATTGTAAAATGGTCATGGCGAAAAAAATGAACTTGTTTTATTTCAGGGTGAAATCGTATCAACTGTGCAGAGATTCATACAGTTGATTTTGAAGAAGTCTAGGATATCAAAATGACTATTTTCAAACGACGAGGCTTTAAAATCCAGGGCTTTTCCAAAAAACCAGACTGTTTTAGGTGCCATACTTTATGAGCAACAAGGATTTGAAATTCTTCCCAAAATTTCGAAATTTTTTTGAAAATCTTGTTTACAGCTACAAAAATGATGACTATACATTACTAAAAGTAGGACAGGGGTACACGTAATATTGTAGAGCACTAAAAAACAATAAAAAAACAAAAACTTGCAAATTATTAATTTTTTTTGAAAAAAGCTGAAAAATTTTCAAAATTTAATATTTCAAAAACGCACCGGATACCAAGAACCAAACCAATTGCATAAAATTTTAAAAATGTTGGAGAATCATGTTGGTTGGTTTTGGTTCTTGGTATCCGGTGCAATTATTGGCAAATGAGGCTTAAAAAAACGACAAATTACAGTATAATTAGGGACTCTGCATTGACGGTGATACGCAATATAAAGAAATGTACATATTAGATTAGTTCTATGTACTAAATGATAAAAACGTATGGCTCCTAAATTTTTTTACTACTTATTGGAAGTCATTTCCATTGATTTGCAAGCCCTTTCAAATATTTTGGAAACCATTTCCAAACCGTTGGAAACTATTTCTAAACCATTGGAAACCATTTCCAAACCATTGGACACCATTTCCAAACAATTGGAAACCATTTCTAAACCATTGAAAACCATTGGAAACCATTTCCAAACCATTGAAAACCATTGGAAACCATTTCCAAACCATTGGAAACCATTTCCAAACCATTGGAAACCATTTCCAAACCATTGGAAACCATTTCCAAACCATTGGAAACCATTTCCAAACCATTGGAAACCATTTCCAAACCATTGGAAACCATTTCCAAACCATTGGAAACCATTTCCAAACCATTGGAAACCATTTCCAAACCATTGGAAACCATTTCCAAACCATTGGAAACCATTTCCAAACCATTGGAAACCATTTCCAAACCATTGGAAACCATTTCCAAACCATTGGAAACCATTGGAAACCATTTCCAAACCATTAGAAACCATTTCCAACCCATTGGAAAACATTTCCAAACCATTGGAAACCATTTCCAAACCATTGGAAACCATTTCCAAACCATTGGAAACCATTTCCAAACCATTTTAAAAACATTGAAAACCATTTCCAAACCATTAGAAACCATTTCCAAACCATCGGAAAATGGTTTGAAAATGTTTTGGAAATGGTTTCCAATGGTTTGGAAATGGTTTTCAATGGTTTGGAAATGGTTTCTAATGGTTTGGAAATGGTTTCCAATGGTTTGAAAATGGTTTGGAAATGGTTTCCAATGGTTTGAAAATGGTTTGGAAATGGTTTCCAATGGTTTGAAAATGGTTTGGAAATGGTTTCCAATGGTTTGAAAATGGTTTGGAAATGGTTTCCAACGGTTTGAAAATGGTTTGGAAATGGTTTCCAATGGTTTGAAAATGGTTTGGAAATGGTTTCCAATGGTTTGGAAATGGTTTCCAATGGTTTGAAAATGGTTTGGAAATGGTTTCCAATGGTTTGAAAATGGTTTGGAAATGGTTTCCAATGGTTTGAAAATGGTTTGGAAATGGTTTCCAATGGTTTGGAAATGGTTTCCAATGGTTTGGAAATGGTTTCCAATGGTTTGGAAATGGTTTCCAATGGTTTGGAAATGTTTTCCAATGGGTTGGAAATGGTTTCTAATGGTTTTGAAATGGTTTCCAATGGTTTGGAAATGGTTTCCAATGGTTTGGAAATGGTTTCCAATGGTTTGGAAATGGTTTCCAATGGTTTCCAATGGTTTGGAAATGGTTTCCAATGGTTTGGAAATGGTTTCCAATGGTTTGGAAATGGTTTCTAATTGTTTGGAAATGGTTTACAATGGTTTGGAATTGTTTTCTAATGGTTTGAAAATGGTTTATAACCATTAATTTATAGAAGGACCAGAAGCTAAATGATAGGTTAAAATTTAAAAAATCTTGCTATATTATATTCTATACAATATACTTCACAATGTCATTTTTGACATTAATTTCGGTTGCGCCCCCCCTTGACCAAATTTCTGGATACGTGCCTTTGCCTGCTTCACAGACAGCAGGTATAAATATCACCAAAACCAAATACAAAAATTAGAAATATATTTTGGTTGGTTCATCCAAAATGAAAGTCAATGCTGCCTCATGCCAATATTGCCCCCACATTTTCTCCATTTTAATGGTAAAAATTAATGGACCTGTTGGCTATTCTGTATTCACGCAGCCCCCCATTAGCGAGACACTAAGACATTAAAAAGATAGACCCTCAGCCGACTTTCTGCCGAACGCATAATGGTTTATGGACACTGGCGGACAGAAACTCGGCTGTTGGGTCTATATTTTTAATGTCTCAGTGTCTCGCTTATGGGGCGCTGCATAAATAGCCAACAGGTCAAATGTGACAGTACAGTGTACAGGTGACAGGACAAGATATACATTTGATTATGTTATGATTGCTATATTCCGTATTGAGAGACTTAGCCAGAAACTTTTCAAACTTTAACTCTTAACGTAAAATATTATTTACTTTGCAGGCTTTACCATACGTAATTCAAAGATTTCGTTTATTTAGATGTCTTTAATTCTCAGTTTAGTTCTGCACAAAATTGTGATCACGGATATTTGCACCTTTTCAAATGTATTTTGATTTGCCTCTTCTTATTGAAGTCGCATCTGTTTATATTTAGTGACACTGGAGCTAGTGAAAGTTTATATGCTGCCAAATTTGTTGCAGGAAATTTGAACTCATCTTCAGTTCTGCTCCAGTTTTGGTAATTTTTGGATTGTCTCGTGTTCGTGGGTCGTCAGTTCTCACGTCGTCAGTGTCAGAGTCGTCACCAAGGTATTTAATTTACTTTATAGCTTTTCTTTGCTTTTTCCCAACGAATATTCCGCCGAAGACGAATATTTTAATTTTCATTACTTTGATTTTCAGTGTCACGGACAACGGAAGACGAATTATAATAATATGCAATGTGAGGCAAGAATTATCAAATCAATGAGTGATGGAAATGGAAACTCTTTTGTGTTTAATTTGTGGCAGAAATGCCGACCGGCAATTCGAAGACGTAGCTACGAGAACGTCATACAATAAATTTGTTTTCGACTGTTGTTTCCGTTTATTTAAAATAGAATTAAAATCCTACAAGGAGCCTTTCAAATGGAAATGGAATTCCCAGTACGACTCACCCAACTTTTGTGAATTATGCGGTAGCAACATTAAGATATTATCACAGCTTTTTGATAACCTAATCATGATGCAAGAGGAAAGAAAAAGAGCAGTAGTCCAAACACAGATAACGATATTAAATTCAACCCCAAATAATAAACGAAAACGTACCAAGTATTACTCAGCTATGATTCCATTCGACTCTCTTTCTGTGATTGATAAGATTGATTATTTTCGCAGTGTTGCAGTACAAGGTAAAATATGAAAGATAAATACTTCTTTATCCCAGAAAATGTTTAAATGTAGAAATTAATTGTGAAATTCATTTTTGCAATAGTTTGGACGCCTAAGATTTCTCTGAAAAGATGTGACGAGAAAAAGGAGACCAATGGAATCATTGACGTTGGTGGTCACGAGATATCTATAACAAAAGAACAATGGGGTCATTACTTTTATGGTAAAGAACACTACTGTTGACTACTTATGCTTGAAAACTTACTATTTACAGGAGAAACAGTGTATTCAATGTTTTTTGTTATTTTTATCAACTTTATATTTTTGTTTCCAGACGTGGACGAAAAATTTCAGTGCAAAATATGCTTCAGTATCATAAAGGAAAGACGAAATGCTCAACGCCACGTCAATGAAAAACATCGGCGAATATATAGGTTCAAATGTAAGTTTTGTCCAATGAAGTTTATTACAAAATCGACTTGCAAGAGTCATTTACGCAAAAAGCACAAGAAGAAGCTACTAGTTCCTAAAAAACCGATTCCTCTGGTGTCATCATCAAAAACACGATACAAAGTCAAATGTATCTTGTGCTACAAGCCTGTAAATGATGTCAAAGTACAAATATCATCAGAAGTTTTGAATTCCCTTTCTAGTTTATTAAAATTCAACCCTCCAAAATACATGTTGGAATTTGCAATCTCGTGCGTCGGTTGTTCAACTTATTTAACGGATTTACACAACCTAAAATGTAATTTGGAGCAAATAGAAAACGAGTTTGGGAAGTTACTCCGGAAAGTAAAGACTGAATTACTGGAGTCCATCTTTCAGAGTGAAATTGATAAAATTCCAGACGATAATCCACGGACTCCGGAAGACGTTCCTTTCGCCAAAAAAATGGAATATTTTCGAAGATTGGCTGTGAAAGGTGTCTAAAACAATTTTATAGATATCAAAGATTAAATCGAATACTTCATATAGTATCCATATTTAACTTTATCGTAATTTAATTTGTATGTTAATGTGTTCTTTTTAGATTTCACTCCCAAGATCTGTTTGTTCAAAATACAATTGGAGCCGTAAGTCATTGTAATTTTGAGAATTTTTGTAGGGCTAAGATTAAACCTTTTCATTTATGATTACGTTATTCATATTGTTTCTATGATTTATTTACAGTGTCACTCCTTTAAGGACACCAGCAAAAAATTCTGTATTTAACTTAGTGAAAGATGATGAAATTATTGTCTTGAAAGCTAGTGACCATTTATTTCCTTCAGCAAATGAGGAGTTAATGAATTTTTTCCAAAGTAAGTTGTTTTACTCTTATATCTGTCGATAATTTATGTAATTAAATATAATAAATGTATAACAGTTTACAGTAGCATTACGATAACAGCAATAAGTGATTTAAATTATAATAGATGACGGAGAAAAATATATTTGCTTAATATGTGACAACTTTTTGACATCATACAAGACTTACAAGTGTGCAATTAATCACTACAACAAGCGTCATCTGCAAATCAAAAGATTTCAATGCAAATATTGTGCAGAAGCGTTTTACGATCGACATGAATGTGCTTACCATATTGTAACCTTGCACAATTTGGAAAGAGTGGAAATAGCAACTAAAATTGGAATTAAATTAAATTCGCAAAGGTTCTTATATTAATTTAGAAATAATTTATTCATTTCCTTATGTCCATGTATAAAGTAATTTACAATTATGCCAAATTTTCTGTAGTGCTGCAATAACTACAACGGATGGAGTGATAGCGCTCAATACGCCTAAACTGCTTCGTTCGAAGGATGACATCATCAGTAAATATTTTTTATATATTTTACTTATTGCCATCATAAAAATTCAGCTGTGTTAAATGTTGTCCTCGTAAATTAAATAATACTGTTGTTGAATTTTTAGAATTGGAAGACGGAAGTTATAAGTGTTCCATTTGTTCAAAAGTATATTCAAGACGTGCAGTTGTTAGTGTCCATCAAAAAAAAGTACATTTACGCATGTATCGGTTCAAATGCGAGTTTTGCAACTTCAAAAACCATCATAAACATACCGTTTTGTACCATGTAAGACGTGTCCATCCCGATAAACAAAAATTGATAAATGCGACAAATAATGTAAAAGGACCTCCCCCATTTTTGATAAGAACATTATCAAAGCCCAGGGTAAAAAGATGTGTTGATCCCTCGTTAGTACGTGGAATGAAAGTTTTGGAGACCAAAATTGATTGTCAAACAGAGGAGCACTTTAGAGGTTTGTTTTTTAAATTTTCTTATATGGCTACAGAAAGGTAATGGAATTTGCAATGTTAACTTTATAATTACATTGCAAAATAGTTTTAGGGTCGCAGTACTCTTGCAAAATTTGTGGAAGAGCATTTACTCATCGGAATCGTGCTATTGGCCATATCGAAACTGTTCATTTTGGTGTCCGAAAGTACCAATGTGGAGAATGTACTAAAAAGTTCTACAGTTTATCTTCCTGCAAGCGTCATATGAGAAAGTTTCACCCAAACTATCTTGAAAGGTTAGAAGAAATTGAAAGCCGAAACAACAACGACTGCTCTGATTATAAGATTATTCCAAAAGTCCACCTTGAAGATAAGCAAGCTATGGTTATCGGCGACATGAAATATGGAGTCAGCCTGGATGCAGAAAATTCTCCTTTGAAAGTGACGGCTGAAACCAATAACGACTTTCCTGAATGCAGTATTGACATAGAAGGGCCGTTTGTCTACAAGACTGAAAATTATACAGAGATTTCAGACAAAGACTGTTTCAATAGTACAACTGACATTGTAAATGTCCATTACAATGTAAAAGATGAATTTAGTTCATGCTTAAAGACTGATATTCCTTCAACTGAGTCACCAAAAAATGAAAAACTGAAAGAAGGGTAAGTAAAATTGGTCAAAATATTTTAATTTTTGTAATAAATAATTTTTGTGTTGAATATAAGACAAATAATTATTTATATGCAAGTGTCCTAATTTCTAAAATTTTTCCAATTAAATTCTATATAAGTTTGGGTAATAATCTATTTAATTCCTATTATTTTTTTAAGATTGAATGAGAATAAGAAGTTGCCATCAGATAAATTCTTGCTGTATAAATATGTCCAACCAGGAGAAATATTAGAGGTTCGAAAAGGTCCCAATTATGAAGCAAATCGAAGGAACGGATGTAAAAGTAATAATTTCTTTATAAAATTGCATTATTTTGTTGAATTTCAATTGGAAACAATAACCAAATAACTATTTTTACAGAATTGCCTGATGGTGGCTATAAGTGCCTTAAGTGCAGTAAATATTTCAAAAACCTGAGAATATTCCAGCAGCATTGGGGAGTTATCCATGACAAAAGTGGAGGTTATCAATGTAGTGGCTGTCAGAGGCGTTTTTATTCCAAATTTCATTGCGCACAGCATTTCATCACTAAACACACAAATCGAAATCCTTTTGTTTGCCCAACATGTGACCAAAGTTTCAACACCAACACATGCTTGAAAAAACACATTCAGAGACACATGAGCGAAAGACGGTTTGCTTGCTCATTGTGCCCGTTGAAATTTATTGATGCATTAAGATTGACCAGACATAATCAAAATGTGCATATGAAAATCTTGGGCCTTTAAATACATTCTTGTTGACAAATTATTAGTTTTAATAAAGAACGAAGAAAAATCCATAAAAGAAAATTTGGAAATAGTGTCTAAATGAAAGATTGGTATTATCTCATTGGCGTCCACCCCAGAATTGCATGAAAACTTTCGACCAAAATCAGTTTTTGACGCTAAAGAAGATGTAGAAGGATTTAGGGTGGAACATTTGAATGAAAATTTTTAATAAATATTTTAGTACCAGAAGAAGTTGTATAGAAAAGTTTTTGGGTAATGATACTATAAACGTAATCTTTGGTCTGGAATTATCTATTGCCCACTAACAGAACCGGTAAGTTGAATATTAATTTCCATAAATGAATAAACTTGATTCTTTAATGCTAACCATTATTTTATTACAAATGCATTTTACATAATATTTGTATACAATTTATACTTTACAATTTGTCTAAAGACAATTGTAGCAAGAAAATGTTATCTATAGTAAATTTTCCAAGCAAAAATGAAGTCGAAAGGTCACCCAACAGTCACCTTGCAGTAGCGGTTAGACGTATGGTTAAACATATGGTTAGGCATATTGCATAAAAATGAACTACGCTCTGGATTAATTAATGTATTAGAATATTTTGAAATTCAACCAAAATATTGACTCGTAAATTGTTTGAAATTAAATAACAGTAGTGGTGGCTTAGTATTAGTATTCAAGTTCAAGTTCAAGTTCAGCTTTATTAACGTGACATCATAGGCCCATCAATTACACGAATTGAAATCAGTAATAACAATTAAGCTACCACTGCTCTTCCCCCAAAGTCACCAATAACAAATAAAAATCTTTACAAAGTAGCAAGATATAATAAATTATATTAATACATTTAGTAAAGGTCATTCCGTTTAGATATCATTAGTTGCTTCACATGATCGATCAGCATTTTTAGGGATAAATCTTTGTACACCCACTTTCGCGGCAGATTATTCCATGCCATTGCTGCTGCATGCTTTACCGAAGTAGACCTTGATGATACATAATTCACTTTGGGAAAAGAGTTACAATAATTGTTCTTTATATTATACCATCCTTCCGTACCTACTAGTTTATTATTAATATTCTTCCAAACTAATTTAATTAAGTTAATTTCACGTCTTTCCCATATAGTAAATAAATTTAATTTATCCAGAAGGGGATTAATAACAACTTTACATAATAAATTAAATTACATTAAATTACATTAAATACAACAATGAACCCTAATCTGCAGAATCTGAATTATGTACACTTAAAGCATCTTTCGCAATTTAAGCCAAATTTTGATATGTAAGCGTTTTGAAATTCAATAGCAATTTGTGATCTAGTGTTAACAATCACAACTTAAAAAATTCTCATTTTATGTGTATTGGCATTAACACAAAAATTTCCAGATACGTACATACAAACCGACACGGATACCGACAAGGATATACTGATATACATAGGGAATTATTTACGCGCATGTCCGACTTCGCGTTTATTTCATAGGATAGGCAACTGTAGTTTTATAGTGGTTGTTGATAGGTTTGTTAGGTTAATGTGAGTATGAGGACATGACTGGCAACTAACAATTAGTAAACGTGTGTGTGCATAATAGATAAAACTGAATAACAACATAAGCAATCAGATCATCATCGGATCGGTGTGTAGACTCAATTGGATTACTTACTACTGAAAGTATCAGCATCTTTATTGAACTGGACTGATAGCCTGGGCGAACTTGTCATTCCATCTCCATAGTGGAAGATGACGGAGGAGAGAAACCGAAATGTTCGGAACCTCGATACTTCTCTACGCCATTTCATTCGCCGATTGCTAAACCACACCTGGAATTCCAGACAACCCACCAACCATTGAATTCAATTTATATCTATTTATTTATCAGTGTAATATAATAAGTAAAACACTAGACCATTCCTAAATATTCTTACTAAAAACTAGTCTCCCAACTCGGTGGCGATACCATGCAAAATATTCTTCAAAATACCTTATAGAGTCAAATCAAATTAAAATCGTTTAAACGGCCCAGGTTTTAAATTAAATGTTGAATAAAATTATAATTCTCTTAATCTAGCAGACAATTGATTACTCGATTATATAATTAACACAAATGTAAATAATGTTCTTTCTTGAATATAATTATTGCGCACGAAGGTTTGTGTAGAACACATTCCTTCTAGTATTATTTTGACGGATAAAAATAAAACACGTTACGTTTAATTTTCAATGATTTTAAGTACTGTAATGGAATTTAAAAAATTATGCTTGCATACCTCAATTCTGGGTTCGGGCAAACCGATTTCTTCTGCTAGTCTTTCACGGGCAATTACATCAGGATAGTGTGTTCGCTCAAACTCTGCAGAAAATATTAATTATAAGTAATTGTGAGAAAGATTTTCATTGGTCATGGCTTAAAATGTTTTTTTCACGGAAAATACCTAAAGTAGAAGTAGATTACAATTCAATAGTAATAATCAGGCAAATCGAAAAGAATAACTGTATAGAATTGTGTTAGTAGTTTTATAACCTTTTTCTAAAGCTTCGATTTGATCATTTGTTAACGGCGTGCGGTTTCTCTGAATTTCGCTCTTGAGTCGAAGTCTGAGCCTGGAGTCTTTGTCTGCGGATGAATTGTGATCAGAGTTTCCATCGGACGTTCCTGTACTATTCATTTCTAGAAATGAAAATTTGGAAATTAAACATTTAACCTTAGATAACTAGGTTAGGTTTTTTTTGCAGGGGATGGCGCCCACGCCACTTTTAGTCTGACCATATTGGGTGCTCATGCTTAAAACCAATTTTCATATTGAAAATAAGTCGAATACAGCATTTTTAGACAACTAATGACTGAAATGCAATATTTTGTGTGTCAAATGAGTTGATTGAAGTAAGACAGTAGTTGCAGAGGTGGAGTGTGGGAGAGAGAGGTGGAATGCAAGCAGTGAAGTGAGGTTACATGTACGGTACCTCACTGAGATACCGTTCGGACGTTCTGCAACAACTGTCTTACTCAAGTCTTACTTTAATACACTCTTCCACTTCTTTCCTCCTCCCCACCTCACTCATCCACCTCCTCTACCTCACTATCCCCACCTTCCCCCTCCACCTTTACAACCACTGTCTTACTTTAACCCTAAATCAAACTGCTAAACTAATAACACAGGACAGGAGAATTAAAGTCAGTTGTATTATAATTATGAATATCTAGTTAAAACTATTCTTCAAACTTCCAAATTACGTGAGGACTGTCAATTGAAAAAATGATTAATTCAACTTACAGAAATTTTAGCGCGCAATATCGATTTCTGCTGTCTGTTTTGATGTTCTCTCTTAAGTCAAGATATTGATTACCGAACTAAACAGGCGAAGACAAAGACAAAAAATATTTAGCCGTCATTTTCATGACTAATTTAAATAACCGCAGCTAGAGTTGCCGCAGACAATTTACTAACTTCGCAGATTTTTTCATACCTAATATAAAATAAACTAAAATCTACGAAGTTAGTTTACCTGCAATCACCCCAGCTGCGGTTACTTAATTTATGTATTTTCATGATGAAAATTTCAATCACATGTAATTTTCTTTTGATTGAAAATTTGAAATACATTTGTGTGTGGCAAGAATATGAGACTGCTCGCAGTAATATGGCTTTATTGTCTTCTTACCACGGATCTTTGAATTAATAGCTTTTTATCTTGATTATTTTTATTTTTCAATAAACAGTTACATAATACAATATATAACATTGTAATAAAATTTTTTACAGGACGTATTAAATTTAATAAAAAATAATTTTATACATAAAAATGTTTAAGCACCTCCTTATTATTATGTTTTGAATATGCGCTTATATATTAGAATATACATAATAAAACGTCTACAAAGTAACAAACTAGATTACGAATGAATATAATATGATAAATGAAGCCGGCAATGACCATGACTCAATTTAAATTTACATTGCATGCTGTAAATATTTGCTGACGACTTTGCACTGCTGACGTCCTGGCTGACGACTAGACTTGGACCAAGGAAATGTATGCAACATTCCTTTTGCAACTCGGAAATTTTTATTTATTTCAGTTTTGTCGAGTTTATTTAGATTACATAGCACATTGTTAAATAGTTACACTACACACACTTCCAAAAGGAACGAAAAATATATTTTTGCACTATCAATCCTTTATACTGAACAGCTATGTTTTATTCCCTCTCTACATTTTTGTCATAATAGTATCTAAGCCTAGCAGAATTAACTTAAGGTGAAATTAACCAATTAAACCAGACCAAAAATTAACCAATTAAATGGTCAAAGTGTAAAGTAGTGTGAGTAAGATAATGAATAAAAATGTTAAGTTTGTATGTAACGTTCCAGCTATACAAAATGCAGAATTGAATGCAATTTGAATAAATGCATTTTTTTGATATTAAAATGGAAAAGAAAAAGAACTTACAGTTCAGATTTTAATGCTGCTAGGCGAACTCGACTTTGAAGAAACCACGACATGTAAAATTGAGACCATTGCCGTGGTTTCTTTAAAGTCGAGTTCGCAGCATTAAAATCTGAACAGTATGCACTCGATTTTTATAAAATAAGGAATTTACTGCAAGTATCTACATTACATTACATCTAGTATTTTGATTCTCTTCCTACTGTGCTTTGTCATTCTAACAGTAGACTACTCAACAGATTTATAAGGACTTTGCTTGATTTATTGATGACAAACATTGGCTCCATTGGCTATTAAATTTATTGCAAAATTTTTCAATTCAGTCATAAAATCATGAAACCATGCTACCTAGAGTCATAGTAAATAAAAATTATCTCCTTTAAAATTATATATAATATGATATCATTTTCTGACTTCGTTCGTGGGTTGTTCAATATTGACTGCATGCATTTAACTTTAGTTCACGTTAGACTTAGGCTAAAGCTGCGCCATCCATCAAGACGAGTTGTTTCATATTCATCCATACATCCCTGCCAATCCTCTCAATAAATTATTGCCAAAGTCGGACGGTACGAGCGGGTGCAACGTCTTTGGAAGAAGGGCGTGGCAGCTTACTTTCAGTTGGCTGACTTTGGCAGTAAAGTTCTAGGGGACCCGCCTGGTGCTGGAGGTGCGGCTATGGTGACTTTGGCATTTTGCGGTTCACATTGCTTACTGCAAACATAGCGCAAACACACACAGTGGAAACTGATGACGTGGAACTTGAATAAATAAGCCTTGAGAAAGACGCCAATCGGGAGTGTAATCTGTCTGTTCTGATGTCTATCTATTTACGTATTATATTATATATTATAGTAGGTTACTTTGTTCTGCTACGACTGTGAAAGGAGCAGTACTAGTTCAAGAAACAAAACTGGAGTTGCAAAGTATTTACAGTAAATTAAACAAATTTTCACCAAAATGTAGGGAATTTGTGCTATCTGTCTTTGGACAATCCTTCACTTTACTTTATCGTACATGACAAAGCATTAAAATTGTTAATTTTTGTTGGCAAGTGGTTTTCCTAATTATATATGCGAATAAACTAAACAATATTACTATCTGTACATTATGTGATACGGTTTGTTGAAATATTTCTTTCTATTTTTCATAGGACCTTCCATAATAAGAATTCGTACCCAATGAAGACAGAAAATGTCGGTTTGGGTCGTTCCAAATTAATCCCAAATTATCATCATCATTATTACCAAAATGACAAGAATCTACTACAAAGTGTCTCCTTCTTCTAGAAATACAAAAAATATTATTTTTCATAATTGTGTTAGTGTTGCTGACAACGTAGAGACAATATTACCAAAGGATTGATTATTTTGTCAATCAACTGTTGCACCTTATGAACTAATTGAATTTATTCTAGACGATAATCATCGTCCTCTTTACAATAAGCTGGATATTTTTGTGTTTTCTTATTTACACATTATGAATTTCAACTGAATTAAATGGGCCTTGTTCCAAAGGCAAAGTCTACAATTACTCAAGAGGAAAAATGTAAAGAATTAATATTAGATTATATGATTACTTCTGGTTTTGATTTCTTCAAGAAGAAAGTTCCTTTAGCTCCCGTCCCCTTAAGTTCCTTCGCTACAAACACCCTTATGTATATTTCTGAAGAAGACTCGTGTTCAGCGTAATATGTCACTACTTTTAAAAATGGATTCAAAGCAATAACTATTATCCGGGGAATTCTACGACTTACATTCAAGAGCACAATAAGTCTGACTATTCGCCTCGAAGCATCACAATATTCCCAAGATGAAAACGTATGTTATAGTTCCCTCAAATAATAATTGTCCAAACCTACTCATTGATCACCAGAAATGAATCGCCTAATACAGAACCCAGTGACCACCTTCAAAAAATTCTAGCATTGCCTGAGTTAACAAACCTGCTACCCTACTACCACCGAGTGCAAAACTTTTCTTTTCATGCATAAAGCTTTATTTTCCTCCAGATAACTGTTGTAATATAATAGCACAAGATAATATTATTACTCTATCATTTGAACATGGAATTCTACAAACTGTTCTGGCTATACAATTATTCGGCTCTCCTACTATATCCGGACTAAACATTCATACGACGAGAATTAAAAAACAGAATCAATAAGTAATATTGATTCCTAAATATACAAGTCCATGCTCAGGAAAATTTTTGACTACCACAGGAATTGAAGAACTTTTGACTCCAGATTAAAATGTTGAAATCAGGAAAACATACATTAACAGTGGCATCAAGGCAACGATGACTCGTGGAAACGAAAGAGAATCGTGCATGTAGAAAATAGACATTTGTACAAATAATTCAGACCCTCCGGGACAAACTTCAAATGGCAAAAAATGAACATTAAAGCGACTCAATCTCTCCCACAAAGTCTAGTTAACAGCTTTCCAAACTTCAGAAAAGTATCCAATCGAAGGCATCCATACTAAATAAAACGGACTTCAATCCTCGATAAAAAGTACAGAAACAATAAATCATTTGATTTCATACCAAATATAGTACGCTTCTAATGATTTGCCAGAAATAGTTGGACGGCGTTTCAAAAATATATGCTACACTGCTACAACAACATTAACTACAGAAGAAATGCCATTTTAATCGGATAAAAAACTATTTCATACCTACTTCAGTAGTTCTTTGAAGATTGCACCAAAATAATTTACTATTACTTCACCAAAATAGGTAAATATTATATGTCCGTTAAATACAAGTTTTTAAATGTGAATTATTCGATTTTGGTTGAGAAGGATTTTTTGTATTAGTTATAAGTCAACCGTAACTTTTTTACCCATTTACTTTGTGTAGAAAACACTTGGAGGACCGAACTCGAAACTAAACTGTTACACCATTTATTTTAGATTAAGCTCCGTGGAAAATGTTTCTCCAATTTTTTATTTTGTTTTTTGTAGGTGGCTGTATAAATTGGACAATATGCAATACTCCATTGAAGATGAGGATGGAGTGTCCCTCTAATTGGGTCAAGAGTAGTGATAATCGCCAAATGTTCTACTGATTGATCGGAATTAAGAATGCAATAGCTTCTCTCTGCGTAATACTTATGATGGCACTTAGCAAGTGATTTCATCAACGTATTACACCCCTAATCAAAAGCCTAAAAGTATCTGTATAGAATTAGGTTTTTATCAATTGGTATTTCTATTTCTTATTTACTACTTAAAAACCAATCAGAGACTACCTTACCTTTGGCTAACTTTGCTTGTCACATTTATTACCATAAATATAAGCTCGTTTGGTAGATATTTGGCAGATCTGAAAAAATAGAAATAATTTTCAAAATAATTTTTAAAATTCAAAATTTCATTCGTTTATAAATTGCTTATAGTCACTCTGAAATACTTTTGTACAAGGTCTGGAACGCTGTAGGCTGGATTCTGTGGGAAGAGACTGATTTGGTTAGATGCCACTTGTTTTGAGTTTGAGGTTTTGTCCCGGAGGATCTGAACTATTTGTACAATGTATATAGTCTACATGCAGAATTCGATTTCATTGCACCGGTTCTCGTTGCTTTGACCTGCGTTAATGTAATTTTTGTTGATCTTAATATTCGGATCTGGAGTTTCTAGTCTTTCAAATCCAGTATTGGTCAAGAATTTTCCGGAGGATGAACGTGTAGTTTTAGGTGTTACTATTACGTATTGATTCTTTTCTTTAAATCTCGCCATATGGATATTTGGTGCGGATAAGTATCATAGCAGAATAATTGTATAATCAAGACAGAATGTGGAAGTCCTTTTTCATTATGGAAGTAATTTTTTATCTGATGCTATTACATTATGACTAGTATCTGGAGTTGGACTAAGTTTTGTATATGAAAAGAAAAGTTTTACATCCGGAAGTAGTATGCTAGGAGGTTTAGTAATCTAGGCCAGAGTTGGAATTCTTTGAAGGGTCGGAATTGGGTCCAATATCTTGCAATTCATTTTTGGACATCAATGATTAGTTTTATACAATTATTATTTGCAGTAGCTATAAAATATGATTTTCATCCTGAGAGAGTTGTGCGGCTTACAGGAGATAGTCAGACTTGTTGGGCGCCTGTAATGTGAATCCTGGAATATTTCGGGTATCATTTATTACTTTGAAACCATTTTTAGAAGTCATGATATACTATGGTGAACACAGATCTTCGTTAGAATATACATAGGGTATTTGTAGTTATCGAACTCAGTGGGGCAGGAACAGGAGAGAGACATTGTTCGAGGAGGAAGAGAAACCAGAAGTAATCACCTAATCTAATACAAGTTTTATGTTTTACATAATATTCTTGCCTATTGGGCAGATTATAATTATTACCATCCATGTATCTGTATTTGTAAGCACGTTTATAGCATTCAAGTTAACTATGGTATCTTAAAACCAATGAGTTGGCTGTTATTTTCTTACTCAGCAGGATAATCTTTTAGGACCACAATTTGGCATTCATTGAGAAATCAAAAATTCCTCGTAATTGTTTTACGTAATTAATAGTGAGCATAATGTACATCAAATTGCGATAAAAAGAACAACAACTGGTTGTTATCTTGTAAATTATGTAATTTAGTAATAATAAATCAAATTTGGTATGTAAATAAAAACTAATTCTGGTAAATTGTAGTTTAAAAAATAACAACATATAGATAATTATTTCATGGACCATCATTTTGTTACTATGTAAAAAACGTTTAGAAATAATACTCTGTCCTCCAACTTAAATACTGATTAATTGCATTTCAATAAATATTCATTAATAATGAAATTGTGCAATAATAACCTATTTTTAGTTCAGCTTCATCCTATTGAAAGCCTAAAAGCCTAGCCCTATTAATTAGTTCAAAGCCAAACACAGGAATAGAGAAAATAAATCCAAAGTATATTGCGTCCCTTAAGGATTCATAAGACCTTAATCCACTTTTCGTTTGGCAGTGAAAATGACCTCAATCCAATTTGCGTAAATTGGAAAGGTACTTTTCACTGCCAAATGTAAAATGGGTTAATATCTTTTTTATACTAAAGGGACGATCTGTAATGACCCAATATACAATAATTTAAAACCAATTTATTAGAAGGCAAGTCGAGATACGAATATGACAGTTAGTAGTTAATGCTATGTGTAGAATTATATAAGTAAGTGCTCTACTCTGCACATACATGGAGATTAACAACACTTATCTTCCCCAGGGGTCTCATTGTGAAATCCAACTGCTTTCGACTTTCATCAACATAGTGCTAAGCAACCTTACATAAGTATTTCGTCCCTTAAGGTATCAAATACGCAATGTGTATTTTAGAGCTTACACCCAAAATAAGCAAAATGAAATTTCAGTTTATACAGATAATACAAAATGTGCATAGCTTGACGATGCATAATATTGCCATTTACGGTAACAAGACGGGTCAAAGTCAAAATCGGACATCAATTGAAATAGGATTATAATTAGCAAGACATAATTCCAGGAAAATATTTATTTTATGGATGAAACAGCATGTAATCATCATAAGTGGCATACTGGCGTAGCATAATTAGTGGCTTCTGACCATATCATCACAAGCGACAATTTTCTTTGTTGATATTCCCTATAAGATATGCTTTGAATGTTGCAAAAACATTTCAAACAATAAAATGGCCATTGCTAGAGATGTCCTTTCATTTGTCAGGTACAATGGATTACTATGAAAATTACAGATTTAAATACATGTCAAGAGCGTAGTACATCATAATATGTACAAGTAAACCTTTAATTACAATTATGTCTGTAATTTAGTCAAACAACTACTTAAATCAATATGAGTAATACCAAAAATACTTAGGCTATATACCTACATACTGAAATATTTAAAGTCTTAATTTTCCATACAGTACGGAAGAAATAAGGAAAATACTTGAAAATTAAAATTGTCGTTTATGATAAAATGGCCTTCGTCACTTATGATAAAATGGCTCCAATTCATTTTAAAAAGTGGCGTTTATGATGATATGGCCTTTTAGTTTCGAACCCTAAAATAAATACTTCCCATGTAGCTACGCTAACAAATCATATACCATTCCAAAACCTGTTTCAGGGGCTATCAATTGACATCATAATATTGAACATTTTCAATTCACAAATAAAATGACATCATTTATTGTGACCGACTTCTCAAGTTAATAAATTTTGAAATTATAAATTACAAGATCTCATTATAGTCTAATATTATTTTATAAGGGCTCCGTTTATTTCGCTTATAGATAGGCTATGATGTATAGTCTTTGACAAAAATGTGTACTGTGGTCCCAGAGGACTCAGGTCCACATAACTTAGATCAAAATGCCACAAAACGTTACAAACAGTGTCGTTTGCGATGGTGTAAGCCATTAAATTTTGAGACCTAAAATAAGTGATTGTAGTGAAGATATGTTAGGAAGACTTATACCATTTGGGAAGCCGTCTCAAGAGGTATTAAATTTAACCTTAATATTGTAAGCGCTGAATCAATTAGTAGAGTAGAAGTAGAGTTTCTTGTAACCAAATATGCAAATGCAGAATTTCATTAATTTTGAACTTTATAAATTACAAAATTTGTGATTTCGTCCTAATTTTATATTACTAAGCTACCAATACTATTAATGAATTTCAAAATGATTAGACATAATATTAACATTGTTTATATAGAAAAAAGCTAAGGTTCAACAGTCGGTTGAAATGCGGATTTGTCTGCCCTCTTTTCAAAGTCTGACTACACTACAGTACTTTGGGTCTGAAGTTTTACATCAGTCTTTAACTAAATAAATAAATTACTCATTAAAATAATAAAATTTAATAATTTCTTCAAATGTCGTTTATCGTTCCCATCATAGTTTGCATTTGAGCAGGGCCCCGTATTTACAAGACCGTCACTGCATGAGTCAACCGCCCGTTGGACTTGGCAGGTTGGATGGGAGGAAAGCGTTAGGGACCCGCCGTCTGAGATTAGATGGAAGTCGCATGGAGTCACCTATCTTCAGTGGCATATTATGACCATTCGCCATAGAAAAAGGTGTAGTGGGTGGTGACTGTGACAACAGGGGACCCGCCTGAAGCTGGGTGTGGCATAGATTCCTCTGGAATCTCGGCGATCGCATCGGGCGTGGAAACCTTGCATCTTGTGACCCACGTTGCTTGCTGCAAATATAGTGCAAACTCGCACAGAGTAAACCGATGACGTGGAAATAGGATAACCAAGCCTTGATAAAGCCAAAGAGAAACGCCAAATATCGGGCGTGCAAGCTGTCTGATCTGGTCAATCTACTTAGTAGGTTGTTTTGTTCTACTGCAATTGTTAAAAAGTAATTATACTTGCAAAACTGTAGAATTAGCAACTATTAGGGTTAAAAATTCCTTTCCATTGAAGACAGAAAACGTTGCGCATCGGTTTGGACTGCCGAAAATTATCCCAAGATTGTCATCATTATTGCCACACTGACAAAAGGACAAGTATCCACTTAAAAGTGTCTCATTCAGCTAGATATCTAAAAATTAATAATTATCTCATAAGTGTTAGTATTGTTGACAACAGTGAGACAATATTTTAGTTAACAATGCAGTTGTTAAACTATATACATGTAACAAAGCAGATGACATTATTCCTCTTGGAATTAGCAAAATGATTGCTTAAAAATCACTGACATCACAATCGTGAATTTTTGTGTACTTGTAATGGAAGTGGTTACTGAGACATTAACCTTCTGACCTAAGGGGTGATGTCAGTTACAATTTTACGGAGTTTGAGATCCATATAGAAGGGGAGAATTGAGATAATCAACATGTGTTGTGATTTCATAATATGATGAAGGCGAAACCTGCAACAGCAATAACAACCAAATTATAACAAGCACTGATTGAATCTTTGTATTGACAATAACTGATTGCGTAAAGAATAATCGTTGCTCTCTCTACAATCGGCTGGATTCGTTATGACATTTTTCGGATTTCTTATTTATACATGATGAATATGAATGTCAACTGAATTAAATGGGCCTTGTTCCAAAGGCAAAGTGTACCATTACTCAAGAGGAAAAATGTGACGAACAAGTATTAGATTATATGATTACTTCTGGTTTTGATTTCTTCAAGAAGAAAGTCCCTTTAGCGTCAGTCCCTTTGGGTCCCATCGCTACGAACACCCTTATGGATATTTCTGAAGAAGACTCGTGTTCAGCGTAATATGTCACTACTTTTAAAAATGGATTCAAAGCAATAATTAATATCCGGGGAATTCTACGACTTACATTCAAGAGCACAATAAGTCTGACTATTCGCCTCGAAGCATCACAATATTCCCAAGATGAAAACGTATGTTATAGTTCCCTCAAATAATAATTGTCCAAACCTACTCATTGATCACCAGAAATGAATCTCATAATACAGAACCCAATGACCACCTTCAAAAAATTCTAGCCTTGCCTGAGTTAACAAACCTGCTACCCTACTACCACCGAGTGCAAAACTTTTCTTTTCATGCATAAAGCTTTATTTTCCTCCAGATAACTGTTATAATATAATAGCACAAGATATTATTACTCTCATTTTGGACAGGGAATTCTACAAACTGTGAATGGCTATACAATGATCCTGTTCTTTTACTATATCTGGACTAAAGGTCTATATAACGAGAATTAAAAGAGAGCATCATTAGGTAATATTGATTCCTAAATATACAAGTCCGTGCTCCGGAAAATTTTCGACTACTACAGGAATTGAAGAACTTTTGACTCCAGATTAAAATGATGAAATCAGCACAAAATATATTGACAGTAGATGAAGGTAAACAGAACCAGTGGAAAGAAACAGTGTCCTGCATGTAGAAAATATACACTGTACAACTAGTTCAGACCTTCAGGGAGAAATTTCAAATCAGAAAAAGTAACATTTAAGCAACTTAATCTCTCTCGGAATGACCAATTGACAATGTTCCCAGTTTCCACAAAAGTATTCCATCAAAGCTACAAGTAGCAAGGAAAATACTCATGGGACTTCATTTTTGAAACAAAATTGTCTTGTATCAAAAAAGTACGGAAACAATGGGTCATTTAATTTTGTATCAGAAAAGTACGCTATCTAATAATGTACCAGAAATAGTGGAATTTTCATTCGAGGAGTCAAAAATACGTGCTATAACTACATTAACTACACAAAAAATTCCAGTCGCAATCGGATGAAAAAGTATTGAAAACTTACCTGAATAGTTTGAATTCACCAAAGAAAAATTACTTCACCACAGAAAGGTTTTATTTATTTAATATCGTCGACAATAAGTAATTGTAAGTAGTCCTTACTAAGTACCATAATTTTTGTATCAATGACTTTGTAATCGTATAACCCAAAACAAATAAATGGAAGACATGGTGATGGGGCCCTTTAGTCTTGTATGCGGCATACTAACTCGAATAGAAGTAATTTAAAAGTACCGTATAATGCATGTTATAAGTTATAAAAGAGCCATGTCTGAGCTGTGTGTAGATTGACTTACTCCAGTAGTAATAATATTATTTTATTATCATTCTTATATATCATTTTATTCATTTAATGTAGGGGGAATGCGCTAAGGTATCCAAAACTTCGTTCAAGGAGAGATCAACATTCGCAATAAACTGAATTGACTTACTTACTTGACTGATCCGACTGAGGAATTGCGAGATTTTACCTACAAACATTTATTTTAGGTAAAGTTTATGAAACTAATATTTTCTCACATTTTTAATAAAAAATGATTTTTGTGTTTATATTAATTGCGTACAATGTGCAATAGGTTGCTGAAGTTGTGGATGGTGTTCCGCGAATTGGTCCAAGGTTCAATAGTAGTGATAATCGGAAAATGAGTGAAATACAAACATCCAAATCCGTGCTAACCCTGAAGTACCAAAAGCTCTCATTGAAAGCGGATCGACAAAAGAAGAGGGGAATGAAAACTCTATCTAATCTGATTACTGACCACTGAACCGACCAATTCGTGTTTCCACCGTAGATACTAATGACATTGTAGCTCTCTGCTAAACTAAAAAATTGATTATTTTAAAATTTCATAAGTCGTACTTGTCATTCTGAAATACTTTTGTGCAATTCTGGAATGTTGTAAGCTGGACATTGTGGGAAGAGATTGGGTTGGTTAAATGCCACTTGATTTGAGTTTGAGATTTATCCCGGAGGGTCCGAACTAATTGCACAATGTATATATTCTACATGCAGAATTCTGTTTATTTCCACCGGTTCTCGTTACTTTGATCTACGTTAATGTAATTTTTGCTGATCTTAACATTCGGATTTGGAGTTTCTAGTCTTTCAATTCCCGTATTGGTCAAGAATTTTCCGGAGGATCGACGTGTAGATTTAGGTGTTACTATTACGTATTGATTCTTTTTTTTAAATCTCGCCATGTGGATATTTGGTGCAGATAAGTATCATAGCAGAATCATTGTATAATCAAGACAGTATGTGGAAGTCCTTCTTCACTATGAAAGTAATTTGTTATCTGATGCTACTACATTATGACTAGTATCTGGAATTGGACTAAGTTTTGTATATGAAAAGAAAAGTTTTGCATCCGGAAGTAGTATGTTAGGAGGTTTGGTGACTCTGGGCAGGGTTAGCTTTCTTTGAAGGGTCGGCATTGGGTCCAATATCTTTTAATTCATTTTTGGACATCAATGATTAGTTTTATACAATTATTATTTGCAGTAGCTATAAAATATGATTTTCATCCTGAGAAAGTTGTGCGGCTTACAGGAGATAGTCAGACTTGTTGGGCGCCTGTAATGTGAATCCTGGAATATTTCGGGTATCACTTATTACTTTGAAACCATTTTTGGAAGTCATGATATATTATGGTGAACACAGATCTTCGTTAGAATATACATAGGGTATTTGTAGTTACGACAACTCAGTGGGGCAGGAACAGGAGAGAGACATTGTTCGAGGAGGAAGAGAAACCAGAAGTAATCACCTAATCTAATACAAGTTTTATATTTTACATGATATTCTGTACATGGACTTAATATGTATATTATGTAAGCACTTTTAAAGCATTCAAACCAACTATGGTATTTTAAAATTAATCAGTTGGCCAATAATATCTTATCACGCAGGATAATCTTTTGGAGCCACAACTTTGAGAAAACAAAAATTTCTTGTAATTGTAGGATGTAATTAATAATTAACAAAATGTACATAAGATTAGGATAAAAAAATTATTAACAACTGGTCTTTAACTTTCAAATTATGTAATTGTGTAATAATGTAATATAAGTGTAACGAAAAATTTTATGTATATAAAAGCTGATTCTGATAAATTGTATTTTAAAAAATAATTAAAACTGATAATTATTTCATTGACCATAATTTTATTAGTATGTAAAAATTGGATTTTGCCTATTAGATTTTGCCTAATCTAATTAATTTATTAAGTTTTATCGCAAACATTTTGAGCCGATATGTAGTTAGCTAAATGACAGATTTTTCAATTTGAACACATTTCATGTAATTTTCTTTTATAGTTTATACAAAATCAAACTCTACCAAGAAACGTCTATAAAATTACGTTTTCTATAATATTTTATTATATGATTTTAAGTATATACAATTATTTAATATAGTCTGAATTGGTTTTGATGAAAAGTTTTATATACCTTATATTAATTATTCTAGTTATATATACCTAACCAAATTTTACATGTAAATGATTTCCCAACCCACAATTATATTAATAAAGTAAATCTGTATGCCCAGTTCTTACATTTTCGTGGACTATTAAATAGTAAATAGTAGGTGTAGTTATATATTAATTCTATAGCAAAATTGGTTGCGAAATGTTGTATTGCAGAAACGAACTTGTGCATAAAATGTGTGCAGTCTTCTACAACTCCTCCTGAATGCTTTCGCTTCCCTTTCGTATACCAAGCAATGCAATGCGTAGCCTAACTTGCTATATATATTTGTTAAGACTATATAGACCGACTAGAACAACATGTGCAAGCAAGTCAGCCCGACAGTGTCTGCATTGTAGATGGAAGTTTATGCACTGTAGAAATAGGGAAGATATACATTGCAGAAATAAATGTCCTTAGAATTGTAAAATGTGGCTGTACCATCATTTTTCCTAGAATTAATACTGTTTTGTCTATAAATGATAAAAACAATAATAATCTAAAATTTTTACATTGTATTGTACAATAAATACGTAGGTGTTTGTAAAGCTAATTGGCAGAATTTGCAACACTGCGGACTGTGATGTTTATCGCAAAGGCAAGTGGGTCAAACAATCTGAAACTGAACTTCCATACTAAGTTCACAACTAAGTTCCATTCAATAACACTCACGTATATTGCTTATCGTGATTGTGAAATGAGAATTCTGTGTTCTCATTTAAACAATTCATCCAACTGTTCATCATTCATTCCTTTTGTACTCTCGTCTCACATTTAACAAACCCCACCAGGTATCAACAGGTGAGACTACCTTGCTACTACACCATCATAAAAATATAAATTTTAAAATTCTTAGCTTAAATTGAAGATTCAATTTTGCAAGAAGTACGATAAGTTAGCAACAAAACTCTTTTACGCTGAAACCGAAAAGATTTTTCTGTTTTGTAAAAGTAAATTTTGTAGATTTCCCATTATTTGCATTACCAATTTTGTATTTTACTTTTTCGGGATTGGATCCTCTAATCATATTAATTAGCTTGTTTGATACTTCTCTGTGCTGGCCTCTGCTCTGGCTAATTGAGTCATGGCAATGTTATTCCCTTCAATGAGAATTGAAGGGCACAAAATTGAGTAGTATAACAGCTACGGTAAATGTATACCAGCAGCCAACTTTAATATTGAGCTGTGATATGAACAGTGGCCTTGACTTTGAACTAATATTGACATGATATACCATGCATTTATTTGGCTTTGAATTATAGCACAACAGACCATATTATCAACAATATTTATACTACTTAAATACCATATTAATATTTGATAGTGTAGAAGTTCTCATCCCGGGGAAATTGGCAAAACTTGATTTTACAATGATTTAAAAAATAATGCAAGGAATATTAATATAATATTATTACAATATAATAAGAATGTAATAAAAAATGTTCAAAATTAATTAATATTAAATTAATAAATAAATATACCACAATGTTTTGTAAATATATTGCAAATCAAACAATTCAAACTTATCAAAATATATTGTATAATATTATATATATAATATTTATATTTGTATATAATATATATATAATATAAGTTATATATAATATTATAATTATTGCGTATACAGTGTGTGATTATCTATATTCTGGGGACTCGTGGTGATGTCATGATGCGGATAATGTATTACCTAGAAATATATTTATACTTTCAGATGTCCACTTTCCACATGTATCAGTGAGGATGGTTCGATTTCATGCAACAAAATCCCTTCCACACCCGTTTTCTTTTATAGTTTCCCATATCCTGCCGCATAGTGCTGACATTGAATATATAAATAGCTTTGCGGCGATAAAGAAGGATAACGCAACTAAGTAGTGCAGTCGAAGAATTGGAATGAATATTTCTATTTCGCTTGCCTTAGCCATTTTAGACCATAGGTTTCGTGACTGACTGGTTTCCATAGCAAAATTTTGATAATAATTTAACTGTAGGTAGTAACTTCCAAATAATAGTTTTCATCTTTCTAAAAGTTACTTTACTTACTGATACTTAGAAAGTATATACCTAACATCAACACAGCTATAATAATATAGATAAAATCTTCCTCCTTTCTCACATAAATATCATTTTTCTTTTCGATGCATAAAGTCAGATCAGAACTACATTTTTACACAACTTATTAAAGTTATTGGCCTTTATAATTGTAGCTTATATGACTCAATATTTATATTAATATCTATCTACATACTCAAATGCTTCAATGACTCTCGTTCATTCCATTCCATTACAAATATTTCGTGACGTTGGACTTGTATCATCCGAAATTGTAAATATTAGCTGATCTATGGCTGTTTAAACAAGCTCCTGATTGAAAACAAAGTATAGGTATTTTGATTTGTTGATGGTAAATGTTATTCAAACCGTTATATACCTTCACGGTAGTATACCTTGCTATTAAAACAGATGCACCATTTCATACCCGGGTTTACTGGCTACATACTAATATGTACTAATTTTAAGATTCGGAAGAAAAATTTACCATTAAACATTCATTTTTGAAACAATCTATATAAATATTCAAAAATATGATTATACTACCAAATGGGGTAGAGTGATGGTTTATTTGGATGGATATTTCAGTTAAAAGGCATCCCCAGTATAATAATTATAACTATTTACTAAATATATAAATAACAATCTTTTACTTTGGCCATCAGACATACAGTTTAAAGAGACAAATGATGAAAGAAGTTGGAAGAGTATCGGAGTAAAGTGACGAGAAGAAAAATGCCAGGTGACGTCGTCCCCGGGTGGTTATGTGCCGCCTGCTTCGCAGGTTGCAGAGAATCTAGGAAACTCATCCTCATCATCGTTTTCTTCGCACTTTTCTTGGATAATATGTTGCTGACTACAGTTGGTACATCCGTTTTATATTTTACTAGGAAACCCCAGCATGCATGACTCAATTTCAAAAGGGAGGCAATAATCGTGGGTGTTGGATATTGAATTTCGAAAGATATTTTAAACACGGAGTGGTATGGGGAGTGGAGAGAAGCGCATCGCCCACTAAATATTAGGAAAAGAAAAGTCTCTTCACCTTTGTTCACTTATCTGGTATCTGTGCAAGAAGTATAATAATATACTGTAATAATCCAATTAGTACCTCGGGGAGTTATATTTGATGAGGATTGATTCATGACCTTTCTTGTACAAGAAAAATCGATGTAATCTCCCGGACGGAAAATTATTTCTATGCTGGGAGTTATAGTTACAAAATCAATATATATTTAATAATTTATCAATGCATTGTTTAAAAAGTTTTAAAATCATTTTATGAAAATACATTCATATCATAATCGTCCTAGGACAGAAAAATATCTTCCTCGTTAATCAATTATGGATGTTCCATTTGTGAATATTGCACTACTAACCTTTAGACCTTCACTGAAATTGCCTGGTTCAATGGCAGCGCAGCATTCCCTTATACTTTTTTTCGCTCAACGTGTAACTGTTACTGGTAACGGAGGTTTCCTCACTTAGTTTGATAGCTTTCTGTTTAAAAGGGAAATTTCGAGATATATGTACACTAGGTCTTTGTAGTAGCTCTTAGTACATTATGTTCTTGTTCATGGTCGTTTGTAATGTTAGGTAGTCATAAAACAGAAATCAAAAACTTTTTTACATCTCTCTGAATTTATATTTTAGTTCCAATCATTCCGGAGTTTCTGTACCACCTTCGACACCATGAAGATCTAAATTCAGATTACGAATTTGATTGGCCTCAACCAGCAACTACAGAGGCAACCACAACTGTTGAGACACACTTACTTTCACAAGTGCCGTCAAATTATTATGCAACTGCAACAAGTATAACCCTATATAATTATGTATTTCACGGTTTCGATTTTTTTGCTATCCAATTTACCCTTGCATTACAATATTTATGAAGTACTAGTTGAATCCCAGCACATAAAATGTGCTAGAAAAATGTTGAAATCTGTAAATTTCTAGCGATTGCGCATTGACCCGAATTTCATAAACCGTTGATTTTTTACACCAATTTTTGATGCCTAAGTGTTGAAATATAGAACAAACACAGTAGTGATAGTCTGGTCCTTACTCATACTCATTAATTACAAAATATTACGGACATAGATACAAACATTTATTCAAGAATAGTGAAAGAATCCCATGCGCATGCCCCACTTTATGTTTATGTAGAGTAAAGATAACAAAATTAATAATAAGAACAACGATATCTCTGTACTATTCACATCGAAATTAAGTTTAGTAACTTATTGATCATTGATACAATTTATGGACCTTTTATGCATGATAACCAAAATAGGATAATCTAAATTAAATCGATTAATTGACTCTTCTGAAAAAACAGACATCACGGTGCCGACGACACCATTGGTTCCAAATGAGGTTCTAAAAACTAAGCATGAAGAACTGATGGAAGAAAATATGCAAATCGGAGTAATGTTTGCATCAAAATCGTTTGTCCAATTGCTGACTAACCCTTTCGTGGGACCTCTCACTAACAGGTAAGCAATAAATGTTCTTGAAACATCCTCCGATAAATTACATCATCGTGATATATTATTTATAAACAAATCGTATATTTAACAAGTTTTATTGACATCGAGCAGGGCTTTCTTAACAATAACGAATGCAAGTATAATGATAGTAGTACTGCGAGTAGTTAGATTTATAAATAATAAAATCAATTTCTGAACTTTTGCATGTTTCACTACGATGAGATTTTGGATTTCTTTATTGTCGCATTTAGGATCGGATATAGAATACCAATGTTAACGGGCTTTGTGATCATGTTTATATCAACAATCAGTAAGTTTGTTTTTATTTAGAATATTATTAATGAACGAGTAAATATGTACCTAACGTAAAAATGCGTTATTATCCATTGTGTATCATCTCGGGATTATTATGTTGAATATTCATTTCTATATTTTCAAAATTCTTCATTACCATAAAATGATTCAATATCGTCTTGAAATCTGTTAATAGCACTTCCTTTTGTTTTTCTGCATTTAATCCAGTACTAAATATATTTATTTTTGGTCCTTTTCAGTTTTTGCGTACGGCGGAACGTATGGAGTTTTATTCTTCGCTCGGGCATTACAAGGTATTGGCTCGTCTTGTTGCAGTGTTTCAGGTATGTGCAGAAATGGTTTGATGTCAAGGATTTACTAGGCTAGAGCTATATCGATTTTATAGTTTGTATAAAGTGACTGATGAAAACTTTCCGATTGAGACGCTTATGTTTATTTGTGTAGGAATGGGAATGTTGGCTGAGAGGTACCCGAACGATAAGGAGAGAGGAAATGCAATGGGAGTAGCATTGGGCGGTCTGGCTCTGGGAGTACTAATAGGCCCCCCTTTCGGGGGAGTGATGTACCAATTTGTAGGGAGAGCAGCTCCTTTTCTTATCCTGGCCTGTCTAGCTCTGGGTGGCGGCTGTAAGTATATTTCACATGTATGGCGGTGGCAAAATGTCGACTAATCCTATGCAATGCAATTGCATGACTATGACTGACCATAAACTATCTTTTTATCTGTTTCCCACCTTTTTATAGTATTGCAGTTACTCGAGCTCCAGCCGGGCATCATATTACGCCAGGAAATCGACGCGCCGTCACTCAAAACACTCCTAATGGACCCATACATCATTGTTGCAGCAGGTATCATGCTTTGAATTGAACTTGTCCATACTCCAATTCACTACAGAACTGGACATCGTTCTCCAGTACCTAAATATCTTTATTTGTCATTCCTCTCCATGAAAAATTGCAGGAGCTATCTTGTTTTCCAACATGGGTATTGCAATACTGGAGCCCACCCTACCGATCTGGATGATGGATACCCTGGATGCCCCTAAGTGGCAACTTGGTGCCGTTTTCCTCCCTGCATCCATTTCCTATCTCATTGGCATTAACCTGTTTGGACCACTCGGTCATCGCATGGGAAGGTAATCCCCAATTGCACAATACATTTTCACTCCCTTCAACAACCGAAAAAACCAAACCAAGTATATTACTTCACCGCATACCTATACAACAAGTTGAGCACTGCATGAACTAACAGAATAAATTGAAACATAATATCACCTTTTGTGTACATTGAAATCTCAAAAAGGCGAAAATCGAAAAGAATTACAATTTAGAGACTTTTCATTGAATCACGTTACACGTCCCATGCCCCAAATATCTCTCAGTATCTTTCTGCTACTGAGACTTATAGATATTACTGCAATACTTAGAAAAAACACTAACCAAAATATTATAATACGCTTTGATTTATTCAATTGCGTTCTCAAAAGACATTTCACACATTTAACTTTCCTTAAGATGATATCTGTAGATTTATAAACAACTGAGTGAGAATATAATTGTATATAATAAATAGTAAAGAGTACAGTTGAGAAAAATAAGAAATCTCATTTACAATCATTGGAAGAAAGTAGGAAGAAATGAAACGGGTAATTGGAGACCTTGCTTTCATCTTTTCATAGCCGAGTTCTTAATGATTCGAGCAATTCTTGGAATATTAAATATCAATCATTATTTTTTAGCCTCCTTGCTAAAATACTGATTATATTATTACTTTTAGATGGCTCGCAGCAATGATCGGTTTTTTCGTCATTGGAATATGTTTCATATGTGTAAGTGCAATTAAATTTCATTGAAGAGAGTGTAATGGTAAGGTTTTAATGGCGAGGGTGATTTACTATCCCAAATTGTTTCATTTAATAACACTATAATATTATTATTATTATTCGATTCATGAGTTTTCTTAAACTGTAGACTGGTATTTGGAGCGAGAAATGATTAATTGACAAGCTATTATTTTTTCTGTTAATTTGCAAAGATCCCGTTTGCCAACAACATCAACCACTTGATAGGACCGAATGCAGGATTGGGATTTGCTATTGGAATGGTTTACAGTTCCATGATGCCCGAATTGGGGCATTTGATTGACATACGACATGATGCCGTCTACGGATCCGTCTATGCTATTGGGGATTTCGCCTTTTGTCTTGGGTTTGCCATAGGTGAATTTAAAACTTTTAAGACTGAATTGCATTCACACTGCAAATTGGTTATTTTGGATGTAGCTAACGAGTAACGATTATTCATTTTATAAAATGTTCCAATGATCTTGCGGTGCTTAATTGAAATACAGGTCCAGTCTTAAGTAGTACATTGGTGCCAGCAATTGGGTTTGGATGGATGCTGGTTGGAATTGCCATAATAAATTTCATGTACGCTCCCGTTTTGTATATGCTCCGTGCACCACCAACAAAAGAGGAGCAATAGTCGCTTATTATCGGCCAAAAACCATCCGTTCGGTAAATTACAAAAACAAAGACGAATTAAACTACCCTCCTTCATATTTACGTTTAAGTAAAATATCTATGCTGATGACAATTCATTTATCCCAAATCATGAAAATTTATTTAAGTCGCACTATTACGACACAAAAATCAAACATTTACAATTCATTTTCAAGTTTCACCAAAACCATTTTAATATTTATCACTCTAACACTCTATCTACAAGAAAATCGAAAAATTTGAATGGAATTCAAAATTAATACTCAGATTTTGATAGTCTAGTGTCTAGTTCAGTAACTGGATGCGGTATATAGGAAACTTTGAACAATGATTCCAGTTGGATGGAAAATTTTGTTATTAATTTTATCTTAATGTATTGAATATTTAGAAAATAATTTTTAAAATTTTATGAATCGACGGATAAAACGAAGAACCAAAATTAGTCTAGTGTCTAGTTCAGTAACTGGATGCGTTATATAGGAAACTTTGAACAATGATTCCAGTTGAATGAAAAATTTTGTTATTGGGAGGTTTATCTTAATGTATTAAATATTTAGAAAATAATATTTTCAATTTTATGAGCCAAATGATAAAACGAAGAAACCAAAATATTTACCATGTGTAGACAAATACTACTTGAGGACTTCTTAAATACATATTTCATTATTCACCATAGATTTATGAGAATCACAATATTTAATAATAACGGGTACAATGTACAATCCATAGTTACTGATTCTCAAAGATATTCACTTTTATTATCCGGATTCGGATATTGAAACTTGAATATTCTTGTGAAGACGCACATATTAGTTAAAAAGACAACGGGCGGTTCGGTTATTAATACACAGTTTTGGGCGTAAATACTTATACTTAAAAGCCAAGGGAACTACAGTGTATTATTAATATAAATACGGGAGTATAAATGCTTAAGCGCTTACACATTTTGCATTTGGGATCACCCTACAAGTACAGGTACATTTATATCGTCTGCTTAATATTACAAGGTAACAAGCCATTTTATCATGGCTGCTACAAAGTAACAAACCACATCTCCTGATACAATGGTTTGTTACCTTGTCGCAGCCATGATAAAATGGCTTGTTACTTTGTAGCAGCCATGATAAAATGGTTTGTTACTTTGTAGCAGCCATGATAAAATGGCTTGTTACCTTGTAATGTTAAGCAGACGATATATTTCATGGGTAGATTGGCAAATTTATTGCTTTCTATCTAAGACGGTAGTTATTATATAGAGACTATATCCTTAGATGAGAAATTAATCGCACATAGGTATCTTACATAAAAATCGATTTTCTTAGAATCTACTCCAAATTTGAAAGCCAAATATTTATAACTACTATAAACCTGAAACTACCTAGGTTACGTATAATGCGTTGATGTAAGAAAAGAAAGCTTACGATATGAACTATATTTAATAAATCAATTGACAAGTTTATTACACACAAATTGCGATTAAGGTTGGTTCTACGGATCTTCATTACGTTTCGCAAAATCCTCCTACCTCCATTACCACAAGGCGTACGAACCCAAATTTGAAATTGACGATTCTTCGACTTATTATCTAGTGAACCTAGTCCTTAGAATATTTTTAAACGGAAGTAAAATAGTATTTTTTGATTTTTAAAAATAAAAAGTTGAGTCATTTTCTGCAAAAGTTAATACATGCAAAAGAGCCTGTGAGACAGATACATTACATTGGTAGTCGTTACTAATGGTGTAATTGAGAAAAGTAAGCTCTAGGTTCACTAGATATTTTTCTTCTCTTTCTTTTTGGTATCTTCACAAAATCCCTAAAAGTGACCCCAAAAGGTCAAATCACGATTTTCAGTTATTATATGAGAGGATTGATATCATTGAGTAGGATGTCACTCTATTACCAACAGCAAATAGGAAAACCTGAAATGAAAAGTTTTGCGGCTGATTTGTGATTGCACTTGCCAGTATAATACCCACAATGTTACAATATGCTTAGCATAATAATATAACGTATACGTATTGTACGTAATAAAATAATGATCATAATGTTTTTGTAACAGTGTGGTTTTAAATTTTCAATATTCTGTGTATAAAAAATTGATTCATTTTGTGACACGGAACAAAACAGAGTAGGTATAATTCAATACACTACCTACTATAACATGAAATTATGGGGAGTTCATGTTTTATGTTGCTCTACGGCGCGAGAGTGGGCAGTATTTAGTAAAAGGTGAAAATCCGTAGAGCCAGCCTTAAGATGAAACCTAATTAATCTCTTTATTATAAACACAGGAGAGATAAACCAATAAATTTACCAATCTATGTATGTATGTCTGGTAGGAGAGCCTAGGAAACCTGCATACATTACGTAGCGCAAAACCCACTCCCCAATTTGCAACGCAAGTGCTGACTGTAACACTTTTGGATACCACCTCCTCCTCCCCCAACAACTACACACGTAATATATGCAGGTTCCTTAAAACCAAAATGCGCATGCTCACTTCCTCTAAACCACCGAAATGAGTCGTAATATGTGTATCAATTAGCATTTCAAAACTTCTAATCCAAATTAGTTCTGCTACATCGACAAATTATTTTATATTTTTAGCATGTTTCATATAGTAGAGTTGGTGTTACTTTTTACTGCCCCCTTGATTTCTTTGTGCCAATTTGCACACCTTTTTTGTAGAATTAAATAACAGTCTGTACTGATTAGCATAACCTTAGTGAAGTACCGATGATTTTTTGGAATTTTTTTGTTACTGTAATGGGTGGCCTGCAGAAATTCCCTTTAGTGCTAGATTCCCCCACCTTAGCTGGGTTCACTATACTAGTTACTTATAAGTATACAGTGGATTTCATTAAGTCACAACAGAACCAAGGATGTTGTTATTGGAGGGAACGATTTTGGTACTTAACATACATGGGCTCAGTCGCATTACGCTTAAGAAGAGGTTTTGGGTTTGGAGCGGATCGCGCCATTTTTATTAGTAGAGGAGTACCAAGGTGCTCACCACTAACAACTATCCTGGTATATTGTGGTGGGCAGTCAGGATAGTTGTTGGTGGTGAGCACCTTGGTACTCCTCTACTAATAAAAATGGCGCGATCCGCTCCAAACCCAAAACCTCTTATTAAGCGTAATGCGACTGAGCCCATGTATGGTACTTAAGGTGTTCATACGGCGATGTCGGCGGAATGTCAAATGTGTTGGAATCAATTTTATTGTTTTTTGATGTGATGACGCATTTTTGTGTATTCTTTATGCGTATGGAAATTGATGGGATAATTATTGAGTACAAGCCTCTACTTGAGAAGAACTTTAAATCTTGTGTATCTTCTCGCCAACGGCGACTTGATTGATGATTTCAGTCTCTTATAAAAACATGAGTTAGTTGGAGGAGTTAGGTGGGGTGAGGTGAAGAATGGAGAGGAGTGAAGTGGAAGAAAACCATGAGATTTTTTCTCTCCTCACTAACTCCTCCGTTTTTCACTCACTCTTCAACCAAGGTAAACATACAATAATCTAGTTTTATTGTTAGGCATGTAATTTGTACAGACCGACATGCACTATGCCTAGGATAAAAAAACGGACCAAAATTTTGGTTCATAACAAACCTACCTTAATTTAAAACAACTTGTTGGCTGCCAAATGTACTTTCATGTTAGTTTGATTGATTGAAATTAGTTTAGGTTTGTTATCAACGTGTTATGCTTGTACCGTTGATTTTCGTTTTGAATTTTGAATAACGGTATTTACCTTGTTTAAACGTAGCATTTTAAGGTAGCAGGCTAAGGAAATATTGTATGGAATGTCAGGCAGGTTTAATATAGTCTGAAATGGTTTTGGTGAGTAAATATTATGCTTTATATCAATTATTCTAATTATATAACCAAGTTTTACATGTAAATTATTTCACAATCCACAATCATTATAACGTAAAAATCTGTATTGAAATGTAATATTGTATAATAAAATTTAATAGAGTTATTAGAGAGGTTTAGATACAGGATAAAATCTTCAGAAAATAGTTTGTGGAATTGTCACGTGGCTATTTGAAGCAATTTTAATTTTGCTTGTATGCGTTTTGTTTAGACAGAAGCATTTATGATTGTAACTTGTAGCAGCACCGCCAAGTTTTAAGTCTTCAAATCAAATATTATGGACGCATCTCTGGTTTACTCAGCATTTAATTGTCCAACTTTGGACGAGTTAATACAAATATATTTGTTAAATAGGCGAACACAGTCAAAAATTTTACGACATTCATTTAATTTTAACAAACTCAGTACCGTTGATTGCAAGCAATTGTTCCGTTTCGGAAAGCAAGATGTTATTAGGCTTAAGATCGCATTAGACATTCCACATATGTTAACTTGCGCAAATGGAACCAAGTTTTCTGGACTAGAAGGTAAAATCCTTTGAATAAAAATTTAAAGTACTGTGCATTTGTGTCATTATTCATATAACGACTTTACAGTGAATATTATTTAAATTAATATTTTTTATTTCAGGACTCTGCATTTTATTGCGGCGATTTGCGTATCCTAATAGGTTGGTCGATCTAATGAACATTTTTTCACGAACAAAGTCTCAACTGTCTTTAATTGTGTCTACTATGTCAACATTTATCTATGACCGTTTTTCATACCTGTTAATGGATTTAAATCTGTGGTGGCTAAGTGAAGAAAATATACAGATATTTTCAAGGGCCGTTCAATTCAAAGGATGTGCATTAGACAACTGCTGGGGTTTCATTGACGGTAAAATATATATTTTTATGCACTGATGCATAAAAACTGCAACTATATATTATGTTTAAATGTACTCATAAAATAATTAAGTATTAAATGCAAATTATTTTTAGGAACCATTCAAGCTTGCTGCAGGCCAGGAAGAAATCAAAGAGAAATGTTTAGTGGACACAAAAGAGCTCATGGACTAAAGTTCCAGTCGTTAGTTACACCTAATGGATTAATTGCGCATCTGTATGGCCCAGTTCCTGGGCGAAGACACGATAGTTTCATGTTAAGTGAAAGTAACTTACTGAGGATCATAGATGCAAATATTCCTAGTAATAACAGACAGTATGTCATTTATGGGGATCCAGCATATCCTATTAGATCACAAATAATTAGTCCGTACAAAGGTAGACAATTGACTAACGACCAACGCAATTTCAACAAGACAATGTCAGTAGGACGTATTTGTGTAGAATGGGAATTTGGTAAGATAGCATCTTTATTTGCATTTTTGGACTTTAAGAAAAATCTGAAACTGTATTTGCAACCAATTGGAAAGTATTATGTCATAGGAGCTCTATTAAAAAACTGTCACACATGCTTGTATAGTTGTCAGACTAGTATGTACTTCGATGTCCAACCTCCTACATTGGAAAGTTATTTATCTAATACAGCTAATTTTAGATTAGGTGATGTGTGAATAAATATTATATATTTACAAATGATACAAAAATTTATTAGAAAGTCATTTATTTCTCATAATACACAAATTACTCCACTTTTTGTATTTTGTCTTTGAGCAGTTCGAGTAACATCTTTTTTCCTCTGACTCCGCTTTCCATTTTTCTTCTTCCAAATGCAGTCGTCTTTCCTCCAATTGTAACTTTTTTCTTCAAGTGCCAATTGCTTTTCTCTGATCTCTGCATCCGTTTTTTGTCGTTCTTCCATGATGAACAGCAATCGATCGTCCTTTGAGATCTTTTTTACTTTGTGTCTCTAAACAAGCAATGTATACAGAATTTATTATTAAATAGTTTTAAATTTGGAACTACAAATTCTGTTGTTGATAAAATGAATTTCTTACCCGTGTTATCATTGTCTAGCTTTCTAACCGTCCCTTTCATAGCTGCATCACGAATGGTCTCACCAAGCATTTTACTCTCTTGTTCTTTATTTATTTTCTTTCCCTTTACTTTTTCAATTTCTCTTAGTAGTTCCAAAAAGTCAGTTAACAGTTGAGCTTTTTCATCGAATTCTTCTTCGGTACCTGATCTAGTATTTATAATGTATTATACTTTAAATGTTCCTTATAAGTTATCAATCTGTCCATGGAAGCAAACGATTTTTTTCTACTGTCTTTTGTAATAGAAAATAATTTTATCACATATTGTGTTTAATGTACCTATTTAGATTTTCAGAGTCTTCCTTTTTAAATTTTGAGATCAAGTCATCAAATTTCTTCCGTGCTCGTTCCCCGTCATATTTTCTTCCACAATTTATTGCAACAGTCGACCACGCTTCTTTAACCTGTCCATGAGAGGCCTTGTATGGTTCGATGCTGGAAACTTCTTTTAACAATTCAATTTCGTCTTTTGACGTAAAACGGAACGCCTTTTTTCGAGATGATACTTGCTCGTGTTCAACATTTTGGTGTTGAACTTCCTCTTCTGTGTCGGCCTACATTGATGAAAATTAGCGTTTATACCAGTTATTTTAATAAAAGTAACCTTTAGTCTGTGATAAAATGTGGTAACCTTGTTTGGTTGTTTTGCAATTAACTTACCATTTTTAATATTTTCTCTTTTCTTGAGCCAGTTGACAATTCAGCTGAACAGGGCTGTTAAATGCAATAAAGCAACATTTGAAGGTGGAAGTTTTTTTTGATTTTAAACCAATAACATTTGAATATAAAATACCCGCTTGCTTTGAATATGGTACAAGCTACAATACTTTGAAGTGCTTGTAGCAGGCCGCCTACAAGCTTTTATCTTGGTGATATTTGTTTGTAGCACAACCAACGTGAAGTTATAGCAAGTTTTACAATCCAAACTTGAAGCTTTTATCCAAATAAGCCTGTATCGAAACCTCTCTATTATGTTACCTACCTAATCTACTATAATTTTTTCCTACTTATTTATTAATTTCATAATATCAGACTATTCCTTCCATTTAATGTAGGTAATACAAGCTGTGTGTGATAAATAAATGAGTTTAATAATACGTTTAAAATAATATATATTAATTTTGAAAAGTTTATTGATACAACACATTTTACAGATTAGAATAGGCATTTAGTAGTATTCATCAATATAATGACTTAATTTCTTATTTCGATTTCCAATTACAAGTAATATTACCAAACTTTACTACAAATGCATTAGGATTTAGTCATTAGGATTAAAAGTACCACACCGAAGAATTTAATACGTACTAATATACCATTATACCTTTTTATCGTCATTATTGGTTATTGTCGTAAACGGCATAATTGGCCAATATGTAATAAGAAATGAAACATTCTCAGGCAAAATATTATAAATCTCACATAACACACCAAAGGGAACATTCAAAAGGGAAAATATTCACCAGAAAATTCTCCAATGATTCAAGCCCTTAAATAAACCTCAAAAATTAGTTCAATATCTACGATGCTATTTTCTCACAATCCAGTTAAAGCCTATTTAAGAAACATTGCAAGAGATGAACGATGCCCACCATCGCATGGCCGTCATCAAGTATTCATTTTCAGATAACTTATGTTGAAAAACTACGCATATTCATAAATTGAAAAATGAATGTACAAAATATAATCAGAAGACAGATTTCGCTGTGTGATCAACGTCTTAAAAAATTCATACTTCAAGTTTATAAGAAACAATAAAAAGAGAAGGAAAGAATTCGGATGATGGGAACTTTGAACTTCTTTTGACTCACTACAATTTCATTTAACACTCTCTGAGATATTATGGTTATAAATATAAATTGGCAAACGTCTGAATTTTAATTTGGGTTTAGAGAAATTTAAGATGAAATGACCTTCATCCAGAAATTTGATTAACTGAGAGTTAAGGTCACAAAATATAACCATAGTTTTAATCCAAGCAGGATACAAAATTGAAGACGATGCAGTTTCCAAAGTTTGAGCTTATCGTTGATGTTAACAATACACCTGTAATTAAGTATATTTATTAAGTATGAGCAAACAAGATACACCGGAGAGATTCGAGCAACAATTCTAGTAAACTAGGCTGCCTCACTATGTGCCCATTTTAACGGAAACCACTTTGATCTAGTTTTGGAAGATCTAACCAATATAATTGGGAAACAAGAACTGACAGTTTCCATGTTGACGCTGAACATAAAACGTTTTGTGTGACAAACGTCAATAGTAATTAACATAACAACTTGCAGCATTTGATCCTATGATAGTCAATATGTGTTCGAGTGATACTATTTTATAGTAACCATATCTTTCAGCGAAATATATCAATATCACGTTAGATAATGGAGTGCTATGACCCTCATGATGATAATATTCTTAACAGACCTCTTGGTTTATTCCAATCTTTTCGTTACACATCTGCGAAACCATTTAACAGTTAGTACGTTCATGCACTATGACTGAATCCAAACTAAGGTACCAACACAAGGTGCCTTGGACCTTAGTTTGTCCGAAACAAATATTGCGTTTAGAATTTCATGTTGAGCCTTATCTAATAAATACCGACAATAGATTTGCCTGAACAATTTCTTCCTTGATATAAATTCATTAATGGCTTTAATTTCATTCAATATGATTCTCAATGAGATACCTAAATAAAAAACGGGTTGATGGATTAATCATCAATATACCAAAATTTAAAACAGAAACTGCTGTTCACGGAGAATTCTAACATATACCTTGCATACCCTTATTATATTTTTACCCTTTTTTGCGGCGCTTTATATGAAAGTCGGCGATTTTACACCAGAGAACAAAAAATCACTACCTTCTTGACAAAAAGTGATCCCGTTTTTAAAGACGGACAAAAGATTCTTTTTTAATTCCCTTTTGTAAAGGACGTAAAGACCAAAGGTCACATCGTCTTGAAGGAAACCAATAAATAATAATAATAAAAATTCCCTTTTGTAATATCCGTATAAGGTAAGGAAATTCTCACAAAACGCCGTAACTGTAACTCTGTAAGGACCTTTTGTGGTTTTTTTAGAAAAACAGTCATCGTTGTAATGTTTTCCAGACACCGCAAATATTGACCAACACAAAGCTCCTGACCTGACAGTCTTGCATCAAGTGCTTGCCATATTTCCTATGATAGGCAGGACCGTAGCGAGAGGGGGCACGGGTAGATGGTCAAGTACCCCCAGAAGCCTTAAGAAATTTTGTCTGAAAGCGCGAAAAGTCGCTAACGCCCTTTTTTCTGGCTGTGGCCTTGATGACAGCTATGTGACATTTTATAGCTTCTTCGGTGACCGAAGTTCTGTCCATGCAGTTGACCACGCATGACTGTTGATAAAACATGTCAAGCAACTTGCAACGATTTTACCCACCTTAATTGCCCTCGGCGCGTAGGTAGTACCCCTAGTTGGAATTGGATGACAAACAGAAAGTAGCCCTATTTGATAACTATATATCACCTATGCGTGGCAAGTAGGGAAAACCGTCATGCGTCAGCAGCAGAATTTTTCCCGCAAAACATTGAAGTTACGCAAGGTAATTATTAGAATTTTCCTCTGAACAGCAGTTTTTGTAATAAATTTGGATGTATTGTTGATTACTACATATCAACCCGTTTTTTAGTTTAGGTACTTGAGAATCATGCTAAATTAAAGTAAAAAATATGATGAATTTATAACCAGGGAGAAATTCTTCAAGCAGATTTATTGTCGTCATTTAGCAGCTAAGTCTCAAAATGAAAATTTACGCTCGATATTTGTTACGGACAAACTAAGGTCAAAGCCACCTGTTGTTAATACCTTACTTTGGATTCAGCCACAGTTCTTAAACGTACTGGCTGAATGGTGACAGATTTCTAACCAACACAATGGAATAAACCAAAGCCTGTAAAGATGATCAGCATAAGGGTCATAATGCTCCTTTATCTAACGAAATATTGGGTTATATTTCAGTGAAAAATAGAGCTAAAATAAAATAGTATAACCCGGACCCGTATTTGCTATGAAAAAGTCAAACGCTGCGAGTTGTTTTATCAATATTAGTTGAAGTTTGCTGCACAAAAATTCTTGTACGCAGCGTCAACATGGAGACAGTCAATTCATTTTTCCCAATGATATTGGTTGGCTCTTCCAAAATTGCATCGAAGTGATTGCCGTTAAAATAGGCTCATAAGGAGGCAACCTAATTATTTGGAATTGTTGCTCAAACATCTCTGGTTTCTTTCCCTATGCTCATTAGTGTATATACTTAATGATTGGGTATATTGTTGCATTGACCACGAACTCAAACTTTGGAAACTGCATCGTTTTCAATTCTATAGACTACTTCGATTGAAACTATAGCCCCATTTTGTTGCCTTAACTCTCATTTATCAAATTGCTAAATGAATGATCATTTCATCTCAAATTTCTCTAAAACCCAAATTCAAATTCAGACGTTTGCCAATTTATAATTTTAATTAATATTTCACAGTGTTACATCAAACTGGAACGACTCAAGAGAAGTCTAAGTGCCCATCATCGAAATCGCTTCTTCTCTTCTAAATTATGTTCATTATATATAAAAATGATATTCTAGATTTCTGTAGTAAGTTGTCAACAAAGGTTTCGTGTTTGAATTGGAATATATAGGAGATTACCCATTTATAAGTGGAAAAAGTAAAAAAGGTTAAGTGGATGGGAAAATGGGAAATGAATAATTGAACTGGGAAATAGACCCTAGTTCCGCATAATGGCGACATCTATTTCCCGATTTTTTCCCATTCCTAGTAATACCCACTTTTTAGTGCAGTCCAACAAAATTGAGTGGGAAATAACAATATCGGAAACCGAAACTATATTTCCAACATAGTAAAATCTGTATTCTGATTTCGTGTGGTACATTCGTTGTTCAATTTATGAAGTTACAACCATAATAGTTGTTTAAAACTGAGTACCTAATTGATAACGGCTATCCGCCTATCTGTAGGTAAGGATAAGTTACTTATTTGAAGAACTATATTTCCCACCGTTTGACAATTTCTGAAGTAGACCAAAGTGTGTTAACTACCTACCTCCTTTGTGGCAAAATAGCATCGTTGAAATAATGAACTAATTTTAAAGTAAAATGAGGTGACCTTTATTTGTGCGTTGGGGCTGAGACTGACATAGATAAATGTTACATATTGTATACACAATGCTAAATGCTACGTTCTGTTTGAATGTCATCCAATTCCATTAGATTTATAATTGTTACCAGTTACGTGAGATTTATAATTTAATTTTGCTTACTTTCCCATTGATATTATATCTGAACATATATCGCGCGCAAATTATGCAATAGTTCAGTAGCAACTCCAATTCAACCAACACTAACTAGACACATTAGTGTTGTGGTAGTCGGATTTTATATTATTGTTATCATTATGCTAAATATGACTTATTACTTATTACTTATCGGTTGTGTTTATCGTAAGTTCTGAAGCTGCATGCATGAAGGAGAAATGAATTAAAAATAATATTATCCTAGAAGAATGGTATCGATTAAGTATAATAATTAGAGTCGTACAACTAAGTAGTTAATACTATAATTTTTTCTCTTGATTATTGAAAGTTAAAAACAATTATTTTAAAAAATTTGTTGGATCTCGAAAATCTAAACATTGTTTCTAAAAACAATTTCTATTTCCGTTTTAAACAAACAAAATCAATGCTTCTTAACTCTATTAATTGTTGGGAAATTGGGACCCATTTAATTTTGCAAATTATTTGACGCCCTTCATAATATTTATTAAGGAAGAAGCAACATTTAAAATTTTAAATTGTGTCTGTGCATTTAAGTCAAAGTTAAAGCAATTACTTTTTTTCGCCCCTTGTTGAATTAACTAAATGCAAAAGATTTACCCTCATAATGTAAGGTATTTTTGACACTGAAAACAAATTTCAATTTCGTTACAACTTCAGCTCCAGTTTGAAACCTTGAAAAGTCGAATGTTGTGAAGAACTAGAAGTCCAGAAATTATTCATAAAGCAGGTCAAAGATTGCATCTGAGGTTCTTAGTTTGATGCTTCGGAAATGAATCGACAGGTTTGAATGTCCACAACGTTAGTAAATTATAAAACAATGGTGACCTATATCATAAAATGTCCGCGCATTATTGATTGTAATAAGAATTACTTAAATACGACTTACAAATGTTATATATTATTATATTCACACATCAAGTTAATACTGAAAAATTATTATGCATGTTAAAAATGTTATTTTACATGATATTTTTGGTACTGGGTTTTCCCTTGTTTTTTCCTCCTCTCTAATTTCATCTCTACAAATTGGGTCCATATTCTCAAACCAGCAGCACTGACGACATAGCATTTATTTTCCTCTTTTTCCTGAAACGAAAGCAGGAAAATTATACCAAGTACGATAATATTATGTTGTCCTAAACAAGGTGGAAGTGAAATCAATGAAAAATCTCTTTTAATAAAGGAACTGAAAAATTTATTTTACATTACGTGTGCAGTTGAGAAAACTAAAATATTATATCCTCTATCCTTACGCATAAAAAAGTAGTTTTAGTATTAAATAGACAGTGTGACAGGATATTTGTTTTTTACCAAAAGTTTTTCGAACATGATTTAAAGCATGCGAGTGTCATGCATATAATAACATTTCCACAAACATAATATTGTGTGGCAAGCGTACAATCGCTTTTAACCAGTTTAACCTTCAACCTAGCATGTGGAATAGTCAGCATAGTCAGAAATAGAAGTTGGGGCCATGTGTTATTGAAAATGTGTAAGGAAAAGACAACCTATATATAATTATTATATTTCAATGTAGCTGTTATTGTTATCTACACAAATGACATGATATCTAGTATAAAAAATTGGATAATAAAATATGACTTATTCAGATAAGAATTCTTGCGTTTATCGGTCTTAGTCACGTTTTAAACGGACAAGGTTTCAGATTTAAAAGCACATAAAATACACATGCCTTTAATAATAAACAATATAGATTAAAAATGTATCGATAATATTTCTTATTTTTAGTGATACTTATTATATAAGTTTCTCCGCTCGATCTACAAACAACTGATAACAGAATTTATAAAAAATACATGTGAGAACACTCAGTCTAGTTTACAATCTAGATTTCAGATGTATCATCTCCCAAACCTTATCTTTGAGATGCTAAAATATAATGACATTAATATATCAATTTTCATACCATATACGAAAAAAAAACATTTTAAGTGAAAAGTAAACGAAATAAAAAATTACAAGGTCTTAAAGAAATAGCGTGAAGTTAATTTTCCAACGCTTCTGAATCAGATTGGAAATTGCAAATTCAGACACATCGTATAAGCATTCGGCAATGTATGATACGATCTATGGTCACAGTTCTCTGTTAGTTACATGGAATGATGTAAAATAAAAATAGTAATACCTTTTCATTGCCGAGTATGGTAGATAATTGAAGAGTTTTCTCACTTCCTGGGTTATAAATTTCAAACTATTATTTAACCTTTACAAACTTGATCGGCCAAGTTGTTGCCGAAGAGAAGACGCATTTCTGACTAGGCGTCCTTTCAACTCCTGCTCGTTCATAAAGTCCGGCGGGGGAGTCTTGGCGGATTTATAAGCTCCCAAGTAACTCAAGGGGCATTTTTCTTTAGAGAGGTGCCGGTTCTCTGTAGTTGTGGTTCCATGCTGATCTCCGCCCTTCAGACAAGCAGCTTTAGGTAAATCTCGTAAAATCGCTCTGTTTCAGCTGCGTAACAAATAAGGTGGACCAACTTGAACCCCGTATAACTTATACCGGGTTCAAGTTGGTCCACCTTATTTGTTACGCGGCTGAAACTGTATAACCAACTTGATTATTTAAACACAGGCAGGGCATACTTTGAAACTTGGATTTCTGGTAAACGCAGATTTTAGCAAAAGTAAGGATTTACTAATAATCATTGATCACTCGTACTCTTTAATCAATCTAAATTATTGTACCATTAATATTATATTGTCATATAATTGTCCTATAGATTTAAACAGTTTTCAAAACCAAACCCACACCATACACTGCAAGACTGATAACTAAAAAAATTTTCACTAAACGTATAGGTGTTCGGAAACATTCTATTTCTGCTTTGTGTTTCAACTAAATGGACAGGTCAAATCTTAATTTAGAGCCAAAAATAGCTTTTACTGCTTTTTGAAGTACAAATCAATTTGGTATAATATTGCTCAGCTAAAATCATCCAACTTCGGGTTTTCGGTCCGGAGTCTAATCTGCAAATCCAAGTCGTAACTCTTTTAAATCTTTTTAATCCCTTTTAAAACTCGTATGTGAATGCTCAAGTGCACAAATCCGACTGCAGTACTTTGGGCCTACGCAGGGCCAAGCCGGAAGTATTTATTTAAAGATAAAGCATTAATGAAAACAAAGCTTGCTCCTTTCTACAATTTCGTATATTCTTCCCATCATAATTTTCATTTCAACAGAGCCCCGTAATTATAAGACCGTCCCTGGCTGCCAAGAGTCAATCACCCGTGCAAATTGGCAAATTTGATTGGCCGAAAGCTTTAGGGGACCTTCCACGAGTTGGCAGTCGTATAGAATCATTCAACAGCAAGGTGTAGGTGTGGCAGCCTTTAGGGGACCCGCCTGGAGCTGGATGTGTCATAGAATGTTTTGATATACCTTACAATATTAGTTATTCTAATAGCCGGTACTAGCCGGTCACAGGACCTAGGCCCTGTTATAAATAAAGCTAGTGTGTATTCCGGGGCACCGTCGTACGATGAGAAGAATGTATTTCAGATGCACAAATGTTTTGGTGCAATTGGAGACTCGAAAATACGGCATAGAGTGTTTCAATAACCACCAACAGAACGAGTAAGGCCAATAAGTTTCCATAAAGGTACTAACTCGGTAGCCGAATAATACACATTTTTCTAACAAATGCATTTTTACATACTATGTGTATACAATTAATAGTTGACATTCAGGCAAATGGCAATTGTATACAGACTATATTATCTCGTATGTTTCAAAATTTAAAAAAGATTTGAACAGTTTGTGTTAGCTAGGAATGACGCAAATCAATAAAAGAAAATTTGGAAATTGTGTCTAAATGAAAGATAAGTATTATCTCATTGGGGTCCACCGCAGGATTGCATGAAAACTTTTGATGAGGTTTTACCGCTAAAGAAGATGTAGAAGTATTTAGGGTGGAACATTCAAATGAAACTTTTTAATTAATATTTTAGTACAAGAAACAATAATTTAGAATATTTATTGGTGTAATATGAGACTCGACACGTAAACTTTGATCTAGAAACTATCTATTGCACACCAATAGAAGCAGTTCTTGGTACCCTGGTTTGTAAATGTCTTCACTACAATTTAATCGGAGGTTTGGGGAAAATAGGGTGGTTTTTTAAACTCTAGTTAAGTTTTACTTTGTTATTTAATTGTGAACACAAATTTTCGTTACTTTTCTCATATTTCATTTATGCGTATGAGTGTGTGTGTGATAGAGAGAGCCAAATGTAAACAGTGAGTATGTAAAGAAAATGGACTTAAAGGGAGGGTTACCACTACCAGTTTCCATGATTTTGCATGTATTGCATGCATGTCGTTAGCATATTAAATAAAATGAACTACAATCTGGGCTAATTAATGTATTAGAGTATTTTGAAATTAGACCAAAATGTTAACCAGCAATTTTTTTTTAATTGCAGCAGTAGTGATAGCCTAAGTTTTTGATGCCTAAACGTTTTGAAATTCAATAGCAATCCTCTGATTGATGTTAATAATCACGACTTAGTTTCCTGATACGCACTACATACAAACCGACACGGGTATACATGCGGAATTATTTACGCACATGTCTGATATCGCGTTTATATTGTAGGATAGTAGTGATAACCAAATTTTACATGTAAATTATTTCCCAATCCACAATTATTATAACGTAAATCTGTTTTGTCAGGTAAAAATGATATTATAAAATGTGATATAATTATTATGTTACCGACCTAAATATCTAATATAATTTTTTCTACTTTTATTTCTTGAAATCAGCCTATTCTTTGAACCCAATGTAGCTATTATGCCGTGTGCTAAATAAGAAAGTAAGTTTGCCAATAAGCTTACAATTATGCATATTACTATAATATTTAATTTTGTAAAGCTTTTCAAAAAAAGTAGGTTTTACAGATTAGAAATGGTAGGCGTTTTAGCGGTACACATCAAAAGTGTTTTTATTTTAATTTTCAATTATCATTAATCAAACTTTATTATAAATTATACGTTAGACATTATAGAATTTTAATACATAGTAAATACCACAACGAGACTTAATCTTAAGTTATGATTTCTATTTTTAACAATTATATTTTTAATACCACACTTTTACTAAATGATTAGTGTTAACTAGATTAACAGGAATGCAGTTTTATTAGCTAATATGATTAGGTATAGTATGTATTAAATGTTTTGATAATCAGACACATTAGTTTGATGTTGATTGACGCCTATGCTTAGAAATATCAATTTTAACTTAAAAATTTCACCCAAGTTCAACTATAGCCGTACAATTAAAGCAAGTAAAATATTAATTATGGCATAATTGACCAAAAAGAATTGCAGAACATTCTCAGACAAAATATTATAAATCTCACCTAAAACGCCCTAGGAAACATTCAAAACGGAAAATGTTCACCAGAAAATTCTCCGAAGGTTCAAGTCCAATATTAAACCTCAAAAATTAGTTCAATATCTACGATGCTATTTTCTCACAATCCAGTTAAAGCCTATTTAAGAAAATTGAAAGAGATGAGTTTTGCCACCCATCGCATGGCCTTCACTGAGTATTCATTTCCAGGCAACTTATGTTGAAAAACTACGCATATTCATAAATTGAAAAACGAATGTACATAACATATCAGAAGACAGATTTCGCTATGTGATCAACGTCTTAAAAAATTCATATTTCAAGTTTATAAGAAACAATAAAAAGAGAAGGAAAGAATTCGGATGATGGGCACTGTTAACTTCTTATGAGTCCCTACAATTTCATTTAACACTTTGAAATATTAAAGTTATAAATATAAATTGGCAAACGTTTGAATTTTAATTTGGTTTTTAGAGAAATTTAAGATGAAATGACCTTCATCCAGACATTTGATTAACTGAGAGTTAAGCCAACAAAGTGAGACTATAGTTTGAATCCAAGCAGGATACAAAATTGAAGACGATGCAGTTTCCAAAGATAAAGCTTAATGTCGATGTTAACAATAAATCTATAATGAAGTATATTTATTAAGTAAGAGCAAAGTAAGAGATACCGGAGAGGTTTGGGTAACATTTCTTGTGGCTAAACGGTTTCCTTATTATGCCTATTTTAACGGAAACCACTTTGACGTACTTTTAGAAGACCCAATCAATATAATTGGGAAACAAGAACTGACGGTTTCGATGTTGACGCTTTGCATAAAAAGTTTTGTGTGTCAAACTTCTAGAGGCATTAACATAACAACTTGCAGCATTTGATCCTATGATAGTCAATATGTGCTCTAGTGATGGTATTTATGGTAACCATATTTTCCACCCAAATATAAGTCAATGTCTCGTTAGATAAAGGAGTGTTATGATCCTCGTGCTGATGTTTCTTAAATACCTCTTGGTTTGCTCAAATCTGTTCGTTACACATCCGCGACAACATGTAACAGTCAGTGTGCCTATGCACTATGACTGAGTCCAAACAAAGGTATCAACACCAGGTGCCTTAAACCTTAGTTTGTCCGAAACAAATGTTGAATTTAAATTGTCATGTTGAGTCTTATCTAATAAATAATGTAAAAATAACGACAATAAATCTGCCTGAACAATTTTTTCCTTGGTAGATTCATCAATTGTTTTAATTTCATTCAGTATGATTCTCAATGAGATACCTAGACCAAAAAAACGAGTTGACGTGGTAATAATCAATATATCAAAAATTTAAAACAGAAACTGCTGTTCACGGGGAAATTCTAACATTTATCTTGCATGTCCTTATAATATTTTTTACCATTATTTTGCGACGCTTCATATGGAAGTCAGCGATTTTATATCCGAGAATAAAAATCAACCCCTTTTTGACAAAAATCCATAAGGGCCCCTAACAAAAGATTCTTTTTTTAATTCCCTGTTTTGTAATATCCGTATAACAGTAAGAAAATTCTCACAAAACGCTGTAAGGGCTTTTTCTGGTTTTTATTAGAAAAACAGCCACACCGTTGTAATGTTCTCCAGACTTGACACCTTAAATATTGGCCGACACAAAGTTTCCTGACAGCCAACCCTCAAGTGCTTGCTAGATTTTCTATAACAGGCAGTGAGGGGGGACACAGTGGTACGTCCCCCAAAAACATTAAGAAATTTTTGCTTAAAAATTCTAAACATCGCTTAAAATTTTTGTCGGTGCCCTTTTTTTGGGTGCGGCCTTAATGAATTTATGCCCACCTTCATTGCTCGGCACATGGGCTAACGGCTTCACATGTTAAGCCTGTTTTAGGCAGCCCTAATTGGAATTGGATGACATACAGAAAGTAGCTCTACTCTGTTTGATAACTATAACTATATTTTACTTATGCGTGGCGAGTAGGAAAAATCGTCGTCAGGAGACTTTTTCCCGCAAAACCTTCAGGTCACGCAACATAATTATTAGAATTTCCCCTTGAACAGCAGTTTTTGTATTAAATTGGATATAATGATGATTTCTACATATCAACCGGGTTTTTCGGTTTAGGTACTTGAGAATCAAATTAAAGTAATAAATATGATTATAACTAGGGAGAAATTCTTCAAGTAGATTTTTGTCGTCATTTTGTAGTTAAGTCTTAAAATGAAAATTTACGCTCGATATTTGTTACGGATAAACTAAGGTCAAAGCCACCTGTTGTATATACCTTTCTTTAGATTTATTCACAGTTTTTAATCTTACTGGCTGTATCGTGACGGATGTGTAACCACAACTATGGAACAAACCAAAACCTGTAAAGAAGATCAGCACGAGGGTCATAACACTCGTTTATTTAACGTGAGATTGACTTAAGTGAAAAAAGAGCTAAAATAAAATAGCATCACTCGAACTCATATTGACAAAGAAAGAATCAAATGCTGCAAGTTGTTATATCAATGCCTGTTGAAGTTTGTTGCACAAAAATTCTTATGCGCAGCGTCAACAGGGAAACAGCCAGTTCTTGTTTCCAAATTATATTAGTTAGCTCTTCCAAAAGAAGATCAAAGTGATTGCCGTTAAAATAGGCACATAAGGAGGCAGTCTTGTTCACAAAAATTGCTGCTTAAAAATCTCTGGTTTCCCTTCCTATGCTCATTAATGTATACACTTAATTATTGATCAAATTGTTGCATTGACCACGAACTCAAACTTTGGAAACTGCATCGTCTTCAATTCTATAGGCTACTTCGATTAAAACTATAGTCACATATTGTTGGCCTAACTCTCATTTATCCAAATTCCTGTAAGAATGTCTTTACCTTAAATTTCTCTCAAAACCAAATTAAAATTCAGACGTTTGCCAATTTATATTTATATTCTTAAATATTTCACAGTGTTAAATGCAAATGGAACGGCTTAAAAGAAAGTCATAGTGCCCATCATCGAAATCCCATCTTCTGTTCTAAATTCTGTTCATTATATCGTCCCTTTAGGAACCATTTAGCCTATCTCCAATTTTCGTTTGGTGTATGGAGTGGCTTTCCTCCACTTTTCGTTTGGTGTACGGAATATAGCTTAAACGGATAGAAAGTCGAGATATTCTATTCTGTACAAACAAGAAAAATGGAGGTAATCCATTCCGTACACAAAATGACAAGTGGGGATAGGCTAAATTGTTCTTTAGGAACGATATATAAAGATGATATCCAGATTTCTGTAGGACGTTGCCAGCGATAGTTTCGAGTTAAAATTAAAAGAAAGGAGAAATTTCTCATTTTCCAGTGGGAAAAGTAAAAAATTGGCCAAGTGGATGGAAAAATGGGAAATAAAAAATTAAACTGGGATATGGGCCCTAGTTCCACAAAATGTCTTTTTCCCAATTTTTACAGACTTCCTACTACTACCCATTTTTTTCAACGCAGTCCAACAAAATTGAGTAGGAAATGGGAATATCAGAAACCGAAACTATGTGGCCAACACAGTAAACTCTGTTCTGATGTCGTTTGGTACATTCGTTGTTCAATTTATAAAGTTACAACCATAATAGTTGTTTAGAACCTAATTAATAACGGCTATCTGCCTAGTTGTAGGTAAAAATAAGTTACTTATTTAAAGTTTATATTTCCCGCCTTTGTGAATTTCTGAAATAGACCAAAATGTGTTAACTACCTACCTTCCTTGTGGTAAAATAGCATCGTAGATATAATGAACTAATTTTTAACCAGATGAATACTATTCGAGTGTCGACTCTGTGACTCACTGACATAGGCCAATGTCACTTTCATATTGTATGCACAATTCTAAATGCTACGTTCTGTTTGATTGTCATCCAATTCCAAGGCAGTTACGTGAGATTTATAATTTAATTTTGCTTACTTTCAGATTGATATTATAACTGAACATATATCGCGCGCAAATTATGCAATAGTTCAGTAGCAACTCCAATTCAACCAACACTAACTAGACAGATTAGTGTTGTGGTAGTCGGATTTTATATTATTGGTTTTATTATGCTAAATATGGCTTATTATTTACTTATCGGTTGTGTTAATCGTAAGTTCTGAAGCAGCATGCAAGAAGGAGAAAGGAGTTAAAAATTTGTCCCAGAAGAATGATAATAATATCAATTATTAAGTATAATAATTGGAGTCGTACAACTAAGTAGTTAATACTATAATTTGTTGTCTTGATTATTCAAAGTTAAAAGCAATTATTTTTTTCTAAATTTTGTTGGATTTTGAAAAGATTAACATTGTTGTTAAAAAGAGCTTCTATCACAGTTTTAAACAAATAAGATCTATCTTCTTAACTCTAATTCTTGGAACATTAGGACTCATTTAAAGTTTACTTAGTCAACTGACGCCCTTCAAAAAATTAATTTGAGAAGAATTTTTTTTATTATGTGGGTGCAATTATGTCAAATTTAAAGCAATTTCGCCCCTTTTTGCATAAATGCAAAAGATTTACCCTCTTAATGTAAGATATTATTCTTGACATTAGAACCAAATTTCGATTTTGTTACAATTTCAGCTGTAGTTTGAAACCCTGAAAAGCCGAATGTTGCGAAGGACCGGAAGTCCAGAAATTCTTCATGAAAAAGGTCGAAGATTGCATCTGAAGTTCTTTTAGTTTGATGCTTCGGAAATGTATCGACAGGTTCTGATGTCGGCAACGTTAATAAATTGAAAAAAAAGAGTTGATCTGTAACACAAAATGTCCGTCCATTATTATTACATCAAATACCAAATTACTATTGATATTATGAGTTAAAAAATGTCATTTTACATGATAATTTTGGTATTGTGGTCCTGTATCGTTCTCCCCATTTTCATCTCTTCAAATTCGGTCCATATTCTCAAATCTGCAGCTAAGGGCCTTTCTCTTCTTCTTTTTCCTGAAACTAAAGCAGAAAAATTATACCATGCAGTATAATATAGTTCTTAATTTTTAATTGTGTGTGTAAATGTTAAGGTAAGTATAGTATAATGCTGTTGTCCTAAACAGAGTGGATTTTTGAAATCAATGAAATCTAATTTAATACCACTGAACGGAACAATTTCTCATCATATTTATTTTACATTACGTGTGCAGTTGAGAAAACTAAAATATTATACTCTATATTTTCGCATAAAAATAGTATTAGCATTAAATAGACAGTGTGATAGAGTATTTGTTTTTTAGCAAAGACTATTACAATGCTGATTTAAAGCCAAATATGCATATAATTACATTTCCGTGAACTTATGGTAAGGTACGATCGCTTTTAACCCTTTTGACCTTGAACCTAACATGTATAATAGTCAGCATAGTCAGAAATAGAAGTTGAGCATGTACTATTGTAAATGTGCAAGTAAAAGACAACACGTATACAATTATTATATTACTTCAATGTAGCTGTTATTGCTACCTTCACAAACGACATGGTATCTAGAATATAGAAACTTGGATAATAAAATGATTTAATCAGATTAAGAATTATTGCGTTTATCGGTCTTAGTCACGTTTTAATTGGACAAGGTTTCAGATTTAAATACATATAAAATGGAAATGCTATTTGAAAGTATAAATATAATGAATAGATTATCGATAATATTTATTATTTTAGTGATACTTATTATATAACTTTCACCGCTAGATCAATTGATAACGGACTAAAACTTATCTATATCTATTTTCCTACCATATACAAAAAATGAAAGTGCTTTGTAAGTGAAAAGTAAAGGAAATAAAAAATTACAAGGTCTTAATGTTAATGCGTAATGCTAAAAGGCGTAATGTTAATTTTCGAAAGCTTTGGAATCAGAATGCAATAGTCCACATTTAGACATTAGTATGTGTATTCGGATATCGTATAATACATAATATACAACAGTTTTCTGTTAGTTTTATGAAATCGTGCAAAATTAGAATATCAATACCTTTTCATTGCAGAGTGGTAGATATTTGAAGAGTTTTCTCACTTCCTGGGTTATAAATTTCAAACTATTATTTAGCTTTTTCTAACTTGATCGGGCAAGTTGTTGCTGAAGAGAAGACGCGTCTCTGTCTAGGCGTCCTTTCAACTCCTGCTCGTTCATAAAGTCTGGCGGGGGAGTCTTGGCGGATTTATAAGCTCCCAAATGACTCTAGGGGTATTTTTCTTTCGAGAGGTGCCCGTTCTCTGTAGTAGTCGTTCCATGCTCATCTCCGCCCTTTAGACGGGCAGCTTTGGGTAAATCTCTATGTCAATTACGCAATGCAGCCTTTCTAAAACTGTACAACAAGGCACTAAATATCTAAAGCGGGTTAAAATCTGACTGCAATGAATTAAGATTATAATTAATATGCGTTGAAGTGGTATAACAATATAATGCAATATTCATAGAAAAATGTTTTTAATGGACATTATTCTGGGTTATATTATAATTATTCGTTCCTATAATTAAGTTGGAGCAACTCTGAAGTGTCGAAGTCTGAAGTGTATACCCGTATAACCAAATGATTATTTAAACCCAGGCCATATTTTTCGAAACTTGGGTTTCTGGTAAACTCAGATTTTTGCAAAACTCGGGATTTAATCATTTTCATTGATTACTCACACTCTTTACCCGATCTAAATTATTGTACCATTATTGTTATTATTGCCATAAATATAATTGTCATACTGCTTTAAACAGTTTTCAAAACCACATTCACACCATACACTGTAAGACTATTAACTAAAAACTCTGGCTTGGACAAATGTTAAGCGTATAGGTATTCGAAAATATTCTTTATTTCTGAAGCTATACATTTTCAATTAAATCATGGTTAGGTCCAATCTTTAAACTTTTAGGTGGCATTTTATGAAATTAATTAGTCTTTTAAAATCTAATTTTAAAGATATTAAAACGTACTGAAATGTTTAATACACGGTTTGAATTTGGTTTAATTTACAGTAAAAATAGCTTTTAACGCTGTTTGAAGTAGGATAAAAAGTAATTTTGTTCAGTTAAAATCTCAATACAATATAATTAAAACTGACTGGTGTTGAATTGAATATACGTTAGTCAATCAACTCCCGGTTTTGATCCGGACAATCCTAAGTTGTATCTGCCCAAATCCAAGTGTAACTTTGGTTTTCAAATCCTCAGATTTAAAATCTCAAGTGCTCTAATCAGACTGCAGTACTTTGGACCTACGCAGGGCCAAGCCGGAAGTATTTATTCAAAAACAAAGGATTCCCGAAAACACTTGCTCCTTTCCTCCAATTTCGTTTATTCTTCCCATCATAATTTTCATTTCAACAGGGCCCCATATTTATAAGACCGTTCCTGGCCGCCAAGAGTCAATCACCCGTGTGACTTGGCAAATTTTATTGGCCGAAAGCTTTTAGGGGACCTTTCAGGAGTTGCTAGTATAAGCATAGGATCATTCGCCAGGCAAGGTGGTGCAGCAACTCTAGGGGACCCGCCTGGAGCTGGGTGTGCCATACATATATTGATGTTTTGATATACCTTACATGAATATTTTGTATAGATAGAGACTAGTCTCATAATAATGTTTGCATTGATACCCCATCAGAGATCAACTGAAACTGAAGGGCTTCCCGACGAGAAAGTTCTGAGATGATGACTTGTACTTATTCAAATACTTTGTGACTTTGTATTTCTTTCCTCCAAACTAACACTTCCTCTAGTTCCTTAATTCCCATAACTATTTCGACCCTTCCCCTGTACCTGCTTCATGTACATCAAGTAAGTCAAGAAAAATCCGAATAATTGTCGTTTACGATCCAGTTCTTGGTTAACAGGATCCTCCGTAGCGTAAGGGCTTAGCCAAAAGGATTCAGCAGTTTGCAGTATTTTTGTAGTTTTATTGTAATGTGCGTCCATCACATTTCTTCGCCCAGGGGTCCTAATCAGTTAAAACGAAGAAAAAGTTTATTATGGACGTTCACAAGACTAAGTTACAATAGTATTTACTAAAATCAGGGAAACAATAACCAGAAAGAACCCAACTCTTGTTGCCAACCGGGAATCATAATCAAAGGATGGAATTAATCATATAACAAATTTTAAATATCACATCAACTTAGCAATTAGTAGAAAAAAATGCAATCTTACGCATGCATGATTAATGTAATTCATTACATTTGTAAGCTTGTAAAACTGCCGTGTGTGGTTGTAAAACTGCAGTGGCTGGTTGTAAAACTGCAGTAGCTGGTTGTAAAATTTCCGTAGCTGGTTGTAAAATTTCCGTAGCTGGTTGTAAAATTTCCGTAGCTGGTTGTAAAACTGCAGTGGCTGGTTGTAAGACTGCAGTGGCTGATTGTAAAACTGCAGTAGCAAGTTGTAAAACTTCACTACCCCAGGCCCCTATTTCACAATGATTACAAGTCTACAATTACAAGTAGTTGTCGACAAACATGTGTCATTTTTGTTTCACAAAGAAACTTACAATTTGTCACATTTACAATTAAATTCACTTGTAATTACAATTGTAATGATTGAATTGTCAAAGATTTTTTTCATTATACCATATTTTGTTTTCACAAGTTTGTGTAAATTGTAGGACTTGTAGCTAGAAATTCTACAGTGCGCTACAAAGTGCCCTAGACCTCCATCGCCTCATTCTAACTCCATACTGAGGCAAACATTTTGATTGAAAATGTAATGGGCAGTCAATTGTCACCTAGGTTACTAGTAAGTTAATAGGAGATAAATTACCGAGGTGAATACTAGATGATCAACAATTGCAATGTAACCATAGTGAACAGTTACTAGTGTTGCTACAATTTACAAGTATCGTGACTTGTCAACAAAATTCTTACAAATTTCATGAAACGTATATATGACAAGTATTTGTCGTTTACAAGCTACAATTCTACAAGTTTGTAGTTGTAGAATTGTTATCATTGTGAAATAAGGGCCAGGGTGTAAAACTTTAGATGTGAAAATTCCCAATGCCAAATAAATACCCAAAACCATAATATTCGTTACGTACTCGATGTGATCTTTCGAATGAGATATATATTGTTGGATTTTCTAGTTCGCCATTATACTAGGAATGTTCCAGAAATTCCACTTTTAGGAATAACAAATACGACCAAGTTGATACAATCACCAATGTAATTAATAACGACTTTTCAAAAGATGGTCCAATGTCATTCGAAAATAAAGCGTAAAATGAAACACAATTTAAATAATTGTGCCGTAGATTAATACTGGGCTCATCATCAAATAATTTTGACACTAATTTCTCTACTAATTGATGGTGCTCAACTTTTTGCAGAGTAAAAATGGGGTAATACCATAATGGATTGGATGGCATTTTCAGTTCTGACTCTCTCATAATAATGTACGGATTTTCTGTCATCCAGATCTATTGTTTCTTCTTCGTACTTTAAATTGTTTAGCAGAATAATTAAAGACGACAGTTTTTGTGAAAGTCATTCGCAAGATGCCTTAATGCCGTTTCTGTTGTTGTTGGCGATGTCCCAATATATAATGGAGACAATATACACTTGCAGATTTTCAATAAATCTACTACGATCACAACCACAACATTGCTACAATATAAATGTTTATTTTAATTGAAATTTTTGTTGCTATTATGTTAAATTGACTAGTATAAAAATACTTAAATGAATAAAGTAACAAGATAGATTGAGAAATCTATTTTGCTGCTCCGTTGAAATAGTCATTGATGAAAACTGTTTAGTTTATCGATATCATATCCTATGGTAAAATACTTTTCCGTCTTATTTTTAGGTATGTTGATATTTATAGTTAAGAAGCAACACATTCAAAACAAACGAAGTTTAGTGTCCCAGCCTTCGATAAAATATCATTTATGTTAGCATTCTTTATATGTATTTTACCACACTGATTTTCACGTGCTTTAATTAGCAAACCAATAAGTGTTAAGAGCTTTCCTAGTAGAATGACTGTGAGAACTATCATTCAAGGATATGCTTTAAAAAAGATTTGTTCGTTGTGTCACTGGTGAAAGTGGTTTCTATTTTTCTATATACAATACACGACTACCAGTCCCAGCAACACATCTTATTCTTTTAGTTTAATAACCTTTAATACTTTTGGAGGACCATACCCTATGTCGGAATAATTCATTCGTTCTGTCTGTAGGTCGAGTTTAAAATACATGAAGGTACTAACCTCAGTAGTAATAGTATAAGTATGGTAGGCACATTCGTTTTGCAGACAACGCAACAAAGTTAAATTGAGTAAATTAAATTCATTCGTATTTGTATAGTATTCCTATAGTGGCGTATATTTTCACATGCTTTATTAAAAATGATTTAATTGCACAAAAACAAATCAACTCAAGTAAGGATTTGTTAAAAGGTCTTATGATTTACATAAATAAATAACTGATAAATAGTGATCAAAGTTTATATTATGCTCACTTTCTTCTCTAACTAAAGTACAGTACTATAGTGTCCGGTGTGGCGCTGTGTGCCGATAACCTTTTGATACAAATGGTTGTAAAAGTTAAAATAATGGTCAAATACAAAATTTTTAGTATGCTATGTTGCTAGTTTAGAAATTCAAAGGAAGTTCATTTTGAAACAATAGAGAAATGATAACAATTAAATGTAAAATATATTTACATAAAACATTACGTAACCTGCGGAAGCATACGAACTTATGTTTTCATGTCAACGTTATGGGTCCAGAGGATGCCGGCTGTGTCAACAAATATTTCAAGCTATTGAAGCTTTGAATTACTCGTTCTTTTGACATATCGTTTAAAATACCTTCAAACGGGAATCCAGTGTACAATATCAAATTGTATTTCTCTTTAGTACGTTCACAAACTTGCTCATTGGGAAGGTGTTCTAATTCAAAAATCGTCTGCGCTTCATGACATAATTTTGCTTTTTTCTCGCAACTTAAATTTTCTGCACAGGTACCAACAAATTGAAATCGCGAAAACATTTTTTCAAACTTCAGCCAATTTAAGACATTTTTTATGTTGAAAACATGGTCTGGCCGCAATCTATCTGCTCTAAATATAACAAAGACAGTATCAATTTTTTTAAAATTTGCAGCAACTTTTCCTTTAATTATAGTTAATATTTCTTCATCATTCCATTCTGTATCGCATAAACCCATAGTTTCGGCAACGACTATATCCCTTTCAATGAATCTCTTTTCTTCGATATCAAACACATTTCCTCGCCCTCTTATAAAGCAGATATCTCTTGTTACACTGCTATGGCTGACATCTGTAGAGCATATGAATTCATTAAAAATAACGTTAATGAAGTGAGACTTCCCAGCTCCTGTTGGACCTGAAATATTAACATATAATATTATGTAATGGTTTTATTTTTAATTTATTTCAATCAACAAATTGGATTTTAGATTTATGGTTTGTTAAACAATACATTGAATGGGTTTTCCTCCACTCGAGTAGGGGCATTGTTTAGAAAAACTTATTGTTAAAATTAAATCCGATATTAATATATTTAAGCAATTTCATTATTAAAGCAGCTATAAATGGATGGGGTATAAGCATTGTAACTTATTATGAAGGGACGTATGTTACTGCTTACCAATTATTAAAATGTTGTACGTATCTTCCTTGTAGTCAAGGAAATAGTCAATTGACGATACTTTGTAGTAGCCTTCTAAAAAAGAATATAATTTCTTGGAGCTTAGCTCATTGCATGTATTTAAATCCGTACGAGGTAATGTGTTAATCAATTTCAATTGATCATTGTCCATGTATTTTTTGAAATGTTTCATTAATGAACCTGTTTCAGGATCAGTTTGAGAGCTTATCCAGCTTCCGCGAAAGATATAATTTGCGACATGTTCGCTGTTTCTCAAGCAAATAGAATAATTATTCATACCCAGCAACTGAATAGTCCTCTTACGAACACCTTCATCCATTGGCTTTGAAACTTCGATTTTAAAACCATCAATTTTTTTCATTTCCTTGTCGTTATGACGCTTAATTTTTACTTCAGCCTGATATTCAGTTTGAAAAGTTTTTTCAAATTCGATTAGATATTGTCTGTTTACGTCAGTAATGAAATAATGCTTATAATTAAAATATGAATTTTCGTCGTCGTTTTCGTGAGCTAGACATATTTCCGTCCCATTTGTAATGCCGTCAAGGATCCCCTTATTTTCCACTTGATTATTCTTGATAATTTGTATTTCATGATTATTCCAAGAGTGTTTTTCATCTGAAAAAGATTTGGTCATCCTCCAAATGAAAAATTTTGCCAAAGAAAAAACCATCTATAAAATTATTAAATCAAATAATATAACTTTTGTATACTAATGATTGGCTATTTTTAATTTTCTCTATCAAATAATTATTGTTACTTGTATAGAATAATGTAAAAGTTTTATGGAAACAACATGCATAAACGTCTACTTTAATATCATTGTGTTACTAATAAGTTAATATAACTTTTTTTACCTCTACAACTAAAATTTCTTCACTTTGGTGACGACTATTTTGAACAGAATTAGAAACTGGTATTATTGGCGAGGTTTTTCAGCGACAATAATAGTAAATCGATACGCTATCAAAGTAAAATCATCATCACTAAAATATGTTTTTTACAACCAGGAAGGAGACCAAAGACGTGGTTGATAACAAAGACAAATTTACATATCAAAGAGGTACGTAGAAGATAACGGTCTTAACAAACATTAACTATTTGCATCTTTTACAAAGCAAATACAAAATAATATACACATTGTATGGTAAATATACCAGAAACAACAATATTATTTGATTTATATGCTTAGAATTCTAAGCTTGAGAGTTCATATTCCAAGCACTGAGCCCATATTTACTCTGCATGTTGTTCTTGTGTAAAAATCGAGGTTCTTATCATTTATTTCATTTCCTTTGTAAGCAAATGAAAATACATACTTAGTTAGTTTTTGGTTCTCTGATAATATTTATTTTTTTTTGACTTCCTAATTCCGTATTTTTACTGCATTTATTTCCTGGCTGTTAGAACTACATTTTTGTATATAAGCTACTACTGCTCCTAACATATTATTAATCGCTCATTGTCATTATTTTTGCCATGTAGGCAATTTTTTAAAATTTTTATCTTGGCCGTTTTAGGGTGCGATTCATTCACGTTTTATAACATGTAATTTGATTTTCTACGTTGGATAATACAAGTAATTTTCACGCTATTTATAAAATTGTGTAGCTTTTCTATACGTGTTAGCTGGAAAATTTCTATTTGACGTTATATAGGTAGCTTTCACAAAAAAAGTTTACCCAACGTTGTCCCCCCTGTCAGTGAAATAATACATCTCGAGTGCATGAAATGCGCATTAGCACAATAATTTTATTGGGGTGGATCCACTTTATTTTAGGTAAATGATAAAAATATATTATTGTTGTAAAACGATAACGTATTTCATGCCCTTTATTAAAATTATGACCCAACAAATCTTATCTGATATCTTATATGACAAGCCAGGCGTTCGGCTCAGTGGGTGTCATATTTCCTGACATTTTTAAGCATTAGTTATTTTATGCCAAACTAGCCGGCTGAACGGTTTTGTCAATTAAATTCGGGGCGGTGGGTGATTGCAAAACTTTTTAGCCTCTATGTAGGAGTCTCTATTAAGTTAGTTTTAAAGACTAGCTGAATGCATTCCGTTCAACCAAGCTTTTCAATAGTCCTGTTACAATTAACGTTGGGAAATTGTTTTATTTAGAATCATGGGCAATTCTTTTTCCTATTTAGAAGAAGAAAAAGAAACATGGATAAATCATACATTATTATTCGATGAGAATGTTCGTTCGGATAACTTGCCTAAACTGTGTCACATCACAAATGGCACAGAAATTTATTTAGCTCATGTTGTAAGAGTTTTTGGAAAGCTGACATATGAGCACTGGTTCGTGACCGACGGGAAATATAACGTCGAATTTGGCCTACCTTCTGCACACATTTATAATGCTTTTGTCACCATCAATAAAAATTCAGTCAATTATGTTCCAAGCAGAAGAAATATTCCTCGATGTCGAAGAATGGACGAAAGTATTCGAGACAGAATTAAACATTTACTAGGGATGAAAAATTATTCTTTGTGTTTAAGAAATAGTGAACACATCGCCAATTATATATTTAATGGCCGTTGGATAAGCTCTCAACTGGATTCCGAACAGCGGCCATTGATGAGATATTTTCGATCTCACATGGATGCAAATGATATTAAATTGGTAAACACATTTCCGTTTTGTATGATTCCTCATATGTTCACAACAGAAAGCAAGAAATTATACTCCTTTTTGGATGGATACTATAAAGCTACTGGGTTTGAATACTATCTGGACTATGGAGAGAATACGCACAACATCTTGGTTATAGGTAAGTTATACCATAATCAATTACTTGCTAGCATACGAAAATATTATATTTCTTTCTATAACACGCGCAGGTCCAACGGGGTCTGGGAAATCCCACTTCATCAATGTGATTTTTAATCAACCCCTTTGCGATTCAGATGTTAGTCACCACAGTGTGACAAGGGATATGTATTTCATTCGCGGAAAGGGATCCATATTTGACAGAAGAGAAAAAAAGTATATAGAAAGAGACATAGTTGTTGCCGATACCATTGGCCTGTGTGACACGGAATGGGATGATGATTTTATTTTAAGTCTTATCAAAAGTAGAATTTCTTCTAATTTTAAAAAAATTGATGCGGTTTTTATAGTATTTAAAGCCGACAGACTACAAAAGGATCAGGTTTTAAGCATCAAAGCTGTTTTGAAGTGGCTGCAATTTCGAAAAAACTACTTGCGTATCCACTTCGTATGCACCTTTGCCGAAAATTTAAGCCATGAAAAGAAAAATGAATTGAAAAGACAAGCCGTAACTATATTTAATCTTCATGATCTCCTCGAAAGGAAAACTTACAGTGGAGACTCGTTTAGTTCCATGGTTTACACTGGGTTTCTTCCTGAAGATGCGTTAAATTCTACCACAACGAAAGCATTGCACGATAGCTATGAGGGTCTTAAAAATATTCTTACAGCGTCATCATTTTTATCCAACCCTATTCCATTTGTAAGAAACCCATCTTTATGCCATATTCTTTAGTGATAAAATTATGTTTATGGTTATTTAGTTACAAAGTTATAAAACTTACATGCATTTCAAAAGAACTTCTAATGCTTCCTGATAGTATGTATGCACACACATATTCTGTATTTGAACTGATCCTAATGTATGATTCCCATAACTGAACTAAATTTACTACGTTTCCTATATTGCATTAGAAATAAGTCCATTCTACAAACGGAGAATTATTTAATTAAAATTAATTAATCGTTTTAATATTACTATACTAAATTCAACATCATTTAAACCAACATGGAAAGATAATTATCAATTACGCATGGAGTCACAGACTTATAGGAAACATTTTTTAACGTTTGAGTACCTAGGTGCATTTAATTAAAAACTTCTAGCATTCCACAATAAAGGAAATGTTGTGTTAACAAATGTTCATTGAAAATATATAATTATCTCAAAATATCTCAAAAGACTATCAAAAATGAAATACACAGGGCATACCACGATCTGCTTTCGAGGGACTAGCCTAATCAAAACAATAAATTTTAAATTTAACAATTTAAACCAAATTTTGATGCCTAAACTTTTTGAAATTAGCAATAGCAATCCTGTAACCTAGTGTCAATAATCACGACTTATTCTCATTTGGTGTGTATTGGCATTGTCACGAAAATTTCCTGATACATACATACAAACCGACAAGGGTGTGCATACGGTATTACTTAAGCGCAAGTCCGAAATCGCGTTTATATTACAAGATAGTTTTGATAACCAAATTTTATATACAAATCCACAATTATTACAACGTAAATATGTATTATATTTACTTAAATGTTTTGAAATTCAATAGCAATCCTGTGAGTGATAAAGATAAAAACTTAGAAAATTTCATGATACATACATACTAACTGGCACGAATATACATACGGAATTATTTACTAGAATAATAGTGATAACTGATAACCAAATTTTGTATGTAAATTATTTCCCATTCCACAATAATAACAACGTAAATTTGTATTATAAGGTAAAATTAACTACATATAAAATTTAATATTACTTATTATGTTACCGATCAAAATCTAAGATAATTTTTTTTCTAATTTAATTTCTTGAAATCAGCCTATTCCTTGAGTGTAGTTAATAAGAAAGTAAGTTTACCAATAAGCTTACAATTATTTGTATAATAATATTTAATTTTGCAAAGCTTTTTAATACAATAGGTTGTACAGTTTAGAAATGGTAGGCGTTTTAGTTGTACCCATTAAAAGGAATTTTTATTTCAATTTTCAATTATAATTAATCAAACACGTTAGACATTATACAATTTGAATACATAAAAAGTACCACAACGAGACTTAATCTAAAGTTCTGATTTCTATTTTTAACAATTATATCTTTAATACCACACTATTACTAAATGATTAGTATTAAAAATTTGCAGTAACAGGAATGCACTTTTATTAGCTAAATATGATTAGGTATTATTAAATATTAAATGTTTTGATAATCAGACACATTACTTGAGTTGATTGATGCCAATGCTTGGAAATACCAAATTTAACATTAAAATTTCCCTCAAGTTCAACTATTGCCGTACAATTAAAGCAAGTAAAATTTTTATTTACGGCATAATTGACTAAAAAGAATTGCAGTACATTATCAGACAAAATGTTATAAATCTCACATAAAACGACCAAGGTAACGTTCAAAATGGAAAATGTTCACCAGAAAATTTTCCGAAGGTTCAAGTCCAATATTAAACCTCAAAAACTAGTTCAATATCTACGATGCTATTTTCTCACAATCCAATTAAAGACTATTTAAGAAATATTGAAGAGGTGAACGATGCCCACCATCGCATGGCCTTCATCAAGTATTCATTTCTTGGCAACTTATCTTTAAAAGCTGTCCATATTCATAAATTGAAAAACGAATGTACAAAACATAATCAGAAGACAAATTTCGATGTGTGATCTACGTCTTAAAAATTTCAAACTACCTCAACATTATAATAAACAATAAAAAGTGAAGAAAACGATTTGGATGATGGAATCTTTGACTTTCTTTTGAGTCACTTCAATTTGATTCAAAACTGTGAAATATTAAGATTATAAATATAAATCGGCAAATGTCTGAATTTTAATTTGGTTATTATGTAACTATATGTGGTAAGGTAATAAGCGGGAAAAATAAATGTTCGCAATTTTGAAACAAATAAATATATGTATATCCAACAAGCATGATTATTGCATACCTTTGGAAATTGAGTTATGCATTCTAGGGATTACTAGTATAAATTGGCAAACGTCTGAATTTTAATTTGGGTTTAGAGAAATTTAAAATGAAATGGCCTTCATGCAGAAATTCGATTAACTGAGAGTTAAGCCAACAAAGTGAAACTATAGTTTGAACCTACGCAGGATACAAAATTGAAGACGATGCAGTTTCCAAAGTTTGAGCTTATCGTCAACGTTAACAATAAATCCATAATTAAATATATGTATTAGGTATGAGCAAAGCAAGAGACACCGGAGAGCTTTGGGTAACATTTCTTGTGGCTAAACGGTTTCCTTATGTCCCTAGTTTAACGGAAACCACTTTGATGTACTTTTAGAGGACTCAACAGAAAAATAGGGACACAAAAACTTAATATTTTCATGTTGACTCTGAACATAAAAAGCCTTGTGCACCAAACTATAAACATCATTGATATAAAACTTGCAGCATTTGGCTGTTTTGATAGTCTATATGTGTTCTAATGATACTATTTTATAATAACCATATTTTCCAGCGAAATATAAGTCAATGTCCCGTTATGTAAAGAATTTTCGTCACTATCATGCTGATCTTCCAGACCACTCTGTTTGCTCCAATTTGTTCGTTACACATCCGTGAAACCATTTAACAGTCAGCACGTTTACGCATTATGACTGAATCCAAACTAAGGTATCAACACAAGGTGCCTTAGACCTTAGTTTGTCCGAAACAAATGTTAAGTTTAAAATCTCATGTTGAGTCTTATCTAATAAATAACGACAATAGATTTGCCTGAACAATTTCTTCCTTGATATACATTCAACAATATTTTAATTTCATTTAGTATCACTCTCAAGTTGGTACCTAAATCAAAAAAACGGGTTGATAGGGTTATCATCAATATACCAAAATTTAAAACAGAAACTGTTGCTCACGGAGAATCCTAATATTTATTTTACATGCCACTATTGTATTTTTACTACTATTTTGCGGCGCTTTAAATGGAAGTCAGTGATTTTATATCAAGAAACAAAATGCCATTTTGACAAAAATCAGAAAAGACTCCTTTTTTCAAAGACGAGCAAAAAATATTATTTTTTATATCCTTGTAAGATAAAGAAATTCTCAAAATGCAGTTCCTTTGGAGATGTTTCTTTGATAAAACCAAAAGTTTTATGGGTTAGTTCAGGCACGTATCTAGAGGGAGAGCGAGAGAGCGCGCCCTTTGTTGAATCATGCAGAGATAAAATGATTTTTGTCAGAAACAGCTAAAAATTTCTTGACATTTTTATTTGTTGCGGCCCAGTTAAACAAAAATTTCTGGATACGTGCCTAGGTATATTTTCTATGCACATGAAAACTCACGATGTAATTACATTGAGTCCTTTCAATATCCTTGTCTGAGTATACATAAGATACTAACTGATGTTGGTCATGGTCTCACTCACCAACCTACTACAAATAGTGCAAGTTATGCAGTTAGTAAGATTATTCATCTACGAGATGTTCTGGATTTAATGTTACTGTTTACAATTATTCCTTGCACTTCATGTCCAGCAAAAGGAATAAAGGAACTACCCATCTTTTACTTTACAGGAGTTCTGTCCATGTAGTTGATCAAGCGTGACTAATGACAAAACGTGTCAAGCATAATAAGCGTAACGTGCCATAACAATCTCACGAGTTTTGTGTCTAGTCTGCATTATTGAAAGTAACCCACTTTCATTGCCTTGCGCCTGGGCTAACGACTTATACATACACTATTAGGCGCTTAGGTAGCCCTAGTTGGAATTGGATGACATACAGAAAGTAACCCTGTTTGATAAATATAACTATAATATCACCTATGCGTGGCGAGTAGGGAAAATCTTCGGCTGGAGACTTTTTCCCCCGAAAGCATTGAGGTTACTAAATATAATTATTAGAATTTCCCCCCTGAACAACAGTTTTTAAATTAAATTTGAATATAATGATGATAACCATGCATCAACTCGTTTTTTGGTTTGGGCATTTGAGAATCATGCTAAATTAAAGTAAAAAAAATATGATGAATTTATAACCAGGGAGAAATTCTTCAAGCAGATCTATTGTCGTCATTTAGCAACTAAGTCTTAAAATGAAATTTTACGGTCGATATATTGGTTACGGAAAAACTAAGGTCAAAGCCACCTGCTGTTAATAGCTTACTTTGGAATCAGCCATAGTTCTTAAACGTACTGGCTGAATGGTGACAGATGTGTAACCAACACTATGAAGCAAAACCAAATCCTATGGCGAAGATCAGCATAAAAGTAATAACACTCCTTTATTTAACTTATTGAGATTGACTTATATTTCAGTGAAAAATAGAACTAAAATAAAATAGTATCACCCAAACTCATATTGACTATGAAACAATCAAATGCCGCAAGTTATTATTTCAATGTCTGTTGAAGTTTGTTGCACGAAACTTTTTATATTCAGAGTCATCATGGAAAGATTCAGTTTTTGTTTCCAAATTATTGCGGTTGACGTTTTCAAAAGTATATCAAAATGATTGCTGTTAAAATAGACACATAAGTAAGCTGTCTAGTTTAGAAAAAATTTGCCAAACTTCTCTGGTGTCCCTCCTTTTGCTCATTGATCTATATTATACCTACTTAATTATTGGGCATATTATTGCATTGACCACTAACTCAAACTTTGGAAACCGCACCGTCTTCAATTCTATAGACTACTTCGATTAAAACTATAGTCCCATATTGTTGGCCTAACTCTCATTTATCCAAATTTCTGTAAGAAGGTCGTTTATCTTAAATTTCTCTCAAAACCAAATTAAAATTCAGACATTTGCCAATTTATATTTATAACATCAATATTTCACAGTATTACATGAAATTGGAAAGAAGTCAAAGTTCCCATCATCGGAATCACATCTTCTAGTCTAAATTCTGTTAATTATATATAAAGATGATATTCTAGATTTCTGTAGGACATTGCCAACAATAGTTTCGAATTGAAATTGAAAGAAATGAAATTGAACTGGGAAGTAGTTCCACAAAATGGTTCTCAATTTTTCCCCCTTCCCAGTAATACCCACTTTTCTCAATCTACAACAAAATTGAGCGGAAAATGGAAACAACCGAAACTATGCTGCCAACAATGCCAAGACAGTAAAATCTTTATTCAGATTTCGTCTGGTATATTCGTTGTTCAATTTATGAGTGTACCATTGAAAATTATAGTTGCTTAAAACCTAATTATAAAAGGCTATCTGCCCAGCTGCAAGTTTACTTATTTGAATATCAATACTTCCCACCTTTGTGAATTTCTAAAGCAGACCAAAGTGTTTTATTTAACTACCTACCTGGTTTGTGGCAAAATAGCATCGTAGAAATAATGAACTAATTTTAAATTAAATTAGGTTAATATTACTATTTGAGCTTATGAGATTGACATCTATAGATAAATGTCACATAATATAATATTATACACAATGCTAAATACTACGTTCTGTTTGATTGTCATCCAATTCCAAGGCAGTTATGTGAGATTTATAATTTAATTTTGCGTATTTTCACATTGATATTACAACTGAACATATTGCGCGCAACGTATGCAATAGTTCAGTATAGCAACTTTAATTCAACCAACACCAACTACGCAGATCAGTGTAGAGGTAGTCAGATTTTATATTATTACTAATATTAAGCTAATTATGACTTACTACTTACTTATCGGTTATGTTTGTCATAAACTCTGAAGCTGCAGGCATGAAGGAGGACAAAGTAAAAATATAAAAATTGCCAATCCATCACAAAAAGTAACTTCCTATCATCCTGGAGAAGAATGATAACGATTAAGTATAATAATTGGAGTCGTACAACTACATAGTTAATACTACAATTTGTCTTGATAAATGAAAATAAAAAACAACAATTTTTTAAAAATTATGTTTGATCTTGAAAATATAAACATTGATGTTTGAGTTTCTATCTCCGATTGAAACAAACAAGACCAATGCTTCCTAACACTAATTCTTGGGACGTTAGGAATCATTTAACTTTGCGAAATATTTGACAGCCTTCAAAAAATTTACTTTTAAAAATTGCGGGTGCATTTATGTCAAAGCAAAATAAATTTCTTTCTTTCGCCCATTTTTACAGTAACTAAATGCAAAAGATTTACCCTCATAATGTAAGATATTTTTGACATGGGAACCAAATTTCAATTTTGTTACAATTTCAGCTGTAGTTTAAAACCATGAAAAGCCGAATGTTGCGAAGGACCGGAAGTCCAGAAATTTTTCAAAAAATAGGTCGAAGATTGCATCTGAAGTTCTTCTTTGAATGCTTCGGAAATGTATCGACAGGTTCGGATGTCCACACCGTTAATAAACTGAAAACAGATTTGACCTACACCACAAAATGCACATGCATTATAATTACATTTATTATTATACGACTTACAAATACTACATTTATATGGAATATATTCATAAAGCATCAAATTAATATTGATATTATGTCATAAATGTCATTTTACATGTTAATTTTGGCACTGCGTTGTCCTGTGTTTTTCCTCCTCCCCGGTTTTATCTTTACAAATTGGGTCCATATTCTCAAACCAACAGCATTAACCAACAGCAACAGGCTTTTCTCTTCTTCTTTTTCCTGAAACAAAATGCAGGAAAATTATGCTATGCACTATAATATATTATCTTAATTTTTTGTTCTATGTTTATGTGTGAGTGTTAAGGTAAGCATGTAGTAATGTTATTGTTCTAAACGAAGTGGATCGTTGAAATCAATAATATTTCATTCAAAACATTTGAACGGAAAAACATCAATGCATTTAATGCACGATGCATATTATTTATATTTTACATTACGTGTGCAGTTGAGAAAACTATAGTAATATTATACTTTACTCTCTATACTTACACATGAAAAAACAGTAGTACACAATGTGGTGGGGTCTTCATTTTTTATCAAATGCTATTTCGAACTTGACTTGAAGAAAAGTGCCATGCATAAATACATTACACATACATACCCGTGTACGATAGCTTTCAAGCATTTTAATTTTTAACCTGAAGTAACCTAGCATGTGGAGTAGTTTGCATAGTCAGCAATAAGGTTGAGCAATATTATTGTAAATACGTAAGCAAAAGACAACCTATGTATTGTAGTTGTTATTGTTATCTAAATAAATGGCATGGTATCTAGTTTAGAAACTTGGATGATAAAATATGACTTATTCAGATTAAGAATGCTTTTGTTTATCGGTCTCATCACGTTTTAAGTGGACAAGGCTAAATATATACAAATTACATAATATTATAATATATTAATGCCCTTTGAAAGTACAGTACCTATATTGAATAGGTAATTGATGTTTTAATTTTTTGTGATTCTTATTAAATCAAGTTCTCAGCTACATCTACAATTTATAACAAACTATAATGTTTTTAAAGTTACTTGTTTAAACACTCGTCTACGTCTACATTTTAGATTTGGGTTACATATCATAAGCCCAACCTTTGAGAAGCTATAATATGACATTAATTCATCTATTTTTATACCAGATAAGAAAATAAAAGCACAATAAGTAGAAAATAAACGATATCAAAAATTTGCAAGGTCTTTTAGAACTGTATCGTAATGTTCATTTTCCAACGCTTCGAAATCGGATTGCTAAGTCCAAATTTGGTCATAGTATACGCCACTCGGCAACGTATAATACATCAATCTTGTATTTATGGCCACAGTTCTATGTTAGTTATATGGAATCAGGCAAAATTAAAATATCAATACCTTTTCATTGCAGAGTGGTAGACAATTGAAGAGTTTTCTCACTTCCTGGGTTATAAATTTCAAACTATTATTTAGCTTTTTCTAACTTGATCGGGCAAATTGTTGCCGAAGAGAAGAAGCGTTTCTTTCTAGGCGTCCTTTCAACTCCTGCTCGTCCATAAAGTCTGGCGGGGCGGGGGCTGTCGGCGGATTTATAAACTCCCAACTCCCAAGTGACTCCAGGGGTGTGTTTCTTTCGAGAGGTGCCGGTTCTCTGTGGTTGTGGCTCCATGCTGATCTCCGCCCTTTAGACGACCAGCTCTGGGGGAAATTTCTGTCAATTGCTCAATGCAGCCTTTCAAAAACTGAACAATAAGGCACTAAATATCTAAAACGGGCTAAAATCTCACCTCAATAAATTAAGATGCGTTTAAATAGTATCTAATGCAATAAACATAATGTTTTACTGGAGTTTTTGCTGTGGTTATAAATAATATAACCGTTCCTATAATTAAGTTATTTTAAGCGCGGAAGTACTCAAACCCAACAATAAAACTTTGGTGGATATTAAAATCTGTATGTAATTGAGTTTGCGAGTTCTAAAAGTACACTTTTCAATAACAAAGTAACTTTACTTTATTAATTGACATTAATCTAAATCAGTAAACACCCGACATCCAATTGTATGTTATGCCCGTATGCCACAATATGCACTACTAAATATATATTATAGCTTTTCATGAACAAAAACTAAACCGCCATAAAACGAGTTGAGTAAGACTTAAACCTGCTTACAAATTCATGATCTAAACCTAAGCTTCTATATCTAGAAATGCAAAATCGAAGTTTGGTTCAGGATACTGTTCGATTATATCTACGATATGATCTGGTACATCTAGTTGAAGATCAATTGATTCGTAGAAAATATCCTCCGGAGCTCTGTAAAATGTGCTTAAAAGATACATAACATTATCGAATTTTTCCGTGGAAATTGGGAGGTATCCGTTGTATGCTCGTTGAACATTCAGTACTCTTCGCTTCAAAATCTGGTAATCAAATCTTCTCTTAAGAAAAAAGAACTCGGTCCAAGTACCATTTTCAATTTCAGGGTTGACTGTGACTTTTAATTCCCTATCTATGTGCAATCTTCGTATTTCGTTGATTTGCGCTGGTGGGCGTAAAATGTCGTTTAGAGCAGCTTTAAAATCGTAAACTGGGACAATTGGTGTTCCATCAGAAATTAATCCATTAGTAGGATAATTTTCCACATAGAGAACATTAAAAGGATTAGAAGGACGAGCGGCCCTGATCAAGTTTATCCATTGCATCGGAAAGTGTACTTTGTCGCATTTTCGTTTTTTCTTCTCTATTATCGCAAAATCCGCATCACATTGCATTCGTGAATGTCCTGGAAGTGGAAAATGTAGATAGATATTGTCGAATCGTTCTGGGACCAAACTAGCAAGATAGGTCATCAAATATCTATTTTTGTTCTGTCCGAAATTGTTGTCGGCAAACATGTGAATATTTCTGACCTCGATATTCACAAAGTTTTCGATGTAATATTTCAAAAACGACACCGTTTCATTAGAAGACTTTTTGGCAAAATTTTCTGGATAGACAAACATGTAGGCGTTTCCGTTCCGTAGATTGTGAATGCAAAAATTGAAAAGCCATAATTGTCGTAAAAAGAACTCCTTTCCTATATTGGTGGTGGGAAAAGCCAAATTTTTCTGGTAGTCGAAGCAGATAAAGTCATGAGTTTCGTCATATGTCTCGATTACAGGTTTGCCCATTCTTGATATGAACGCCTGTGCTTCGGCCCAATGGTACTCTTGTGTGATGCGCACTTCGTATTCTTCGTTTTCATCTATAAATCTGTTTGCCAGAATTGAAGTTAGTTTTGCTTGATTTATGTCACATACTTCACAGACGTCTGATCGAGGATATCCTAAGCCAATGTTATATTGATAATTGAAAATTTTCCGAAACTGCCAATATTGAATAATCGGCTCATTTTCTGCTGGATTTGGATTCGCGTCAAGAAATGAATTGTAAAGAGACCGTATAGTCGTCGACGATTCCAAATACCTCTTATGAGGATTTCTTTCTCGTGAATAGTGACTTTCTCGGGCAGGTAAACCGTTGAAAAAGTTTCTGACAGAGTTTAGTATATTTTCTTCGGTTGTCCGATGGTTATCATGTCTACCTCGTCCGTCCCTATTGGGTAGGTCAAGTCGTAGTACCTTACGACGCAGCCGTGATTTTTTTACACCATGAACACATAGAAAGTACTTCTGGCAAACAAACTGTGTTCTGTCTGATAAGCGTAGCTTATATTCTACTTGCTTATTCTTATCTGGAAGACACCCTTGCAGGTAAGCGTTTTGAATATCATGATCTGCCAATTGATTAAACTTCTGCAATATCCAAAGTTTCTCCTCAGCCGTTAATTTGTTTCGACAGAAATGCCGGCAATCTTCATCATGTATTATTCGCTGTGGGTGAATACTCACACCATCATGCCGTAAATGTTCTATCCCTAAAAGAAGATTAAAATAATAGATAATATCATACCATGCAGTAAGACAATGCATTATTTCATTTTTCTACTTTGAATCATTTCATTGTTGCAAAACTAGAAGGTACAAATAGTAAAATAAAACACTCATGAGTAAATGGGAAGTACCTTCTGCTTTCAATCTTTTTGTCACTTTTTTTCTCCATGTTGCTTCATTTCTTAGTCGTTTCTTAGCTCGAAACTCTCTTTCAGCCATCTTAATTCGAAATTCCTATTTTACCTGAAATTAGCTTTTTCACACCTTTACAGGTTTGTAATTTCTATGAAAAATGGTATTGATGTAGCTGGAACTGGAACGAATGATTTATTTCGGGAGAACCGGAAATAAATTTATTCAGAGACTGAGTAGGATTGAAAATAATTTTAAAACGTTTTAATCATTTGGCGCGGGTCAATTTTTGATGACCGTCGGCAGTTTTGGTCATATGACACTATTGCCATTTTGTTGTCCCCCTGGGAGACAGAGATTGTTTTTGAAAAGTGTACTTTTAGAACTCGCGAACTCAATTAGATAATATCAATTCTAGAAATGAATTTATTTGATTTAATTTAGAGTCAAAAATAGCTTTTACTGCATTTTGAAATACGGTTCGTATAATAGTGCAAGCACGTATCCAGAGGGGGCTGGGGTGATTGGACCTCTCTAACTTCCCAGAAAAAGACGATTTTTTGTCATAAAAGGTTAAAAATTCAAAAACTTTTAGCAAATTGCGCGTATATATCTTAATTTTGCTAATATATTTTGGTGGACCCTCCCTTGGTCCAATTCCCGGATACGTGTTTGTAATCAAGAGTGCTCAGCTAAAATCTCTATGCAATATAATCCAATTTGCCGTTTTAATTGAATATTATCTAAGTTATCCCATTCTGGGTTTTCCATTCTAAATCCAAGTTGTAACCCTATTTATAATGCCCCAATCCCAACTGTAGTAATTTGGGCCCGCAAAGCGCTATGTCGGAAGTATTATTTAAAGACAAAGGATTGCCGAAAACAAAACTTCCCTCTTCCTTCGAATTTTGTTTATTCTTCCCATCATAATTTTCATTTCAACAAGGCCCCATATTTCTAATACCGTCCCTGGCCGCCAAGAGTCAACGACCCGTGGGAATTGGCAAATTTGATTGGCCAAAAGCCTTGGGGAACCCTCCAGGAGTTGGTAGTAAGCATAGAATCATTCACCAGGCAAAGTATAGGTGTGGCAAATCTAGGGGACCCGCCTGGAGCTGGGTGTGCATTAGAATCTTCTGGAATCTGGGCGATCGCATCGGGTGTGGCTCTGGTCCACGTTGGTTGCTGCTAATATAGTTCAAACTCGCACAGAGGAAACCGATGACGTGGAACTAGAATAACCAAGCTTTGAGAAAGACGCCAAAATATTTGGCGTGGAAACTGTCTGATCTGATCAATCTACGTAGTAGGTCATGTCTCTTTGAGTTAGTGCAGTTGGGAATAACTCAATCCTTGCTGAAGCAGCAAACAACCCACTAGAAAATCACTTTTGGTGAAGAAACTAAAATAATTATATTGATACTTTCGTTTTTCAGTGACATAAAAACATTTACTCAAAATGTAGTGCAAAATTTCTGCAGGCATCGGCAGACAATAATTTATCTGTCCGGGGTCCTGCACTCAAATTCTTCAACATCGAAACAAAGTGTTTAATCTGAGCAGAGATTCAATCCGTCGTTGGACCATGACATCAGGAAACTATTTTTGGAGGTAAATCATCACTCTAATTAATAACTTTAATTCCTTTTTGCATAAACTAATAGTTATAAATGTTAGGTACAGCTTTTCTTTCCGTATTGTAAGGTCTTCTTTTTATTCTGCACCCTATTTAGAGATTGAGAAATATGAATTTAAATTTCAATAAGGACTTAAGGTGTGGTCCTGACACATCAATTTGGGCACAATGTTGGAAAATTTTAAAGATAATAAAATTAATAGATAATGAGCAAGTTATTCGTCATGTCGTACTCAACATTAAGGATCTATTTTACTCAGAAATTCTTTAAAAAAATTTGAGGAATTATTTAGTTTTAAATAAGTGTTAGTGGAAGGCGAAAATAGTACTATTTGGCGAAGAGATTGATGGGCAACTTTATCGCTTATCATTGGAATGGTGATATATCAATAGAATTTTAAATCACGTATTGAACAGTGTGGCACTTTACAGTAGTATTCTTTCGGTGAAGTAACCAGGATTGTAAATCAAATTTTATATGAATCGGGAACAATGACAATAGTCCAAAGGAAACGGAGAACTAAAATTAATACACAATAAGCATATCCACTTAATTCATAAGAGAAAATAGACTTTTATATTTATATTTGAAGTTGATTACTCAGTAGAGGACCGAATTGGCAATTTTTATCAATTTATTCATTCATTCCTCATTTACTCACTTTGCAGGCAAATAAAAACCAACAGAAGACGAACTTGTATTAGATTAGGTGGTTACTTCTGTTGGTATTCATGAAGCCAACAACGAAACATCTTTTTTGTCTGCCCCTTGAAATCCCGAAGAAAACAAATACCCTTAGCTCTATTTACAACAAAGAATATGTTCATGCTAAATCCTACTTCAAAAAATGAGTGAATATTAATATCCATCCCCGAGACATTCAAGAATTCATTTTCAACAGATCCGACGAATTCAAAATTTTTTACAAGCCTCATCAAATTCACAGAATGAAACCAAATTTAAAGTTACTCCGAATTATACAGCCATTCTTTATTATTTTTCAACGGTGTTGAATAAATATTATAGAATCCACTTCAGACAATATTTAAAGAATTCAAGCAATACGAGTAAATGTCACCAAACTCCTATCGTATTATTTCCATGTGGAAAACATATCTCCTTTTATAAGCAACTTTCCCCAACGCAGGACTCAGAACTTGACGTAATAGCCTCGGATGACTTCTTCAGCTGCGAATCATGGAAGTTCATTAACTGAGTGTGAGTATAAAATAATTATCCTGCCCTAGTCTATCCCGAGCCGAAGACAGATGTAGCGAAACTTAAAAAAGCAAAATCAATAACAAATGGAACTTCCTCAATTTATAAATCGGTGTACAAGAACATTTTCCACAAGTACGGAAACGGAGGACCTTTTCATTTCAGATCAGAATGTTGAAATCGGAATACTTAGCAATGGTAGCATGTCAAAGCATCAAGACCCAATGGGACAATCGAGGATCATGCATTTGGAATATACACATTCTACAAATAATATCGAACCCTTGGCAAAAACTTCAAACTCAATGAAAATGTCATTTGCGTAACCCATTCGTCCCAGAAAAACCAATTTACAACAACTTCTTCAGATTTTGTGCTCTCAATAAAACCAGAATGACTACAACAATTATAAACACTTGGAGAAGTTTGAGCAGTTACGACTTTCTTGTTGTTTCTCCCAGATCTACAATTTCACAAAACTGCTACAATATTTAACCTTTTATGATAAATCGTTTGATTAGATTAAAATTAAGTGTACTGTAACATTCGAGAGATTGCTGGAAATGGCCCATCAGTATTTATTTCATAGATAACGGAGTGGAATGCATCTCGAATCACAAGATACTATGCATAAACAATATTTCTAGTGATAATAATACTCCTTCACAGTCCAACTGTTCTTTCCCTAAGAAATAAACGGCATACTAATTGGAAGAATATGAATTTAGTTCATTATGGAGCAACAGTAAAGTGTTTTGAAAAATGTCACGACTGAAAATTGCGGTGGCCCTCAAAGAAAAGCCCTCGTTAAGAAGTAGTAAGCAAATCGGCACAGGATGAAACAAAAGCTATTCTTATACTAACAAAGAAGAGGGGAAGGAATCTGTCTGTTATTATTACATCAGAAAAAGACGCTTCAACTGATGAATGAGAAATGGTTTGGGAGTGATTTAATACATCAAAAATATCTCAGCTAAACGATGAATTAATTGCAATCGGATGGAAAACTTTTACTTGAAGCGTATGTGTTTATGTGGACAGAATTAGTCTTAAAATTCATTAGGAAAAGGTAAAGAATTTTTGCTTAATAATTAATATTCATTTTTTATATTTTCAATGATTTTATTCTAGACCATGCCAATCGCTATATAGCAGTTTATAATAATTTCATCTGATAATTTATTTAATTGTTAGATAACTCATGGTGGTTGTGACTTAAGACTCATAGGTGTCAACAGCAATTACTCATTTCAACATCACTACTCACTACTATCATGTAAGTGTTACAAGACATGATTGCAATCCAATGATTATCTACGTAATCATAATATACGATTTATTAGGTAGTGCACCATTGATGTGAAGTTTCAGGCATCCTAGTGTTATATAATATTATATTAGAAATTACGAAATTACAGTTTTGAACTTTGGATTTAACAGAATCTTCATTTTTGTCGGTGAGTGACAATGGCTCTGGAATACCCCTAAGATGCTCATGTTATGGAAGCAGCCATGACAAGTAATTAACCATAAATTTTTAATTATTGAATTCAGACATTATATTTTACGCAATCTAATAAAAAATTTCATTTGTTTGTCACAGGACATAATTTGGAGATTTTTCCATAGTCTGCAAATGTAAATTCTGCTGTCAGTGTCAACTATGCCTCCAATTGGGCCACAAAAGAGAATTATCTGCTTTCCGGCGTATTCAGAAACCCGCTACTCGCTACCCTGTAGTAGTTTCTGGCCTAGGCTCCCTTTGGCAGTGAAATTTAATCGGGTTAATGATTTGAAGGCTTTAAAATAAAGTAATTCTGTCGGTGAAATGAAGTCCCTTATGCAAAGGCACAATGGGCAGTTTGGGAATGTACTGGGGACATTAGAATAACAAACGACAGTATAACAATTAGTATTAGTGGCAATAACACTATTTAAAATGACTTTATTTAGTCGTGACTAAATCAAAATTAAAAAGGGACTTGGTAATTCAGCAACAGCATTCAATTATATTAGGAATCCCTGCCTGCAACTTTCCGAACATTCCCAGCCAAATGCTTTATTTTTCTTATGAGATCAATTTGGACTTTCTGACGTCAATCCCTAGATTTTAAAATTGAGCTTTTGATTTAGTCATTTATTTTATTGAACTTGTTTTTTGTGTGTTGCAGAGTTTCCACTTCTCTATTTAATTTTTGATTTCGTTTGAACTAAATAAAATTCATACTTATGTTGTGTCACTTTCTTCTTACTGTCTTTGTACTCCATTTTGTAGCCCTCATGATGTCTATCCGCCAATTGTACTTTTGCCAATACCCTTTATTTTCCTGATAAAATGAGACTTTATTTAAAACTCCGTAAATCCCTACCTGATCTTCAGGTGTTTCTGACCAGTAAAATGTCGCTTTTGAACCATCATTATAATATCAATTGCAGCGTCTTTTTCTGGTACAGTAACTATTTGACACATTCTTTCACCTTTCCTTTGTCGTTATAGGGCTAGCTAATGTATATCATTGAATGGAGATTGTACTTTCTTTTTCTATGCGAGGACATTGTTTGATAGCCACCGCGAGTTTCTGGCATTGAGTTTTCTAGAGCACATTTGTAAGTTTGTTTCGGAATTAACAAATTCTTATTCATAGTAGTTAGCTCCTCTTTTTCGTGGAGGAAGTTCGTTGATGGTAGAGGAGTACAATTGTTTTTAGGTAATTTGTATTATGTAAAGTATCCTGTACTTCCAGATGTAATTCACTCCGATAACTGTGACTGTAAATACTGACAGGACTATTTTGATAAACTCTTACGACTTTTGCAGAGCATACTTAAAATATTAATCCTACTTTAACAAATTGTCAAAATACGTTTAATTTTAATGCAGTTTTTTGAAAGTGGAGATTTGTGAGAAATTGGAAAGTTGTGACTAAAATGTCTCCGAAGCTTACCATTGTATAGTCATTTGTATTTTGATAGTTTTGAAGGCACTAGTTCTGGAATGTTGTAAATTGGAATTCTGGGGAGAAAGCGTTGCTCAAATGGGACTTTTAATTGGGTTTGATGTTTTTCTCATGGCAATCTGTGCTATTTGTAAAGTGTGCATAATCATGCACGATTTTCGATTGTGTCCCCCGGTTCTTGATGCTTTGGTCTACTGCTTTTTCTATTTATGCTGGATTCCACATTCTGATTTAAAATGAGCAGATCATCTGCAATCGCACTAATGGAAAATTTTTTTGTCCACTGACTTATAGATTAGGGATGTTCTATTTATTAATGATTCTGCTTTTTTAGGACTCGCTTCATGTGTCTTCGGTTCGGAATGCATCAGGGCATGCTCATTATTTTATAACCACCCACAGCTTTTGAACTCTCGTGATTCGCATTCGGAGTTGTAATCTGCTGTTTTTACTTAAAGATCAGATTCCTGAGTTTGAGAAAGTTGCTTATACAAGGGGCAACGTTTAGCATCTGGGAGTACTACGATAGAAGGTTTGGTGACACTCGCATTTTGTTTGAATTCATTAAAGGGTTGGTAATGGATTCTATATTACACGATTTTATATACCAGCGGAGAATTATAAGGAATGAAGGTCTATAAGAGGAACAGCTAAAAACATGATTCCGTTCTATTCTGCGAGTGTGATGACGCTTAAGGAAATTGTTTGTCATTCCTTGGACGCTTTGAATGTGAATCACGAAAGTTCTCGGGTGTTCTCAATCTCATTCATTACCAAGAGTTAGATATACGAAAGAAATATTTATTGATTTGTAATATAGATAAGAATATTTGTAACCATAGGGCTTATATGGGACCGAAAAATTAAGAAATGTTGTTCTCGGCGTCATAGAAATCAACAAAAGTTGTCACTTAATCCAATAGGAGTTGGCATTCTTATTATTAAGGCATATTATTAGAGTTTTTTAAGTGATGTGAAAGTTGTAGAGACAAGTTGAGAGGCTAGGATTTTAAATATTAATTATTATTCGAATATATCAAAATAATGGCATATTAATTAAAAGGTAGAAACATAAAGCTTTTTTTAATTGACTTCTTTTAGATATCCCAGTCACATTTTCTATCGGTTTAATAATGTTTATTTAATGTGGAGATGATTGTGATCATAATAAATCACGGATTCCGTTGTACTATATTATTTAATTTTATATGATATATTATATCTAAGCTATTCAAATATCAGTCCTCGATCCTTATTTATTATCTTAAGCCTTAAATATATATTATAGCCTGCCTTGTCATTTTTATGCATGAGTATTTCAAAACTAATTATCTAAACTTAGTACAGTGTTGTCTCAATTTTATTTTAATTTCAATTATTGTATTAATGTAGCCTGCAGCATGTTAATTGAGATAAAATAAAATAATTGTCGTCGTATAATATTATTGCAAGTTCTTTTGTTATTATACATAATTTATGAACTTTCCTCCTAAATCTAATTTGGTAACCATTAGAACTTTAATAAATGTGATAAATGAACATATACAAAGTATTGTTACATTTTGTTCAGCATACCTAGACGTACTCAACTGTCATTTAAAGTGGAAAGTAAAACATAGTAAACTCGACATGTACACAGACTGCAGTTGCCGATGTCGGCTGACAGTCTTCACTTTAATGCGGGCTTAACGGATTTACTTTTTGTGTAAAATATTAAATGCAAATGTCCAACATATGGGAAAATAATTTGTGGATTGTAAATAAGGATAAAGAACAGCAAAAACCGTAATTAGAGAACAAAAAATGCCCTTGACAAATGCATGTGCGATGTAAGTATTTATTGGTTTGGCCATAACCTTCGCAACATGAAGAAAATCACATAGTTCAGCTTTATTCAAGTGACAACATAGGCCCATCAATTACACGAATTGAAATAAGTAGGAAGTTACTTAAAACAACCACCTCTTTTCACCAAGGGTCACAACTTAACAATAAAATAAATAACATAACTCAAACAACAAATTCAATCATTAAACAAAAACATTATTCCTTTTGGATTCCAGTAATTCCTTGAGCTTATCAATAAGGGTATTAAGAGTTAAATCTTCATATACCCACTTACGCGGCAATTTATTCCACGCTAAGGCCGCACAATGCTTTACCGAAGTTAGTCTAGATGTTGAACACTTCACTCTTGGAAACGAGTGACTGTAACTACCACTCGCACTGAACCAGCCTTCTGTACCAGGCAGCTTATTATTAAGGTTTTTCCAAACCAATTTAACCAAACTTAATTCTCGTCTCTCAAAAATCGTATGAATTTGTAATTTGCATAACTGCTTTCTAATATTACACAAAGTACCTACTCTCTTAACAATCTTAACCTTATTACCGTTGAATTTACAATATCGAGGATAACAAAAATTAACTACGAATCTATTTATTTTATCTTGAATATTTTGCAATTGAACTTTGGTCTGAACAGCCCATATACTTATGGCATTGTCATAAATAGAGATGACATAACAGTGTAAAAGCATTCCCATTACCTTAACAGTGACCAATCTTTTTAATGCATATAATCTAGCTAGGGCTATTCTTACTCTTGTATCTACGTAGTTCATATGACATTTGAACGTTAGCGTTGAATCAATCCATACACCCAGATATTTAAATTTAAAAACTCTCTCTATTATCTCACCATTAAATACAATTTCATTATAAACATTCCCTTTAATACTAAAATCACCACCTTTGTGAAAAATCATGTATTTTGTAACATAACTTCATAAATAATACACATTTTTATTGTAGTACTATTTATATAATTTGAAAATTATTATGACAGTCTAAAGAAAATTCTCTGACCGACACTGCTGCTTTCAAAAAGAATGTAGATTTTAGATTTCAGACTCTGTCAGATCTATCAAGTTTTTGTTATTTATATTCACATCGATACATTTTCTAACATTTAGATAGTGAGGGCACTTTAAAAACACATCCTCTGGTTTGTTTTTGTTAAACAGTTCATATACAGTATTCACATAATATTAGTATATATTATACATATTGGCTAGATAATTTAATTTGACAATTTTTCCTTCTTGGTAACTAAGTGAAACTCCTAACCGAAGATGATGTATAAATTCTAGTTTATAAAAGGGTAATGATGTCAGTTTGAATTACATTATCAATGTTTATGTTGAGTTGGCATTTGAATAAGTGTTGGCATTTTGACCACTTTTTCGTATTTCGTTCGGGCCACTGAACAAAATGGAGGAAAATCAATCTCAAGCTACTTTAGACTTAAAAAATCAATATTTAAATATTTTGAAGATAAAATATTGCTTAAAACCAATTAAACATTTATGTAGTAATATATATCAGAAGCAGACCGCAAAATGGCACATTCAATTAATTTTTAACTGTAACTTTTAAAAAATTTGTTGTTTATTATTAAAGTAAATGTCTCAACGTGCCCAAAAAGAGTATTTCGTCCATTTTGACCACTTGTTGCCTCAATTTCTACCAGGCCATTTTGTTTATTTTGCCCAATTTGACCACATGTGGATTTAATAACTTGCCAACACTGATTCGTAATGTTTTAGCAAGGTAGGTACCACTTTCCGCTTTCGTCAGCTTTATAGGTATATTATATGTGCGATGTTACACTTTGTGAAATGCTCAACTTTGTGCGAAGTTTATGACATGGTTTGTTACACTATCATGTTAAGCAGGCGATAATTCATTCAGAATGATATAAATAATATTATCATGTACTATTCTCACTTTTGGACTTTCCAGCATTAAGTCATGATTATTGATTAACTTTCCTTATATCTGTATTACCTCCTTGCTTTTTACATGCTAAATTGACATTTCTTACTCAAGGATATTTCCATGGAATTTTTATGTTCACAGTTACTATTTATTTAATTCGTCTTCCTTGAGGTTATACTCTACCGAACCTTTACGACAGTTTTTCTCTGACAGGTAGCATATTGTGAGTACTGTATTGTTATTGGGAAATAACAACCAATACACATGAGCATATTATACTGTTATTCATTTCAGCAATAGCAAACTGACAAAGCTGAATCGAACTTTAAATCCGTAAAGAATGAAAGACTGGATAAAGACAATTTCGAAAAAATGTCAAACATCCCACGATTTTTTTCATTTTGTATTGTTTTCTAAATTATCTTACTACTTTTGTGTCATTCCATTTTATATTGCTAAAGGGGAAGATGGGAAATACTCAATACACACTCGGCCTATACAAAAGGTAATAAATTAATGTACCATAAAATTTAAATCTCTTATCATGATATTGGTCAAACTTATTATATTGGTCAGTAGACTATAATAATATTATTATAATATTCACATTTTCGCAATTTTAAGACAATTTCAACTCAAATATCTATTTGATGATGTACAAATATTGATAAACTCTTTCCACATGATTAATTCTGTCTGTGCTAATAGGTTTTGACATTTTTCTTCAATGCATTGTACATTGGATACTGCATATCAGATTTGGCTATTTTATTCCAACCTGTAGATGTGGTCAAGAATCCTTCACACCTGTTCAAACAAATCTCATTTCTTTTTCGCTACATTTATCCAATTGTATTTATACACACATTTTGGCTAAATACAAATGCATTGAAACATTTTCTGGACACCACACAAAAGGATGAGGAAAAGCGTGAAAAGGTATTCAAAAAACATTTTAACTTTATATACTCGACAGGCAATTAACTTGGAAGGGTGCCATCTGTATTTTGAACGTGTATTAGTTACCGATTACTAGTTTATTTTAACTTCGCACTCATAATAATATTTTAGACATATAGTTCCATGTATTATTTACTATTCTTTGCAATGAAGCAACAACAGTCTCCGTATGTATTTATTACATGACCACAATTAAAATTACAGAGGAAAGAAAACATTCTTATTGTAGAGAATGACTAATTACAATCACACACTGAATGGAATAGTATTTATGTTGTTTGACTTAAGTACTATGAGTAAAAATATTCTTTAAGTAGAGATAATCAATTAAATCAATAATCATGATACACTTATTATAATGAATTCAGACTTTTGTATTTAAACAGTTTCCTATGACATAACCTATGGTAATAAGTTATATAATAAGGACCTTGAAGTCCCAATAATTGAATATTTTCCTTTTGCCTAAAGACTGGTCCCACTTTAACAACAATAGCGGTTACCATCCTGACACTTTTGTGGTTTGGCCACGTATTCGATATTGAGCTTTACTACGAGTACAAATACAAGAGCAGATTCAACTTTGTAATTTGGATGGAGAACTCACACTATGAATATTTAGCACGCAATGTAACATACTCTGAAATCTCGGCCGGAATGAAAATGTTTCTTTGTGTCCACAACGTTATGGAATATTATGAAGGGCTAGTAAAAGGTGTATTCTCGTTATCACTTTTCATCTTTGGCATCATCTTCCATGAACATGCGAGGAGATTCGCAAACCTTCTCCTAACGAGTAGAAACGTTCTAGAGGTTGGAAAAAACTAAATTTTTCCAAAATACCTTAAGATAATTGTATAATAATAATAATAATTAATATGATTATGCTTATTCTTCGGCCTACCTCAGGCAGGCGTAGCATAAACTATCTCTAATGTAATTGTAGCAGCAAATAATGTTAAAATTAATTTCTCTCCAGGTTTACTCACAGTACTGTCGGGTGGCGGAAACGGTGGAGCTAATAAATAAATTCGCCGGTCCCCTACTTGCAGTTTTTGTGGTTAAATCTTTCTGTGAACATATCCATGACGCCTTTGATGTCTTGATCATGGGATACAGCGTTCGTGAAAAGCCCACCGGTCAAATACATTACTTGTTTTCCCTTGCAGAAGTTATCTTAGTCCTTTTCGTCTGTGCTGAAGGAAATCGTAGGGTAAGTGTACAAAGTTAACCCTTCAGTAAAATTTGTACAAAATATGCTTTCTAAAATGCAGTTGTTTAATGCCCTTTGTGTTTAGATGCATTCCTTGGCAAAGTGGCTGTCTCAATACAAAATCAGACAGCAAAATGACGACGAAAGTCGATTAGAGCCTGAAGAACTCAAGGAAATTAAATCCACTATTGAGATTTTGAAGTGGAATTCCATATCCAGCAATGTAGGCTTGGGAGTTGGAAATTTTTTTACACTTACCTACGGCTTTCTGACTGCGGTAATTGTTATCTACATAATAATACGAGTATAGATAATATTATACCAATACACCTTTTTAATTTACATTCAATCTAACAGTTACTTGGAGTTTTTGCTACATATGCCATTATTCAATTGCAATTCTACAGTGAAAGTCAAAAAGGGGAGAAAGAGAAAGGTAAGCACAGTTCTTAGAAATTTCTTCCAGTTTCAACTTTAAATGAATTGTGTGAATTAAATTTTTATTCCGTATATAACAGAAGCAATTCAAGGTGCTTCTTCTACCATTTCTTCAATTCTTGGAGTTGAAAACTCAACACAATCACACTTTTCAAGTTATGCGGATTCTTCTGCACACTCTAGTACAACCCAAAGCTCCGTCGTCACAAAAATGCCATCTGACAGGACATTAATAAGCCATGCTTATTAAAGCTATATAAATATAATACATAAATAATTCTTTCCTTTCAGGAAATTGGAGGATTAACATCATTATTTAACTACCTATATTACTTAAAGCATGTTATAATATCACAACTTGCACTACGTTTATACAACTAATAAGACACAATCTAAACGAGTCTTAATTTACAAATTAAAAAGTCATGAAAACACCATTAGTAATTAATTTCTTATCATACTAACAATATAAAGTATAAACACAACTTTGAGTATGAGCTCAATAACTTCGTGTTAGCATGCAAGCACATATAAATCCACAAATTTTTTAATACTTTTGGAAGAATTGTAATCAATGTTGTAATTACGTGCTTCTGATGCTACCTGCAGAAAAGAAGGGGTCAGAGGACGTTGGGCCGACCCTGATAACTGTAGCTCTGAATTACAATTACTAGAAGTAAGCCCCGTCTAGCGTCTGTAAGATGGGACATTTGGGACATCATTTTATGCCAACTCTTGTCATGCCAATTCTATGTTATCTCATAATCAGATCATATCATGTCACCTCAACGTTACCCTAACAAATCTGGTCACTCAATCGCTGTCCAGCGATAACCATTAGTAAAAACGACAACCCTGGCTTTACACATCCACGAAAATTTTTAAAACCAATGTTTGAACATTTGTGTCGTCTTGTTTGTGATCCTGATTGCTGTCTCATACGAATGTCACATTTTTCCGTTTAATACGAATCAAAAAAATTTCTAGTCCTTTAAAAGGCCAATAAGACGTCGTCGTGGTTTAGTCAACCTTATAGTGGCCTTTGGGAATTTGCTTTTTGGTGTAGAATATTAATGACAAATCTCCAACACAATATGATAAATGAACGTAAATGGGGATAAAACACCGTAAAAATGTGAGTAGCTAAAAACCTTGCCAAATCTATAAGATGTCACAAGTGGTATTGAAACTCGCTCAATGTTTTCCTTAGCTTAGGATTAAATGGTTTATTGGGTTATAAAGTTATAAAATCAAGTAACGATAAGAACAAAATATGAAGATTTTATTACCCACTACCTTCTTTGTATTTTTGGACTTTTCCATTGTATAAGTTATGCTTCTCTATGCATTTTCCTTATTCATATTCACATTTTGTATACATACATACAAAGACTGATGTTTATTATTTATTGTTTAAGGACATTATCATGGACTTTCCCTTTTCTTGAGGTTATGCTCTACCGCACAAACATAAAATAGGTCAACAAAAACATTTATTAGTACCTCCTTTTTTATTTAAGTAATAGCAAACAGTCAAAGCTGAAAGGAACTTTAAATCTGGAAAGAATGAAAGACTGGATAAAATCAATTACTAAAAAATGTCAAACATCCCACGACTTTTCACATTTTGTATTGTTCTCTAAATTATCTTACTACTTTTGTGTCATTCCATTTTATATTGCTAAAGGGGAGGATGGAAAGTACACATTACATACTCGGCCGATACAAAAGGTAATAAAATTAATGTAGCATTATTTAAATCCCTTATCAACGTAATAAACTTTTTCGTTCAGTGGACTTGATTAATCGTTTCTATATGCATGAATTACCACTCTTTCTGTACTAATAGGTTCTGACATTTGTCTTCAATGGATTGTACATTGGATACTGCATTTCAGAGTTGGCTTTATTCAAATCGGTGGATGTGGTCGAGAATCCATCGCAACTGTTCGAACAAATCTCCTTTTTTCTTCGCTACATTTATCCAGTTGTGTTTATACATGCCTTTTGGTTAAACACAAATGCCTTGAAAAATTTTCTACATACCACTCAAAAAGATGAGGAAAAGCATGAAAAGGTATTCAAAAATTGATTTACCATCGATTCATTGTTACTTGGTACATTTGACTCGCTATTTATCCACGGAATATTATTAAAAGTTTGGAAGGATTGTGATAGTATTTTTAACAAGTATTATCACAACAACTAATGAAATGGAATTCTCAAAAACTTTTTAACTTTGGTATTCATGTTTCCCTTATTACCACTGGAATCAGTTTTTTATTTAAATAGTTAATTAATTAGTAATTACGTAACCTTGATAATCTACCTTAAATATCTCATTACCCCTTCCTTCGAGTTTAATAGTACCTACATTTATTTGTACCTATAAGTAAAAGAAAAAACTTCTCCCCAGCTCGCCTAGTTCTACTTCTACTTATATAAAATATTTCACCCACGGTTTATCAGAAAATCTGGTTTATTTTAAATAAACTTATTTTACCTCCTCCATTGTTATGAAACTTTTGGTTAATTGAGAAATTTACGGTATGTTAATAAGTTAAGGATTTAAAGTTACCATGATAACGTTTAAATTAATATTTTCCTTTTGCTTACAGACTGATCCTACTATAACGACAGTAGCGGTTACCATCTTGACACTTTTGTGGTTTGGCCACGTGTTTGACCTCAAACTTTACTACGAGTACAAATACAAAAGCAGATTCAGCTTTGTAACTTGGATGGAAAACTCATACAATGAGTTGAATGAATATTTAGGACGTGATATGAACGGGACATACGCCGAAATCTCGCTGGGGATGAAAATATTTTTATCTGTCCACAACGTTATGCAATATTATGAATGGCTAGTGAAAGGTGTATACTCGTTAACACTTTTCATCTTTGGTGTCATCTTCCATGAAAATGCCAAGAGATTCTCAGAACATCTCGACAGAACTACAAACGCACTAGATGTTAGAAAACGCCAAAATTACTAATTACCTATAATGTAATTTTAGCAGCAAATCATTTTAAAATTAATTTCTCTCAAAGGTTTACTCACATTACTGTCGAGTGTCGGAGATGGAAGAGCTAATAAATGACTTCATAGGTCCCTTACTTGCGGTTTTTATTATTAAATCATTCTGTGAACACGTCCATGAGGCTTTTGACGTCCTGATTATGGGAAACGGTGTTCGGGAAAAGCCTATAGGTCAAATACACTACTTGTTTTCCCTTGCACAAGTTCTTTTAGTCCTATTCGTCTGTGCTGAAGGAAATCGGAGGGTAAGTATAAGAAAATCAATCAGATCAATTTCAATCGATGTTGCAAAATAAGTTCTCAAAAATGCAGATATGTTTTAATAATTAATTTTTATGGTTTATGGTAAAAATATTCTTTGGACAGTAGAAATAAATCTTTTACAAAGTTCTTAGGACCATAAAAATTAACTTTAAGAGCAGTAAAAACAAAAGCGATAGGCTATAGTGTGCTATCTATGCCCTAAATAATAATTTTGATGTTCAGTAAATAGGTGTCCATATTTTAATGCCGTTTTTTAGATACATTCCTTGGCAAAGTGGCTGTCTCAATACAAAGTAAAACAACAAAATGAAGACGAAACTCGTTTAGAACCTGAAGAAGTAAAAGAAATTAAAAATACGATCGAGATTTTAAAGTGGAATTCCCTATCCAGCAGCGTTGGATTGGGAGTTGGAAATTTCTTTACAGTTACCTACGGCTTTCTCTTTACGGTAATCCTAGTCTACAAATGATTTTCAATAATACAATACACTTATACTGATGTAATTGACAATTGGTATTTGATATAACAGTTACTAGGAGTTTTTGCTACATATGCCACTATTCAGCTGCAATTCTTCAGTGAAAGCCAAAAAAGAGGTTCTACTGCACGATCGATGATAACCCATAGCCATGTTGTCACTGAAGTGTCAACTGAAATGCCTGTTTACTAAAGCTACATCAATAATGCACATCTTTTTTTCTCTTGGCAGAAAAATGGTTTGTGAATTCCTTTACTATGCCAAAGCGTTTCTTATTATTAAATGGTATTATCGATTTCTAAATTAATGTCTATAAATTATGTTTCAAACGAAGTCCCCCAATAAAATTTGAACAATTGCAGTCGATTATTATTGTTTAATAGATTTTTATCACGTTGCGATTATGTGGAACGCTTTTAACAGAAAATTAATTACAGATTTAAAGATCTATTTAAAATCACTCAAAACTGTAAGATAAATGCTGATTAAATTAAGAGACCAAAATTAGCAAGTCAAATTAATCAAGGTTTATAATTAACATAAACCATTATAGTCCTACATAATGTGATATTAGTCTTAATAATCGAAACTGTACATTTATAACTGTCAAACGAGTTGAAGATCATTAAGGTTCGAGTGTCGATAAATAATTGAGTGTATCTATAGGTATATGCGACTTTAGAAGGTTTTAGATAATTATTTAATGGGCATTCAGTAGATACGACTATCAACACCAAGAAAAACTATGCAGTAGGAAAGTATAAATCATGTAAGAAGAACAAGAATAACTCATGTGTAACCAAAGCACGAAACATGTCTTGTATTTGTTTAACAAAAGTATGATTACGTGAAACCCTTACCGAGAGACAAATTACCTATACTGTATAGCTCTTGTAATATTATTCTGCTATACTAATGGCGTGACTCCGACTTTACTGGTATTGTGGCTTCTGCTCCGATACATTAAAGCTATATATTTTCATAATGTTTCGCAGGAACTGAGGAATTGGAAACACAGACAGGTACGAATCACGAAACTGTCCAAGGAAAGACGGTAACTAGTTCAAACAAACATAATATTGGAGCGAGGGGATGACGAAACTTAGTATGAAGAAATATTATCATTTTTAGAGTTCTTAGAAAAACAGAAGGGAATATTCTCGAACGTCATCGACTCTTGTACTTCAACCAATTGGGGACTATTACGTGTGTTTGTAGTAGGTAAGTCCTGACAGGAAAGCGATAGAAACTTCCAGTAGGCACATTTAATATATGTACAAAGACCTTCTATATAGAAACATAAATAAATGAGAAAAATATAGACTATTATCACAAGCTCACTATTATTCCCTTGTCGTTCATATGAAGTGTTGCAATCAAAACTACAAATACATACATTTGAAACTGAAAAACCGTAATTCAAAACAATATAATAAATTGAACATATTTTTAAATTCCAAATGGACCACAATGGACTATTAAAATTGAAATAACTTCATAAAAGAATTATTTCTTTCCTATAGTGTGTAATTTCTGGTTTTACATCATCACTAAAAAATCCAATTATGGTAGAAGCGGTGGTGAATGGTAATGTGAAGAACTTTATACGATTATATTAACAATTTATTAGAAACACATAAAACTTATTACGTCCAGTTTTTTTCTCTCAACCAAATTTAAAATAAGTGAGTGCATGTGATTTTGCAAACCAATGGATCAATGTTGCCCATTTTCAATAGTCTGTCAGATTTTTATCCTGTTGGGCAATAATTCATTTACTGTCTTTAAAAGTTATTTAACATACGGGCAAATTGTGAGATTCTACAATCTCTCTTTTTATCAGAGGAGCTGAAATTTCGATTTAGATTATTATCTTTGAAGTACTGGTTCAAAATTTGTAGAATTATGAAGGCATTTCTATAAATGAAACGATGAATTTTCAGTGACTTAATTGTGTAAAATTGGATATTTGTAATTCAAGCAGAATTTGCTGTTTCTATTTAATACGATTTTTTATCCACTTAACGATTCCCGATTTTTATTGTCAAAGCGAAAGTCAGATTACAATAATTCCATTAATAGTTTAAACATTGCAAACTGTAGCTCTTACTTCGAGCTATCTGATCAGGCCTGAATTTGATTCTTTCACCAAACGCATAACAGCTATATAGAAGCCTAATATGACTTCTAAAATATTTTCCAATTTCCTTCTTTTTGTTTTGGAGTTGTCTGTTCTTCAGACAACCAACGGCATTCGAAATTTATCATTTTACAAAGATTGCGATTTCAATTTGATTGTATTCAAGAGTTCAGCCTGGACAACAAGTTTCATGTTATCCAATCAAAATTCACAGCCGTGGAGGATAATTGCGCGCTACACATATAACTGGAAACGTGATAAGCGTAAAGCAGACACTCCAATGGATTTGTCAAACAGTGCTTGTAGTGTCAACATTTTTATGGAGCCAGATTACTGGCCGATTGCATTAATAACTTCATATTTTGGACCGGAGGTTAACCGACTTTCTTCAACATTCATAATTGTCCAAGATAGGAACAATATAGTGGAAAAAGGAGGTAATTATTGGCGATTCAACCTCAGGTATGAAATATCTAGACCGCTTTTTGTATTACGCATCGATAATTCCACGCACAATACAGTCCAGACTGGGCATCTATACAAATACAAGGGATTCGTTGCAAACATAGAAATCGAGGAGGATGAAGATTGGGAAAGAGTTTGGTACTCGCTGAATGGACATCTACATGGCATCATAATTCCAGGATGTAATATATATTTCCCATTCAATTACGCTACTTCATGGTCATCATGCAAAGATTCTCTTTATTCTATGATTAAAATTAATAGTGACAAAGTGACTTGTTTCGGTTCGTTCAGAGCAATCGAAACAATGGCCAATGCATTAAATTTTACCCCACTTTATGCAAAAAATATAGATTATATTAATCCAGATTTACGTTATGCAACCATAAATATGTTAGGTGTATATAAGGAGCTGTACATTTACGCATGGGATAAAACCACATTTATTGAATTCTTTCAAGAGGAGATTCCCTACTACTGCGAAGCATCACCTGATTTCCACTCGGTGCCTCTGGCAGTGTTGATTCAGAATACATTTGATGATCCCTGCTGGTTTCTCATCGCCTCTCTTTTCCCACTTTCATTTCTAGTTCTAACTTTTGGGTCGATGAATTCTTCCTCAATTAGGAAGTTAGAATGGATTTTGATTTCCTTGGCAGCAGTTCTTTTGGACCAGGGAGTAGTTTATAACAGAAGGATGAGTCTGTTCGTGGTAGTAGCAACCACGGGATTCGCAATCACCACTCTCTATGCAACATGGATAACTAGCGAAATCATTGCACCCCCAGACAGGAAAATATTCGAGGACTTCAAGGATCTCGTCGAAAATGGTTACAGATTATTGTGGATTAAAGACAAACGAATCTTCCTTGATGAAAACAGAACTGAGTTATTTGATAAATATAAATTATTAGAAAAGATGAATTCAAGTGTCCATATTTATAACACGGAGTCTACTGTAGACTATAAACAAGCTTACAATTTGGTGACCAACTATTCCATGAAACTTTTTTCCCTCACGCTTAAAACAACCCAAAAAGAATTATTCCTTGGCAGGGAATTATCAAGGAAAGGAACCATTGGTGGAAACTGTATGACTACTAAACACATTGCAAACACAATCCCAGCACATTATTTTTTTTGGGAGCATACCGTCACAATTTCCAGGCGTATATCAAATGGATGCAAGAGAAGGGACTACTCTCTCTTTGGAAAGACCAACAAGAGTATAATTTCTATTTGCCAGATTTACATCACAAGGCACAAAGAAACTATGAAAGCAGCCGACCCGAGGCCATCAACTTACGAATGAAAATTCATACAATTTTTATTTTGTGTGCATATCTCATTCTAGGGCTTCTCATTTCATTTTGCCTAGAACTTTTTTGGGATAAAATAGTTCCTTCATTTTTTATTCTAAATTGGTTCTTTAATTTCAGTTTATCTGCATTTCAAGCAATGATAAACAAACTTAGATATTTCGGAACCACACTGCAATATTTGCGAACCAAACTGCAAATCAGAGTGCAATTACGACAGATGCTTAAAATAAATATGGAAAGGTTCTGTTTGTTTGTTTTAAGTATACGCCAAAAACTAACTTCTTAAATCAATTTTTCATGCCATTAAGGAAACGCAATTATTTAAATGACGCATGACATCATGCAAGTAGGCTGTTTATTCTATAATATACCAGTTGGCCACCAATTGTATTATTCATTACTTACGCACTTGAGCATTGCAACGAAAAGGCAAAATTCTGTAAGAGAGTATGGGGTATTTGTAGTTGTAAGCTGTATTATATATGATAGTTATATTCTTGTAGTTCTATAGAGAGAGTCATGCGCACGACTGTTCGTACGGTCAGAGATCCCTCCCTGTCCTTCCTCGTTGTGAGTTGTCTTATAACGACAAGATCTGCAGTCTTGTCGCCATTAGACCTGGAGAGTTTGAGTGCCTCACAACTCATCCTCCAGTCTCTTCACTTCTGTCCCTGCCATGCCGCCTAGAACTGACGACGACATGTCGACGCTGACTCTCATCTTCTAGTTGACCTCACCTTATATCCTATTGTATTTGGTAGCGTAAGTAAACCGTGTCCTAATATTTACTATATTATTATGTTGCTAATTATTGATCATTATTATTATTCTATGATCTGATGGGCCTAAGCTATATTTATTGATTGGTTATGATGTGCCTATGTAATTATTATTGCTCTATGGGCCTAATTAAATGTACTTTATTGAACCTAACTAATTGACATTTACTTGCGTAATAGTAGAGCATCCTGTCATCTTTATTGGAGAATAGGAAGACTCAGGTGCATCTACTTGGGGCATATAATATTTCGGGGCATAAAACTAACAGACTTCCCGGTATTTGCTAATCTCACTTATAATTCCATGGCATAGAACATACATTTTTATCTATTAAACAAATTAAACATCTTTATTTAAATGATTCTATTGTTACGATTTTTATGTTGATTTATATGTATTTGTATTTGTGTATGTATATTTGTAGCAACAGTACTGTGAATTGGGCATTACATGAATTGAATATTTCGTGTTATGTAACCCGACACTTATTGCAGAAGACCGATGCATTACACTTGACTAAACTTTATACAGGAAACTTTAATACTTTCAATTCGGTTTTATGGGAGATGAATATAATTATAACTTTATTAATTTCCGAGTAGCCAGTCGTCTGGTGGTAGTTATCAGGCACGTATCTAGAAATTTGTTCAAGGGGGGGCGGAAGCAAAAATGATACCAAAAATAAGACATATTCGCGCGAAGCGCGAAAAAATTTTGCAATTTTTATGCCATTTTTGAGAAAAAAATTCTCTTTTTCTCAGATTTAGGGGGGGCGCTGCGCCCCCCCCCGCCCCCCTACTAAATACGTGCTTGGTAGTTATTAATAGCAGTAGCTAAGTCGTAGATCTAAAATGTGTTCCACGTGAACTCCCATACAGTATAGTATACCATTCTAATGTTTACAGTAAGATTTTCTTAGTCCTTAGTTGGTGTTTTAATTTGTTTTTGAATTTTAAATCTATAATTGCAATATTTATTGTCATAATTTGTCTCTAGGCTCCTTTGTATACAGTAACCAAAACTAATAAAATCATGCAATATACTCTAATGCCGAGAATTGAAAGTTGTGCCTCGCCAAATTACCAACATTGTATGAGCAGGCACTAGCCCGGTTTAATTAGCAATTTATGTATAATAATTTCAATAACAATCGTTTATAAATACTAAACATACTTTCTAAAATATATGCATTTTCTGATATGTGGCCTTACAGGCCAATGGAAATATTTTATCATGACTAAAACAATGTAACAAACCAATGTATCGGGAGATGTGGTTTGTTACATTGTCGCAGCTATGATAAAATGGCTTGTTACATTGTGATATTAAGCAGACGATATGTAATATATTATATAATATAAGATAATATTATGTAATATAATAATATATAATATAAATATATATATTATATTATGGTTATATATTGCATGGCTTGTTACATTGTGATATTAAGCAGACGATATGTAATATATTATATAATATAAGATATAAATATATATATATATATATATATATATATATATATATAATAATTGTATAATATTATAAGAAATTATATAAATTATATTCTGAATCGAAAACATAAGTATGTTGAAAGGAAAGTCAATGTGCGAATAATAATTCCTCCTAACTTGGTATTGTACCTTATCGACGGAATGAACACAGCACTAATGTGCCGAACTGCTCTGCATAGAAAAAAGCAATCATATTTGGTCATGTACTTTTATTTTTTTAGGGCGCTATTAAATGTACTACACAGTCCAAGTAAGCCGCTGAGGAAAAATAAATAGACTAGCTGTGTCAACCGTCTTCTAAGAAAACTTTTGTTTTTCTATAAAACAGTGATATATATAATGGAATATTTAATGAGCAATGTTTGTATACAATTTGCAAGTATCAAATACCAACCGTTGCAATGGAATATATTATACTGAACAACATTTAAAATGCAATTAGGAAGTATTTGTTCGTAGTTATATAAAAGAACAGTACTGTAAGTTGGACTCATATTTGAACACAAGCCAATTGCAAATACGAGGCGAAGTAATAAACAACTACTTATGAAGCGTACTAACCCAATTCAAAAACCATTATTTTAATTCCTGTGCAAAAGAATTTGAAGTTTGCATATTCTCCAGTTTTTTATCCATACATAGTCATAGGTTGACATAATAACTTAACATGCAAAAATTGGTTTCACTTTAGCCGTGTCTTGGCTTTGATAGACATTCTCAAATCAAAATAATCAAGCATAACCCAGTTTTGTCATTTACAATTTGCAACTACATAATCTCATATCATGTTGCAGATTTTGTGCTTTTAAACTTGAAATGGGAAATGGCCAGAATTAAGACAATACATATAAAGACTGATAAAGTTCCACAACACATTATCACGGAAAGGTCCAGTAACTATGTACATTATTAATTAAGTTAACATAATATTTTCTTTTGTAATATTATACATGGTTACCTACTATATAAACTAGCCTAGAGAATCATGTGTTGGGAAGCAGTGACCAGCTTCGACTGTGCCTACTGATATCGATCTTTTGTACAAATTGTACTCATATGACCCTTTAATATTTATTATTATTATTACATGAAAACTTAAAATACGTCAACTGCGTGAAATTATTTTAAGAGAAATGGGATAAGTAAAACCCAAATGTAACTGATACCAATGGAATTATTATTTAGCAGTGGAAGAGTGTGAAACTGACAAATCAGAAATTGTATATACAAAAACGTAAGTCCACTTACTTTCCATTTCAGAAATTAAAATGGTAAGAAATGTGGACTTAAAAGTCCTTTCCATGCATATATTTTGCGATATTTTTGGCACACTTGGAGCCATTCCTTACGAGTCGGCACCAAAACCAAAAGTGATTCAGATAGGGAAGAAGAAATGGAAAACGTACAACATAATCTGCAGTGTTGTAAATCAATCTGTTTTAACTCTTTACACTGGAAAGACGATATGGAAAACTATAAATGAGTACACCGACAAAGACATCGCCCACCTGATGATACTGATCTGCACTTTCGCCATATTTGTCGTCACCGACGTCTGTTACTTTATGATGTTGAAGAACTTGGATTTCTTTCCTCAAATGATGGGTTGCATTTCCCGGATGGACCAATCATTCAGAAGTAAGCAATACATTAACAATTTTTATAGAATATAATAGAGTCGGAGAGCAAATCTCGATTAGGTGGAGAGAGATTCGAATAGTAATTATTATTGTCATACGCGGGGTATTTATATCCAAAAAATATCATAAAGAGTGAACACAATATTAAAAACTAAATATATAAAAATATCAGATGTGAATAGTAAGTGAGTTATCTAAGAGAGTGTGACTCCATAAGAGTTGTCTGACGATAACAAATCAAGATGTGACAAAATAACATCCGACTGCACTAAAAGGTCCCATCTTATATTCCTTCATTCCACGATCTTAATTTATCTTAAGCTAACGTAATCTAAGAGTGGAGCGCTAAACCTATGATAGGTTCTTTTAGTCTGTCCTTATTGGCTTAGCTAAGATTTCCTTTGCTCTCAATTATATTAACAGCTTTGACCTTCTTTGACATTACATAATATACCTATTACAATAGCGCATAAATCTTCCCATATTTTCTTAGGGCCATATGTTTGAATTTTTTGTGGATTACAAAATATTGAATGGAAATGACCGGAAATACCAATGGAGATGTGAACTATGTATCTTAATATTATTCTAATTGCAGGGACATACCAACAAGACATAAACATATCCAAAAATAGGGTAGACATAATCGGAGGGTTATTGTGTCTGATGGGCCCTGGAATAATACCTCTGGGAATCATTTATGCGGTGCAAATGGCCCTGGTTGACAGAAATGGATTAAAGCAGGCAGTTCAATCATTATTCGGGTACGACCCGGACATCTACGACTACTACAAACATCCAATTTCGAGAGTGGCGATGTTCCTGTATGCACTCTACACGGCAATGAATATTCTTGGGGTGGTATTCTTCTTTTTAGTTTGTGCTGTTGGATTAGCAGATATGCTGAGCTCTTGGCTCTCATTTTTTCTGTCCATTCGTTCATTCAATGCAGATGTCATAAAAGCATACAGATCACTCCAGATTATTCTAAGTGGTATGACAGACCTCTTTAAAATATTTGGACCCACGTTAGTCGTTATAGCTCAAACCATCCACACAATCTGCTTATTCTGCACGATCAAAATGCACGAATCAATCAAAATGCCCTTATATGCATTTTTCCCCATTCTAACAATTGTATTGGCAGGTCTTGAAATGCTGTTGATTCCAACGGCTGCAGCGGTCTTTGAAAAATCAAATGAAATGCTCGATAAATGGCGACAGCAGGATTTGAGGAAATATGAGCGCAAACAACTACGAAGCTTGCCGCCCCTCTTCATTCCTATAGCTTCATTTTTTAGAGTAACAAAAGATACTCTGTCTACGTTTATGTCCATCATGGTGGACAATACAGTTACCTTGCTTCTTTCGTTTTAAGCTGCATGCAAATTATTCATCCCAAAATACCCATGCTAAAATTATGTCCTATCTGTATTAACTGATGTCCTCCCTTGTTTGTTTTTCTTTTCGCATATTCAATAGTGAAAGCCCTGTCTTTGGGTGAAAAAACCATGCCATTTGGCTTACTTCGCATTACAAATATAATGTATGGTAGAAGAGAAAATAGTTTGTAAACTAAAATAAAATTAATTATTTAAAGCTAATGCTGGGAACAATTGTAAGGTTGACTTTTGCCCCTTCTTTAAGGGACGGCCCATATATTACGTCTTACGTCGACGATGTACAGGAAATGGGGCGTCCCAGTAAAGCAGACGCTCCATGAGTATAATATTATGCCAGAATAGAGACTAAAAGAAAATGGGTTCAAAAATGGCAGACTACATAATATGTGGATCATTCCTTACCAATGTCGCACTCATAGCTACGTATATTACTACCCATTAAATTTTAACAAATGTAGTGTTCACTCAAATTATTTATAATAATATAATATGGCGTTTAAGTTATTATTATGAGACGAAGCAAAGAAATGTTATGCTTTATACTGTTTATACCTACCTAAGTAATAAAATAATATTTGAGAAACACCAGCATAAAATAAGCAAAACATTTAGAAAAACAACCCAAACTACTACTTACTGCGTTCTAAAAGTCGGTCGAAGTGTATCGAAGTGAAAGTAATGCACTTTCTTCGCCGATGGTCAGACATGGCTTTTGAAGATTTGTATTGTATCAAGTGTAAAGGAAGAATGCTCAAATGTACTTTATATACCTACTACTATAACATTGTATTATTTTATTACATTGTACTATATTATCAGTATACCTATAGTCGAACAAAAAAGAATTAGCATAATCACTAATATTGCATCCAACTAATCTATGACTTACTACCTACAGTCACAGTAAACAAAAAGTAATGACACATTCCATTCCATTCACAAAACATTCCTCATGCATTCTAGTCAAAAAATTTATTCATATTTAAAATTGTATAAAATATAATAAAAAATCATTTCCCAAGATTTACGCAGTGCTTGGAAGCTGACTAAGTAGGCTGAAATTGTGAATGTGTATAGGAACTATTTGAGTATTCATGTTCCTAATGTAAAAATAATGCTTAGAAAATTAGAAATCATCATTTTTTAGATTCGCTGGATTCTATCGGTATGCATAGTTTTGTCGTTAAATAAAATGTAGTGTACTGTGACTGCGCTTGCTAATGTGCTTGATTTCCTGTATTTTCCGATTTGTCTGATTTTGATGGGATCTAATTAAGACAACCACAATTACTGTCGAGAAACACATCATATCAGATAGTAGATTGTAAATTCATTCTAATTATTGCACTATTAATCATAACCCTGTCCTTTAATAGATTCGCCAAAGTTTCGAACGCAAAGCCGAAAAGGTATAATCCTATTGTTAATAGTAAATACAAAGTATTTGTTCTTCGAATTCATGCCAAGTGTGGACTCTTTTACGTATGCTTACCGCATTTGTTTTTTTCTCATAACCTATGGCTACCCGTCGTCACATTAACACTTAATCAACCTAAATTAGAGTATATTACGGAGAAAAATCAATTCACGTTGACGTCATATAAACAATTCTTTGTAATAGATAAACAATTAAGATTATTGAATCCCCATTCCACATAGAAAAACCCAATCACGTAGAAATAAAGTCTGTAATTGAATTACAATGTCCCCGAAATTGTTTTTGTATATTGAAAGCCTGAACATAGTAATAAAGCCTCGTGTACCTCTGCAAAACTGTAAACAACAATCACATTTCGTCATATAGTTTTGTTTTTTAAGGCACAATAAAATACAAAAGCAACGTAAACAGTTGAGGATAAACACATTACATGGTTACTTACCAAGGTATCGAAAAACCCGGGTTTTTTAGGAAAAAACCCTCGACCCCGGGTTTTTTGGGTTTTTTAGGGTTTTTTGGGTTTTTTGGGTTTAAGGGTTTTTTATATAACTATAGGTATAAATACTAACCTATACTATACCATATTTGAAACTACAGCTGACAACAACAACAACCGTGTCAACTACTATTACTTACGTCAACGAAAAGAAAAATTAAAGCATAAATAATTTAATTTTATAAGTTGTAACGTAGCAAATGCAGTATTTTTGTGAACATCTATATTATTATTACTGTTTGATAACAACTAGTGAAATATTAAGCATTATAATATTTTACTGATTATATTGACTTTATGATATTATTCCTTTGTTAATTTGAAGCTTTAATTGCAAAGCATTACAGTAATGAATATGTAAGTAATAAATTGAAATTATGAGTACAACAATATTATAAGCATAATCTTTACAATGCAATGACTAAAGTATAAATAAAATTAATATTATTATAGTCCTCACATTACGATACATTAATTACGCGTAGAAGTGTAGAAGCTATATTTGTTTCCACCTGATTATGCATTTGTTTATATTTTTGAATAGAAATTAGTATGTATTGCGTATCTAGATGGACCTGTAGTGCACATTTTTGTATGTTTTGTAAAAAACCCAAAAAACCCAATAAACCCGGGGTTTTTTAAGTAAAGCGGGGTGGGTTTTTTGCCAAAAAACCCAAAAAACCCCAACCCATAAAAAACCCGACCCACAACCCTGTTACTTACATAAAGCGTCTTCTAAGAAAAATTTACCAATTTTCACTGAAACTGTTATAATGGAATATATTATGATGAACAATATTTAAGATTCGATCAGAAAGAACTAAAACTCAACCGTTTTAATGGAATATATTATATTCAGCAACATTAAAAATGCAATTAGCAGGTATTTACTTTTATATATAAAGCACAGTACCTGTAAGTTAGGTTATGTTATAAAACATAAAATTTAACCATATTCAAAATGATATAAAATAATGTAAAAAACATTTCACAAAATTTATGCAATGCTTGGAAGCTGACTAATTAGGCGGAAATTGTGAGTGTGCATGAGAACTAAATGAGTATTTCTGTTCCAAAAGTAGAAATGAAGTAACGGTTAGAAATCATCATTTAGATTCACTGGGTTCTATCGGTATGGATATTTTTGTCGTGATAATAATAATAATATTGCCTTATTAAATTGTCAAATGAGCACAATCAATATATCAGATCGATATCAGTAGGCACAATCGGGAACTCTCTGCTTTCGAACACAAGACCAGACACTCAATAGTGTACTATCACTGTGCTGATGCTACTGTGTACGATTCCCTGAATTTTCTGACTTGTCTGATTTCGATGAATTTAGAGTAACCCTAACTGTCGAGAAATACATAATTAGATAGCAAACTTTAAATTCATTTTCATTGTTATAATTGCACTATTAATTGCAACCCTCTTCATGAATGTATTCATCTAATTTTGGAATGAAAAGCTGAAAAATCAAACTATTGTTAAATTAAATACAACGTATTTGTTCATTGAATTCATCCCAAGTATGTACTTAGCTTATCGCCCTATGTCTTTCCGCTTAACATATTTTATGGCTACCCGTCGTCATAATAACACTTATTTAACCTAAATTAGAGTATATTAGATTACGGAGAAAAATCTACTCACGCTGACGTCATGTAAACAATTCTTTGTAATAGATAAACAATTAAGATTATAGAATCCCCATTCCAACATAGAAAAACCCAATCACGTAGAAATAAATTCTATAATTGAATTACAATGTCCCCTAAATTGTTATTGAGAGCCTGAACATAGCATTAAAGCCTCTTGTACCTCTGCAAAATTGTAAAAAGCAATCACATTTCGCTATGTAGCTTTGTTTTTCAAGGCACAATTAAAAACAAAAGCAACGTAAACAGTTGAGGATAAATGCATTACCTAGCGACTTCCGTAAACCGTATTCTAAGGAAAAATCATCATTTCTCACTAAAGCTACTATAATGGAATATATAATGAACAGTATTTAAGATTCGATCAAAAAGAATTAAATCTCAACCGTTGTAATGGAATATATTATATTGAGCAACATTTAAAATGCAATTAGCAAATATTTACTCTTTTTATATAAAGCACAGTACCTGTATAAGTTAGGTTTATATTTTAACACAAGGCAATGTAAATACTACTAGGAAGTCATGATGACCAGCTAAATATGAGTCGCAATAACCCAAATTGGAAATCACATATTGTAATACCTATGTGCAGAATATTGTTTACTATAATCCAGTCCAGCATTATATTTCTAAGGTGAATATAATATAACCTATCACATAATAATTGGATTCACTCCTACCATGTCCTGGCTTTGACAGACATTTATCAAATCAAAGTTGTCAAGCATAACTCAGTTTTGGCACTTATTTACAACTTGCAACTACATAACACAACAACTCATGCCATGTTGCAGATTTTGTATTTTTAAACTTGAAATGGGAAATAGCCGGAATTACGACAATACATATAAAGATTGATAAAGATCAGCAACACATGATCACGGAAAGGTCCAGTAACTATGTTCATTATTAACTAAGTTAGAACATTGTAATACTATGTTCTTAACTAACAATTATAAACTAGCTTAGAGTATCATAGGTTGGAAAGCAGTGACCAGCTTCGACTATGCCTATACTGATAGTATCGATCTTTTGTATTGATTGTACTCATTTGACACTTTAATAAAGCAATATTATTATTATTACATGAAAACTTAAAATACGTCAACTGCGGGAAATTATTTTAAGAGAAATGAAATAAGTAAAACCCAAATGTAACTGATACCAATTGAATCAGTACTTAGCAGTGGAAGAGTGTGAAACCAATAAAATCAAAAATTGTAAATCCAAAAACGTAAGTCCACTTACTTTCCATTTCAGAAATTAAAATGGTAAGAAATGTGGACTTAAAACTCCTTTCCGTGCAAATATTTTGTGATGTTTTTGGCACACTTGGAATCATTCCTTTCGAGTCACCATCAAAGTCAAAGGTTCAGATAGGGAAGAAGAAATGGAAAATTTACAGCCTGGTATGCGGTGCTGTAAATCAATATCTTTTAACCCTTTACACTGCAAGAGTGATATGGAAAACTTTGAAAGAGTTCACCGATAAAGACATCGCCCATCTGATGATACTGATCTGTACCTTCGCCATATTTATCATCACTGATGTCTGCTACTACGTCATGTTGAAAAACTTGAATTTCATTCCTCAGCTGATGACCAGTTTTGTCACCATGGACAGATTAGTAAGAAGTAAGTAAATAATAAACCATTGCAACACGGATATAACACACAAAAGTTTATATTTTTGAAATAAGGGGGTAACTATAACCTTATAGTAGTGTCACATAACTCTTTAAGGTACTGCATGACCATGTGCAATGAATAGAAGGGAAATTACATCGATTTTTAATTACTTTTAAGTTTTTTCTTTCACTTCCCCTATAAGGGGAAGTGAAAGAAAATGTCTATTGAAAATGTCTATTGAAACCCCCTGTACCAGAAAAACCGGAAGTAGTACAGCAAAATTGTTGATACTAATGGAAAGGTCATACAAAGTTACGTTAATTGGGTTACTTTGATAAATTTCACTTGCCCTTAAGGGGTTCAAAAAGTCCATAAACTTTGAAAACGGGCAGGTTTTATTTTACCATTTTATTTTCATTTTTTACTTTTTATTTTTAGTAATTTTTTTGAACCCCTTAAGGGCAAGTGACAATTATCAATGTACCCACATTAATGTAACTTTGGATCGCCTTTCAATTTATATCAACAGTTTTGCTGTACTACTTCCAGTTCTTCAGATACAGGGGACCTCAATAGACATTTGACACCCTGTATATTACATTAACATATTTTTCGGCGTAATAAGTAATAATTTGTCGGCATCAAACAAAAAGTGCAGTAAGGCTATTTCGTGCACAAAATGATAAGTGCATTGCAGCTTAAGGGACGATAAATAATTTATTACAAAAACTTCAGTTTTCAAAAAAATTGAAATGTGAAATTAATGGTCTCTTTGATCATGGGTATTTTGGTATTTATATGGGATTATTAGAAATCTGGGTTTGATGGAAAATTTATGATGTATGATTTTCTCTGGGATAACGAACAACTTATCGAAAATGTCAGCCTTTAGTCTGGAAATAAATGTTAGAGATCTGAACTACATCTTTTATCATTTAAATTACAGAAACGTACCAACAACAAGTAAACAGATCCAAAAATAGGGCAGACATAATGGGAGGGTTAATGTGTCTGACCTGCCCTGGAATAATACCTCTAGGATTCATTTACGCGCTGCAAATGGCCCTGGTTGACAGGAATGGATTTAAGCAGGCAGTTCAATCATTATTCGGATACGACCCGGACATCTACGACTACTACAAACACCCAATATCGAGAATCGTGATGTTCGTATATGGACTCTACACGGCAATGAATATCCTTGGAGTGGTATTCTTCATTGTGCTTGGTACTGTTGGATTTTCAGACTCGCTGAACTCATGGCTGTCATTTTTCCAAACCCTTCCTGGAAGCAATGCAGATGCTTTAAAAGCGTACAGACATTTGCAAATTACTCTAAATTGCATGATTGACCTCCTCAAAATAGTTGCACCTACGTTGATGGGAGTATCTCAAGTCATCCACACGACCAGCTTATTCTGCACCATCAAAATGTACGATGCAGTTGGAATGCCTCTATATGCACTTTTCCCTGTTTTGTCCTTTTTGTTGCTATTCCTTGACATTCTGTTGATTCCACAGGCTGCAGCGGTCTTTGAAAAGTCAAATGAACTGCTGAATAAATATAGACAGCTGCAAAATGTCACTGAACATGAGCGGAAACAATTGCAAAGCTTGCCGCCCGTCTACATTCCTATAGCCCCATTCTTTAGAATTACAAAAGATACTCTGTTCACCTATTTGGCCATTGTATTGGACAATACAGTAAATTTGCTTCTTTCGTTTTAAGTTGCATCCTTATCGTTGCTAAATATCCAAGACAAAACTATGTCTTACCTGTGCGTTTCGATTCTATCCTAAGCTGCTCTATACTTTTCGCATTACTAAATGATTAGTAAATACCCCTACCGTTTTATAGGTACTATCTTGACAAGGAACAAAAAATAACTACTTTTACTTAGCTTACTTTTAAATGCTTACCCATTTATTAAAAAAAGCAAAAATATCCTGTTTCCTGAAAGAAAGATCTGATTCCCTTGCCCCCCCTCGCTGCGACTCGGCTTATTGACTCATCTAGTATTGAATATTTGTATACGTAATAATAGCATCTCTATGTCATAATTATTTATGCAACTTGGCTTACCTGCTTCACAATATAAACGCACGGTATGTGGAGAGAATTGTCTCTATTGTATTAAAAATTAATTATTCAAAGGCAAAATGTAGTAGTGAATGTTGCGGAAGATTTTAAATTAGATTAAGCGTTTTTGTCAGTTCTTAAAGGGATGGTAAAGCGAGTGTTTGAGTTGCAAAAGTGGAGATGGCACAGGCTAAGTACGAATAAGCAATTACAAGAGCGATCATATTGTAAGAAAGATAACTCTTAATTTCCTATACGCACATGTAGTTTAATTGTTAGATTACTCGCCCGGATAGCGAGAGGTGAAAGCTTCGATACTAGCCGATTGTGATAACTTTTTAGTCCTCTTTGTCCTCATTTGAATACCTTACTTACCCATCTATTCAAAATTATCCCTAATCATTCCTACTTCAGAGTCTATACCCCTAGTGGAGATGTTTGTATTCTCACATTCTGTAATAAAATCATCACTAGTTATAATGTTCACAAGTTATGCCAAAGGGGTTATGTTTTCAAAGTTGGTAATAAAAATAAGCATTAAAAATTTATAATTGTATCATTGTGAATCGATGTGTATAGTTTCGTATTCCCATTTCTCAGCCCTTTTTATGGTAAATCTAAGAAATGGGAAATTGTGGGAAATGGGAAATGAAAGTGTGAACTGAAATGAAAGCCCTTATATAATAAGGCAATTGTATAATATTTTGCATATCTGTATTATTGTTAAAATTGTAGTCGAGCAACAAAAGTATTAACCAACAAACAACATTACTAATGTTCTATCTATCTGATCTATGAATAGCATTAATAAACACAAAATAATAATGATAAAAATAAATTCTAGTTAATCCACAAACCTCACTTAATCTTGTGCTCAACTAAAATGCATAACGTTCAATTAATTGAGGCTTTCAGAGAAACTAGATTGGACGGTGAAGGTGAATGGCAGGAATTTACACTGAAATGAGTGGTGAATTTTGTGGAAACATGCCTGTAACTTCGGATCTAGATCAACAACTCAGATCAGATTGTGTCTATTTTCATCTTTTTGATATGGGGGAGAATCGAGTCATAATATAAGATGTTAGCATGACTAAGAGTGAGTGACTATCAGAAATTGAGAACGTTAGTTTAATATTCGAATGTAAAAACAAAATACCCAAGGTAGCCTTTCCGTTAATTAATTAGTCCCTAAATCCTTGAATGTAAAGTTCAACAAATATACTATGTTCTTTAATCAAATACAACCTATTCATTGAATTCACTGATAAATGAATACTGCTTTTTAAAAGAAGAATTTTTATTACACAGTTTACAATATTTTCCTAAATAATACAGACCTTGAGGCATCATAGTCTTTATAGGGCTCCGTTCTGACATTTTGTCAAGTTAAAAGCTATATAGGTCCGGGTGTGTAAGTCCCCTAAGCTTACCGCCCGTGTTCGGCAAATTGGACGGGTATACGCTTACAAGTTCTACAGGACCAGGGTTGTGGGTCGGGTTTTTTATGGGTTGGGGTTTTTTGGGTTTTTTGACAAAAAACCCACCCGCTTTACTTAAAAAACCCCGGGTTTATTGGGTTTTTTACAAAACATACAAAAATGTGCACTACAGCTCCTTCTAGATACGCAATCAAGGACGTATTTAGGAGGGGGGTGCTAGGGTGCTTAAGCACCCCCTAAATATTTAGAAAACACACTAGATATTTTCTTGTTTTCATCATTTATTTAAGGCTATCTCGACGATGCGCAGAACAGTGATAACACGTCCCCCGTAGGGAATAAAAAGTTGTCATATTTTTTAAAACATGTACCACATATTTTCTGAGGGCTTATTGTGGCCCTTTTTTCCAAAAAGGCCCCCAGTTTTTCAAAATTAAATAGTTTTTGGAGTGGGATAAATACATGTGAATTTGATAAACCCGTCTCGTTCTCTGTTGTATGAAACATTAAAATAAATAGGGCCACAATAAGCCCTCCAGAATTTTGTGCTCTATTTTTTGAGGTACTACCTTTTGAAATCCGTTGCCCCAAATTTTGCTTATCAATGTTTTCCGTTTTTCCAATACCCGTCCTCACGGTAGCACTAGACTGTGCCATTTTTTACTACGGGGAGTAAGGCGCCAATCTAAAATTAGGCCACATTCTACAGCTTGGGTTTGTTTATTACCAAGCACCCCGTAGTAAAATTACTCATTTCTGCTCGTCGCTAAGCAACCGTATCATCGAGGCAGTCTTAATACTTAATTGTTTAATTCCAAATTGGGGGAAACATATTTTCGTTTTCATATGATACAATTTCATTTACGTACGAGCCTTTTTCGAATCTGTTCGAGCATTTTCGAATCCTTTTTCCCTATATTGAACCTTAGGATCTGAGATTATCTTATATATAGAACTTACAAAATGGAAATGTACCTAGAAATTGGCCATTTCTGAAATGAGGCTTTCTGTTTAAAACACCTAAAATTACATCGGCCGAACCATCTGTGATCTGTGGGCCGAACTGAATGGGCGATGATGAATGATAAATCACGTATTTAAAAGGGGTGCTGCTCTCATCTCACTAGATCTCGATATAAAGGGGACTTTTATGACAAAGAAGATTAAAAATCATAAATTTTTTCGCGCTTCGCGCGAATATGTCTTTTTATAGCGAATTAACTCGCCTTCAAAATTACCTCCAACTGAGGTGGTCGGAGTTTTGAGGGCGAGTAATCCCAGGCTGAGGCCGAGATTTCTACTTAATGCTATACCTATAATAATAACAGTATATATATAGCAATACAATGTTAAAAGAGTAGGGAGTACACTTCCTCCTTGGAGGAAATGTACTCCCTACTCTAATACATTGGTACCATGTGACTCATCGACCATACACTAGTCTTTTTACCAATATATATGATGGTGTTCTAATTTGTTTGACTTTTGTAGTATTCAAATTTAGAAATTAGCACCCCCTAGATCCAATTTCTAGATACGCCCGCAATACATACTAATTTCTATTCAAAAATGTAAACAAATGCATAATCAGGTGGAAACAAATATAGTTTCTACACTTCTACGCGTAATTAATGTATCGTAATGTGAGGACTATAATAACATTAGTTTTATGTATACTTTAGTCATTGCATTGTGAAGATTATGTTTATAATATTGTTGTACACATAATTTCAATTTATCACTTACATATTCATTACTGTAATGCTTTGCAATTAAAATTAAAGCTTCAAATTAACAAAGGAATAATTTCATAAAGTCAATATAATCAGTAAAATTATAATGCTTAATATTTTACTAGTTGTTATCAAACAGTAATAATAATGTAGGTGTTCACAAAAATACTGCATTTGCTACGTTACAACATAATAAAATTAAACTTTTCTGCTTTAATTTTTCTTTTCATTGACGTAAGTAATAGTAGTTGACACGGTTGTAGTTGTTGAGTTGTTGTCAGCTGTAGTTTTCATATATGGTATAGTATAGGCTTGTATTTATACCTTTTACCTATAGTTATATAAAAAACCCTTAAACCCAAAAAACCCTAAAAAACCCAAAAAACCCGGAGTCGAGGGTTTTTTCCTAAAAAACCTGGGTTTTTCGATACCTTGTACAGGACCGACCTCAAAATTCTAAGAAATGTCAATATTATATTGTAGTAGGTAAGTTAGTAGTCAGTAGGTAGATAATGTTATATGTACAGTACAATATGCATATCGTCCCTTAAGGATCGAAAAAGCCTCTATCCACTTTCAGATTGGTGGACGAATAAGCCTATATCCATTTTTTGTTTGGTGGACGAATAAGCCTATATCCATTTTTTGTTTGGTGGACGAATAAGCCTATATCCAATTTTCGTTTGGTGCAGAAAATAGCTTCTATCCTCTAGCAGCTTTGCTTGTAAAGTTATAGGGGCGTATTGATACATAGTTAATATGGGTGGCGGAAATATTGAAATTTTATTCTTCCTTCCAGCCAGTTCAGTTTTATCCAATACCAAAATACGAATTTGTGTCATTAAAAGTTTTGTTTTTGTCTTATTGGGTAATTAGCTAAATTATATAATGCTTATGCACATTCTAGCATGATATGATCAACATAAAATAATAAATACTTCATTTCGTCAACTTGTTTATTCTTACTGTGCCCCGACAACTTTACGTAAGGCTGTAAGATGACAGAGGCTATTTCCTGCACCAAACGAAAATTGGATATAGGCTTATTCGTCCACCAAACAAAAAATGGATTTAGGCTTATTCGTCCACCAAACAAAAAATGGATATAGGCTTATTCGTCCACCAATCTGAAAGTGGATACAGGCTTTTTCGATCCTTAAGGGACGATATGATAAATTGATGCAGCGTACTCTTTCCTCTCTTTAGGCTGACCATAATTTAATGATTGAAAAACGGGACATATTATTTTAAGACAAAATATATTATTACAGAGCAAATTCTTTTGAAATTTAACCATTACTAAACATTTAACGCTAGTGTTATTCAGGGTTACCAGATTTTTTCAACGAATTTAAGTTCATGACCAACAATAGCCATTTGCCAACTCGAGAGAGTTTTGGTAAATGCTTTCAAATGTCACACAACCGTATTTGGCGCTATCATATGTGCTAAGCTAACAAATTTAGGGCTTACGATGAAATTGAAGCAAAAATAAGTGAAGAAAGTATTTTGAAATTAATATTCTTTCATATTACTATTACTACACAAATGATGGAGGAAATCAAAGGGGAAAGATACTAATTCGCGCGAAGCGCGAAAAAATTTTGAAATTCAACTTTAAAGTTGATCAATAAATCTCTCTCGGATTTCATGTAATTTAGCTTTATCGGTTGATTAACAGTTGAGGAAAAGGGGCTTGTTATTTATACTAATAGAACTTTTGACAACTAAATTGGAATTAAGATTCGCGCGAAGCGCGAGAAAATTTCAACGTATATGAACGATAATAAAATGTGTTCTAATTCTAATACTTAAGGATGAAGTTATTTTATTTTGTCTGGTTTTAGCTGATTTAAGTATAATTTAAGTATTTTAAAATACTTGTAAGTATTTTAAGTATAGGGTCCAATTTAAGTATTATACTTGCCATTTAAGTATATCTGGTAACCCTGGGTTATTTATAATCTATTAATAAAACAAATAATTCATTAAATATAATTAATTAACTAATTACATATCATTAAAGTCAATTCAGGTTTCTATGTATGCGCGTCTCTGAATTCTGAAATAACATTCATAGAAATTTTAAAGGTATTTTTGCGTAGCATGTATTTTTTTGAGCAATTGTTCATTCCTTTTGACTGCCTCATAATAATCACTACAGCTTAACTGAACGTTGACATTAAGAGTTAGCATAGCTCTCAGTGTTTCCACTTTAAGCTGTGATTTTTCTGGGGTCCACATGTTGTTCATTAATGAAAATACTCTTTCAGCAGACGCATTTGTACCAGGTAGTGCAAGGGAAAATTCAACTAACAATAAGACGTTAGGAATTTCTATGTGGTTTGTCCGGAAATGAGTAAATATTTCCACCCAACGCTTGTCTACATTTTTGAAGGTATTTTTATCATAATCCGACCATTCGGTGATTTTTTCTTTTGTTACATATTGCTTCACGGCTACAATTTCATCAAAAAGTGCACTTTCTTCAATTTTTTCATTTCTTTTTTGACGAAAAATAGTGAGACAGTTTTCTACGTCTTTCCACGTAACTTCATTATTGAGGTGCATCCATGAAAAGCCCAACAGTTCCTCAAATGGCTGAATCCAATTTTTTAGATACATAATAGCTGTTTCATAAAACTTATCCACTGAAGCATAGAATGTTTTCTCCTTTATCAATCCTTGTTCAATTAAACTTTTTAAAAGGGTTTTTGCTGGAAGACCAATAAACCTTTCTTGTTGCCGAGATTCAAGAGCAGAAATTAAATTAATGACTATAGTTGCCACTTCTGAAGCTGTTACATCTTCCTTTTCCATTTGTAATATTGCTTTGTTGTAAGAGTGAAGTTGAGAATGTAAAAACCATAGATAAAGCTCACTACAGGGGTCATTGAAAGTATCTTTCAATATTTTTGGACATTTAGATTGAGAGAGAAAGTAGGACTTAATCCCAGTGTAAAGCTTTAGCAACCGTTCTACTGCATTTGACAGGGACAACCATCTTGTTTTACTACTTCCCAGAACTTTTTGATACTCAATACCCGTAAATTCACAGAACTCTTTTAGTTCTTCCGTTCTTACGGTATAAATATGAAAGTAGTTGTAAATTTTAAATACCAATAATTCGACATCAATTGGAAGGCAGTCTGATGCTGTTTGAATACTGTTGTGTACTATATGTGCAGCACAACCAATTCCAAGCACATCTTTATTTACCTTAGTCTTAAATTTGTGTAACACATTTTCTTGACCTTTTCTGTTGACGCCTCCAAAATTTGTATTAGTGTTATCAGCACAAAGAGCAATCACTTTTTCATCCAATCCATCTTCTAATGATCGAAGTATACTGCCCAAAATTATATCCGATGTTTCTCCAGGTATAGAGTGCAAATCGAGGATTTTAACCTTTACTCCGTCGTATTTCTGAAAGAACCGAATCATTATGGGTAGCAATTTGGTGGCACCATGTCCAGAAGAATCTGACGCAACTGTAATATATGATATTTCCTTAAGGTCTTCTTTTAATTTGTTTAAAGCATCAGGAAATAGGACATTCACAGCTATTGCTTCACATTTTGTTCTTGAACAAGTGAATTGTTTTTCAAAGCTATGTTGAATAAGTCGAGTAGTACAATCCATAGATCGAAAGCTATGATTGTGCTTGACGGTATGATATGCAAAAACTGCCTCCTTTGCAGCTAAGATTGATTCTGTTTTTGTAAATATTTTGGAAGTAAAAAAGTTAGGTACTTTTTGACTGGATGCCGTCGCTGTTACTGCATCTTTGTGTTTATTGGATTTTGTGTGCTGATTGATATCTGACCTTCCTCCATGTGCGATTGAAAACGAAGTTGAACAAATTTTGCAATAAACCCCACTGGTAGAATCACCTTTGCAAGCACGTTTCTCAATAAAAGGGAAATCTTTTTCCAATTCTGCAGTAAAATGACAAACTCGTTTGGGCATTTTGTTTGATGTTCATTCAAATTAGAAATGAAAAATGAAAAATGTAATTAGGTTAATCGTTAATTTTGTCCAGTCGAAGAAGGAACAGCATTTAAAAGAAATTGTATATTCCATTCCAAATTGAAATTTGAAAGATAGTGCAAAAGTAAAGGATTGCGTTTAAAAGCAAGGGAAGTAAAAGTAAAGTATCCTACAGTAAGAGTGCGCTGCGTTGTTTGCATGATAATATTTAGTGCGGAGTGAGAAAGATTGAGCTGATACAGTGTTCCGTGTTCCAATTGCATTCTTACAATTGCTTTTATGAAAACGGGACGCGTCTCTGAAAACGGGACATTTTCGGGACGTCGGGACAGGTCACCGAAAACGGGACGATCCCGTTAAAAACGGGACGGATGGTCAGCCTATCCTCTCTTTAGAACTAGATTTTAATTTTTATGTCAATAGTAAACAAGTTCCTCGTCTTTGTAATTTATTTTTGAAAACAATATCAAATCCAATAGTTTGACAATAATTTGTACGAGATAACAAAGCCGGGAGACATAATACAAAGTAGAAATTCCATAAATACTACAAGAGTATTGTGGAAAAAGAAAACCTTTAACTTGTTGCCTTCTAGCGGCTAATATATACAATATTATATTACATGGTTTGTGGGTATAAGTAAATTTCATTCCATGATTCCATTGGTCTACTTTTGAGCATAGAGTTGAAGTAAGACAATAAGGAATAATATCAAACGTAAAATATTATAAATAGCAAAAGAAGTAGCAGTCAGACTGGGCACGACAAGTATATAGGATTTGACTTAATTTATTTGCGTGTCTAGACAACTGAACCTCATCACATAAAGCATTGGCGACGTGATGAAACGATATACAAGAGGAATTTGCGTCCGAGGGCTAAACTAATGTATTAAATGTTGATATATACTACTATGTTAACTGAGTACAGAAATTATTTGAAATAGGAAAATGAAAAAAAGTAGGTCTTCAGTGGACATTTTTAGTTCTGTTTTTCTGTGCACTTTTTTATTGTTAACTGACATCTTTGGTGAAAAAAATTCATTTTTCAGTATTTCAGGGCCTATGTGAAATAACACCAAAAAATCGGAATATGAAATAGCTCCGAAACTACCGGTCCGATTTGGATGAAACTTGGAACAGAAGTCAACAATCGCAGTATCTCGGGGTGTTTTTTGAATTTGTGAAAAATTCGAATTTCTTCTCTTTCAAAAATACGAAAAAAATTTCGAAATAGGCAGTTTTTCATATAAAGAATTGTTTCATAAAAATTCTGCCCGATTAAAAATAAAGCCCTTATAAAGTTATGGTTTATAGAGGAAAAAAATATTTCAAAATTGCTGACCTCCGCAAGATGTCAGAGGTCAAATTTTATTTTTCGTCAAAATATGCTTATGTAAGGTGTCATTCACCAGCTAAAGTTATAGTACAGACCAAATAAGTATTTATTTTGGCAACCTAGGGCTTCATACAGAGGTCAAAGGTCATAACTGTGAAAATGGAAATGTCTGATGCACAAGCTATACGGCGGTAGTGCATCTGGCATTTTAGTACTTACTAGCCATAACCCATTTTTAACATAGGCTTGTGTCTGCTTCAGTGCCTACATAATACATGGCAAAGTTTATTTTGCCTTCCTGCCAATTTGTTAGTCCATATCGATATCAGTTGGCTTCTTTATCAACATAATTTATGAATCAGGGCAGGGCCGCAGCGAGGGGGCGGGCACCGGGGCCGGTGCCCCTCCTCCGTAATTGAGAAAAATGAAATTTTTGTCTAAAATCGCAAAAAATCGCAAAAATTTTCAGCTGTTTTTTTCTCGGTGCCCCTCCTGAAATTTTTCTCTGGCTGTGGCCCTGAATCTGGGATATTAATGAGTGGAAATGTTTTAAAGCCCAACAAGTTCCTTTTGGAAAACAAAGTGTTAAAGTGTTAGTGACAAAAGTACTATTCGTATTCACAAGTCGCATTGTGGGTAATTATTAAGAAAGTTCTATGATTTTTATTATGATATTTGACAATTATTCATATCATCTTCTTCACTTCGATGTACTAAATGTTCTTATCCTCAGCTTTCTATTAACAATAGACATATCACTACGATGTAATACATCAATTACATTAGATTGCATTAGAAGTCACAAGTGTTTAATTGACAGGAAGGCAAAATAAACTTTGCCATGTATTATGTAGGCACTGAAGCAGACACAAGCCTATGTTAAAAATGGGTTATGGCTAGTAAGTACTAAAATGCCAGATGCACTACCGCCGTATAGCTTGTGCATCAGACATTTCCATTTTCACAGTTATGACCTTGGACCTCTGTATGAAGCCCTAGGTTGCCAAAATAAATACTTATTTGGTCTGTACTATAACTTTAGCTGGTGAACGACACCTTACATAAGCATATTTTGACGAAAAATAAAATTTGACCTCTGACATCTTGCGGAGGTCAGCAATTTTGAAATATTTTTTTCCTCTATAAACCATAACTTTATAAGGGCTTTATTTTTAACCGGGCAGAATTTTTATGAAACAATTCCTTATATGAAAAACTGCCTATTTCGAAATTTTTTTCGTAATTTTGAAAGGGAAGAAATTCGAATTTTTCACAAATTCAAAAAACACCCCGAGATACTGCGATTGTTGACTTCTGTTCCAAGTTTCATCCAAAACGGACCGGTAGTTTCGGAGCTATTTCATATTCCGATTTTTTGGTGTTATTTCACATAGGCCCTGAAATACTGAAAAATGAATTTTTTTCACCAAAGATGTCAGTTAACAATAAAAAAGTGCACAGAAAAACAGAACTAAAAATGTCCACTGTAGACCTACTTTTTTCATTTTCCTATTTCAAATAATTTCTGTCTAAAGATATTTTTGTCGCGATAATAATAATAATAATATTCCTTTATTAAATTGTCAAATGAGTAAAACCTTTATCAGGTCGATATCAGTATAGACACTAGGTACAGTCGAGAACTGGTAACAGCTTTCGAACACAAGACACTCAATAAATAAAATATAGTGTACTGTCACTGTGCTGATGTCTGATTACGGTGGGGGCTAATTTAGAGCAACCGAGAAACACAAATCATTAGATAGCAAATTGTAAATTCATTTTCATTGTTATAATTTCACTATTAATTATAATATTATCCTTTAAATGCATTTGCCTAATTTTTGAGTGCGAAGTTGAAAAAGTATACTTTATTATTAACTTAAATACAGCGTATTTGTTCATTGAATTCATGCCATTATGTATGTACTTAGCTTACCGCTAACCGCTTAACATTATATAATTATACAACATAACCTTTTCCATGTACAAAAGTTTTTACAATTACACTAGATAATATAATTACAATCAAAGTTTGATAGGTTCATTATAGTTTCCATAAAATAAAAAATATACAGTCATGTTAAGTTGTACAATTACATCAAAATAATCAATTAGAGTCAGATGTATCTGTTTCTTGCAGCGTTTGACATTCATTTTACTGAGTTTCTAGTAGGTAGCATTTTAAGGATTTTTTAAATACAGAAAATGATTTGGAATTTTTTATTTCCACTGGTAAGTTAATTGTACCAATAGGTTAAGGATTGTTCTGAAAAACTCCTTATTATATTTGCCTAGGGCTATCCTTAGGAATAATACCTTTAGGATTCATTTATGCGGTGCAAATGGCCCTGGTTGACAGGAATGGATTTAAGCAGTCAGTACAATCGTTATTCGGATACGACCCGGACATTTACAACTACTACAAACACCCATTATCGAGAATCCTGATGTTCGTATATGGGCTCTACACTGCAATGTATATTCTTGGAGTGGTCTTTTTCATTGTGCTTGGTACTGTTGCAGTTTCAGACTCGCTGAACTCTTGGCTGTCATTTTTCCGAACCCTTCCTGGACGCAATGATGACGCTTTAAAAGCGTACAGACAACTGCAAATTACTCTAAATTGTTTGACTGACCTCCTCAAAATACTTGGACCTACGCTAATGGGAGTATCTCAAGTCATGTCTCACGTCATGTCATGTCAAGTCCACACGACCAGCTTATTCTGCACAATCAAAATGTACGATGCAGTTGGAATGCCTCTATATGCAATTTTCCCTTTTTTGTCTATTTTGTTGCTATGGCTTGAAATTCTGTTGATTCCACAGGCTGCAGTGGTCTTTGAAAAATCAAATGAAATGCTGATTAAATATGGACAGCAGCAAAATGTGAGTGAACTGGAGCGCAAACAATTGCAAAGTTTGCCCCCTGTCTACATTCCTATATTTCCATTTTTTAGAGTAACTAAAGATACTCTGTTCACGTATTTGGCCATTGTATTGGACAATACAGTTAATTTACTTCTTTCATTTTAAGTTGCATCATCATCGCTGCCAAATATCCAACACAGAATTATGCCTTAAAGTATCTGTGCTGTTCTATGCTTTTCACATCACTAAATGATTAGTAAATACACCTACACCGCATACCGTTTTAATGCATTGAAAAGAAACTTGACAGGGATCAAAAAATACTCTACTACAGTGCATATTACTTATATACTTATACTTATATCTTATATATTCTTCGAACTCTTATAAACAAGTCCACAGCTAGCGAATTAACTCGCCTTCAAAATCACCTCCAACTGAGGTGGTCGGAATTTTGAGAGCGAGTAATCCCAGGCTGAGGCCGAGGTTTCTACTTAATGCTATACCTATAACAATAACAGTATATATATAGCAATACAATGTTAAAAGAGTAGGGAGTACACTTCCTCCTTGGAGGAAATGTACTCCCTACTCTAATACATTGGACCATGTGACTCATCGACCATACACCAGTCCACAGCCAGAAAAAATTTCGGGAGGGGCCGGATGAATTGATCTTGGCGCCCACTCGCTATGACTCTGCTTATTGACTTACCTTTGTATTGAATATGTATATACGCAATGGCACCTGTTTCACATTTATTTAACTTTGCTTAATATAAACGCACACACGATATTATGTAGAGAGGGTTATAATTATCGTATTAAACATTAATTATTCAAAGTCAAAGTATCCAAGCGTTTTTGTCAGTTTTTTAGGGATGATCCATATATTATGACTTCCTCAATTTAAGAGAGATTGGATTTCCAAGCAAAGCAGACACTCCATCCCTGAGAATTTCCCTGATATTAGGCCAGAAATGAAATTAAGGGTCCAAAAATTGCCAAAATCGCAGACCTCATCATATTTGAAGCATCCCTTATTAAAGTACACATTACATTGCAACAAATTATACTGTTGGTCCTGAACCAGGCAATAAAGCAATCACTAGTTGTAACTAAAACTCGCTAGTTATAGGAAATAATATGTTTCCAAAGCATATAATATATATTTGCAAAGTTGATACATAATTGTAAAATAAGCATTAAAAAATTGTAACTACGTATCATTGTGAATGGGTGTATAGTTTTGACTATTCCCATTTCCCAACCCTTTTTATGGGATATTTTAACAATGGTAAATTTCTGGGAAATAAAAGTGTGAGGTGGGAAATGAAAAAAAGTCCGTAGTATTAAGCTATAATATTGTATATCATGTATCTATATAATATATCTATATTATTACTGTAGCTGTAGTCAAGCTACAAAAGCATTAGCCTACAAAATGCATGAATAATGTTCTATCTATCTAATCTAATAATAAACACAAAATAATAGTGATAATACATTCTTCCATAAATTCAACCTAATTTAAAACCATAGATAAGTAAGTATATACATAACGTTCAATTAATTGAGTCTTTCAGAGAATAGACACTCGGTTCCCGACGATGAAGTTGAATGGTAGGAATTTAGATGATTACATGATTGCATGTATTACATGATTTGCATGAATCGTTTTTATAGAAACAAGCTAAAGAAGCTTTTGACATGGGGGATCATCGATTCATTATAAGATCTACTCTTTTTTTAAATGCCTACCATTCTCCATTTAAAGAGTTTCTCTGACAGTGTCAACTAGATATTTAGAGGAGCTTATTGTACTTATTAACAGAAGAACACGAAGTTGAACTTAAAGTTGAGTTATTCTCTGATTGCAAGGTTAACCATAAAAATATAAAAAACATTTCTCGAGGTTTACACAATACATAGAAGCTGACTAAGTAGGGGGAAGTGTGAGCTTGCATCAGAGATATTCGAGAAAGATTTAATATTCAAATGTAAAAACAAAATATCTATGTAGGGAATTAATCCCCAAATCTTCGAATATGAAGATCAACAAATACACTATCACTCTATAATATAAACGTCATCGAAATGTATGTTGTATGTTTGTGTGTACGGATGTTGTAATGTTATGAATGTTATTACTCGGCCACCGCACTGTTATTTCAAAATGTATTAACAACACAGTTTGATTTATTTGCAAAAGATGCTAAATTCCATCCAGATAGAACTTGGTTTTATGCATACACGCTTGCGCGGTGATAAAATTATGAAAGTCACTGTTGCGAGACGTGGTAGTTGAAATTCTTTCTTTCAAATTTAATATACCGTGCCGTGACCTTATTTTATACGCAGGAAAGTTTAAAATTTGGCTATTCACATTAAAACTATATTTTTTTCAATTCGCAAATGGTTTTAAGCTAATAGGAGGTTAAATTAAAAATGTTATACGTCTTAAATAGAAAAGCTAAATCCATTCTTAAATAGAAAATAATCAGAGCGAGATGAAGTGGTAAACAATTTTTTTATTTTAAATGTGTACGTTTTGAATCTGCTACTTATGTGTTATAGAGATTTGTTATCATAAAATTATGACTTCTAATATGACGTCACAAATCGTGATGATGATAGGATTAGGATTAGGAAGAGTATAAGTAGCTATTAAAAAGTTTAGGTGGGTGAATATTTATGAATATAGAATATTTCTTTAATGTGATTCCATTTTCGTAGGTCATAGTCATGAATGTCATGGAAGTTGACATTTTCCTTGCATTGACACTATACAATGGTAGTATATGTAATTAGTTATTCCAAATCAAAAAAACAAAATTTTCTAAAACTTCAGCGTATTACGACCAAGGGCCACTATTTTTGTGTTTGAATTTTATTGTGACTATCGGTACTTACTCTGGTCACCCATTATGGTCAGATTTTTGACTTGGGGTATAATGTTACGTCTACGTTACTCTGACTCACCATTATGCATACTACCAAGCTTAGATGTAAGCATCCCATCCATTATACCCAACATCCCCATCCAGGTGTATGAATTGGCTGAAAGGGATGTGTTGGTGATGGCTGTAGTGGTACTTTATTTGGAAACTGGGGATGGGCTATATTAGATAGATTACTTTATTTGAATATTGGTGGTGGGCTGGATAAGATGTTGATCTTTTCTTGGGGTTTGGTGATGATGGGATGGATGGGGTTGGATGTTCCATCTTTTTCATTGGATGGGATGTTTACCTACAACTTACGTCTATGCTGCCAAGTGTTATTCTGTTTTATCCGACCAAGCAAATAAACTGCTTCCCCTCACGCACTAGGCGGGTGAGGGAAAGAAGTTTCTGAAATACATTCTATCCATCTTACAATATTGCCCCGGAATACACACTAGCTTTATTTATAACAGAGCCTGGGCCCTGTGACCGGCTAGTTTACTATATTTACTTTGAATTAAATACAGCCTATTTGATTATTGAATTCACTGTCGACTACTTCTTTTCAAAAGAAGAATTTTAATAAAACAGTTGAAACTGTTTGTTAACAATACAGGTGACAGTGTTTATTGGACTCCGTTCAGACATTTTGTCTATTTAATAGCTATAGGTCCGGCTCTATGCAAGTTTCCTTAAGCTTACCGCCCGATTTCGACAAATTGGACGGGTTTACAGTTCTAGGGGCCGACCTAAAAATTCTAATCAGTATTATATTGTAGTAGGAGACAGGCAGTGGGTATGTAATATTATTTGCACAGTATAATAAGCATAGAATAAATTGAGGCTTACTTTTTCCTCTCTTTCGAACTAGATTTCAAGTCAATAGTATAGAAATATGTTAAGTTCCTAGTATTTGCTATTTATTTTTTAAAACAATATCAAATCGAATAATTCTCAGTATTGTGTACGAGATAACAAAGCCAGGAAATATAGAACGTAGAAATATCGAAAATTATTACAACAGATCGAGTATTGTAGATATGAAAACCTTTAACCTGATCCCTGTCACGATTAATTCCCTGCTACGATTAAGTTTATATTTTACATGGTTCGTGGGTATAAGTAAATTTAATTCGACGATTCCTTTAGCCTACTTTGACTATGGCGTTTTTACCTTTTGCTAGAAATTCTAAGAAATTCTCAACTTTAATCGTTTGGGTAAATGAATATTTTATTCGGTTTGGTCCCGAAGGAAAAGGAATAATATCAACCATAAAATATTACAATAGCAATCAGACTGGACAAGACAAGTATGTGATTCAACTTAATTTATTTGGGCTTGTAGGAGGCTTAGAAACAAAGCAAGTAAAATAAATAACAATCACTAATAGAATTATTAATGGGCAATGCCCCGGAAATTTATTTATTTAAAAAAGAAGAAAAAACGTTAGAAATTAGTAAAAAAAAGGAACGAAAAGTTTTCCAAAAGGTTGTGAAATTTTTTTATGGAATGGGTAAAACCAGTCTAGGATGTAGAATTTGAAATTTTGTATTGCCAAAGTTCACAATTAAATTTACTATACTCAATAACACAAAAGTCTCTATTAAAGTATATTATACTGTTTAATTCTACTGGGCTATGTTGTTGTATTAGTATTATTGTTCTAGCCCTGGATTCCCAATTAAACGTTTATATAACGTTCTCGCCTCTCTGAAAACTTTTGAAAAAGTTCAATACCTACATACAAAATTCCGGCGTCTGGTAATGAACTTGAAAGCAATGTCTTAGTCCTATAGACCTCTATTGATTAGGATCTGACATACGTGATGTTAGTAGATTATAAAGCACGTTTCTACATTTTTTCTATTTTCAAATACATTTCTTTCCGCCAGTTAATATATATTAGCTCCGAGAAGACAAGCAAGTAGCATACTTACTGTGAACATTGAATCACAAACATCCAAAATGTTAAACCCAAAAAATCAGACTCTATAGTTATAAATATTTCTATCTAAAATTTGATTTTTCTGCTACTTTCAAAGTCAGAAATTGTAGATCAGTAGATCCATCCAAAATATAAGTTTTATTATTTAAAACTTTTCATTTCAGGTGTATAATTACAATGGTAAGGAATCTGCATTTAAAAATCATGGCAATACAAATATTTTGCGATGTTTTTGGTGGACTTGGAATCATTCCTTACGAGTCAGCATCAAAGGCAAAATTGATTCAGATGGGGAAGAAGAAATGGAAAACTTACAGCGTAATATGTGGCTATGTAAACCATTCTGTACTAACTGTTTATCTTTCAAGATATACATGGAAAACTGTGAATGGATTCACTGATAAAGACATCGTCCTACTAATGATACAGATCTGTACCCTTGCCATATTTGTGGTCACTCATGTCTGCTACTTCATTCTGATGAAGAACTGGCATTACTTTCCACAGTTGATGGCTGGTTTGTTTCAAGTGGAGAAATCATTAAGAAGTAAGTTACAGTAACAATTTCTCCTCAATATAATGGAGATCTATATCTCTTAATATTATTTTAATTTCAGAATTGTACCAAGAAGAAATAAACAAATGCAAAAATAGAGCAGACATAATTGGAGGATTGTTGTGTCTGACGTGCCCTGGAATAATACCTCTGGGATTCATTTATGCAGTCTTCATGTCTCTAGATGATAATACAACCGAAATGAAGCAAGACATACAATCACTTCTTGGATACAACCCGGACATCTACGACTACTACAAACACCCGATAGCAAGAGTGGCGATGTTTCTATATGCGCTTTACTCGGCCATGAATATCCTTGGAGTTGTCTTCTTCTTTTTGGTTTGTGCTGTTGGATTTGCAGAAATGATGAGTTCTTGGCTCTCATTTTTGCTATCCCTTCCTTCATGCAATGCAAGCGCCATAAAAGCTTACAGGTCACTCCAATTTATTCTAATTAGTGTAGTAGACCTTATCAAACTTCTAGCACCCACATTAATTCTAGTAGCTCAGTTCATACATAGCACCAGCTTATTTTGCACAATCAAAATGTACGATGCAGCTGGAATGCCAATGTACGTATTTTTCCCTATTTTAGCGTTTTTGTTGGCAAGTCTTGACGTTATTTTGCTTCCCCAATGTGCTGATATTTTTGAAAAGTCAAATCAACTGCTGAATAAATGGCGACAGCAGAATAATATGAGGATACATGAGCGCAAGCAACTGCAAGGCTTAAAACCTCTCTGCATTCCAGTAGCTCAGTTTTTTATATTAACAAAAGGGACTATGCTCTCATTTTTGTCCATCGTGGTGGACAATACTGTTAATTTGCTTCTTTGGCATTAAGAAGCATGCAAATCATCGCTACGAAATATTGATGCCAAGATCCTATATACCTTGTATAACTTTTAAATTTGATTGTCCGAAGTTATCCTTAAATGGGTACAATATCATACAAACCTCATTTATCGGGTATCGTATCATGTAAAGGTCTAGCTGGGGCGTTCCATCCTTATAGTATTGAAAGGTAGGCATCGATTTAGTAAAATGTGGTTTCATTTAATATTTATTGTAATATAGATTCATGTACTATAGTTATCATATTTTATATAGTATATGTGGGCCTAGATAGTATACATATAGTATAATATATTGCAGTATTTTGTATATAAGTAGAATCGTAGAAACTCAGTAAATAAACTTTGAATTTCCAATCATTTATTATAATATACCTAGACACCATTTAAATCTTTAGTTAATTTAAAGCCATAGTACATTGGCTACGTCAATATTCTACATTACCATGTCTGTCCTTCACACTGTTTAGTCTGTTTCTAAATTGGTATTTTGAATACATGTTGTTTTGACTGATGAAGAACTACCCATAATAAAATCTACCCGACTTTCAATGCTAGCTAATGCTAAATTTCAATACTAGCATGTTCAATGCTTGTTAGCAAACGCCGAATCTCAATACGTAACACACAACACAGCAATGCTGAATTATCTGCTCCACCGCCACACAGCTTCACATCAACAAATTATTAATAAAATGCATACAAACGTCGTTGAGCTAATAAATAGAATAAATACATCTACATACGATATTCAGCACTAGTTGCTATCAGAAATGTATAACAGAAGCTTTTACCAATAAAGAGTTAACTGTTCTCACCATTTATAATAAGTTTTTCACATACAACTCGAAGGTTACTTGTACATAAACAATCAGTGTACAAAATACCATTTACCACTTACCAGTGGTAAGTGGTTTTTAATGGTATTTAACGTTAAATACCACTACCTAAAAAGTAGTGGTAAGTGGTATAAATGGTATAAATGGTAAAAAATAGTTTCATTTAAATTTCGTGTTCGAATTTTGAACAAAATTCGGGTCCAAAGTATGAAATAGCTTAGCAGATGATCATTGTTGTCACAAATTGATAAGTGTTAATCAATCAGAGTAGGATTCAACCAATGGGGGCGCTAACAACCCTTGCCGATTGAGAAAATAATTGCAATTAAATAAGCATCAATTTTAAATGGGTGATACCAAATACAATCTTTCTTTCTTCATTTTTTTATAACTTTTGGTGTGCAATCAAATAAATATGATTAATTTAATTGATTAAGGGCAGTATGCATAATAACAGGTTAGCGTAACGTAACCCCGACCCCGAGTCCAAAATGTGACCCCGGTGGACGACCATGGTCAGTTGCCAATAGTTACTTTGCTATTGCAATACAAAAAAGTTGACCCTAGGTTGTACTAAGGTCAAGTTTTAGACTATTTTGTGACTCCGGGTTAGGAGTAACCTCTGACTCGCCATTATGCATACTGCCATAAGGGGCTAATTGGAAATATTTCATAAAAAACAAAGTTTAAAAAGTTAAATTTTAGGAAGTCTAAGTCTAGTGTATCTGTACTCAGCTGTCTAATCAATCGCTAAATTTACCATTTTTACCATTAAATGCATTTTTACCATTAAGTGCATTTTTACCACTGTGATGGTAAAAAAGGCTGAAAAGTGGTAAATTTTGTACACTGTAAACAATTGATATTCTTTGATAACAATTTCACCTGCTTTGAAAAATCAGACAATTTTTGTTTGAAAAAATCTTATTTATGGTGCTACCCCGTGGGGAAAACGATACATGAGAATGGTACCTTACATTATTAGAGTTTAATAGCACCTATAATAAAATAAATGACATATCGCCTTTTAAGGAACGATTTTTTAAGGCCTCAATGCAATACGACTTAGCACATAGGTACTAATATTTTTAGGATGATAGAACAATGTAGTATAATGCAAACGAGGCAAACTGTGACTGATTAACGGTAGAAATTGAATTAAATAACTATTTCAATTAGTATATAAATTACATATTTATATCCTATCGAATCGAGCAATGTGAGACGTTTTTGTGGCATCTCTTCTTTGGCTTCTAAAAGATCATCGTTGAATAAATGAAGTAAATTATCGTATGCTTTCATTTTATGGGTTCATTGATTTGGCTGCATTTAACTTCAATGCAAACCACGGTGCTCATCAAGTCCCAAAGTATCGCGAGCTGTTCTAGGGGGCTATCTTTTGTTAGGTGAAGACTCCCACTCCAAAACAGTTTTATAGTGCTTCCACATAAAAATGTCTCCGTCTCCCAAAATCAGGGCCGCAGCGAGGAGGCGGGGGGACTCAGAAAAACGAAGGTATTTTTATTTAAAAACGCAAAAAAACCGCAAAACTTTTCGGGCTTCCCTATGTTCTTCAAGATATTTTAAGACATTATTTTTGTCGGTACACCCCTCCACCGGAATTTTTTTCCGGCTGTAGCCCTGCCCATTACTAATATACATAATGAATAATGGTGCTGCGAGTGACACAGAACAGAATTCAAGATAGTCTTAACTAATTGCAATCATGTCAATAGAATAAATAATTGGGCGTTTTACTAGAATGTCATTGAATACATCGGATTAAGCCAAAGTATTAATACAAAGTGAGCACACAATTTGAGAAGAACTTTATTTTCACAGGAGCCCACAAATGTTCGTAAGTTCAATTAATCAACACAATAAAAAGTAATTTTTTGTCCTTCAAAATATGCAATTTAATTTAATATAAAAAGAACAATTTCTTTTATTTTCCGTACCTATTCTTTTATTAAGATATTGTGCAAAATGCAATCTAGTTTAGTTCAACACTGTTGCTAAGACAGCAAACATTTTGATTTACTTAGATAGTATTTTATACTTTCCTTTAAATGTATCATTATAGTTATCGAAGCAGAATCTTAAAATTTAAAATAGATAACTAATATTTAATTTTCATTTTTCGAATTGCTCGAGTTAAGTATCTAGATAAATGATTTATCTTTACAGTACAGAGATTTTGAAATGGTGGGGCCCCTTGAATAGCCAACTATACTTTACCTATATGGATGGGCCCAGGAGACGGGCCTGGTATTGGAGGTGTCACAGAGAACCGACCGAACTCCAGGGCGGCGGGCGTGGCCACTGCCTTCTACGGTGCTGCAAATTATGCAGAATAGAATCGCAGTAGGAGAACCTCGAGAAACCGATGACGTGGAACTTGAACTACGAAGCGAAGCCTGAAGACAGAGAAGCATTATAAATAACGGTCATTCAATCAAACTGATTGAGTGTACGCAGTATGTCTCGACTCCTTTGTGAAATTGTAATTTGCAAAAAGACGGATTAATTTATTAACCAGGAATAAATTTACTAAAAACGTAAAATAGTTATACGGTGAAGAAATAACCGAATTTCTTCATTCTGTGTATCTGCTTGGGGGTTAAAGGTACTTACATTTAAAACTATTCCATTTTAATACTACAATTGAAGAAAAATATTTGTGATAGTCAATTAAATCTTTATAATCAGTTCTTCTAATCACAATCTTGCCACTGGAAATAAAGAAACTGAAATTGTTGGAAAACAGGAATTGGATTTTTCTACATAAAACAGAAAATGAATTATGACTGCGATTACTTCCGAGGCTGTCATGAACGAGAGCCAATATGTCATCAAAGGGCTCCCAGAACTGTCAACTGAAATGAGCCTTGGCATAAAACAACTACTGACGAAATTCAACATCAAATGAGAGATAAACATGTTAGATGGTTACTTCAGGTGGTGGACGTCGTTTCAAGAAAAATCTCTCATTAGTTCTCGTTCCATCCAGTCTTATCATAGGAAATAAAATCATGTGGATTTCTCACTAAGAAATGTGATCATCATCATCAAAATCCTCGAAATGCGTACACAAATGATGAAATCATTATCGAAGAATTCTAGGATTTACATTCATAACGTCCTAGGAATCTGAATCATTCCTTCCAAGTTTCCTCCCATGCTCAACATGAAATCGTACTTTTTGGTTACTCTGAAGTATGTTCGTCCAAACTTTATCATTGGTCACCGGTATTGAATAATCAAATGTGGCATTCACTGCAGACTCTCCAGGGAATTCAAGCAAATTGCGAATGTCACCGAACCTCACATTGTGCAACTTCAATATAAATACAACCCATTTGATGTGCCAGCTTTGCACGGAGTGTCAATTAGCATACCAAATGTACCTGCCTTCCGTTTAAGGATTTTACTTCCAGAAAGGGTAAAATTTCATTATTTCTGTGTTAATTTAAAATTAGACATATTTTAGTATTATTTTGTTTTCGTAGGAAACCATATTGTCATCAAAGAGAGTGTCCCCTTTATTGGTTTAAGAAGACTTCTTCCACAAGAAAGAGCAGAAAATCAAGAAGTTTATTTAATTTAAAGTCATTATTGCCTGATTGCCTCACCACAAGAATATGCTCGGGCATTAAGGAAAAATTGGCACTGCAAGCAGAAGTACAATTAGTTGAGGGATGACTCCCCATTTATCGATATTATAAGGATGCATTCAATTAGGTACATTTATAAATTTTAATCATGTACTAAGTATGTAGACTTGCCATGGTAATAGGAATATCATGAATAATATCAGAAGGTTGATTACACGAGGAGAAGAGTTTTCTGTACTTGTATGATAGAAGGTACGGAAACATTTGTATTGCTTGAGGTCCTTGTAGGTTCTGCAGTGGGTTCTACATTAAGTAATTCAATACAGTTGACCAATGATAAAGTTTAGGCGATTCTAATTCAGAGTAGTTAAAAAGTAGGATTCCATCTTGGGAATGGGAGGAAAACTGAAAGAAATGGGACAGATTCTTCTGACGCTTAAATGTATATCCTAGAATTTCTCGCGTGTGGATTCATGCCCATTTCGAGAAGTAAGCTCTGAGATGGCACATTTCTTCGTTAGAGATATACATAATTTTGTTTTTAGTCAAGGGATTTTTAGGGGGAGAAATAAAAGAGATATATTTATCTTGGAAAGAAATAGACCAACACAAGTAACCACTTAATCTAATACACATTTGTATTTTTGTATACTCAGGTAAAGTTCAGTTCAGGAAATTAACCTATTATTTCGAAATAATTCGTAGCTGACATTATTTCCTTATGATGTAGTGCTTTTTACACCACTAATATTTATCACCCCTTCAGTTTATCAGTGAGATATATCTATAACATTTCAGTCATATAATATGTGATACGGAGACATTAATGAATTTACGGATTGAAACTGGTGTCTATCTGAATAAAAATAATTCTGTTAATTTCTCTAGGGACAGATATTTTTATGTCAATTTAATTAAATGGTGGCCCCATATAATAAATAATATAGGTATAGATGAACGGAGACAATTGAAAAGCGTATTCCAGTGACAACACGTTTTATAACTATAAAAATAGGTATGAAATATTTTTACTATATATAACTATCTTGAAATGGATATTACCACTATTATGTTTACTTGAGAATTTTATCAGTGCTATGTACTGAAGTTTATTGGTTTTAACATCAAAATATAACAATTCAAGTAGTTCTATTAATTAGTGAAAATATCAACCACTTCTATTCACATTACAAGTATGCAAATAAATTCCGGTAAATTCCCAGCACATTTATTTATATGGGACTCAATGTCTAATTAATAATGTAAATAAAGATAATAATTACTGTAAAATCTTCTAAGTGTATCAGCCTATTCACATAATCTTCACATCAATAATAATAATAATAATGTATATTATGCAATGTGCTCATCCAGTAATCAAAACTAGAATTTAGACAAAAATATTCGTGCGTAAAAATCTCAATCGAATTTTTGCTGCATTTCTATACAAGAGGTAATTTATAGCCCAGTGTTAATGATAAAAAATACTGAATAAAGGCTATAAATGGTCAATGAAATTTGGGGGACGACTACTACTATTGACTACTTACTTACATTTACATTATAACTATTATTACAAGATGGTAGTGCTAGTTTTATACTGAATTTTCTCCCTCACATACAGCTTACACCGCATACCTGTTTCATGGATATTATAAATTGGCACCTACAGATATTGACTGTGACACGACCAAACCAGCTGCATCCAAAATAATAACTATATAATATCGTTCTAATATACTACAAATAGTAGGTTCCACTATCACCAATTATGATCTAATAGTTAGCACTAGCAGGTATAGTCATATCAGATATGTTTCAATCTTATAAAAATAAATGAATAAATTCGGTATATATTTGTAGGGTATATTTTATATACATCCAATGGAACTAAAATACTGTGAGACATGGTTAAAATAAGACAGTGATTGCGAGGTGGGGGTGGAGGAGAGAGGTGGAGGAGTGATGTGGAGGAATGGTGGAGGAATGAAGTAAAAGTGAAGAGAAAAATAACTATAACCCATTTTTGGCTTCCACCTCACCCTTTCATCTCTTCTACTTCACTTCTCCACCTCACTCCTCCATTTCATTCCTCTCCTTTCATCTACCTCCTCAAACTCTACAACCACTGTCTTATTTCAACTTGAGACATTTTTGCAGAATCTCAGTGTTCTATAAATAAGAATAGTAGGTCCGCCAAATGGTTAAATTTAAAATTGTAACATGGTTAAATAACAAATTAATAATATAGTTAGTGAGTGAATTATCATGCATGCTTTCATTTTATGGATTATTTGATTTAATTGTATAATTGCATATCATAACGTTGAGTTAGAGAAATCCACCATTTTAAGTGACAAAAAATTTCCAGGGAGAGTTCTTCTATGGGGGTCCACGACGGACGTCTCCTGAAGACTCCCACTTGTGTTGGAGATGGAACCGAAGGCCAAGGTGTGGCGACTCCTTTCTACTGTGCTCTGCAAATTAAGCAGATAGATTCGCATAGCAGTTTATGAAACTGATGACGTGGAGCTTGAATAACAAGCATGAAGATATTAGCCAATAAGATTTCGACGTGTGTATGCAATCAATCTGATAGAGTGTATGCGTGGTTGGTTTCATCTTCTCATTTACTAAACTGTAAGTTGCAATTGGAAAAGTCGTAACAATAAACTCACTGAAATCGAGAATTAAAAGCAGTTTTGGAGTACAAATACCTGAAAGTCCATTTATAGTTATCTCCGTTTTGCTTCTGTTTAAAAATGTTCTGTTGATAATTAGTGCAAAATTGCTATTGTAGGAGACTCACTCTTTGGGATCTTTGTACCTTCAACATTTAACAAGTTCAACATAGAAATTATTAAAACTCGGAGGAGACAGGATCCATCATTGAGCCACAGCACTACAAGTACTTACTTAGAAAGCAATAAAGGTAAATATTGGTTTTATATAAAGCAAATTTAAAAAAAATTTTTGGAATGTTTAATTCGATTGCTTATATATAATGCGGCACTCTCGAAAAGCAGTTTCCATATATTTAATGTTTTGTTTATTATAGGGTCTAAAACGGAATTGTTGTTTCTCACAATACCAATTGTCAATTGTTGGTGTTGTGGACAACATTGAACAAATAGGCAACGATGTAACTGATAAAATATTACGGGCTACTTTGTCTCGTATCTTTAAAGACTGTTGCCATGTCTTGTTCAGTCATCAGTCGCGTGTCTATATAAAATGCATCTCAGGAGGCTACTCAGTCAAATGTAAGTACATATAGAAAAACAGAATAAAAATGCAAAATTAATGCTTGCTCTGGTGGGTCTTGATAATATATACAAAGTTTCAAACCAAACATCATCAGAATGTTACAGAAGGGCAGAATATTGCGATAGTTAATCAAATCATTATAATCAGGTCTGAACACAATCCTACCAAAGAAAATGACTAAATTGCTGGAAAACAAGAATTTTTCTTTCTTGGAAAGAGCTACTACATGCCGTTGTTATGATTTTATGTTCAAGAATCAAAACATCATCAATTCGCATTTAATTCAAACCCTAGGATTCAGGAATGTCAATTAAAATGTACCTCTCATTAACTACTGACGATATGCAACATCAAACAAGAAACAAACAAATTAATTGGTTACTTCAGTGGGTGGACATCGTTCCAAGAAAAACGTCTCATCAGTCCCCGTTCCCTCGAGGGTCTTTATAACAAATAAACTTATGCAGATCTCTAACAAAGAAATGTGGTCACCATATCTCCACATCGAAGAAATGGGTAAATAAATGTTGAAAATGATAACCGAAGAATTCTAGAATTGACACTTACAACGCCCTATACTAGGAATCAGAATCATTTCCTCTAATTTTACTCCCAGGGATGAAATCGTACTTTGTAGTCACTCCGATTTGAAATCGTCCACGCCTTATCATTGGCCACCGATGTAGAACAATCTATTATAGAACTTACTGCTGAACCTTCCAAGACTTCGATCAAATCGGGTGTCCTCGAACTTCTTATCATACTACTACTTAGTGAAACACTTTTCTCTTCGTATACACAACTTTCTCCGACTTACGATATTATTCATATTGCAAAAACCATAGATGTTGCTACTTCACTGAAATTCATGGAAATCACAAGCTGTGAGATTACAATATAATGGCCTGGTTTGAACCAAGACACAAACAGTGGGATTTAAAAAGCAGAAATCGATAATTAATATAGAATAACAAAACTACGAATCAGGGGAAAGAAAAACGTTTCATTAATAGAAGAACGCTTTACTCCGTATCAGAATGTTCAAATTGTCAGAAATGAAAAAATTGAAAATTTAACAATAATACTAAAGTAAAGCATCATTGTTGGAATTTGGAATACTTGGCGTTACCGGGTACGGTAAAGGTAAGAATTTATGATTCATTCTAGCTTTCACAATTTAGTTTGTAGATTAATTGGTTATTTAATTATAATTATGGAATATATCATACATTGTTTTATTTTAGCGGACTTTTAGCTCATCATCCCGCCGGTGATCCATCTTGGCTACCTAACTTTGGTCCGAGAAATCAAACTATTTCAACACAAAGACACTGATTTCTTCCGGGTGGACCGTCATGATGATTTGGTAATTGTAAGTGAATATTTATTAGATATTTGCGTACAAATTATATTTCAATTACAATTTTAATAAAAACAGCTCTATTTGTTCTGTTGTTTGTATTAATTGTTTGTATTTGTTCATAGGAGACCCATTCGCGAAAATGTACATCGTTTAACATGCCGTTGAAGATAGTCCGCCCCTAATTGACACAAGACGTTGGTAGATACTTCCCAGAGGATAACACACAGTGTTGATAGACTGGCATGACTTTCGTCGAAGTTGCAATATCTCTAAGTCTTTACATATTAATTACAAATCAGAATCGGAGAAAGTTAGTTATACGAAGAGAAAAGTTTTGACTGGGTTGTGGTATGATAGGAAGTATTGGTACACTCCCATTGCTTGACGTCTTTGAAGGCTCTGCAGCAATGTTCTATAATAGGCAATTCTAAACAAGTGGCTAGTAATAAAGCTTAGCGATTATAAATAGGAATATCTATAAAATACGATTCCAACTCGGGAATGAGAATTAAGGAATATGGTTTAGAATTATTGAGCGTTCTAATATGTATCCTGAAATCTCTAGGATGTCGTTATTATCATTTACATCCATTTCAGAAAGCTAGATGTATGATGAGCATGTTTATTGTTTAGAAATATAGAAAAAGTTTAGTTATAATCACAGAAAAGGAAACAGGGACAGAAAAGACATTTTTCTTGGAAAGATGTACACCAACAGAAGTAACCACTTAATCTAACTCACATTTGCATTTTTGTGTTATGAACTTGAACTCAGCAGTAACAGGATAGCACACTGTACATATTTATTGCATACAAAAGACAAACAAGTAATTTTAAAACAGACACTTCAGATACTTATGTAAGTCAAAACTCTGTAAATATACATCCACGAAACAATTTTTATACTTCATAAAAAGTAAAAATATTCAATTGTAAATGCTTATAAAATTAATTATTAGTATGTAATTAGAATTTACTTTAGTTAAATTAAATTGCTTTATAAATTCAACATACTTAGGTAATCTATTTATAAGCAACCTGCAGTTTATTATTCCTTACCATGGTAACTCATAAGTAACTCATAAGTATCTTGGATAACGAATTTGTCTTTTTCAATTTTTATAAATATTATGCAATAGTTAAAGAAAATATGAAAAATGTTTACACACTATTCCGATGGCAACTGCTCTAAGTAAAAGTAAAGTAATTAAAAATAGTTATCGAATATCATTTATAGGCAGATTTTAAAGCTATAGATAAATTAATTTCGGTAGTATACAGCATAATTATTATAATATATGTAAATTGTTAATTATTACTAAAATAAATTTTTAACTTAAAAATCAAAAAAATGGTTGTGAAATAATTTTATTTCATTGCTTTTCATGATTTCTATTGATGAATTTAATAGAAGAGGAGTAAGTACATAAGAGACCATGCAGGCTCGGAACAAAATGTCACAGCCATAGTTGTCACTTTCAGATTCTGATCTACTTAGTGATATGAAAAAAACAATTTCAGGATTTTTTTTGAAAACCCGCCGTTTTTAAGTTAAGGCGGTTTTCCGCCTTATGTCGTTCATCTATGATTCATTTCTAAACTACTTGACCGATTTTCATGAAACCGGCGCCATTCTGCTCGCAAACGCTTTCATCACATGGCCCCCTTTTTAGTTTTTCAAATTTTTTTCAAAATTTTGAAAAAATTTTCGAAAATTTTCGAAAAAAAACTTTTTGAACGTTTTTATTAGAACTATTATTAAATGCGATAAAAACGCTAGTTCTGACCAAAAACTCAATAGTGGTTTTCATTCATTCAATTTAACGGCTCTATTTTTGATATATATACCCTAATTATTGAGTTTTTGGTCAGAATTAGCATTTTTATCGCATTTAATAATGGTTCTAATAAAAACGTTCAAAAAAAATTTGAAAAACTAAAACGGGGGCCATGTGATGAAAGCGTTTGCGAGCAGAACGGCGCCGGTTTCATGAAAATCGGTCAAGTAGTTTAGAAATGAATCATAGATGAACGACATAAGGCGGAAAACCGCCTTAACTTAAAAACGGCGGGTTTTCAAAAAAAATCCTGAAATTGTTTTTTTCATATCACTAAGTAGATCAGAATCTGAAAGTGACAACTTTGGTTGTGACATTTTGTTCCGAGCCTGCATGGTCTCTTATGCATTTACTCAGAGGCAGTGTAGATTGGTATGTACTTTCATGGAATAAGCAAGCAAATCAATTAAAGTAACTTGGAGTGGAATGTAAATGCTACGCCCATAGCAAGGGCTGACTAGACGTCTCCACGATGCAATTAACCCAATCTTCGCCATAAACTCAAACGACGATTATTGGAATCTAGTCGAAATAGATTAATACAATTTAAATAGTTCCCTAAACACTCCCGTCTTCATTCCCTTCCATCTTCCTGCCTCCCACGAATAAAAGTCCGCATTTCTGTCGACTTGGTTGGAGAGAATGGAGTGATCTTGGTCCCATTTTATTCTGCCGACTGCAAATCTATTTATTTCTGTATTCGTCAATTCAATCAACTCTTTTGGTGTAAATGGTGAACAGGAATTCGATTGAACAACGAGATCGTCTGGCGTAAAGTAACCCAACAATTGCTTCACCTGTGTAAAATAAAAGTCTTGCAGAATAAGTTTGTCCACTCTCTTCACTCCACCAACAATAATTGTTTCTTTATTATTAGTAATTTTGATGTGAGTGACGCTTTCGGGCAGTTGTTCTATATTTACTTCTTTTATCCTGTTGAAGTGGATGTGGGTGGGATTGGAAGATCGAAAAGAAGACAAGAAATGAGAATCAGACATTACTCCCAGCGTCAAGTATTTCAGCTTTGGAAATTCGATTGGTGTATTACAAAGAACTTTAGCTTCATTTAAATGCAGTATTTCAATTGTTGGCGGTAGGCAAGAAACATCCAAAGAAGAATACTTAAAATCCATCTCTTTGATTTTCAATTTTGACTTCTCCATAAATGGAATATACGCCAATTCTAATTTTTGAATATTCCAATTGGCTTCTTTCCAGTTCAAAACTTTTACTCCATATAAGAAAAGACATTCCATGGAAATCTCGTCACTCAACTCGATTGACATTCCATCACCCTCGAGGGACAATTGATTGATTTTCTCCAGGTCACAGAACTTGTTGACATTCGCCTCTTCCTCCTCTTTCTTTCTATTTCTATTGAATGAGACATTTGCCAATTTTAATTCGGCAGGAGACAGTCGATCAAAAGATGAAGGTTCCAATGAACATCCTCTAAGTACAATTTTACTTGATTCTCCTCCTAATTGAAATTCGATTGTAGATGAACAATAACCTTTTACAAGAGAATAATTGGTCTTTATATGTTCAGAATGAATTAATCGAATCAAAGTGTTAAGTGAATCTGTGGAATGAATTATCTTGAATTTATTTCTGCTTTCCAGAAGTTCCTTGATATTTCTACTGTTGTCCAATTTCCAATAAATAATTAACAGTTGGCCCCAAATCAGATCTCTGGACAATTCGTCCTTCAAACTCAAAATCCCCATTTTCAGCAAATTTTTAGAATACGAAGTCGTTTCTTTTATTTCTTCCTTTTCCAATTCTTTCAGAACGTCCACACTATTTTCCAACTGCTCATTTTTGGCTAGACAAACAGCGAGATTAAATTTTGTCGTTTTAGTCTTCATTTCTTCATGAATATATTTTGCCAATTGAACGGATTCTTCAAATCTTTTTTCATAGATCAATTTACTCAACTGCTGTTGATTGACTAATTCTGCTTTGACTTTAGAAAATTCCTTTTGCATTTCTTCATTAGCGTATTTGGTATAAGGAATGAATTTGTAGTCGATGAATCCAGCACACCCGAGGATTTTCTTTAGCGTCTCATTCTCCGTTTTTCGTCCGTTGTGACGAATTACTTGCTGCAGAAGTCGATGGATGCTCAATACATCCATGTCAATCTTTATTTTGTTTTTATTTAATAATTTATTTAGAAATCCGTCGTCATAGGGAAACTCTGCAATTCTTCCTGATTTTGTAACCAAGGAATATTTTTCTAGCAGATGTATTACTTCTTCCATTTCCTTTGGTTCGATGTTTAAAATTTTCATTAGAAATAGTGATCGAATGTCATCTGGCCGAATGTAGCCAAAAATCATTAACATTTCATATGCCAATTTACCGCTTCTTTCCTGCAATATCAAATCCATTGAAATTCGGATATTTTTGTTGATCGTCTTTTCATAGTCATCAAATTTCTCATCAAGAAATCCCAAATCTTTCGAAGATGTTTTCTCTATGTATCTCTGTAGTTCAATCTTCCTATTGTTTAACGCAGCAACCGCCAATTGAAGAGCCAAAGGGAGATTACCCATTAATCTGGATAATTCTTTGAGTTGTGATTCTGTATGCTTTGTTGAAGTATTCAAATTAAATTTTAAGAATTCCACACTTTCTTCGTCACTGAAAATGTCCAATTCCAAATCGGATATTTTCCCGAATGCAGTCTCCGTACCCCATTCACGACTTCGTGACGTGATGATACAATGAAACTCTTTTTCATCTATAGGAAGAACATTTATAATTCCCTCTTCACCATTGTAATTTTCTGCATTATCGTAAATCCATAGGCATTTAAATCCAGACAAGGCATCGCAACATTTTCTCGAATAATTTTCAACATTTACCAACTCATTTCTGTTTGGTATATCCAAATCTCTTGCCAGACTTTCAAATGATGTAAGTAAACTCCCTTCTCCGCAGTCAATCCAAATGATGTGGTCATATTCTTGTCCATAAGTGTGTGCATACCATTTCGCAGTGAGGGTTTTCCCGACTCCTCCCATTCCCGAATATTTAGATGCAGCAAGGGATTCGCAAATAACGACCATTCTGTTTTCGTCCTTTAAAATTCGGTCTCTTAACTCTTCAATTAGGAGTTTCTTTTCTGATTTTCTTTGGAGAAGGGATTTTATTAGTAGCTTTTTCTCTGGCCACCACTTTTTACTTAACTTTGGAATGTTTTCCACTAAAAACAAAAAATTAGTTATCTGTCAATTTTTTTGTCATTATAAATAGATGTTTACTATAAATAAATGAAAAACTGCATGATAATTAAAGCAATTGAAAAACTATAATCAAATTAAAAAAAACAGTAGAATGCTTACTATTTTCCAAATGAAAAGAATTTCTTCTACTCACGAAATCTTCGTTATCATCGCCCTTGACTTCCATTGATTTATGTCCCTTTTGAATCTCTTCAACGACTTTTAGATAACCTTCCTCCATCTTTTTGCATAATTCTTCCACATCTTCTTTCATACAACTTTCTCTTCTTGTTAACTTCTCTATAATCTCCTGCACTCTATTTGCAACGCTTTCTTCATCAAATGGCAACTTGTACTCGTACTGCATGGAGATATTCTCAACTGTCTCCCATTTTCCTTTTTTGTAATACTCATCAAATGGCCAAAGTTGCCTGTATCCACAAGTTTCAGCACAAATTCCCTTTTCCAATTTCTTTAAAATAATTTTTCCATTTTCATTTAAAATGTAACCGGAATTTTCAAATAAATCCGTAGTATTTATTTTTCTCTGTTTTCCACTGTCTGAGTCATTAAATAGCAACGTTCTTCCTTTACGGATAATCTTCCATTTTAAGTCCCCAAACAAAACGGCATTGAAAACAAAATCCCGTGATTTGTGGAATTCTATTTTGATGATATTTTCGTATTCTTCAATGACGTAGTTTATTACTCTCTCCGCCGCGTCTTCGGCCAACTTGGCCATTGCTCTCCTCCCATCGTCACCTTCCTCAGCGACTACACTTGAAAATTGGTATTCGAACATACGGAAGATTTTCACTGCGGCGTCAACGAACATTTTCCGTGCGTCGTTCTTTTTTTGGGGGAGAACTCTGTAGATTTTCTTTCTGTCTTTCCTGTCGAGCTTGTTAAATACTTTTAGAAAAGCTTCTTCCAAAGGTTTTACAACAGCTTTCCCATAAGGTACTAAAGCCCCTACGGCATTAGGTACAGCTTTGCCTGCCTTTTGAAAAGCACCAGGTGCAGCAGTAGTTTGTCCCCCAGGACCAAAATCATCTGAAACATTTGAAATTTTCATCAAATAGATGGCAAAATTTTTGACGAATTCCTCTTCTAGTTCGTCAAGGTCTTTTTCTGGAGTAGCTGTTGCTCCTGTCATCTTTATTCCTATAGAATAATATAATTAGCCGAATTAATTGATAAGATATTAAAATACAATGAAAAAGCAGTGGCAAGTATTAGTAAAAAATATAAAACATAATATTTAAAAAATTAAGAATTAATTAAATCAAGATGAATAATGGATCAAAACATATAGTAGATAAAATTATGTAATCTTGATTTCAAATTTAGTTAATACATGACTATACTGTCCCTTCCCTTTATCTTTAATTTTGAACAATTTTACGCTAATCACTTTGTTTATTTTGTATCTCCACAGTTTTATTGTTATTCTACAGAGAAGTTTTAAAATATTTATTGTTGGTACAGGGCTAAAATTTAAAAACCTCAAATGCATTGATAAAATATACCAGGCTCTCGGAATTTCTAATGAATTTCAAATGATTTGTGCGTCAGCATTTTCTTTCATTTCGAAACATTCCAATATTATCCCACAGTATAGTAACATAGATTGGCAAGAAGTTATCCAAGATTTATTTGTTGTTGTTATCAGGGCCGCAGCCAGAAAAAAATTTCAGGGGACCCCGAGGGGGGGGGAACCCTGGCCCCCCCTGGCTGGGGCACTGGTTGTTATAATTATAATGTACAGAGATTTATCTGGCACAAATATTAACCATCAATTGTTACTTAACAGGGAAATGAATTTAGCAAAAAAAAATTTAATTTACACATTTTTGTCAGATTTTAATTTATCTTTTTAGCGGTTTCCCAATTATAGTGGCCCGGAGGTAAGAGTTATGGATTGATTTTAACAACCTTGGAACCAGTGGAGGCAGTGTAAGCCAGAAAAGTTCAAAACTTCTATAAAAACAAAATCTATGCCGTGTTTAATTTCTGAACTTTTTCTCGCTTACACAAGGTAAACAGGTGCTTCCTGACTATAGATCCAAAATTATTAACACTATCTCCAAAAATCCCTATTAAATTATGCATAACTCATACAAACTCATACACTAATTCGAAAACCGCGTACAGCATTCCCAAATGTCATATCTTCGGAAAAATATAAATATGCTTTCATTTTTATTAAATACGGTCTTAGTATTAGCTTTGTAGGGATACAAACTAATGTTTTTGGAAAACGAAAACTAAGCATTTTTAATATTTTTAAAAACTACACAAAACCCATAACAGAATCCCGTCCTGATAAAGGAGCCGTGTACACCTTGTTGCAACACAAGTTGGTTTTTGAATTTAAATGACCTAATTGTTATTGTCAAAATAAGCATGAAGTTAAATCAGATTGACTTTGATTGTCAAAGTAAATATAAAATCAATAGCACGTACAAAAAAGTCTTAAAACGACAAAGTATTTGAGTAATAACTTGTACTACTTGTAAACTGATTCAAAATCCATAGAGTTTGTCAATGGTTACTAAGCAGTGTGTTTGTAAAAAATGGTATTAATCCGTTTATTAAATCGAGAGTTATCGTGTTAAATAAATTGCGAAAAACCTGTCCACCAATTCTATAAGCTTAATTTTTAGGGCCAGTTAAATCTCCTAAAGGCGCGCGCAGCTAGGCGCAGGTGGTAATGGCTTCAAAAAATTCTTTACAAAATTAGGGCATTTTCTAAGCTAGAGATAATGGTGTGAAGTGATGGGATTTTAAGATATAAAAATGTGTACATTAGTTATAGAAGCTTATAGGGATCGCAATATAATATAATGATAATAATTTCGGTCCTACAAATCGCAAAAAACTTTTTGTGGACAAAACAAATTAAACGTTACACGTTGACTTTCAGTGAGAATATGTCCTAAATTTTTTCATACTAAAAATGTATTTCTTTCCGGAGATATGGCAGTTGGGCAGTTTGGGCACATTGTGCTGCGGAAAGTTCAATTGTAAACACAATTTCAAAAATTTTATTACGGTACGTTGGTTTTCTTAAATATGTTAATATTGAAGGCAAAGTGTCAATTTATGTAATTATATTTTTTAAAGTCAGGATACAATAAAACAGTAAAATATCTATTGTAATATTTAGCTCACCTCTGGCTCTTGTTCCCAGTTTAATTTAATTTAAACTAACATTTTCAACTGAATAGACATGTGGTTGGCTCCATCAACAATTGCAACGTCAAATGTGGATAAAGGTAAGGAATTGAAATTCATATCGTCTGGCGTCAGGTCACCTTAATAATAATAATAATAAAATGACAATATGAAAATTATAATTAACAATGGAATACAAGTAATAATAAATTCAATTTTAACGAATAGCATAGAAATATACAAGAGCCCGAAAAAGTCGGCAACACGCATATGCGTCGGAACCGGGGGGACAATGTTACCCCTAGAATAAGGCCAGGAGGGACATGTACCCCTAAAAATGTTCCACAAACCAAACTAAAATTACATAAGCACCAGAAAAGGCGATTTTTTTGTAAAAAAGGTTAAAAATCCAAAAAAATTTCGCGCTCTGCGCGAATATGTCTTCGTTTTACTAATATTTTATTATTTTGGTGGCCCCCCCTTTCTGAAGAAGCCATTTGGTCCCCTCTGGATTAATTACGTTCCGACGCCTATGGGCAACAGGTTTACCAGAATCCGAATTACCAAATGAATTGTCACTTGCTTACGTTCGGGCGTTTTCTTAATTTGGAAAACCGTTCGGGGTATGTACCGCACCACGTCGACATTGCAATATCGGGTTTCGAGTATGTGTACCGAATATCAAACTCAGCACCTAGGAGAAGGAGAGATGTAATTAGCACTATTACTTTCAAGAAATTTTAATGACAAATAATAAATCAATATTACAAGGGTGAGCAGTCAGTGGACTATCAGATCTGTCACATCTAAAGCAGCTGCACCTCCTAAGGTCTGTAACAGCAAATGTAGCAGTAATTTTTGATTCCGCCGTTTTGTCAAATTAGTAAAAATAATCAGAATTTTAATTCGGTTTCGTGATAAAAAATAGTTTAAAATAAAAAATTGGATAATAATCTTGCATCAGTTGGTCGGCAACTGCAGTCTGCAACTGTGAAATACAAAATAATATGAATCTCCCGGGTGAACATTGCAGGGAAATACAAGATGATATTGACAGATATTTGATGTCGGAAAGTTAAAAAATTTGTGGCACAGTAGGCACATTGCTCTGGGGGAAAAAGCAATGTGCATTTTGGTAGCTCATAATATTAGGAAAAAACATATTTCAGGAAAAAAATCATTGTTGCCCCTGTCAGGGATAGGGACAAAGAGCAAAGGCCACAAAGAGCAAAATCGAAATAATTTCTAGCAGGAGAACCAATCGACCGATTTGGGTGATACCTATTTTAAACATTATGTTCCTTGATACTCTACAAAAGGTTTTAATAAAAAGTTGAAATTGAAGGAATTAAAAAATTTATAAAATTTTGAAAAGATTAATTTTCGATTAAAATATGTTTTTTCGAAAATTCTGCAGGAATCAAAAGAAAGAACTCATAAAACAACCAAATAAAAAAAATATAATATCTCCCACTTTTGTTGACTTATTTACTCAATTTATCTGTATTAGTATTTAGTATATTTTATAGTGGTCACCTGCACCTTTATTAGCTCATCCAGTGCCCAGTGCTTTGGTGTAATAAAATGCTGGAAAAATTACACATATATATTTTTATTAATTCCTTTCTGTAGGCCGCAAGTACTAATACTGCAACTGAATTTCTAAATAGTCAAGCCTTAAAATATAGTTTTATTTCGAAAAATGCTACTCAAAGAGAGAGAGTTCCAGACAAATCTGACATTTAAATAAATCACCTAACGCTATGCGGTATTTAATTATTTAATAAATATCTACATTACAATTACTCTATAATATGAAAGAAACTAGTCGAATTAGTACTACTGCACATAGCCTTGGTTCAAGCCAAATCATATATTAACAAAAATCCTTCATTACTATAAAAAATCATCTAAAATTTTGGTTTTTATGAGATATCTTTTGACTGAAATACCAGACCCTTAAATCATTTTAAATCTAGGCTAATTAAGCTCATTTACTTTACCCATGTACTGTATTGATGTCGTTAAAAAGTTCAACCCAATTGGTATCAGAACCCATTACATCTATAGTTAGGTTTTGCAGCTTTTCGCTTAGTCCTAGTGATTTGTGTTTTATTAAACCATACATACATACAGGGGGTTTTGTCAGTTTCAGTAAATTTAAACTTATAATCGTCTTATAAGTAGGAAGCAGACTTGTTGGAGTCCTGTATTAAAATGAGGTATAATATAACAGTACGTTATAGGGAAATTCCTGGACAACTTGCATAACAAGTAAGTTTAAAAAAGTTTATCTATTGTCTCTCGATTGTACAAGTTTTCAACATTAGGTAGTTTTGAGATAATAATATATAGTTGCGAGTGGTTATATATAGTAATATATAAGGGCTTCTTGTAGAAAACCATAAACTAGGGCTTATAAAATCTACAGTAAATATTTTCGTTTCATTCATTGGCATTCTTCATAAGGCGTCGGCATTATGATTGGTAAAGCAGTAAAAACATTTTAATGATTTTGTTTAGAATTCTATAGAGATAAATAATCACTCAAATGATTCAAATCTTTGTTACTTTTCTAAAAAAATCGTGAAGTTTACAATCCCTTCAATTTTAGCTCTTTTTATCTCGGTGAGCTGCAATTTGAAACGCTGTGGGCTATGACGACAAGATTTACAGTATTTTGCAATATAAGTAACATACGGACACGGTCATAGAGAAATTAAAGCTTATCTAGACTTTTGAGCAAGAAAGATAGATTAGTTAAATTGCTGCTTAGTCAGTTTGAATCTGGAATGTGTATAATAGCAAACAATTGATGATGTAGGACATTGAAAATGTGTCCACTCAACATTTCCTATACCATAAAACATGAGTTGAGAACGTGCATAACAGGGTTTGGTTTATTGCTGGGTTATTTTTATGATGTACGGATTTCTGACGGATCTACAGATGAAATTCAAAAATCACAAACCATTGTTTAATTCAATATTATAACATATAATATGGTGCAATGGGTCCCAAATTGATACTTGCAGCCTTGTTTTGGGCTGTAACAAAGAATTGGAGTTAAAATTCCGTGGATGATTGAAAGTGATAATTGAAATTGCAGAGTGGTATGAAATTGCAAGTTGAGAGTTCGAAATGAGCTTAATATAAAATGAGTTGTGAAATATGACTTCTAAAATACTGATTACTAAATAGATTGTAAGACTATCAATAATGCGAGTAAATCAAAAGCAGAACAACTTAGGAATTGAAATGTCAGATTCTCATTTAATATAACGTGAAAAGAGAAATAGTGTTTTCCTGACTAACTGAACTCTGGACTGTCAAACAAAAGACTGCCGACTGTCGAAATTACAATGGTTGGAGGTTGTATTTATAGACAATGGTAAGTACGCTAGAAAGATACAAGAATACAAAGGAATTTGGACGAACATGAATGCGTAATGAGGTTGTTTGGCGTCAGACAAAAGTTCGGCGTGCACACATCGACTTAATTACATATAACATCTTATAAAATACAATTCAAGTCTATATAAGATATACATACAATAGAAGTGTACAACTTTTGACATTGGGGATTAAGATAACAACTTTCTTACATTAATTAACATACGCCATTTCGTGAGGCAAGCATAACTTCTCTTGTTCTAACATACATTACACATCATAAAATACATTACATTTCATGGAATAAAATAGAGTTCATTGTATCGTACCTTGAATAGAATAGAAGTTTCCTGAATACATAATTAGAGTCGAATTGAATATTAACTTATGAATAGATTAGGATAATTAATACAAGTCACATAACCGCCTACAGAAATACAATGCTAAAGGTGGACATGACCACGGCGGGTTTCGTCATCTCCTTGTCCTTACTCTATGTATAAGATGGTCTCCGCATTTATAAGATGGTCTCCGCATTTATAATATAATACATTGTAAGATGGTCTCCACATTTATAAGATGATACATTGTAAGATGGTCTCCGCATTTACAACATGAAACATTATAAAGTGGCCTCTTACAGTAAGGTGGACAAAGTGGTTATCTGCAGCACATACATGTCATATGGAACTAAATACATGAAATAAGCTTGAAACTATGATTACAACATACATATAGCAACGAAATGAAATTGAATATATAATAATTGCAACTTTGTCATTAACATTAAGTAAAATTGGCATAATCAGCAAATGAAACTAAAATAACTCTTCGACCGTCCTAACATTCCGCCCGCCTTGAAATACCCGGATTTCAATAAATCAATTATCAAATGAAATTGTCATACTGTTACATACTTGAACTCTGAAGTTGAAATGTACCCGTTGATGAAGATGAAGAAGTTGAAGAAATTGTAGTTTTCGTTGGATGAGGATTGTCAGCTCATATTCAATTGAAGTTCAAACTGAAGTTACCCGGATTGCAGGAGCACGTCGCAGGATAACTGTTGGCAGCTTGAAGTAGATAATCGGCTATCAGTCCCACCGAAATTACCAGGATTCCGTAGTAGGTTGATGAAGTGAAGAAGTTGAAACCTCATTTCTGTCCTTTGGATTTGAAAGCGTTCAGGGTCGATCTCACCGGGCTATCTGCACCCGGTCGAGCAACGACTGCCTGGTACGCTCTGGCAGTTTGACCTCGATTCTTCCCGTTTCGGTGACCTGATGGAGCGAATCCTGGGATGCCCGCAGTCCAAGTTAGAAAACGTCTGAGAAGAAGATTCGAGTACGCCAGCCATGAAAGAATCAGAGTAGACATCGTCCACAGCATATAAGTCGTCGTCGTCACTTTGGTAGGTTCTGGAGCCACATCCTTCGAGAAAGATTGGTCGCGAGAAACGTCCCGTGTCATGATTTGTGCAAAATCATGGCAGTCATCGTCAGTCTTTTCCATTTCCGTGACAGATCCGAATCTGTCCTTCGTCATCTGAGGCTGGTCAATCGGCTGAGAGATTGCATCAAAATTACATTCAACGATAAAACTAGCTGTAGTTGCATACCTGGTTCGGTAATTACTCATCTTTCCACCCAATATCCAACCTAGTGCAGTTTTCAGAGCCATCGGAGATCCCGGAGGGCCAGTCATCTTTCCAGCTTCGATAAGTTGCATAAAGACGTCTCCTCCCAATAGAATGTCAATTTTTCCCATTTCCCAGTACCGTGGATTGGCAAGTTGAATTCCTTGTAGAGAATCCAAAGGCTTGGATGGTAGCGGGTAAGAAGGAAGATCACGAGTAATCCTTTTGATGATAAGGGCATCTGTTTGAAATGTTTCTTCTGTTGGATACTGAGACTTGAACGTAATTGTTGTAGCCTGAGATGCAGTTCCGGCAGTAGCTGTTGCTAATCCAGAAAGAGGAATGTTCACCTTACGTCTGGGTAGGCCAAGTTTCGATGCGCAGCCTTCGGTCACAAAACTTGCCTGAGACCCGTTGTCCAGAAGTGCTCGAAAAGTTTGATGTTGTCCATGTTTGTCTTCCACTCGAATAAGGGCTGTGGATAGCAAGACGTCGGTAGCTTGACATGTCAGGCCAGCTACGGGGTTGGAAACTCCAGGATCCATTGTGGATATAGTCGGTGTCTCATGTAGCCCCTCGGTTGTAACGTCTCTGTGTAGTAGAGTGTGATGTCGTTTGTGGCATGTTTTGCAGGTCGTTCCTGTGCACTTCTCAACGCGATGTGAATGATGAAGGCAGTTGAAGCAGAGTCGTTTACTCTTAACGGATTCCCATCGGTCATCTATACCAAGTATCAAAAAGGATTGACAAATGAAAACGCTGTGGTACTCACCGCAAATCGGACATGGTCTTCCGGAGATACTGCTATCAGGCACAGTACCATGGCAGACATTCGTTTCCTTCTTCCGATCTTGTCTTTGCGGTTGTTTCACTTCTGTATCCTGTACTGCAGCATTGATTCGGGCTTGCTCGCCGAGTGATTGCATAAATCCATCCATGGAAGGCAGATTTCCGTGTTTCATCGTTCGTTCCCATTAGAGCCGTGTTTCGGAGTCCAATTTCTTCGTAATGATCTGGATCATTACTAAGTCGTAGGCTTGAGCTGCGTCAGCTCCTGCATTATGAATAGCTCTCATACATTCTTTGGTTGTGTCTACTAACCTTTGTAGTGAGGAAGGGTTGTCATACTGAATGTTCTCATGGTTGAGAATTCGGTCGAAATTTGCTCTGATGATTTCTCGGGTGTCTTCGTATCTGTCTGTTAACGTCTTCCAGGCTTCGCCATAACTTACGTCAGTTACAGGAAATGATTGAAGAAGCAAAGCAGGTTCTCCCACTAACGATAACTTCAGATATTGTAGCTTCTGTGCGTTGCTCAGGGTGTCATTGTTGTGGATGGCAGCTTTAAATAGGTCGTGGAATGATGTCCACTCATGACGACTTCCGTTGAAGTTCGGTAAGGTAAGTTGAGGCAAACGTACCTTTGCAGTTGAAGCTTCTTGTGACCCGATCGACGAAGTGGATGTGGAAGCAGCGTCTCCCAGGGAATTGGCTGCAGTTGTAGTTCTTGCGGTTGAAGGAACCAAGCCAAGGATGACGTTCAAAGTTGCTAACATTTCCATCAGTCTGGTTGCTTGTGCAATTCTTGCATCTTCGTGTAGTTGGGCATCGTTATCATCAGGACAGGCAAGCGTAATTTCTTCGTGTAACGCGTCGTTTTTCTCCATCAGTCTTTGAACTTGATCCCAATACGTCTTGGCCAGCGGTGTGGACAATGGTGTAGTGGAATGTGTGTCAACCAACTTTTGCAAGGAAGTGACCATCCTCTTCAAGTTGGTACGTCGGTTCAGTAGAGAGTCCATTGTTGTTGAATGAATATTTTCTTACTTTGAAGATAGTTGAAGTATGACAAGTGATGACAGGAACTTCTTCTCCAACGCTCGAACAGTTTCCCGATAGGTTTTGTGTCAAAAGTTAACCTTTGACATCCGGCTCGAAGGACCAATGTTTTGGGCTGTAACAAAGAATTGGAGTTAAAATTCCGTGGATGATTGAAAGTGATAATTGAAATTGCAGAGTGGTATGAAATTGCAAGTTGAGAGTTCGAAATGAGCTTAATATAAAATGAGTTGTGAAATATGACTTCTAAAATACTGATTACTAAATAGATTGTAAGACTATCAATAATGCGAGTAAATCAAAAGCAGAACAACTTAGGAATTGAAATGTCAGATTCTCATTTAATATAACGTGAAAAGAGAAATAGTGTTTTCCTGACTAACTGAACTCTGGACTGTCAAACAAAAGACTGCCGACTGTCGAAATTACAATGGTTGGAGGTTGTATTTATAGACAATGGTAAGTACGCTAGAAAGATACAAGAATACAAAGGAATTTGGACGAACATGAATGCGTAATGAGGTTGTTTGGCGTCAGACAAAAGTTCGGCGTGCACACATCGACTTAATTACATATAACATCTTATAAAATACAATTCAAGTCTATATAAGATATACATACAATAGAAGTGTACAACTTTTGACATTGGGGATTAAGATAACAACTTTCTTACATTAATTAACATACGCCATTTCGTGAGGCAAGCATAACTTCTCTTGTTCTAACATACATTACACATCATAAAATACATTACATTTCATGGAATAAAATAGAGTTCATTGTATCGTACCTTGAATAGAATAGAAGTTTCCTGAATACATAATTAGAGTCGAATTGAATATTAACTTATGAATAGATTAGGATAATTAATACAAGTCACATAACCGCCTACAGAAATACAATGCTAAAGGTGGACATGACCACGGCGGGTTTCGTCATCTCCTTGTCCTTACTCTATGTATAAGATGGTCTCCGCATTTATAAGATGGTCTCCGCATTTATAATATAATACATTGTAAGATGGTCTCCACATTTATAAGATGATACATTGTAAGATGGTCTCCGCATTTACAACATGAAACATTATAAAGTGGCCTCTTACAGTAAGGTGGACAAAGTGGTTATCTGCAGCACATACATGTCATATGGAACTAAATACATGAAATAAGCTTGAAACTATGATTACAACATACATATAGCAACGAAATGAAATTGAATATATAATAATTGCAACTTTGTCATTAACATTAAGTAAAATTGGCATAATCAGCAAATGAAACTAAAATAACTCTTCGACCGTCCTAACAAGCCTCATTTCAGAAATGTAGTGTTTGCTTTATTGTGTTAATGACCAAACTATACTTCATTTACAAGTGAGTTTAATCTCTCTATAATATAACCACTACCGTTTTAGATAAAGCAATAAATTTACCTACCTATGTATGTAGTGATCTATGTGTGGTAGGGCAAATCCAGGCGCGTATATACAAAGAGGTGATTTGGGGGAGCTTCCGCCCCCCAAATCACCTCTCAAGGGGAGTCAAATTTCTGGATACGTGCCTGGGCGAACTACCTATTAAGCCAGGGTCAGGTTAATACCAAAAGGGAAATACTAATGTTTCATAATATTTCCAACTACCAAGGCAAAGTGAATAGAAATGTTTCATAATAATAGAAATTAACATAAGAAGGTTGAATGGTGGTGAGTCGTGATTGGATGGAAATGATTAGCGAAAGGGGAGATGTCGTAATGATCGTAATGTGCCTTGTATTAAAAAATAGCATTTGAAAACTTTCTAATGCTGGTTATGCTATATCAACAAACTTAATATTTTTTAGTAGAGCTGGGTTTTCTTTTTTACTACCCTCTTGATTCTTTTGGCAGTTGGCGCACCTTTTTGTAGAATTAAATAACAGTGCTGTGTAACTAACTTTTCTCAAAAAATATTTATTCGTAAGTTGTACTCATAGAATTTGTACGTTTTTCCAAAATCTCATAGGGAATCTTATTTTTCTGATTTAAAAGGGAATTTTTCGGTGACTTTGAGGGATTTTGTTTCAAAAATGGAGTCTTTCATCTGCATTTGAAGCTACGATCTACAGTTAATATTTTGGTTTAGGAATTTCCTTTTTATCAGGAAGTTGGGGCTGCAGCTAATTTATCCACCACTATAGACGTTAAAGTTTTTTAATTTAAATATACTTGTATTTACAAAGTTAACATAATAACCTAATGGGAGTTTCGAAATTGTTTTTATTACTGTGAACGGTGGCCTGCTGAATTTCCCTTGAGTGGTAGATTTGCCCCTTAGCTAGGTTCACTAGTATATTATAAACTTATTAAGTCGTTTAACAAATGTACAAATAACATGACCCATTAATCAAAACCGAGATAATAGCAGGAAAGTCATGGAATTTTGCTGATGATGGATTATGGTATAAAATATTTTTATCTTTGCAGTTCACAATAGAAAGGCACGTTTACATTTTTGTTCGTGTAAATTAATGCGGTACTTATGAACGGTCTAATATCCATTGTACTCCAGTGCCAATGTGTGTTATACTTATCTACTCAAATACTTCTACTTATGTACATACTTGAATATCTGGCTCTCATACATCAAAATGACACTGTAAAAAAAGTTAAACGAATTGAAAGTGTAGAGGTTATAACAGTAAGCACAAAACCTAAATACTTTCATTGTTATTCTCGTTTTATTTTATACTTAATATTAATGGTTTCTGAACACGGCTTAATAGCCACATTCTAATATACTATACATATCCAGATAACAAAAGTAGTGAGCTATTAGCTAACTTTAGGTACAGGGAAATTTTCTTCTCGTGGTGGAAAATAAATATCATTTTCATTTCATTAACAGTGCAGTAGTGTACTAAATTGAAATATCTGGAAGAAACAAAATAAAAAGTGAAAATTCCAATAATAATAACCACAAGGTATTATTCTTCTTGAACATTTTTAAGCTTAAACAACATTTTTAAACCTAAAATAAAAGGATTGAATTGCTTTAGATTTAAAACATTAATGTCCACTTAATGGCGAAATAATTCAAATAAACAAAAAGCAATTAAATTGAGTGTAAATAGCAGTGCCGCAGCTAGGGGGCCAGGGCGCCCGAACCCCCTACCCAGAAATCGAAGAAAAGAAAGAATTTTTGCCTTGAAACCCAAAAATTTATGTATTTATTTTCACTTATTAGGACACCCCAAAATTTTTTTCTGGCTGCGGCCCTGGTAAATAGAGTACGGATAGATTATGTTTACTACAAAATCTACATCTACCAAAAAAGTGAGACTTTTCAATGGAATAATCACCATTTTTCTTTATTTAATTTAATTTAATCCATCTTTTTAATCGACAATTTCCAAATCAAAAGTGGAGAAAACTAAAGTTTACAATATAATATATTTTGGAATTATGAATAATTTGTTTGGTATAAAAGTTGATGTTTTCAATTGATTAATCGATCTAATTAATTAATTAATTCGATTTATAATCGAGATCGAGTACCGATAATTGTAATTATTATAATTACTAACTAGACCTACACCTATATCTACCTATGTAAACAATATATAGAGAAAAAGATTTTTTCCATAGAAAAATTACAAAATGAAAAACCAAATTTATTTTGAGACGCCACAAGTATTCAAAAATTTGAATAAAAATGATGGGTTTATCATGTAGATTTATCAGGCACATATCCAGAAATTTGACTTCTAAGGGCACATCAATTGCTACATTCTCGCTAAGCCCCAATTTTTTGGATTTTTAACTTTTTTGAAAAAGCATTCCCTTTCTCTGAGAACAACTTAGGGGGCCTGTGCACCCCCCCTCTAAATACTTGCCTGGTAATTATAACTAATTTTTAATTTTCAGATCTATATGGACTTGTTACATTTAATGGATAGTTTACTAAGCGACGGAGATGGTGACTTGTTGGAAACGTATACAAACCGGAACTTTGTAATTAATGACCAGAAGAAATCCCTTGCCCAACAAGATGAAATTTTTGGAAAGCGAAAAAAGGATATGTTCACATTTACGACATATACTACGGCTGGAAATAGTCATCGGACGACATTCTCTAGACCTCCTCCGATTTGGACGGGACTATTACCTACAAACAGGGTAAATATTTCCGATTTAAAGAGATACAATGATAATGTATTGCACGGAAAATACTTTTTGTGTCGAAATATTACACGTCCATTTGTAATGACAAGTATGATGACAGTAGTGGACGATCCTGAGGGTATCCATGCAGTGCGACTTTGTCTTTACAATTACACTACATGTAGCGCAACTGACGATTTGACAAAAGTATTGCCAGTAGGTAGGATCTTAGTCATAAAACATCCTTGGTTTAAGTCTACAATGGACGGTGGTTACTCATTAAGATGCGACAACCCAGCTGACGTTTTGGTAATGGAGCCTAAAACGTTCCATGAAATATTCCCCCAACTTTCATGGAAAGGAAGTATTCCACGTGAATTTGCTCCACTTCAAAATGACATGGAACAAGCTACTTCTGAACCAACGTCAGAAAAGTCCAATTTGAAGAAAATGGGAAATGAGTTTTTCTCTCAAGGCCGATATTTGGAAGCTTTGAAATCGTACAGTTCGTGCTTAAATCTTGCCCAAAACGTCACTGACGACTTGGACCTGTTATCCAATAGGGCTGCTGTCTATTTGAAATTGGCATGGTTTTCTCTGGCACTAGAAGATACAGAAACGATTTTAAGTCATGATACCACTCACATAAAAGGTATATTTCGAAAATCGAAGGCGCTGTGTGGTTTAAACAAAGTCACAGAAGCTTTGAAATTTCTGATAATGAATTTGACCACTTTTCCAAAACGTTCCTCAAATTTCAACATTTTGGCATCCGAAATAGGAAAAATTGATGCATTGAAAAAACAATTAGACGGGGAATTTGATATGGTTACGTTGCAGGACAAACTAATGGCAAACGAACGACTTGACTATATTCTTGAATTCAAAGGACCAGTAGAAATTGTATCCATTAAAGGAAAAGGTAGGGGAATGGTAGCAACTAAGGATTTTGAACCTGGGCAACTAATTTTGGTGTCCAGGGCATTCGAGCTAAGTTTTTCAGGAGATAAGGATAAAACACATATTGAACTTACTGTTGAAGAAAAAGAAGGCTCTAAAATTGGTCATACCCCTGGACACATGAATTTAATTCAGTCAATATTACAACGTGTAACACACGACCCGAAGTCCATCCCAGAACTTTATCGATTATATGCAGGTCCTGAAAAAGGATTTCTGGAATTAGATAACAATGGTGAACATCAAGTGGATATGGAACGTATTGAGGCAATCGTTCACTATAACGCTTTTGAGGTTGGCAGAAATATCGAAACTCCAACCTCTCAGAAAGACTTTAATTCTGGAGCAGGTTTATGGTTGCTCCCTTCCTACATCAACCACAGTTGTTTTGACAATAATGTATTCCACGAATTGTACGGAGATTTTTTCTTCGTTAGAGCTGCTAAGTCCATTCAAAAAGGCCAAGAGATTCTACTGTACTATATTCCAACCACCGAGAAGTACAAAGTACGGAAGGAAAGACTAGAAAGTTACGGATTTGAATGCACCTGCAGTTTATGCATTTTCAATAAAAGCGAATTGAAGTCAACGTTGAATACGGTGGACGAAATTGTGGATCGCAACAGACATCTTAAGAATAAGGGACTGCGTAATGTGGAAGATCTAAAATGGGTGGCCAAAAGTATTGCCACTTTGAAAGCCATCCGCATTAATGAAAAAATGAACCTGGAATTGGCCCAATTGTACCAACTATTGGGTATGTATTACTTCAGAAATAAAAATTATAAGGAATGTATCGCCGAATTAAAAAATGCCCACAACATTCTTGATGGTTCTTCGTTAGTAACAATGAATTGTACCCTGACATACAATATTGTTTGCACCTATTTGCTGCAAGGAGGCAAACAAAATATAAGAAAAGCTAGACAGTGGACTACCAAAATGAAAAATAATTTCATAACTGCCCATGGCAGTCTTGACGTCCTACGCAGGAAGAAAGGCTGGCATCCTGGTCAAGACTTCGAAAGTCTTTTGAAAGAAAATGGAATCGATTTATTTTAAAATGGCTAAAATTCTGTAAGATATTATAGGCTGATTTTATTGACTAAAACAGATGGCATAATCAGTGGGATTAGTACTAGTAGTGGATAGTATACTAGCTAAGCGCTATAGAGCTATTTAATTTGGTGAATATTAAAAATAAATGGTATACATATAGCATGTAAATATTATATTATTGGTTAGGTAATTACATATGGCAAAAAGTCTTTTAAAAAATCAAATAATGTATACTTAAGTCGGAGTCTAATAATATACTGGAATAAATGCGATATTTCGGCGTGTGTTAATTTGAAGTCAATACAAAAGTATTACTGTAAGCTTTAATTTGGCAATTACCAAACATTGTTCATCTAAATTGTTATAGTATTATCAGAATTATGGAAAATAAGCTTGGCCATAGAATTAATAAAAAATCGATTTTCGTTTAAATTATTATACCTAAAATACAAACTAAGCGTATACGAGTTGGAGTTCATATATAGTTGGTTCTTTTGTCAAACTTTCATTTATCGGCAGTAGACTATTATTAGTTGGTTGGTTTTAATAATATTTACTGCGGGCAAAAGGAGCTCATAGAACATGACAACGTATGCCACAATTGTACATTATAGCATTTACAATCACAACCACTTATAATATGCCTACCAACTAACATAGCTTCACAGAAAAATTGTTCGTAATTATTTCCTTCAAAGTGGAAAGTAACTTCCTTGAGTTTACATCACAGAACAAATTAATGGTAATGCAACCTTGAAACTGTTGACACAAAAGTTTGAATTATTCTTCACGCCCACTCCTCGTCGCTCTTTAGGCGCCTCCAGTCCTCCAGTTACCATAGGTACTAGGACAAATAATTACGTCATTCCCTTTCTCAGAATAATTTACCCTTTCGTACCTCTGCAAAAGAAGGTATAGGTACATAGTTTTAGGCCACAATAATATGGGCGTTAACAGTATCTTCCATTTGTACACAAACTTTATTCTAGTTGTCATGAAGTCACATATTTTTTCTCTCAGAAAAGTATTTTTAATATAGACTCTATTTTTTGGGGTTGCGGTTACTATTTTGTCCATGCATAAACCGATTGGCTTCAAATTTAAAATTAGCCGACTTAAATTGTTATACAATGTATAAACATTTATTATGGTAGTGTAAATCATTCTTAGATCTAAGGAGCATGTTTTATTTTTGGGATTTTTCTATTTTCACTCCTTCACAGGTGTGTAGACGAAATAAGAATGGATGTTACGGGACGGAGACTCTTGTCCAAACAGCCTAAAATCCACAATGTGCTTTAAAAAACTGTAGATCCAACTATCACATGTATATACTTTAGGGTTTAGAAAGGTTAGGTGATTGGTAGGTGATAAGAGGTGATAGAAATAGAAAGGTCATTCATGGATGTGATAATTAACAAATAACTGATAAATCACCTGTGCGGCACGAGCCTTCCTCTGACCCTCGCATAATGGAATGGCTGTATAATGATATGCTTTGTTTTCATTGCAGATTTGAGATATTGTAAAATTTATCCATCAAAGCAGAGAACAAAAAAGGTTCGCCTTTTTCACAAAAAAGCAATAAGCTTAGCTTTTTACAAATGGCTCTTTTTTCTATATTTACTGATTTTATGCATACAAAATGAAATTAAATAGGGCACGTTGCTATAGCAAAAAAGGACTGCTTTAAAACAATTTTCTTTTCCTTTTTTTGGGAACGGTGGAAAGCAAAAAAGGAAAAAGCTAATTTCTCTTGTTTCCTGCTCCAAATAAAGTGTTACATGACATCAACAACTGAAGCGATAATGATACATAATATTGTCTAAACACGTACGATAGTGATAGATTATTAAAAGTGGCAGGGAAATACAGGCGATGCGACTTTACAGGAGACGGGAATCACCGGAGCTGTGCAACTACCGCCGCTTGCAGTGGTATAGTATTAAGCTTGTGTAGGCTAACTAATGCTGGAATCCAGCATCTAATATGTACATCTATTATTTCAATGTATTAAGTACAAAATCAATTGTACTTTATTATTTATTAATTAAATTAATTAATTAATTAATTAATTAAAATGTGTTAAGAATGCCAGTTATAATGGCTAATAATAATATATGTTGATAACAATTAATTTTTAAAGTCTAAAGCAATTAAAACTTTGGTTTATGATTAAAATATAGAAATATTAACTTAATTAATAAATATTAAAGTACAATTGATTTTGTACTTAATACATTGAAATAATAGATGTACAGTGTAGGCTAAAAAATGCTGGAATCAACTCTGAGTTGAGGTTGAGTTTGAGGTTTGGTGAAGCTCAAACTCTGAGTTGAGTTCGAGCTTGAGGTTCTGTAAAGCTCAAACTCTGAGTTGAGGTCGAGCTTGAGGTTCTGTAAAGCTCAAACTCTGAGTTGAGGTCGAGCTTGAGATAGGATGATAAGGGTCGTGATGAGGTTGAGTTTGAGGTGAGGTTGGATTTTTATAAGGATTGAGGTTGAGGTGAGGTTGAGGTTTACCAATGCGCCGACCTATGGCCTACACAAGCTTAATACCATACCACTGCAAGCGGCGGTAGTTGCACAGCTCCGGTGATTCCCGTCTCCTGTATAGTCGCATCGCCTGTATTTCCCTGCCACCGACAGCAACTAAATTTTTGGTTCCTAAATAACCCACATTTAACAAAAATGGTTAGCGTAATTCTAGGACTACAAGGCATTCCTTGTTTTATAAAAGTGTTGGAATAGTTTTAAGGAATGTTAAAATTTTCCTACCAAGTAGTTCGATATTTTCTGTTTGGACGAACTCCACTCTCAAAACATTTGGGTCTAAATGTGACGAATTTCACTATTTCTCATGTTTTCCAATAGTTGAGCAAAAAATATCTTTGTGATAGTAACTAAATGTTCTGACAATTTTTAATAAGCTATTTATTCCACACTTCAAAATAGTTAGTTAGTAGCTCACTTTAATAATATGGTTAGGAATATCGATCTAAAAATAAAGGCCATAAGAATATTTTGCGATATTTTTGGTTCCCTTGGAATCATTCCCTTTGAGACAGCACCAAAACCAAAATTGATTCAGTTAGGGAAACAAAAATGGAAAATTTATAATGCTATGTTTGCTGCTGCAAATGCGGTTGGGCAAACCCTTTACAATTGTCGGAAAATATGGAGATATTCACATGTTAAAAATCTAATTGTGAATGGCCGCAATGCAAATTCCGTCTCCCTTCTAATGCTCGGCATATTTTTGCTTGCCGTAATTACCATCATCGATGTCAGCTACTTTGTCCTGTTGAAGAACATGGAATACATTCCTCGAGTAGCTAATGATTTCATCAAAGTGGAGAAAGCAATCAGAAGTAAGTGTATGCTCATACAAAATCTTGAATTTGTACTTATACTGCACTGCTGCTTACTGTTGACATTATTCAGTAGATATATTACTTTTATATGAATATTTGCATCCGGGCGAGTTTATTCAAAGTATATTTGTAAACCACTGACATTAATTGTAAAAAAATTAAAACAAATTTCTATATCATTATTCCTTCACATGTTTTAGTTACACGTACTGAATGAAAACGGTAATAACTTTTGTAATGTAATGGTATCAGAATTTTCACCGAAACTAAAGTTTTACATCTATGTTTACTATACATTGTGTAGTTTGTTCTACAACCAGCTACTCACTGCCGTTTTATCGAACACTGAAGTTTTATATCTAAAATAATTTAAAATCGGAATTAATTCGCCCCGTTCAAAATAGTTAACCCATCTTCGAAATAATTGCCCCCTATTTTGTGGAAGTATATGAGTTAGTAGGATGGTAATAGTTGCATGGAAAATGCAAATGAATTGGAGATAAGTATTTACTTAGGTTTTTATATTATGAACTGGCTTTAGGTTATGAGCAGTAAAATAAAATTCTCATTTGGGAAAAATTAAGATAAAAGTAATACAACTTAGCTAAATGTAATTTCAAAGTTGCAACATGCACAATTTAATATTACGCGTAATCTAATAAAATAAGATGAAAAAACAATTGCAAGAGTTGGAAAACCAAAGTTAGTGAATGTAAATGACTATGAATACCATAACCATCGTATTTGAAAGGGTAAGAGTAGATAAGAGGGGTTCATAGTTTTTGCTTTTATAAAAGTTCACTTAAAAGGCTAAATATTTTTGTTGTACATTTCAGAAGATTTAGAGTCGATTTGGGGGAGGTTATTTTTTGAGTTGTAGACACTTTTGGGTACATAACGAACCCAACCTTAATAAAATAATAAAATAAGCAAACTTGTAAATCATCAATAAGCATTATTAGCTTAGGTTCGCTATAAGTCACCCGTCGTTTTTTAAAGCCTGGCAGATATGGCAGATGCCACCGCAAAAACCCAATAACACGGTAAAAACCCAATAAGGCGGGTCCGTGTTTTTGTACCAAACATCCTAGGTTTTCCATTCGCTTCAGTTCACTGTGGCTCGTTATATATGAAAAGCAATATTAGACTTCTTATTTAAGACAATTTACTATTCCATTATTATTGTAATTACAGAAAAGCACCAAAAAGAAGTTAACAAATGCAAAAATAGAGCGGATATAATTGGAGGATTGCTGTGTCTAACGTTGCCTGGAATAATACCACTGGGAATAATTGCGTCTGCATATGGTGCATTTGATGACAACAACGAATTCAAACAAGACGTTCAATGGTTACTTGGCTACGACCCGGACATCTACGAGTACTACAAACATCCGATAACACGGCTGTTTGCGTTTATATATGGCCTTTACACGGCAACGAATATCCTCGGAGTTGCATTTTTCTTTGTGATTGCTGCTGTAGCATTCCTAGACGGTGTAACTTCTTGGGTATCATTCTTTCTATTTCACTCTACTGCTATTGCCATAGAAGAATACAAATTACTTCAAATTGCTTTGAGCAATTTGCTTCACATGATAAAAATACTTGCACCCGCATTAATGGTGGAAGCTCAAGCCATTCACACAACCTGCTTATTCTGCAGTATCAAAATGTATGAAGCGTTTGGAATGCCCATGTATGCATTTTTCCCTATTCTAACATTTTTACTGGCTATTCTTGAAATTATTTTGATTCCCCAAGCGGCAGCGGTTTACGAATTGTCAATTTCCCTTCAATATAAATGGCGACAGCAGAAACTGAGCAATTATAATCGTAAGCGTCTAGAAAGCTTACCACCCCTCTGCATACCTGTAGCTTCATTTTTTGTGTTTACAAAAGGTACCCTGTTCGTGTTTTTGTCAATCATGATAGATAACACAGTTAATTTGCTTCTGTCCTATTAAGTTAAGTGGCATTTGACCGTAACTAAGAAATAACCCTTTAAAAGCTAAATATTCATTAAATATTGTCTGCATTGCACCATTAGGACCATACTAAATGTTCAATCTATTTTATCCATCAGGAATTCCAATCCAACTTAGGATTGGTATTTTGAAAGGTTCGAAAATTCGTTACAAAATATTTTAAACTCCAATAATTCGCTCTGGATCCGATCCAGTTTGCAATAAAAAATCTTAAAATGTTCAGAGCACACAGCTAACCTAGTTTTATCTATTGTTTTATGCTGCACAGCCTGCACAGGCATACCGAGACAAGTTTAGCACCTAACAATGAATACATTGTGTGCATGGTAGTCTATAGTCTATGAACAGGCTAACTTTCTCACTCCACATCGAAAACCTACTCATGTCAAAAGGAAATCTACTAATGTAATTAAACTGCGGCATAAATAATAAATAGGTATATAATATAGGTATAGACTATTATTGTATTGTGTATTTAAATGGCATGAAAATATAAATATTATTAAAGCCTCGTCCACTTTCCCTCAATTGTAAAAAGGAAACGCAATTCTTCATTTACTGTTGGCTTTCAATGTTGGAAAGCTAACTCAGTCCATGCGACTTCCCGTCTACCAGTATTAAACTCACCAGGAAAAGATGTTTTCAATCTAATGAAACGATGAAAATGGGTTACCTTTCCTGCCGAGAATAGAACTAGTTTGATCGTAGAGTGAATTAAGACTGTTCGGCTTGGAGTCCCCGAACCACAGTTGGGATACCTCCCTCATATTTCCTCCATATTAGATTCCTCACCTCTGATTTTCATGAAAGGATGTGAGGTTAAGGTTTGCTTAGTTGTTAGCTGAAACGCTAAATCCGAATTTTGGGCTCATTTCAAAGGATTTCCTTAATAGAATACACACACAGGTGGCGCTAGAGCTTCGCTTCCTTGTATAGAACTCCGACTTCCACAAAGCCAATTGTCCAGCTCTGAAACGGTCAAAAAATGGGCAGCCAATTACAGATGGAGTTGATCCTACCAATGGCATTTGGATATGATCTTTTCCACTATAAGATTTCCCTTTGAAAATTCATCAAAGTTTGAACTCTCAGTTTGCACCAGAATCAATTGTAAAGGAACTCTGAACGAGAGATATCCTTGGTAGAGACGTAACTTCGCCTTCTCTAGGGTTCTGTTGACGACAGGTGGACGACATACTATAGACAAGATATGCCGTCCAGGGTGCAGGCCACAAAAATGGACCCATTGTCAACTCCTCGGTACTATAGGGTCAGCCATCTTTCTCTAGGCTTGCTCATTTCTTACTTGATACCCTTATTTGAATTTCAAGCATTGATCTCTGAGCAGTGTACCAAACTTTCAACTTGAATAGGGAATTTTACCATCACAGTGGTATATGGTAAAAATGGTAATATACCTATGACTACCGTAACATACATTCTCTGAAATGAGCGGTATTCTTATTTTCTTATAAGAGTCAGGGTGCCGTGCCTATACATACTTTTAGCAATATTTGGGGAACTTAATGTGGATCGAGATAAAATTTCTAACGCAATAAAAAACCAAAAAAATCGTCAATATTTTTTCATGATATTTTTATTAGGAAAAAGCAAGTAAACACAGTAAACAGGATGAACTAATCCTGGATTATTTCAATTCTGAATTAACACAAATTTTCAAATAATATATTTCTAAGATTCAAGTACCGAGGGAGGGGATGTAAGGCTCCGTTCTTTGAAATATCTAATATTAAAAACGTGAAATGTTTTTAAAATGTAGAGGCTTTCAAATTTTTATGATGCAAAAGGGAGCATAACTTCCATCAAAAGTGTCCTAGAGAAGTGAAACGATACCACCGAGTGAAGAAGTTCAAAATTTTCATAAAAACCATATTTTTCTATGCTGAGTAAAATTTTTTGAATAAATTTGAATGGTCCTACTCTACATTGTTTACGGAACTAACTCCGAAATGGATTGAGAAATACTTCCTTGAACTACAAAAGCCGTTTACTAAGAAAAATAGTTTGTTTACTAAAAGTGTTATAATGGATTATATTTTGAGCAACAAATAGAGACACAAATATTCATTCTGATGTATATAAAGCACGGTACCTGTAAGTTATGTTTTACTTGACCGCAAGCCACATACAAAAGTAGTGATGTTGATCAACAATAAGTACGGAACGTATTGACCAATTCTTAATACATTATTGTAATGCATGAAATACTTTCGAGAGAAAGACTTAAACTTAACATAAACTACGGAAGTTGTTTACTAAAATTGTTGTAATGGATTAGATAGTGAGCCAAAAATAGAGACATGTATTTATTATCCTTTATATAAAGCACCACACTTACAAGTTAGTTTCAACTACTTGAACAAATGCCATATCACATACAAGGAGTGGTATTGATCAAGTATTAACTAATTTCAAAATCCATCATTGTAATGCTGGTGCAGAATATCTTGAAGTTTGTGTATACGTTCCAGGTTTTTACTGATCGTATAGGTTAACATATAGCATTCATCACTGTAGATTTGTAGCATCTAAGCTTCTATACAGGCAAAATATTCCCTACAAACTTGAATATCCCAGAAAGTACATCTCAAAAAGTTTTATACCAGAAATTTGTTAAGATTAAACTCCTATTCTAAAACTTTTGGCGATAAAATGTGACGGATATTACCAATTCCCAAGGTTTTCTAACTGTTAAGCAAAATAAGTCAATGTGATAACAATCTAGTGGCAACTACCATTTTTGTAAGAAACATTTTTTATCCTTCAAGATAGAAAACATCAACACTAATACCGTTATTTCATAGTAAGCAATTCCATTATAATCATTTTGAAAATATGGTTAGGAATATAGATTTAAAAATTAAAGCTATAAGAATATTTTGCGATATTTTTGGCAAACTTGGAATCATTCCCTTTGAGAAAGCAACAAGGCAAAATGTTATTCAGTTAGGAAAGCAAAAATGGAAAGTTTATAATGCTATTTGCGCTGCTGCAAATGAATTTGGGCTCACTATTTACATTTGTTGCAAAATATGGAGATATTCACATGCTCAAATTGTGAATGGCCAGGCTAATAATTCCGTCGCCCTACTAATGATATCTCTGTTTGTCCTGGCCGTATTTGCCATCGTCGATGTCTGCTACTTCATTCTGTTGAAAAATATGGAGTACATTCCCCACCTGGCAAATAATTTCTTCAAATTGGAGAAATCAGTCAGAAGTAAGTTTATTATTACATCTATTTCACATTTCTTGGCATGGTATTTGTTACACGTTTATACAGCTAATATCTTTTTATTATATGAAATAGTCAGACTAATGTAAGACAGAGTGTATGTAGTAATCCTATATTATATTACAATGCACTTTTCGTTTTGTGCACGAAATAGCCTCAATGAACTTTTCGTTGTGTAGCAGAAATAGCCTCAATGCATTTTTTGATTTGTGTACGAAATAGCCTTAATATGCATCAAACAAGCAGTGCGATAAGGCTATTTTTTGCACCAAAGGAAACGAAATTGTTCATTGAGGCTAAATCGTTCCTTAAGCCCCGATATGTTTCTATTTTCATACCATTTGAAGCTATCGATTTTGATAACTCATTAACATTTATCGGAAAATTAAAAATTAAATGGAAATCATCTACTATTAACGAGAGAACGATTATTTTATTATCATCGACTACTGACTACTATAGCCGAAAGAATAGGGGTGCCAATTAATTTGTATGGCACACACATGACTTTTGTATGGAGGATTTTTTGACATTTAATGTGACTTTGTATGGTGTGTTACGGCTTACCTAATGAATTTGTATGGAAATAATTACTATGTATGGTGATACAAACATTCATAGTATGCCGATACACGATATATATATCACCCTAGGTTGGTAAATGTATTCAATGTTAATAATATATTGTGGAATGATAAGACCCAAGTAGAAATTGCACAACCATTCAAAAATAATGAACCTATTCTGTTAAATTAACTTCTTGCATATTCAATATTGCCATACAAAGTCATAAGCCGCCATACAAAGTCATAAGCCGCCATACTAAGTCATACACCACCATACAAAGTAATACTATCTATTTTTAGCTCTCCCATACAAAAGTCATGTGTGTGCCATACAAATTCCTATTTTCCCAAAGAATAGGGTGCCAATTAATTTGTATGGCACACACATGACTTTTGTATGGAGGATTTTTTGACATTTAGTGTGACTTTGTATGATGTGTTACGGCTTACCTAATGAATTTGTATGGAAATAATTACTATGTATGGTGATACAAACATGTGTGTTTATAAGCGGATTTCAATCATTATCCATCACATTTAGTCGAAAGAACATAAATTGTAATATCTATATTAAATATTAAGTTGTAATCATCAACTATTTATACTGAAAATTAATTCGAAATAGTCGTTTATTAGCCTATCAAATGTAAATTTTGTCAATGCATAGATGAAAAATTAATCATGACTTGTAATTTGAAGAAGCTCAATTATCATTACTTTAATTACAGAAAAGCATCAACCAGAAATCCAGAAATGCAAAAACAGAGCGGATATAATTGGAGGGCTACTGTGTCTAATGACCCCTGGAGTAATACCACTGGCACTTCTTTTTGCAGCGTATCTTGGATTTGATGACAACCACGAATTCAAACAAGACATTCAATGGTTCTTTGGCTACAATCCGGACATCTACGAGTACTACAAGCATCCGATATACCGTCTTCTGATGATTATGTATGCACTATACACGGCAATGAATATCCTTGGGGTTGCATTTTTCTTTTTAATTGCTGCTGCAGCATTCCTTGACGCTGCGACTGCTTGGATTTCATTTTTCCTACACTCTTCAATCATTGCCATAGAAGACTACAAATTAATTCAAATTGCTTTGAGTAGTGTGCTTGACATGGTCGCAATACTTGTACCCGCATTATTTGTGGTAGCTCAAGCCATACACACAACCTGCTTATTCTGCAGTATCAAATTGTATGAAGCGTTTGGAATGCCCATGTATGTATTTTTCCCTATTGTAACATTTTTGTTGGTAGTTCTTGAAATTCTGTTGATTCCTCAGGCAGCAGCGATTTACGAAATGTCAAATGCCCTTCTATTTAAATGGCGACAGAAGAAACTGGGGGAATATGATCGTAAGCGCATAGAAAGCTTACCACCCCTCGGCATAACTGCAGGCCCATTTTTCACTGTATCAAAAGGTACTCTGCTTGTATTCTTATCCATCATGGTGGACAATACTGTTAATTTGCTTCTTTCGTATTGAGTTGAGTGCTGACCATCATTGCGAAATTCTATTTAAAATTTACCGTTTCAATTCAGTTTATTGGTTGTTGCAATATGTTCATCCATGTTCCATCACTAACTCGAACACAAAACCTGTCGAATTCATTTTATATATCCACTAGGCGGTCACAGGGCCCAGGCCCTGTTAGAAATAAAGCTAGTGTGTATTCCGGATTGACAAACAGTTTACTTCAAGTACAGGTAAACAGTGTGCAGTTTTCCATTACATTATTGGAATTTTACAGTCTCATCCTTCCCATGTCCGATCCACCTCCACGCTCCATGTCTCAAATTACTAAGTTTTATAATTCCGATTTTCGTTCTGCCGTTTCTCCTTATTTCTCATACCGGGAGATTTTCTAATAGGGAGATTGTCTAACGGGGAGATTTTCTAATAAGGAGATTGTTTAACGGGAAGATTTTCTAATAGGGAGATTTTCTAATAGGGGAGATTTTTTAATAGGGGAGCTTTTCTAATAGGAAGATTGTTTAACGGGGAGATTTCTAATAGGGAGAATGTCTAACGGGGAGATTTTTTATAGGGGAGATTTTCTAATAGGGAGATTGTTTAACGGGGAGATTTTCTAATAAGGAGATTGTCTAACGGGGAGATTTTTTAATAGAGGAGATTTTCTAGTACGGGAGATTTTTTAACGTATTCCGATTTAAGTAGAATGTAATTCAGATGCAAAGATGTTTTATATTAATTCCAATTGACCTTATCACGGTTTCTACTTTATAGTGGGCCAGAGGTAGAGAATTAACATTGAAACAGAGTCAAAAATAATTCTAAAACTTCTTACTAAGACCGATTCAACTTTTTGGATTGAAGTAAGAGTGATTGTGATAGGTACTTGGACAACCACTGTCTTACTTCAACCAACTTTTGTTATTAAATTGAAATGTGGACATTGGAAACTTACTCCGGTCGCCCACCATGATCACTTGGCTAAGGATCTACGGTACTCTGAACAAACGACAAAGGACCAGGAAGTGGTCAAGTCTGCCTTGAGTCACAAAGGATCAGCTGATTGTCAAATCTGCGCTTTCGTCAATAGAGAAGCTAATGGCCAAGTGTCCCCTATGGGCAATGGACCACAGTAAAAGGTTAAGTCTGCCTTATTGGCAATGGACCAGTAAAAGGTCAAGTTTGCCTTATTATTGGCAATGGACCCGTAAAAGGTGAAGTCTGCCTTATTGACAATGAACCAACAAATGGTCAAGTCTTCCGTATTAGCAATGGACCAACAGATAGCCAAGTCTGCTTTATATGGACCAGCAAATGGTAAAGTCTGCCTCATCGGCAATGGACAAACAAATGATCAAGTCTGCCTTATTTGGCAAAAAGCCGTTAAAACGATCAAATAAATTTTTCATGGTAGTATTAATGTGAAGAATGTTTAGTTAGCTTTCAAAAAAGCTGTTCTTGGAATAAAAAAATGAAATAATTGTTAAATGTATCAACAAATTCTATCATATTATATATAGAATCCCAAAAGCTAATGAGTCCAAAACTTTCTTGTCACAATAGCACAACAAAACTTCAAGATGCGAGTGAAAATTAATAAGTACAACAAACGGTATACTTAATTGAAATAAGAAATTTCTACTACCACGTCACACAACGGTGTATTTAAATTTAATAATTTTATCATACTTTGCCTTTAAAACGCGCAAGCGTGTATGCATAAATTAAGCAAGAGACCATTCTGTTTTGAAACGTTACATGGCTTGCCCTATTCTCATAAATACATATAGACACATACAAACATACGTACATACAAATGTTTTTAATAATGTACCCCAAAGCAGTTGACCCGACGTCCACTGTAATCAAAGTGCCTTTGTCAGGTAACTTCGGAAGGCATCAGACAAATGCACGTTGCGTGTGGTGGACATCGGGTAAACTGCTTTGGGGTACATTATTAAAAATATTAATTATTCAATACGCATGCGCCAGTTTATCTTTATACTTTAGTCATGATGAGCAATTTGAACCCAAAGTCGGTAAAGGTTCAAAAATAAACTTCTTCAGCGTTTTTACTCTAATAATTACTCCAGTTAACTATGAAATATATTTAGTTAAAATACTTATTTGTTGAATACGTTGAGATAATGATACCTTTTTAACAATTAACAATAGGCATCGTGGATCAAAATAATCGTAGTGATGCAGCCTTGACACAATAGTTGGAGTTATTCTCCTAGCACACTCCGCGTCGCCCGTTATACCCTCTAATTTTAGCACATAAAGTGTAAAGCGCTATTGGCGCGATAACTCCAGTAAACTTGGATAGATATTGACTTAACTTAACTTAAACATTGATTTGGGACAAATGGCAAATACATTTGCATCTCTAGCAAAATATAATGCCACCCTTTTACTAGGGCGAGCTTCTGTAACGTTATCAATATATTTTGGTGAGCCCCCCCTAGGCCAAATTCCTGGATACCTGCTTGTTCTGGGGTGTTTAATAAAAATAGTCTTTTATTATTGCCTACATTGGACACTAAGATCTACGGTTTTTATTTTGGTTTAGGAACTTTTCCATTTGAACCAGAATTGTTTTTATTACCGTGATGGGTGACCTGCTTAGTTCCCTTGACTGCCAGGTTTGCCCCTTAGCTGGGTTCACTAGTAATAGATAGATGCTTTATGTTGCACAGCCATACTGAGACAATTTTAGCAATAAATATGAATACATTATGTACATGGTAATCTGACTCAAACACGTATCCATTAGGGGGCGGGAGGGGCACAGCAAGTTTTTATTCCCCACGGGGGAAGTGTTATCGATGTTCTGTCCATCGAAGAGTCAGGCTCAACATAATGTAGAATATAGGCTGCACATGCATCGCCGTATCGAGTTTTCGTCCCACTGCCTTATCTATGCTCAATTTTTTATTAATACCTTGAAATAATCAACAATTGCTAAGTTATATTTGTATAGTAGCTTAAATGTCTGTATTATATAGTCTACCACATAGTATCTCAAAATAATAATTTATAATAACACAAGTAATGTAACTAGGTATATCGATATTAATATCATTTATAATGCATAATGTGAAATGTTTGCAATATTTTAATTACTGTCCCAAACGGTAATTAGCTTTAGACACAGGAAATATAGCAATATTGTTAATTCGATCAACACGAAATTAGAAATAAAACATTGAAAAAATGTTAATTATTACATATTATAGTTTTATTAGACAAATGATTTTGTATAATAGATCAGTTAGTCGCAATAATTGCCACTTCTTCTAACTCTAGTAATTGAGATGATAAGTTGAACTTTTACTTAATTACATAAAACCACTAATAATATAGTTATTATATAATTATTATATAATTAGGTAAATCATCATTGGTACATAATTTCAGAGAATCACAAATAAAAATCGATACTCGACGGAAATAGTTTTTATTTTTGGTTATCCTACCCTTGATGTGTAATAATGGTGCTTGATGTCTTAAAACTAAGTCAGAGTAGTTCATCTTTCTTAAAATATTCTGTCGTGCGTAATTGAAAAACACAATTTTGAGTAGTGTATTGTGTTCCTCAACAAAACAATCGTCTTAGTCTTAGGGTAATTTCTAATTTTTCAAAATGGGGCGTATTATTGTGTCCTTATATTTTTTACACGAACCATTACATAGAATCATAATATTAATTCATCCTTTGGAAGATAATAATAATAGATTACTTAATTGGAATAATGAGGTAAAAGATTCTTTGGTTTTTCAATCTATTATAAGAAAATAAAGTGAGAATTAAGCGGACTAGTTAATACATACATTTCCGGCAAGTTGACTGAGACAAAGTAACAAGCCACTGTTGATGTGGTTTGTTACATTGTCGCAGCCATGATAAAATGGCTTGTTACGTTGTTATATTAGGCAGACAATAAGTATACTGAAATAAGAATATCATTTTAATACCTACTTAACAAAAAATACATTTATGTAGTTGTCTGGATATGGGTCCGTTTATCTAATAGATCCATTATAATATAGTAATGGCGTTTGACACTTTTGAAGTGATGGGCCTACTAGGCACTTACATGTTTATTAGGCATCTATTTAAAGTATCTATGGTAAGCTGTAACACTTAAAAAAAGAAATAACTGAATAAGAAATAATAGGTACGTCAAATTTTAATTTTCGTACCCCTCCCATGGTCAGGAGGTGTGGCCGATTTGACCCATTTACGAACTTGATCTGTCTTTTGGCTCCTGGAATACGTAAAAAATATTTGAACGGATTGTCTCATTCCGTTCGAAAGTTATCGTGCTTACGGACAAACAGACATATTGGTCGTTTCTAAGAAACAGCTGCCGAATCTTAATAATAGTTATGTCCAGTATCCAGTAGTACGAAATATCAAGGGCAAAGCATAAGATATTTTTATGATACAATCATAAAAACCTCTGAAAAAGTTAAAATTGTAGGATTGACAATAGACTCTGAAATGAAATTTCAAGATCACATTGGTCTGATGACATGTAAATGCTATGGAATCATTCTGTCCCTATTTCCATATCAGAATATGTTTAGTGCTACTAACAGATTATTAGTTATGAATTCATATGTTATGTCAATAGTTAGATACATGGTTGTAATATGGGGAACTGCAGATAAGAAAGATATTGATAATGTGGAAAGAGTGATTAGACTAGCTGGTAGATTTGTCCTCAATAAACATAAATATGACCATGTAAAAGAACAAATCACTAAAGATCTAAAATGGCTCTTTCCACAAAACCTTTATAAATATGAATTATTGAAACTAGTATACTCAATATATAATAATATCTGTCCCCCATACTTTAGCAACTATATTATATTTGAAGAATCAAACTCAATTATAACTAGAAGTAATACATATATAAGACATAATTCTGATAGGCAATCGGCCTATGGTAATCGTAGCTTTACTGAACAATCTTTAAAATGCTGGTATAATTGTCCTTTGGAAATTAGAAATTCTAGTACTTTTGTTTTGTTTAAAAGAAATTTAAAACAGTATCTGCTTAAACAACAAGAAATTGACTCTCTTCCAATTGAAACATATAACTCAGATTCGGACTAAATTTCTTTAATTTAAAACTTTTTACATTATATTATTCATTGCAATTTCAACAACTGTGTTCAAATGAAAGTATATGGAATTATATTAGTATAGTATCTAAACTACATTTATATATATAAGATATTACCAAAGTCTGTAAAATTGGTACGTATTAATGTAATGTAAACCATATACCCTGGTATCCTAATAGCCTCTAACGAGGTCGATATCTTGTAATGAAATAATAATAATAATAATAATAAGAATTATATTGATTTAAGATACGACATAACGTTTGACGTCCCTTTTCGCTTGGCTGTCATTTAATTAATCATTTATTTTAATCATTTATGCGTAGAAACTGTTAAATCCTCAATAAATACACTGCATTTAGGTTATAAGATCAAATATTAAGTGTTGTAAATGAAATTAAAAGGATGAGGCTTAAAACGGATACTCGACACCTTTACAATTGCAATTTGATGTTTAAGTCATCCGCCGTAAACATACATGACATCTTCTTGGAACATTTTTGATGACGGTTTTAATATGGTCCAGAAGACTCATAACGTACATTTTCAGCATCAATCTACAGTGCCACAACCATTCCAGAAGAAGTGTGATGAATGATCCGAGTAGAAAGTATCCACAAACGAAGAAAATAGTATGGATTTTCATAGACAGACTAATGGGCAATGTCTGAGATTCTTTGTGCTTCAGTTTTGAATGGGATTTTTTGTTTTCCAAATCATTTATGAAATCGAACAGTTCCTTGAAATATTTTAGAAAACCTCTCTCTTGCATGATTTTAAAATATGATTGGAATTTATAACGGTAGCAACCTGTGAAAGTATAAGACCATGGACTAGCAAGATCTGTTTCCTTTACAGTCATGCAAATTCCGTCAGAAGATACTTTAGACGGTATTAAGGGCACCGTGTGTTGAGATATGTCTTTATAGTATACGCTAAATAGTTTCATTGAGAAGTTGGTCAACATTTTCCAATTCAATGTCCAGGAATCCATTTTTTGGTGTTCATCTGTTGCATCGGATTGCCAATCAAATTTGTAGACACTTGAAACCATCTTGTCCTGGATTTTATATTTTTGAAAATAGTCGACCCCCCGTTCGTCCCAACCAAGCCGTCTGTCTGTCTGCTGCAACAACTTGTATCCATTTTCCACGAGATCTTTAAAGTCTTTAAATTGCTTTCTGTCAGGCGGAGCAATAATCTCGCTTGTTATCCACGTTTCATATTGAGTAGCAATTACAAATCCCATGGACACAATTACCAAGTACAAAATGTTTCTCCTTTTATTGGGAACATCCTGATTTAAAAGAACGGCTATTGTGGATACAAAAATAAACTCTAATTTCTTGTAGAAAGTAGAAATTCTAAAGCTTAAAGCATAAAATGAAATCGGAAATAGCGAAAATATCAGCCACCAGCAATAATTATCAAATGTATTTTGAATCAGAACTGTCAAAGGGATGCCGAGCAATTGAGGGTTGGCTTCACAGTAATATGGAATCCACTCCCGAAAGTATTCAATGAAAAGAGTTTCATACCATTCTACACTATAAGTTTCTGTGTAGGATGCTAACATCAAAATGACTGCACATCGACGATGTTGTCTTTTTAACTCTTCGTATTGCCTAGCATATACGGCAGTGAAGTTGAATCTTTCCGCCATCAATTCCAAAGCTCTCACTGAATGAATACAGTTTCTATTGATAAGATTTGTTTTTACCTTTGAAAAGAGCACCATTTTACACTCTGGCATTTGTTTAGGGTTTTTAGATATAAAATTGCCCTCTAAACCACCAATTTTAATGCCATGAAGATTCCCATTTAAAGTAATCCAAACTCGTTCCCATTCTTTTCCGGAATTTTCTGTTGTAATTGGATAAAGAGTTAAATATTTACTCCTCGGGTTGTAGAGAATTGTCGTGTAAATCGAATATTCCTTTCCATCTTTCATAGCAATCACAAACAGAGGAGGCACCAATTCTTGACCGAGATAAAATCGCCAATCTGGATTCATCCTTTTCAGTCCATCATTGATGACGATTAAGAATCTCGAATCACGACGATTTATCTCTTTTCCAAAATGCGTGTCAAGGTCTTTTAAAGCAGGATCAGGCTCCATTAGAATATTTACAGTGCACAAACTTCTAGACAGATCCCGTGGATACTCTTCATGACGACCGAAGAGAGTTTTATTATAGTCTGATGTTGCCAAGGTCCATGGTTGGCTATTTTGATTAGACAGGATAAAATCGGTCTGCCATTGGGATTGATGGAAAGTAATAATGTTAAAATCGCAATTGCCATAAAATGACAAATTTGGAAAGCAGCTGATGTTGCTTATAACTGTAAAAATTAAAAATGGAACAATTGGATAGAGGGAAAACATTTTAACATAGATTCTACTCAGTTAAGTCTTCGTCAGTGAAGGAGCCAATGTACGAGAAAGAATGTTCAGTTTTAAATAACGTCGCATTAATTGTTGTACAACTAGCCAGTGGAAAACCAACAAATTTTAATAAAGGCTGGAAATTACTAGCAAAACAGAAAGCCAACGACTTTCAACTATAACCTAAAATTCTAAATCATATACCATAAAATTTATAGTTTCCCTATTATTAATGTTGAACGGTTTTCCTACTGTTTATGTTCGACTCCATATACATGCATATTATACGACTTTTTTAAAATGTTTTAATGAAGGAACCTAAAAATTGTTTTTATGGCTAGATTTTTTGATAAATTTCAAAATTCCTTTATCACTCAATTTTTGATACAAATTTAATTTTTGTGGTTATAATACAATTTAACAACTTTTCATATTCTGGATAAACAAAATCCATTTTCAGCTAATTATTTGCACTATGCATGTTTAAGCTCTGCAAATGTTTACACTACTATAAACCGTAAATGGTTTTCTGTAGTTCAAACAAAATTTATTTTTCCTTTTAATGTGCACTTCAGATTTTTAACTTATAATATAATTAAAAACCAAATTGTAACAGTTGAAAGCTATATTTACAACGGTGGATATTTTAGCAGATGTATTGCACTTCCTTGTTAGCTGAATATATAATTGCTGTATATGTATGTATTATAGAGGATATTTTACTGTCATGAACAAATTTATTGCAATTTCATAAAACATTTCGTTATATAAATGTGAACAACTGAAAACAACTGAAATAACTGAAAACTGAAGATGTAAACTTATTTTACTCGCGAAATTTAACACATCAAAAACTTGAATGGTACAGCTCTGATAAGTGATAATCACCACTTACCAATTGAAACACTGAAATATTAGGCAAACGTTAGTCCAGATAATTAACTAATGGTTGTCCACGTATGGTTTGCGTGCTTAACTTTTATAAAAATACTTTTCATCGGAATATATTAATTACATTAAACTTTCATAAAATTCTTGGTACTAAGGAGCAGGTCAAGAACCTGTCCTTTTTTACTTAAACATTGTATGGCAACATTAACATTTGGAATCGTTAACGAACCGTTTAAATCAGTAAAAATGCTTTGCTTTACTAAATCCGTAATAAATACATTGACCCCTTTTCTCCACGTCACTGAACTAAGCCGAATGAATATTGAAATGTTTTTACTCAAATAATTTTTGGCATCATTAGCAATAGTTGAAATCACACTCGAGACTACTCGAGAAAATATTTTGATGCAGCAACTGGATTCAATTGTCTCTGACAGACATGGCACTTGAAATATTTCTCTGAAATGAGTAGACAAAATTTTTGAAATATTTCGCGAAATATTTCACTCCCAACTTCCTTGAAAATTGAAATATTTGAAATAAATTAAATAAATTGAGTACTTGGCATTTATTTCGACAAATTTCAATGAATTCGTGCAAAATTAATGAATTGCGCATGCGTGTACACATGCGAGTTGCATTTATTTAAAAAATTCATTTATTTCATTTTTCAAGAAAAATTCTTTGAAATAAGAAACTAATGCCATGTCTGGTCTCTGAGTTTACGGCAACGCTGAAAACAAAGGGAATTTAAATCCTAACGACGAAAGAAATTTTCACTCCATACTCACGTCACGAAGTCATAAATGGGAGACGGAAACTGGATTCGGGAAAATATCCGACCTGGAATTTGAAATTTTCACTGAAGAAAAAGGTTTGACTTCTTTAAACGCAATTTGAGTATGTCAATAAAATATGGAATCACAACTCAAAAAATTGTCGACTGATAGGGAATCTCATATCTTCATAGGTGTCTGTTAAATAGAACTCTAGTTGAGACATCTTATTGGTAGTGAATGGAAAATTAAATTCGAGAAAAATATATTGTTAAGGTTAGAGGAAAAGCAACACCTATTTAATTTTAATACATCTTTACTCTACATAAACATAAAGTGGGGCATGCGCATGGGATTCTTTCACTATTCTTGAATAAATGTTTGTATCTATGTCCGTAATGTTTTGTAATTAATGAGCAACGACTAGGCTATCAGCACTGAGTCCAATCAACGGGCTATGAAATTCGGGCCAATGCGCAGTCACTAGAAATTTACTGATTTCAACATTTTCTAGCACACTTTATGTGCTAGGATTCAACTAGTACTATAATATAATCGAACCAATATACCTGATTATCTATGTCTTGGTAGGAGAGCCTAGGAAACCTGCATATATTACGTAACGTACAACCCCCTCTCCCAAGTGTAGCGCAAGTGCTAGCTGTAACTCTTTTGGACATCGCCTCCTCCCATCAACTATAATAAACGTAATATATGCACGTTCCTTGAAAGCATGAAAGCAAAATGCGCATGCCCCCTCCCTCTAAATCAACGAAATGGGTTGTTTCATATTATTATAACATCAGAACAATAATACAAATTCACATAAAATGATTATTGGTGATTGGTTAGAAATGATTAGCTTAAGAAGACAATCTGTTTTCCAAAATCCCGAAATCATATTTTTTTATTTTAAAGGGGACATTCTGGGGTGTTTATTAAAAATAGGGTATTTTATTATTCCCTGTATTGGACGCTACGAAATACAATTACTATTTTGGTTTAGGAATTTTTCCATTTGACCCGGAATTGTTTTTATTACTCTGATGGGTGTCCTGCTTAATTTATCTTGAGTGCCAGGTTAACCCTTAGCTGGGTTCACTAGTGTTTATATAAATGTTTATGGTAATAAAAGTGATAACCTCAGACTTTATGGCAGGATAAACAAAAGCACCCAGGAAGCTATCAGCCATTACGATAATTTTTCGATAATCTATGAAGAAGTGTTGGCTCCACATTGGAAAAAACCTTGTTCAAACAAACAGCAACCAATAGCTTGAAATTTATGTCATGTAAAATAATATTATGTTGCTGTAGACAGGAATGGATAATTTTATCTGACGTTTGTGTAAAAATGATATTAACCTGTTCAAATATTCAAGCAATATTATAGGCACGTGTTAGACTGAATAATAAAAAACTTCTTTTTAAAGGCTTGTATCCACTCTATCTTATGTTTTGTTGGTTGTGATAAATAGCAGTCATGGATACTTACTGGCGATTAAAAGGCGTACAGTCTTAAATATTTAATTATGATTTAACTAGATTATGATATGGCAACCTATTAAATATATGAAGTCTAACAGATGAATGGAATGTGTAATTAGCATTAGCATAGCATTTAAACTTATGTCTGTATACGTATGTCTATAATCGATTTTTGTGTATTGAAATACTAAGAATTCATTGTAGGCAATTACCTGACATTGAAATGGAATATTGGATGTGTAAGGGTTAGAGAAAAAGTTAGGGATATCCATAAGTAAAGTGGACTCTGAAGTAAAATTTCTACATAATAAGCTCTATCGCCTCCTTGCTCCAATTTTATTTGTTTGAAGTAGTTACGATAGTTTTTTAGACAGTTTCGTAGTTCGAATCTGTTTTTGTTATTCATCATCCCATTTCACGAAACACCATGAAAGCATATAGCTATCGGATCAGAATAGAAACAAAAATGCCATAGTAAAGTCGGACTCACGTCACTTTTGGACAACAGAACCATAATAATCCTGCCTTAAATATTTTTTAAATTTATTATTATCATTATTAACTGATTATTAACATTATTATTATTATTAAGAGCTTTCACCCATGGATCCATAAAATTTTTACATTTGTCTTTGGGCACGTCATTGTACAACTTTAAGTCAAGGTGACAATTATCCAATTTCAAGTTAACACTTACATTTTATCCTACCACATAATATAATATAGCATCATTCTTAAAAGCATTCGACCTGCATGCCGTCTAATAAATCGTAAACTATCTCATTATTTGCATCTGTAAATTTCATCTTTGGTTACAAAACGAGTTTTTCGAAAAAGAGAACAATACTTCATAATTATGTTCCCCAAGTGAGACCCATTCAGCGATTTTGCCATTAATGTAAACATGAGTATCGAATACGTTAATCAACACCCAAAACTATACAACATTTTTGCATTATATGTGGCCAAACCATAAAGACATTTGCTGAATACAGTGGCCACGGTATAATAGATAAAGTGCGAAAAACATTTCGAAATAACTAACGTGGTGAGGTTTTCGTATTAAGAAATGTATTAAGTCGGAGTCTAATAATAAACTGGAATAAATTCGATCTTTCGGAGTTTGTTAATTTGAAGTCAATACAAAAGTATTAATACGGGCTTGAATTTGGTAAATACCATTGTTAATCTAAATTGTTATGGCATTATTAGAAATATGAAAAATAAGCATGACCAGAATTAACAGGATATTTATTAGATTTTCGTTTAAATTATTATATACGTAAAATGCAAGCAAAACGTACTACGAGGTGGAGTTCATATATATAGTTGGTTCTTTTGTATATTCATTTCTCGGCAGTGGACTATAAAATTAGTTGATTGACTTTAATAATACTTTTTGAGGGAAAAATGAGCTCATAGAACCTGACAGCGTACGCCACAATTGTACATATAGCATTGCAGAATTCTAAATCACAACTAATAATAATTATGCCGACGAACTATAAAACAAAGCTTCACAGAAAAATTGTGCAATTTCATAAATATTCTATAGGAGTGGAAAGTAATTTACTCGAATTCATATCGCTTCACAAATCAATGGTAAAGCAGCCTTGACACAATCGTTTTTCAATTATTCTTCACACCCACTCCTCGTCACCCTTTAGACGCCTCCAGCAACCTAATAGGTACTAGGACAAATAATTACGTTATTCCTTTTTCTCAGAAATTTTTCACCTTTTCATTTCACACCTTCATACCTCTGCGAAAGAAGGAACATATTTTTTGGCCAACAATAATATTGGCTTGAACGATATCTTTCATTTGCATGCAATCTTTATTCTAGTTAGTCATGAAGTCACATTATTTTTTCTCTCTGAAATGAACGTTTATTATCGACTCCAATTCTGCGGTTACTATTTTGACCATGTATGAGCAGACTGCCTTCAAATTTAAAATTTTAGTTACCGGCAAATCTGCACACACTATGTATTTATTTTGGTAGTAAATCATTCTCAGATCTAAGAAGCATGCTTTATTTTTAGGCCTTTTCATTTTTACTCCTTCAAAGATTTGCAGACGAATTACTCATTACGAATTACGATGCAGCCGAAAATCTAAAATGTGACTTAAAAACCGCAAACGGAATATTAACTATATATATATATATAAACTATTGTCAACTTCCCATTCGCCTACCTTAGATTATGTTATCATAGTTTAGGGTTTAGGTGATAAGAAGTTGACAAAGACATAGTAAGGTCATATTATGGAGGTGACACAGTGGGTGATGAATCACCTGTGCGGTACGAGCCTTACTCTGACCCTGAATAGTGAATACCAAAGTCGTTTGTGCTCGTAAGCATTTGTCTGGAATATTTGCATTTTTACCGTTGTTGTAATTGAATAGCATTGGAAATTACTTACATAGCTCGCTCCGAGTTTCCAGAGAACTTTTGTATAGTTAGAATAAGGTAACAACAGGATGGTGAATATTATATAATTATAGGTAGTGGTAACATTTATGCATTTACAAGCACAACAGAATTACCCATTCCTTGTATCTTGTTTGATAAAAGTAACGAAATAATCTTCGTATAATGGACTTGCTGTGTAATTATGTTTTGTTTTCATTGCAGAATTGAGACATATTACTGTAAAATTTATACTCCGTCAAATCAGGGAAAAAATTACGTACACTTATTTTTATAAAAATGCAATCATTATAATAATAGCAATTTATATACCCTTTAACATCAACATACGAATTTCAAATTTTTACTGGATGTCCAACTTAATCAGAACCTTAAATGATCATTTTCATAACGATCGGTTTCATAGAAATCGTTTTCTGATTTTTTGAAATTCAAATTTTAACATGGGAGGGATAGGGAAAAACTCAAATTGCAAAACCTATCTCCTCCTACAGTTTTCAACCAATCATTATCATATATATATATAAACTATATAAATAATCTATATGAAACATTGAGAAAACTACAATAAAAATCATAAATATGACATGGCTAGTCCCAAAACGCAAAAAAATTAAATGCTTCCATATGAAGATGGGGTTTTAGTCACCGGTTTTAGTCACTGTATGTAAATATATTGCACTTCATTTTATAAGATTGCGGATATGGTCCCGCTCATGACTCCCTCCAATCACAAGAACGAAATTTTTCAACATTGACGGTATAGACAATGCGTCATATAGATATTCCTTAAAGTATTATAGTTTATATATATGATCATTATCAAATTTTTTTTGCAGCTTCTAAGGACCAATATTGAAGTCCTTAAGTAGCGGATTTTTAGCTCGCCTGAGGAAGCGAGCTTATAGAACCGCACAGTCTGTACGTACGTCCGTCGCCACGATAACTTTTGAAAGCAATGATGGATATTGACCAAACCTAGCAAAGACAATGCCTGTGGACCACTGACGATCCCTATTGAATTTGGGGTAAATCGGTCCATAGGTTGCTGAGATACCGCGCGCTCACTTTGTATTCATTTTGATAGTCAAAGTGAAAATGTGGCATCAAATGGACATTAAAAAGTTCAAAGGCGTTTCCGATAAATTGTTAGCGCGATAGTATAAAATATATCATGCCGCTTCTAGTAAAACTAAAATTACATAGTAAAATCACAAAAACGGAAAATTAACTACAAAAGTAAAATAACAAATCTGTTTCAAGTTTGTCTTGATTTTAGTAGTCAATATTAATATATTTTCATTATGTATTGATTTTGATAGTCAATATTAATATATTTTCATTATGCATTGATTTTGATAGCCAATATTAATATATTTTCATTATGTATTCACTTTGATAGTCAATATTAATATATTTTGATTTTGTAAATACCCATAATCAATCAAATTTGAATATCTATCAATTTTCATAGTCAACAATTATCAATTTTGATTTTCTATTGATTTTCATAGTCAACATTAATCAATTTGATTTTCGGTTGATTTTCATAGTCAACATTAATCAATTTTGATTTTCTGTTGATTTTCATAGTCGACAATTATCAATTTTGATTTTCTGTTGATTTTCATAGTCGACAATTATCAATTTGATTTTCTGTTGATTTTCATAGTCGACAATTATCAATTTGATTTTCTGTTGATTTTCATAGTCGACAATTATCATTTTGATTTTCTGTTGATTTTTATAGTCGACGATTATCAATTTCGATTTTCCGTTGAAATTTCATATGATATAGCTTCGTTTCCTTATAATATCAATGTCTGAATTTTTAATATGTCGTAGCTACATATATAAAGACTCAATCCTGAAAGTTTGATCAAAATCCGTACACTCTGTTTTGTGCTACGAGCGAGTACTTTTCGTCTACCAAAATGTGTACAGGGTAACCTTTACTCAGGCGAGCTTCTGTTACCGCTTGCTGTAGGTTTTGATATTTTGATTCTACGATTTTTAAATGAATTTAGAAAATTCAATTATCCATTCGTGCTTCTCCGTGTTTAAGGAGCTACTACAATTACTACGCTCTGTAAGTGCAACTATGGCTCACATAGGTGGCGCATGTTCTCTTTTCCTTCAGCTTTAGCTACACCTACACTTGCTCCGTTGTTAGGGCTGCGAGAAACGAACAGTTTAGTTTCCATAAACATGAGGTGAAACAGAAATAGATTTTTTGGTTCTTCAGTTTTCATCTTTGAATATCTGTCAAATCATTCATAATTAAAAACAATAATGGAATCAATTAACATATAAGGGGTACTTAAAATAACCTGTTTAATTAAAGTGACGGGATGGATTAAAATTAGATAACAAGGGAGATTAAAATAACACGTTTAATTAAAATGACGGGATAGATTAAAACTAAATAGCGAGAAAGATTAAAATGGGTTAATTAAAATAACGGGAATGTTTAAAATAAAGAGGTTGTTTAAAATGACGGTGCTATTTAAACTGACGGGATTATTGAAAATGACGGGGTTATTGAAAATGACGAGATTATTGAAAATGACTGGATTATTTAAAATGACGAGGTTATTTAAAAGGACGGCGTTATTTAAAAGCACGGGGTTATTTAAAAGCACGGGGTAATTTAAAAGGACGGAGTTACTTAAAAGCACGGGGTTATTTAAAAGGACGGGATTATTTAAAAGGACGGGGTTATTGAAAATGACGGGGTTATTGAAAATGACGGGGTTATTGAAAATGACGGGGTTATTGAAAATGACGGGGTTACTGAAAATGACAGGGTTATTGAAAATGACGGGGTTATTGAAAATGACGAGATTATTGAAAATGACTGGGTTATTTAAAATGACGGGGTTATTTAAAATGACGGGGTTATTTAAAATGACGGGGTTATTTAAAATGAAGGGGTTATTTAAAATGACGGGGTTATTTAAAATGACGGGGTTATTTAAAAGGACGGGGTTATTTAAAAGCACGGGGTAATTTAAAAGGACTGGGTTATTTAAAGGGACGAGGTTATTTAAAAGGACGGGGTTATTCAAAATGACGGTGGGATTTAAAACGACGTGATTATTTAAAATGACGTCTATTTACAGGTATGGGGTATTGTAAAATGACGGAGTGATTTAAAATTAAATATTATGTCCTTATAATATTAATGATATAATGAAAATCAGGCGCTAATGAAAGGACTTCAAACGTTTACTTTAATTTCGCTATTTGGTTAAATGATGCTGAATTTGCAATATTATTTTATTATGTTGATTTGATAAGTATTGTATTTTGTCCCCCGTCCGCGTCCGTAGGATGTTGTAGCAATGTAGAAATGCAATGAAATGCAAAAAACAATTTAATCTGGTAATTTTCATTCTTTTTTACAATAGGTACTTTACGTTTCTAGGTAAATTACCTTAAAACTGAACCTTAACCTTATATATTAAGGTCCAAATCTGCTAAAGACCACGTGGTATAATTTTGCGAATTTCATAATTTAAGGTAAAAAATTAGACACTAAATGTAACACTAAATTTTGATTTTAGTGTCCGAATTAGTGTCTGACGCTATTTTGAAACTTACGATTTTAAGATTTTTCCTCTTGACACTAAAACGCAAAGTACCCAATACCTTATTCATAATACACACTCATGATCTACCGTCCCCATTAAGGGGTTACCCATTTCCCGTTCGGAGAACGGGCCTATTACTAGTAAGGTAATATAATAGCTTTTTAAAATAGCTCTGTTTTGTTTTTTCTACATTTACTGCTTTTAATATGCCTGTAAAAAGAAAGTAAATGGGACACATTGCTATAGCAAAAAAGCGCTGGTTTAAAAGAATTTGCTCCAACACTTTTTTGAAACGGTACAAGGCAAATAAGGTATGTTTATTTTCCTGCTCAAAATAAAGGGTTGCATGACAGCAACAACTGAAGTGATAATGATAGATGATGTTGCCTTAACACGTATGGTAGATTACTGAAACCTCATTTCACCTAACATTTTCAATAGTTAAAAGTCTAAGGCAGACAACTACTTAATTGTTGGTTCACGACTAAAAAAACAACTTATATAACCTCATTTAACAAAAATGGTTTCTGTTATTGTAGGACTAAGGCATTCCTAGTCCTAGTCATAAAAGTGTTGTACAACTTTTAAGAAATGTTAAACCTTTCCTACCAAGTAGCTCGATATTTTCTGTTTGGATGAACTCCACTGAACTCCACTCCCAAAACATTTTGCGTCAAAATATGACGAATTTCCCTAGTTCCCATGGTTTTCCATCATTTGAGCAAAAAATGTCATTGTGATAGCAATCTCCTAGTCTCTAAATATTACTGACAATTTTTTAGTTCGCTACTTTTTTCATACTTCAAAATAAAAGCAAATATATCCGTACACTTGTAATTAGTAGCTCACATTAGTATACTATGGTTAGGAATATTGATCTAAAACTTAAGGCTATAAGAATATTTTGCGATATTTTCGGTTCGCTTGGAATCATTCCCTTTGAGTCAGCACCAAAACCAAAATTGATTCAGTTAGGGAAACAAAAATGGAAAGTTTATAATGCTATTTTTGCGGCTGCAAATGTGGTTGGGCAAACTCTTTACAATTGTCGGAAAATATGGAGATATTCACATGTTGAAAATGTAGTTGTGAATGGCCGGACTGTAAATTCCGTCTCCCTACTAATGGTCAGCATATTTTACCTTGCCGTAATTGCCATCATCGATGTCAGCTACTTTGTCCTGTTGAAGAACATGGAATACATTCCTCGATTGGCTAATGATTTCATCAAAGTGGAGAAAGCAATCAGAAGTAAGTACTAAGTATATTCCTTTACATAATATTATTTGTTGCACGTAATAAATATCTAGTATACGTTATAGCTTGGTCGACTACGGCGTGCATGGCTAATAATCTCTTTTCAAGGCATGAAAAACCTTTTCTAATATATGAAATTATATCTAGAATTTTGTTTGACAGATCTAAAGTTTTACATCTATGTGTAATGCGTTTTACAACAAGGAACTGCAGTATTACATGCAAAATCGAACACTGAAGTTTGATGTCTAAAATATATTCATAAGTAAAACAACTGAAAGGATGTGATACAGTAACATTGATACTAGAGAACAATTGCTTGATCTTTATAATTATATCCCAAACTCCTTAAGATAACGGGCATGTTTAGTGAATGAGTAACCCTTTCGTTCTACCAAGTTATAAAAATTATGTAAGACAATAATAAATATAATATTTTCTAGGATATGTTAATTTAAACTGGTTACTTGACTCTGGCACACTTTAAATTTGTAACTTAAACTTAATGAACGTTGAAATATGAGGAATGAAATTAAAATTATTTTGACAATTTTGCATGACGCGACTTATATATAAGGTATCAGGTATCAAAAGCGCAATATGCATTTTGAGGCTGGTAGTGAAAATTCGCAATATGCATTCTCAGATTGGTAGCGAAAATGCGCAATATTATGCCTATACGGGGCACAGTGAGATTTTGGTTTGTTTGCAGTCAAAGACCAATGCCATGTTGTTAACCAATATGCAGAGTTCTATTTTAGCCGGCTTTTTTACATTTTGCCCACCCACCCGGGCAAAAGGGGCAAAGGGGTGAAAGGGGCAAAAAGTCTAAATCGTAGTTTATCTACCAAAATAGATGTCGCATCGATGTCTCTTCGTTTATACGTACCTAAAAACAGGCTTACTAGAATATCATTAACTACGATTTTCAATGACAAACAGTAAGTTTACTTGCGTGAGTTATGTTTGCAATTTTTTTGTGCAATTTTTAAAACATTAATTTTATTTTTGCCCCTTTTTCCCACTAGCCACCTGACATTTTGCCCGCCCACTAGCCACTTTTACCCCTTAGCCACCCGCCCACTAGCCGGTGGCTAATAAAACTCTGCCAATATGCAGTTGATTAAAAAATATAAAGTGGCCAAAATAGTTGCGCCATTTAAGCATAATGGGGCTCGAATTAGGCCCCAAATGGATAAAATTTGGATTGAAAAATTCAATGTTTCAAAAAGTAGCAGGAATAATCCAACCAAATTAGATATTTAAGTTTATACCTTTGGTAAGTACAATTTCCTGTAAATTAAAGAGAATTCCCTTTAAAGGGAGGGGAGTTAACCCCAAGTGGGGATTATACCCCCATGAAAAAATTTTTGAACCAAAATATGTCAGAACCTTTTTTTTCACATACTTTTCCATCGTATTCAACTAATATTACCCATTACATGATATCAGCCGCGATATGAGCCAAATATTTTGCAGTGCTTGGTTGTGTTGTAAAACGTCAGTACATAGTTGCACATTGCACAATTGCGGTTCATAGTCGTATAGATGAATAGTAATATCAGGACTTCTTACTTAAGACTATAGATGTATCAGAGCTAAGTTCCTTTGACTCTGAAATTTTAACTGACTAAGCTACTGTACTACTAAGTTTCACGGATAGGTCAACGGTTGATGATGAACTACTACTAGCCTTAGTGTGCGATCATGCTAAAATCACCGATCTTTCACTTTGTGATTAAATAGTGTCCTTTATTTGATTAAACACTAAATGGAAACACCAGTTGATAAAATGAATAAAATTAAAATGTTTAAAAGTTCTACAATTCAACAAACTAAGAGCACTTCACTCTGCCAAAGCTACGTTGCTTCCGCTTGCTTTGCTCATAGCTCACTGATTCCTTCCCACGCTCTCCGCAGGCTGCTTGCTCTGTCCTTCTTAATTCTTTTGCTCTCTCGCGCTTATTTTCCCTCCTTTGTCAGGAGGCGGAGCAACAATAGAGGTTTCTCACAAATGGTGACCGGTCACCAAATTTATATGAATAGGCATCAAGGTTATCAGGTATACTTAAATGACAAGTATAATACTTAAATTAGACCCTATACTTAAAATACTCAGTGTTGTACAATTGACTACTTTTTTGCATTTTGACCTGGCCACTGGTCAAAATGGACAAAATATCAGTATACAGGTACTTAGGCTAGCAATGTAAAATATTAGAGAATGAAATATGCAGAGTTCAGTTTTAGCCGGCTAAAACTACATTTGCCCACCCACTCGGGTAAAAGCAGCAACAGGGGTAGTGGCTTATAGGGGCATAAGTACCTGATATTCAAAATTTTGCACCAATTTTTACATTATTTGGCGCATCTTTTAGCCCCATTTTGACTTTTGCCCCTTTTGCCCACTAGCCACCAAGCAATTTCCCCGCCCACTAGCCACTTTTACCCCCTAGCCATGCACTACCCACCGGCTAGTTGAACTCTGGAAATATGGCCTAAAACCAATAAAACACTATTCTACTAACATCAGACTACAAAATGACACTCTCTAATCATTTTTAATTGCAATCTTTAGAAAGTTATATTCGTTGTTTACTGTTGCAGTAAAAGCTACCTTGGGGTCTCAATTAACCCCATAAAGACAAAAAAGTCAAAAGGGCGCAGGCTCAGGCTGGTAAATGGCTTTTGATTGTCAGGATACTCAAATTCGTTAAAGAAAATCTAGTAGGTAACCCTGATAGGCATTGAAATCATTCAGGACCTGTCTTTGTTATCCTGGATATATGGGAACCTTCTATTTACTATTATATTATTTTTGCAATTACAGAAAAGCACCACGAAGAAGTAAACAAATGCAAAAACAGAGCGGATATAATTGGAGGATTGCTGTGTCTAACGTTGCCCGGGATAATACCACTGGCATTAATTTTCTCTGCATATGGTGCATTTGATGACAACAACGAATTCAAACAAGACGTACAATGGTTTCTTGGCTACGATCCGGACATCTACGAGTACTACAAACATCCGATATCACGGATCTTGACTTTAATCTATGGTATTTACTTGGGAATGAATATCCTCGGAGTAGCATTTTTGTTTGTGATTGCTGCTGTAGCATTCCTAGATGGTGTGACTTCTTGGGCATCATTCTTTCTATTTCGTTCTTCTGCCATTGCCATAGAAGAATACAAATTACTTCAAATTGGTTTGAGTAATTTGCTTCACATGATCAAAATACTTGCACCCACATTAATTGTAGTAGCTCAAGCCATTCACACAACCTGCTTGTTCTGCACTATCAAAATGTATGAAGCGTTTGGAATGCCCATGTATGCATTTTTCCCTATGCTAACATTTTTGCTGGCTATTTTTGAAATTTTTTTGATTCCCCAAGCGGCAGCCGTTTACGAGTTGTCAAATGCTCTTCTATTTAAATGGCGACAGCAGAAACTGAGCGATTATGATCGTAAGCGCCTAGAAAGCTTACCACCCCTTTGCATACCTGTAGCTTCGTTTTTTGTGATTACAAAAGGTACCCTGTTGGTATTTTTGTCAATCATGATAGACAATACAGTTAATTTGCTTCTGTCGTATTAAGTTAAGTGGCATTGGCCATCGCTACGAAATATTCCTTTAAACGCTAAATATTCATTAAATATTGGCTGCGTTGCACCATGCACAGTGTACAACTTCCTTTGTTCAATTTGTGCAAAAGTCCCATAAATGGTTTTGTGATTAGACGAGTTGTTTTATTTTAAAATACAAAGAAATGTCTATAACCCCGGGTTTTTAAATGGTATGCGATTTCAGATACCCCAAGTTGCTTAAAACTGCCAGTAAATGTAGCCTTAAAAACGGTTTATATGGGGGTTTCCATAAAGAATTAAAAAGAACTTTTAATCTTTGTTCTCCAAAGTTCGGGAAACTGATTTTTATTTCGCAAGTACATGGGATCGTTCAGATTCTTTTGCTGAAAACAATTTTGGCCGAAATTTATCGGTGGCTGAGATTCGTGACCTTAAAATTGGTTTTCTCCGAATTTTGACCTCGTTAAACTCAGAGGTGGGACACTTTAATCAACATTTTTGTTTTTGAAAAAATTCTTAAGGCTAAATTCGGTAAGTCATTGGAGCTTTATATCTGTCGGCATCAGGCTACCATGTTTAAAAATTAAATGAATTTTTTAGCGTAAAACTTCATTCAGTCTCACATTACCCTTTTGTCGCAAACTGATTATGAAAGTGGACACTGTTCCATGTATTAAATGTTCAACCTAACCTATTCCAATTCAATCTAGGATTGGTATTTTGAAAGGTTCAAAAATTAGCTACCGCTCGTTACAACATATTTTAAACTCCAATAATTCGCTCTGTCTCCAGCTTACGATAAAAAATCTTAAAATGTTCAGTACACACCAGCTACCTATTTTTATCTATTATACTTTATGCTGCACAGGCATACTGAGACAGTTTTAGCAATAATAATGAATAGTTATATGAATGGTAATCTGAATCAAGCACGTATTCAGTAGGGGCGGGAGGGACGCAGTAAGTTATTCCCCATAGGGATGTGTATGTGTTATCGACCATTGTTAGTATTTGTGCATCAACGAGTCAGTATCAACATTCGGTAGAATGATGGGGTGGCACACCGCCATATTATATCGAGTTTCCGTCCCACTGCCTTATCTAGGCTCAAAGCTTTTTTATTAATACCTAGAAATAATCAATAATAGTATTACTGAATTGCATTTGTATATAGTAGCTTAAATTTCTGTATTATATACTCTACCACATAATATCTCAAAATAATAATATAATAACACAAATGATGTAATTAGATATATCGATAATAATATCATTTATACTGTATGCAAAATGTTTGCAATATTTTATTACTGTTCCAAACTAATTAGCTTTAGACGCAGGAAATATAGCAATATATAGCTAATTCAATCAATACTAAATTAGAAGTAGGACATTGAAAAATATTTTAATTATTATATATTATTATAGTTTTATTAGACAAATGATTTTGTATAATAAATCCCTTCGTCGCAATAATTGTCACTTCTTCTGACTTCTAGTAATTGGGATGATAAGTTGAATTTTTACTTAAACACATAAAATCACTAATAAATATAGTTATTATATAATTATTATATAATTAGGCAAACCATCATTGGTAGATAATTTCAGAGAATCACAAATAAAAAATCAATATTGGACGGAAACAGTTTTTAATTTTTGGATATCCTATCCAAAAATCTAGTACTTGATGTCTTTAAATTAAGTTAGAGTAGTCCACTTTTCTTAAAATATTCTGGCGTTAGTTTTCACACGAACCATTACATAAAATCATAATATTAATTCATCCTTTGGAAGATAATAATAATAGATTACTTAATGGAATAATGAGGTAAAACATACTTTGGGTTTTTAAACTATCATAAGTAAGTGAGAGTTAAGCGGACTAATTAATACATACATACTTTCATTTCTCGGCAAGAGACTACAGACATTAATTTAATTGGTTTATTCATGCTATTTACGGAAAAGGTAGCCCATTTCCCATGTATGTCCCAATCGTATATAGAGCATTCACTAACACAAAGCTTTAACTACTTCTACAAGTATTTGTCCCGATCAGACGTCCTAGAAAAATAATTGTGCAATACAACCCTGGAAGTGTTTACTATTTTTGACGTGAGTTCAGTCAAGACCCTGCCCCTCAAGGTGGTTTATAGGTCACCTTTAGTTATTCTTAGAGTATAGACATACGTTTGTTCCATAACTTTCCGCTTCCGCATAAAAGCTATGTTTGCTCGTCCCATCACGACCTTTTAAGTCAACCTGAGGTGTTTAAAGTATAAAATATATTACACAGAACAATCCGTTAATGTTTACTAAGTAAGAACAACATAATATTTTGGAGTACAGAGGACATAAACAAGTAAAAGGTGTTAGGATATAATATATTCCACATCGAATCGACCAACAAAACTTATACCACTAATGTGATTGTTATGTTACCCAAAAAGGTATTCTTTATATTACTGAGGTGTGTCACATTTATTCATGCACTTTTGCCTTTCAATGTTGAAAACTATCTCTGTACATGGCGTGGCGTCTACGAGCATTACACTTCCCACGAAAGGTTGAACAAATGCATTCCTACAGTGGAAAGGGTTCGCCTTTCCCTTCTTAAACAGGACATAGTAGGATTGTTAAGCCTGGTTTCTTTTGTATTTTTCAAACAAACTAGTCTATTGTTTTCGAAATTCAACACTTTCCATTGTTTATTAATTCATACATCCAACCTTTCGTGGTAAGTGTTATAATACTAGGAAGTGCCTGTCGTCTTCTGTTAACTTTTGTTAACCTAAATTCTAAACATAGCACAACAGTACATATGGCAGTTTATACTACATTTTACTGGGCTGCCTACGAAGACATTTTTATATTACATATCCGACATTTGATTTTTACCTCTATTTAATTCTTTTTATTGTAAGGGAATTTATTACATCTTACTGTGGTCATAGATGTAAATGAAATTCAATGAAAAAATGTATCTAAACGTTTAATCTTATTCATTCATATTAATTTACCTATACTTGCAATAATTTCTATCTTTAAATTATATAGTACTAGATTATAAATCTAAGGTTAACTTTACTGTTGTTCATAGCAAGGGGTTGCAGCATTTAGAAACCTTCTGAAACCTTTGTCAAACGTCAAAAAATTCGATATGTTTGTATTCTAAAAGAATAATTTTAGATTTACGTAAACTTTATTCCTATTAACTTTTGAATGGGGCTTTCTCGGCACTAGAGCGAATGAGATGATCTTTAGAGGGCTTGAAATATCAGGTTTAGTAGCTTTTCTGATGCAAATAAGCATACTTTACATCAAAAGCTTGCTAGAAGTGTTAATTGTTACTACAGAGTGGAGTAGTTCAAAACAGAAAAACGTTCTTTTCTATATATCGAGTCTTAGATGCACAATATTTGCTTTGGATAGAGTGGACTAACTCTGTATTTACACAACTAGCCCCGATATGGAAAATACTTTTGAGAGAAAGAATGTAACTTAACATATAAACTACAGAAGTCGTTTACTACAATTGTTATAATGGATTAGATATTGAGCAATAAATAGAGACACGTTTTTATTCTCCTTTATATAAAGCACCACTCGTTTAAGTTAGGTTCAACTACTTGAACAAATGCCAAAGCACATACAAGGAGTGGCATTGATCAACTAGTAACTAAATTCAAAATCCATTATTTTAACGTCTGCTAAGAATATTTTGAAGTTTGTGTATACTGACTTATAATCCTACGCTAAGATAAAACACTCATCACTGTTTTTACCATTTACTTGTACTATTAATTGTTTTTGTTTCGATTTTACTACAAAAATTGCATTCATTCCTACCATGGCCTTGTTTTAAAATCATTTTTTATCAAATACCATCTAAATTCTTTAAAAAACTCTCCATTGTTCACTTAAACTGTTGATTTATGATGGAATTGGAGCAATAAACAGAGACACGTATTCATTAGGTTTATTGTGTATAAGGCACTGCATGACTGCATATTATGTAAGTTAGGTTATTCATAGTACTTGAATAGTTGAATGCAAGCCTAGGCTCATGGGTGATAATATTGACCAACTAAATATGGAGCGTATTAATCAAATTCGAAAGAAGTAATGCTTGCTGTGAAGAAGATTTTGAAGTTTGTGCATTCCTGGTTTTTATTGCTACATAATCAGAGGTAAAATTTCATCACTGTTATCTACCATTATAAAATATGACATATTAATCGTTTTTTTAAATTTTACTATAGGAATTAGAACCATTCCTGCCCTGCCCTGACTTCGAAATACATTATTTCAAAAGACCTCTGTCTATTTAGGTTAAACTCACGGCAATAAATCAATATTCATGTACAGCTGGGTCCAAGAAATGTGACCTCTAATAAAGGGCAATGTATTGCTAAAACAATTGAGTATCGCAAAAAGCTAGGAATGTTCCGACAAAATAAAGTATAGTTAATTAAACTATTTGTGCTGAGACTGGGCTGAGACTACTGGGCATATTGAAAAAAATTTAAAAAAATTAAACTGTTCCTACTACCAAATGGCAGGATATTTTTTCTTTTAGGATAAACTTCACTCCCAAAACATTTCGTATCAAAATGTGACAAATTTAACCATTTCCCAGGGTTTTCTAACAGTTGAGCAAAAAATGTCATTGTCATACTTATAATTAAATGTAATAGCTAAGTTTAAGTAAGCTACTTCTTCATACATCAAAATAGCAAACAAATTATAGCACGGATTTTAGGTAGTACCTACTTGTATTTGATAATAATATGGTTAGGAATATTGATTTAAAAAGCAAAGTAAAAAAAGACTTTTCCAAAGAAAGGGGTGCATGGCAGCAACCACTAGGCGATAATGATACATAATTTTGTCTTAACACGTATGATAGATTACTAAAGCCTTTCTTCACCTAACATTTTCAATAGTTAAAAGTCTAAAACACACAGCTACTAAATTGTTGGTTCATGACTAAATAATAACCCACACTTAACAAAATTGGTTTCTGCTATTATAAGGCTAAAGAATTCCTAATCTTATAATAATGTTGGAAAAGGAATTTGTTAAACTATTCCTTCTAAGTAGTACGATATTTTCTCTGTTTGGATAAACTCCATAATGAAAAAACATGTCGGGTCAAAATTGAACCGATATTACCAGTTTTTAATATTTTAGTAACTAAACGTTACTGATAATTTTTTCGTAAGTTACTTCGTATGTCAGCATAGTTAATTAGTACCTAGTTCACTTACTAGTAGTAGTAGTTTAATAATATGGTTAGGAATATCGATCTAAAACTTAAGGCTGTACGAATATTTTGCGATATTTTTGGTACACTTGGATTCATTCCGTTTGAGACAGCACCAAAACCAAAACTGATTCAGTTAGGGAGACAAAAATGGAAAGTTTACAATATTATTTTTATTGCTGCAAATGAACTTTGGGTAACTGTTTACAATTGTTGCAAAATATGGAGATATTCTCATGCTCAAAATACGATAGTTGTGAATGGCGAAGCTTTAAATTCCTTATCACTACTAATGGTAAATTTGTTCATCCTTACCGTTCTTGTCATCATCGATATCTGCTACGTGGTCCTGTTGAAGAACATGGAAGACATTCCACAGCTGATTAGTGAATTCATCCAAGTGGAGAAATCAGTCAGAAGTAAGTACATCTTATTCCTTCACATAATATTATGTTATTTGTTACACGAAATGAATTTTAGTATACACCCTAAGCCACAACTATGTACACAAGGTCTAGGCCTTATAGCTCCTAAACGGAGGCTACTACGGAAATGAGGCTACCAGCATTGGAAAGAGGGATCATGTAGAAATAAAATGGGCTATTAGAATTTTTATTGAGCAGCGTTTTTCAATTTAAAAATCAAGAAGTCGAAGGCCAAAATATAATGTTAAATTTTCCAAATGAACATTAAATTTTTAATTAATTAAATGTGTTCGTCGTTTTTCGGTGATTTTTTACAACGATTTGCAAGCTGAATTGCAAGAGGGATTCATTAAAAATCTTTCGGGAAGAAAGAAGGGAATAAAGGATTTCTCTTGAAAAACGTCTTGAAGGTTTCGGGTCGCTTAAACTGTGCATTTAAAGACAAGCCCATTTTTTCAAGGGAAATCCTTCATTCCCTTTTTTAATAAATTTTTATCATCTTAGAAGATGCTAAACGCTTCTTTGTAGGTGATACTCGCTGCTGATTCTTTAAGCTGGTCCCTTTCGCTCCCAAAGGCTAGTATGATGCTTAACTCATGAGAACGTTTTAAAATTTAAGAACAGTGGCCACTAAACTGCAAGAAGGCAGTCGCAAAAGATTTTTCATTAATTCATCTAGCAATTCGGCTTGCAAATATAAAACTGAAATTTACTCATTTATGTTTCTACTTACTTTTTGTCTTTATCAGACAGTCATAAAAACTATGTGGGTATTTATAGGTAATAACGTTGGGCGAATCCCTTTGGCAATCAATACCTTTTCTGTTGTAAGGGGAAAACGGGCACTCGTAACTACTGAGCAGGGTTACCAGATTTTCCTCAGCCAATTTAAGTATCCTGACCAACGAAAGCCATTTACCAAACCGCGCCCTTCGGGCGCGTCTTAGTAAATGTTTTCAAATGTTATACCACCGCATTTGGCGCTATCATAATTGCGCAGCTAACAAATTTACGGTTTTTGGAAAAAAATGATACAAAAATAACATAAGTAATGTATTTTGAAATTACTATTCGTGCGTATTAATACAGAGATAAGTGAGGATATTATTAAAAGGTACAAATTCGCGCGAAGCGCGAGAAAAAATTGAAATTCAACTTCAAAATTTATCAACAATCATTTGACGAATTTTGTGTAATTTAGCTTAACGGTTAAGTGACAGTTTGCTTAGAAAAAAAGTTTGCTTTTATCCTCCACTGACTAGGGGTTATTAGATTTCCATCGAAATTGAAAGAGATTTTTGACAACTAAACTGGATCGATCAACAATAAACATTAAAATTTCGATATTTTAACTCATTTGAACGCTAACAAACTGTTTTCTAATGTTTAAGGATGAAATTATTTTATTTTTACCGATTTTAGCTCATTTAAGTATATTTATTTAAGTATAATTTAAGTATTTTAAAATACTTGCAAGTATTTTAAGTATCGGGTCTAATTTAAGTATTATACTTGCCATTTAAGTATACTAGCCTAGTATACCTACCTGGTAACCCTGCTACTGAGTCCCGATTCCTCTCCATTCCCGACTTGCCTAAGCAGCTTCAGCATACTCACCGGTTTCGGGCATGGTCAAGTGGGCTAATCCCGGAATGTAGAAAGTAGTCTGGCACTCCTGTGCCAGACTAATACCCGGGTTGTGCTCTATGTATGATTGTGTGTAAATGAGATGAGTGAAAGAGAGAACAGAGTAATTGAGAGCGAATGTTTATTTGACCAGGACTTTGTCTTCTGGTCAGATTCGGAATGAATCCCACTGTATGCTGAAGCTGCTTAGGCAAGTCGGGAATGGAGAGAAATCGGGACTCAGCAACTACGAGTGCCCGTTTACCTCTTACACTAGGTATGTCTAGTAGGGAGAGCTGAAATGGGTACTGGGGCATAGTAATTGTTTATGTTATTATTTTAATTGCAGAAAAGCACCAACAAGAAGTAAACAAATGCAAAAAAAGAGCGGATATAGTCGGAGGATTGCTGTGTCTAGCGGGCCCCGGAATAATACCACTGGGATTTATTCTTGCTACACATGGGGCATTTTTTGACAACCACGAACTCAAACAAGACGTTCAATGGTTTTTTGGCTACGACCCGGAGATCTACGACTACTATAAGCACCCACTATTCCGTCTCATGGTTTTTGTGTATGTCGTATACATGGCAATGAATATCCTCGGAGTTGTATTTTTCTTTGTAATTGCTGCTGTAGCATTTCTAGACTGTGTGACTTCTTGGATCTCATTCTTCTTAGTTCGCTCTTCTGTCGTTGTCATAGACGAGTACAAATTATTTCAAATTTCTTTAAATAATTTGTTTTGTATGCTCAAAACTCTTCCACCTGCATTAATTGTTGTAGCTCAAATCACACACACAACCTGCCTATTCTGCACTATCAAAATGTATGATGCATTTGGAATGCCCATGTATGCATTTTTCCCTATTCTAACATTTCTGTTGACAGGTCTTGAGTTATTCTTGATACCTCAGGCAGCAGCGGTTTACGAAAAGTCAAATCAAATGCTGAATAAATGGCGACAGCAGAAACTGAGCGAATATGATCGTAAGCGCCTAAAAAGCTTACTACCCCTCTGCATTCCAGTAGCTCCATTCTTCACTATAACAAAAGGTACTCTGCTTGTATTTTTGTCCATCATGGTCGACAACACTGTTAATATGCTTATTTCGTATTAAGTTGAATAGTTTTGACCATCGTTACAAAATATCCATTTAAAAGTTAACTCTTCATTGGATGTTGTCGGCTATTGTAACCTACAAAATGAATCATACTTATGACTCTAATACAAGCACTACTATATCTAAATGTAATCCATTACAATATATCCATGAGCAAATATTAAAACAAAATTGGTGTCTTAAAACTTAAAAATTTCGCTACAGAGCTGGTTGCAAAATACTTTATCTTAAATACACTGCTCCAGCTTACTATAAAATATTTAAAATGTTCAAATAAAACGATTACCTAATTTTATTTATTTATTTTGATACATAACAACCCAGCTACTTTAGCTGGGTGGAGTACACAGTCGTCTGACTAATCAATGTGCACTTCCACTACCTGTTCTTTAGTACCTACTTAACAATAAATACATTTATGTAGTTGTCTGGATATGGATCCGTTTATCTAATAGATTCATTAGTGGTGGCATTTGACACTCTTTGTAATGATGGGGCTATTAAGGTATAAAAATATGATACTGAAAACTGAATAAGAAATATAGTCTATTTAAAATTAAAGATACTTTTTATTCTACCGGTTTCTGCACTTAAAATACTTAAACTACTCCATAATTAATTATTAATTATAATATAATAGTAGTATAACAGTATAATTATAATATGATAGTAGTATAACAGTATAATTATAATATGATAGTAGTATAACAGTATAGTTATAATATGATAGTAGTATAACAGTATAGTTATAATAATATGATGGTAGTATAACAGTATAATTATAATATACATATATTATCTACCTATATATCGATATTAATATCATAATAATGTCTAATAATACGAATAAATATATTTGCAATATTTTATTTACTGCCTCAAAATGTGTTTGGCTTTAGCCTCAGCAATAAAATTCTTCAAATTAAATTAAATAAAAAGCATTAAATTAGAAATATGTGAAATATTGTTAAAAATTATGTCATAGTTTTATAATAATTAAGCTATAGAACAATGATTTTGTAAAATTGTGTAAAAAACCACAGTAGCAACAATTACCACTTTTAACTTCTGGTAATTATTATGTGATGAAAATTTGAATTGTTTGAACTTACATAACACCACTAATTAATATTAGCCTTCCTCGTCAGTAATAACAACACTTTTTTGTTACTTAAAACACTCTAATTTGCTTACCATCTCCCAAGTAAAAAATCTAACACTGTTCTGTCTAGGGTAAGTAATACGATAAATTACCCAAGCAGATTAATTGGAAGCGTTTCAGCACATATTCCCATGTCTTCATTATCAAGAGAATAACAATTTTTTGCATCAAAAAAGTACCTTAAGTATATTACTTAGTGGCAACTAACTATAGACAGTTACAACAATCAACGTTGAATCTGTACAATACACGTGTAAAGATACCTGTCTTATTATTCGTTCTATGTTTATCGTAAGTTGCATATTACATACCTAATTGTTTTTTACTGCGTCTAATTGTAATTTCCAGCGAAAGTCGCAATTCTTTCGTATAAATATTGAATTAAATATTAGTTGCTTTATACTAAATGCAGTAATAATGCATAAATTAACTTTTAATAAAATATTGAAGATTTACTAAGCTTTAACTCGCAACTAAAATGATTCCAAACTTGTAATTCTATACTTTGATTAAAGTTCATTAAATTCCATGTCTGAGTTACATTTCCTGCAAATATCGACAAGCATGTTAAACTTTACGACTATAAAACTATATCCATTACATCAATTACATAATAGACTATGATGTAAATGTACAAGAAGTGTTTTGATATTTTTGTTCATGGACCTTTCCGCTCTGTTGAACTAACAATCTTTCCATTACCGGATCTGCATCAGTTAGTAAGCACTTCCACAAAACAGTATACAAAAAACGCTCAGATACCTGAAGATTACAATTAGTATGGTTTCAAAACTTCCCAGTAGCTATTTTTACCTTATTACGACACAGATAGAGATGAATGTGACTAATACTGAGACAGATGTAAATAATCTTTGGAGAATCTTGAACAATAATAATTATTATTCCATGATACGAAATTGCTATAATAAATGTATACCTAGAAGTAGGAGTACCTGTAAATCCAGGTGCATATTGCATTGTGTAAATCTTTGTACCTGAAAAATATTTATCAAGTTCCAGTATGCATCCTCGTGGGTATTTCCCTTTGTTTATCATCAAAAAGTACCTGGAAAATCCTGGAATCTGGAGAACTCCGAATTAGTATAAAAGGAAGCTGGAGTTGGGGAATTCATCATCACAAGCTTAAGATCGTTCTAGAAACATACAACCAAATCCAGAAAGATAAACTATCGAAATATTCAGGAAAATGGCCAAAATCATTATTTTGTTGTCTGTCTTCGCCGCAGCTGCTTTGGCTCATCCCGTCGATGATTTGGGCTCTGCTCAGTCAGTTTACACTCCACTCCAGACTTACTCTTCAGGATCTATCATTTCAGGACCGAGTGGAACTATCGTTTCTCCAGGAGTCTCCACTGTTTACACCTCCCAAGGAATTTATAGAAGTGGAGCTTCTAATCTCGGATACCCTATTGGAACTGGAGTTGGAGGAATAAACGGCTACGGAATTGGCTACAATGGTGAGCACTTTATTTTTATGGTTAAATTTATGCTACACTTTAATGTAATTTAATGACATTCAGTTTAAAATAATAGGCACATTTTTCTTGGAATTTTAATAAAGTAACAAATAAATATAATTTATATATTATTATATATATATTATATATATTCTTTATAGTTGTCCCAATTGCCCATGGAGTCGAGCAACGTCGGACAATTGGCTACTATCACTGATACTGATCTCCCAAAATTTGCAATACACTTCCAGCTTCACTATACTGTATTGATTTTTAGCATAAAGGCAAGTTTCCAATATTATCACAATAACTGCTTTGAATTCGCTAATAATGTGTTGACAAAGCTAGTAAAGTATAATAGTGTGATTTACCTAATATAATAACTATCCTTTCTTGCGGAGACTATTCTCAGCAATGTCATATTGGACACTCACCATCAAAATTAATTATGGAAAAATAAAGAATTTTACCAGTTTTGAAAAGAATCTCAATTATTACATTACGTCTGTTTGCTTCTATTCACATCTTACGCAATCTCACACATAAAATATTTAATTTGGAAAAATAATTTTCTTGACAAACAAAGTGTATTTGGTATGAAATACGATGAAATACGATGAAATTTTGAAATCTACATTCATCTATAATCTATATAGTGGCTTATTACTTTTAATTTTATACACAATGGTAGAAATAATGATAAAAATTGTAATCAACAAGATGACAGAGTGAGTGATGAACCGTTTACTATTCCATTTATTTCCACTATCAAACATGACTATTGACTAGTATTAACTATTATATTACATGACTACCCTAACTTCGGTTACATACTATTTAATTGTGATTACTGTTTTTGAATCACGTTTTCTAAATCTTTAATTAACCACACCGGAAACTATTTCTCATGTCTCGAAGAGTCTGACTTGGAGCCTTGAAAGATTATACTTGCTTCACAATACTATATTATAAGATTCATCTAACGTTGGCTTCATTCATTATCGGATTGCCTTACCCACTAAATAGATTTATAACACTGTTAATCACGTGTTCCGTAATCCTTTTTTAATGAATTGTGGATCAAGTTTCTCCTCAAGCATCGCAAGATAGTACTGCCTACCACAAAAAAGCATTCACCTACGTGACGTGATTGATAGGTCCTTTGTCATAAATCTAATTAGTGGCTAGTCGGATGAGAATATACCAACGTTAGGTAGATAGTCTAATGCAAAGGTATTGGAATGACGAACTTTGCCAATTTGGACGGGTGCAAATCTATAAGGGACCCGCCTGGCATTGGCGGAGTCGTAGAACCGAACGTCAGGGCGTGGCAATTGCCGCGTTTTGCAAAAAGCAGCCTAAACACGCATTCGATGAAACTGATGACGTGGAACTACAGTAAAACTAACAAGACTGCCGACGTGGCGAGTGAAGCAAAAAAGCTAGGCATGTAATTTATATATCTGATTCTAACCTACTGTAGTAAGCAGTATGTCTCGGCACAATCATCTCCTTGCTCAATGTAATAACGAATTTTTGTAGAGCAACTGAAATATTTATATCGCAGTTTTGAATTTATTTAAAATATATTTACCTATTGAAAAAGTAGTGCAAATGTGCAAAATTATTTGTGCTTCCACATACAAACAAAATACTAAAACTGACAAAAGATCTCATCCATTGCTGCTCTATAGCACTGGGAAACTAACATTTGAAGGTAATGGGTCATAAAAGTTTTATGTTCACCTTATTAATGCATAAACTGTTGGTTTTACATTATAATTTACTGGGACTTCTTATATTGTAACATTTTGTTTTCTGCTCGATCCATTAATAGGGCACTTTAGGATTGTGAACTTTCTCTAAAGGCAGAATAAATCAGTTTTGGAATACATTTTATTCACCTTTACAGAAAATATTATAAACAACTATATTTTCATGAGAATTGTTCGTTGTACTCACAAAATAGTGAGACCTGTCGTAAATATGGATTTGTTTTACATAAAGATTCAAGAGAATTATAATCATCTCATGTTTGTGACAAGTGTCAGGGTTGTGGAAAATATTGTGACAGTACTCTAAAGTTGTGATTAATCAATTCGACTATTTCATCATCAACCCATTTCGACAGTTATACATTTCAGAGTTTAGACTGTCAAGCCGACTATAAAGAGTCCAATAGTCAATACTTTAATTTAATCCCAATATATCCAACCTTACTCGGAATATCCACAGGAGAACTAATCAAATGACAGGATATGGATAGTAGACGCTGTTTCCATTATAGTAACGAAAAATTGATTTGTGAATATGAACAAGCAAAATGACATTGAAATCATGTCAATCAAACAGCAGGAATCAAGAATGTCAACTGAATTAAGCTTTGCTACAAAAACAACTACCGGCGACGATATGAAACTACAAACAAGATTCAAAAATATAATTAAATGGTTACTTCTGCTGGTTTAGACCTCTCCAAGAAAAACGTCTCTTCAGTTCTTGTTTCCCTAAATCCTGGTGACTGCAAATACTCTTATGTAATTACTAGTGAAGTAATGTGATCATCATATATCCTGCATCCGAAATGGGCATGAACGATGAAAACGAGATCCGAGAAGTTCCAGGGTTGACATTCAGATCGTACAATAAGTTTAAATAACTTCTTCCCATACTCATCACATTCTCAGAATGAAATCGTATTTTATAGTTACTCCTAATTATAGATGTCCAATCTTTTATCACTCTGCTTCGGTAAGGAATAACTTAACACAGAATTCACTGCAGACCCTCCAAAGACTTCAAGCAAAGCGAGTATCACCAAACCTCTTTTCATAATTCTTCCAGGCTCAAAATATTTCTCCTCGTATAATCTACTTTCTCTGCCTCTCGATATTATTCCTGATATGGTGACAACAGATTATACATTGTTACAAAATCAAGGAAGCCCAAAATTAGGTGGTCATATTATAAGGATTCTGTCTTGATACACTCACAACCGAAGATACATGCTGTGAAATTGAAAAAGCAGAATAAGTACTAAATAGAGGATCGCAGGTATACAAGTAGAAGAAAATTTTCGCAAAAATGGTCACTGGACACTTTTACTATGGATTGGAATATTCCAATTAGCATAAATAATATTAGTAGTGGACCACATAGAAATGAAAACCAATGGAAATGGACAAGGGGTATGCTGCAAACAATATAAATTGTATAAATATTACATGCCTTCCGGAAAAAAACTTTTAACTCAATGAAAACGACGAAAGTTATTATATCTCTTCAATTGATCAATTTTGGATATTTCCGATTTCTTCTTCACTAAAATATCTATTCTGATTGGCTGGCCCAATGAATTACCTTCCAAGTAGGGAATTGGAAGAACAGAAGCAAAAATATAGCGCTATTTAAAAAATTCCATAGCAATTGTCTACAATAACTTCTGAAGAAAATTCATCAAAAGAAAAAGAATGCCATTGCCATAATGTAATGCTGCAGGCTGCAGAGTTTTCTCCGTATCAACAAAGAAAAAATGAAAAATATTGCCTATAAGGTCCGTACTTAAACAATTCACTTATTAAATGTACATTTTTGTTTCGATTTTAGTTAAGTATTAATTTCAAATGTGTAAATAACTTAACTTACGATTTGTTGATACTCTTTAGTTTGGCATACAATATACAATTTGAAAGTCTCATAATATTATCATTTTCAATTTCAGCATACTCATCGGAGGTTGGGATTATTACTTAATGCAGCTGCAATTACAATCAAATTTCTGTGTTCTGAGCATTCATCATCAGCAGCATTGCACCTAAAACCAGGTAATTTGCTAATGAAATTTCATAGTATTAATACTAATACATTGATTTATTTTTTGTTTGGATAAAAAATGTTCAAGGTGTGTATTAAGTATTTTCATTTTTAACATGAAACTTCTATTTTTTGTCTTAATAGGCGTTAATGCGTAAAATGTGCAGCCGCCCATCAAAAACAGTACCGTACAAACCAAGGTGCCTTCTCAAAATACAGAGTAACCTACCTCTATCTTCAACTGCAATTATCTCATTCGAAAGTGGAAAAATAGAGAAATGGCTAAGTCTTGGGGAGGCTAAGGATCTTAAATCAATGATTAAATTTGAATGTGACTTAACTAATTAATTAGCGTTTCTATGGAAATAGCCAACCATTTGTTGTATGTGTTTTTGAAAATTTAGCATCTTTTGGACTTCCTTAGCTACAAATTTCTTTTACGGCTTAGTGTTTGAATCAGTGTTCAGTTTTAGCCGCCGATAATTTAATTTGGATACTTACCCAGACCGACCGAAGAGTCAAAATTAATGTTTAGTATGATTTTACCAATAATTTTACATAGAAATGAAATTATTTCTATTTCTGTTGTACTTTATCATTTATTCATTATTGGTACTATTGAAATTGCTCAGTGAGTTTCTGAGGCGTCAGTAGAAACGTCATTTACTAGTAAAATATTTTTGAATGGCGCATTACATTTATCCATTCTGGTTGATACTGGAATAATTTCTGTATCATTAAACAGAAATTTTTATTTCTTTTTCTGTGTGGAAATTTTCTTATGGATTACTGTGGTCTCCCCCCTTGCGTTTTATAATGCGTTGTACTTTGGTTGAGTTTCTGAAAATGCAGTCAGGAGTAGAGGCTTGTTGCTAAAAGCACAAATGTAGCTGATGTAATATCATGATGTATTCCACTCCGATAATTATAGCTATAAATATTAATGTAGCAACCTGTATAGGTGGGCACTGACATAATGATTTCCCTAAATTATCCTAACCCACCCAACCGTTCAATTTTTACTAAAGTAGTCTTGAAATTCCACATCTGCAGATTTAGGGCCAAGGTGTAATTTTTATATCCATGTGGATTTTATCATTAGCTTTTCCATCAACGATAAGATAGATTGTGGAGAAAAACATGGAAAATACTGCAAATTTGCCACTGTGGGATGGGCCCTATAGTTTTTCAATTTTACTACTTTCATAGGTTTACACTATGTTTTTCTCTAGGAAAGATTCTTAGTCTTGACACAACATTAACTATTCCTCAAGCATATTCCTAGTTCGTTTCCACTGCTTTTCGTTTCTTTGGTTCATTATTGTTACCATTTATGTTAATTTAAACATTGTGATTCGGAAAGCAAAGATTTTGATACCCGTTTTTGCAGAAAATTTTCTTGTATTTGTACAATTGGGATCCTCATTTACTACAGATTCTGCCTTTCCAATTATGCGGCATGTGTATCTAGTTAGGATTTAATCAAAGCAGAATTATTATATTATAACCACATACACTTTGCAGATTTCTATAGTTTTTGTGGAAATAGTAATATCAGCTGTTATTATATTATTAATATCCAGCGGCGGAGAAAATAGGTTATATGAAGAGGAAGGTTTTGGTCCAGGAAGCAGCATGATTGGAGGTTTGGTGACCTCGAATGCTTGAAGTCTTCTGAAGGTTCTGCAGGGGATTCTATTTTAGGTTATTCATTACTGATGGAGAATGATGAAGTTTAGAGTATTATAATATAGAGTAGCTATAAAATACGATTGCATCTTGAGAATGTTATGAGTTTGAAGAAAATGTTTGGACTTTATTGTGAGTTCTGAAAGTTAACCTTTGGTATTTCTCGGATATCATTGTCATCTCTCATGTCTATTCCGAGCAGTAGGATATGGGATGGGCACATTTCTTCATTAGAGAAATTAATAGAGTATTTACAGTCACACGATTTAAGGATACAGGAATTAAGATGCGTTTTTCTTGGAAAGTATAAACCAAAAGAAGTAACCACTTAATCTAATGAAAGTTTGTCCTTTTGTCTATTCTTGCACTTGCAGAATATTATGCATCAGTTGGCTGTACAGTTTTGACCTAGAAGTCACAGATGCATATCATTTAGCTGTTTGTTAAGTTATGATGACTGTGTGACAATTATTGGGTTGGAGTAAGGTAGTGGTTGCACAAATACCAATCAATGTTATTGTTTTAATTAGGTTAGGTTAGGTTAGGTCCCTCGAAAGCGGGTCCTGGCATGCCCTGTGTATTTCGTGGCGAGATATTTTAAATTTGCAACCACTGTCTTACTTCAACCTATTATTGCAAAAATCTTTAACACCTTCATAATCATGAACGTAAAATTTATTACTACTCCTTTATAAATAAAGTAAATGGCAACTACATAAATAACATAAATGTAACGTATAAAGCAAGATTTTTTTCTTTTCTTTGAAACCTTTTTTGCTTTCTTCGAAAATAGGCAAATTGTGTAATATAACTCCTTTATTTTAATCCTTATATTAGCTAATTTTATTGTTGATCAACTGGAAAAATGTAAAATACATAAAATAGGTTTAGTATAACACAGTGGTGTCATTTATATTACAATAAATTAGTTATTAATATAATATGTCAATGAATCAAAACAAGTAATGTTAAATTAGAAAATTCAGATACTTAGGAAATCTATCAAAACTAAATTTAAAAATATTCTACAAAACTAAAATTTTAAAAATGTGAATAAAATATTAATTAGTTAGCTCTTTGCTCGATGTAGTTATTATTTCATTCATTTAACTTTAATATGAAAAACTATGAATCTCGTGATTGAAATTTTATATTTCGGTACTGCCACTGCCAGTATCGCGGGTTGGCCCAGGTACCATCCTCATAGTAAAAATTATAACCCTCCGAATTTTGGTGAACTGAGAGTTACTAGGTTCTTTGGAATAATATCTTTCGATAAGCTCTTTCCTATCCTTCATATTATGACTATATTACCAGGCGCTCATATATATTCAGAATTTCGATGTGAGGTGTGCGTTTGGATTCAGGATGAGAGAAATTGTAAATCATATATATAAGATATAAGTTAACTCTTGATGATTGAACTAAAACTGAATATAATTTGGATATTATTAACCACAAAGACTCAACCTACCATAATTAAAAAATAAAATAAAAAGCAAGCCTTGTGTAACCGAATCAAACCTGAGCATAAAGCACGGGGTAGGGTTACATTTCACTTAAGCACTTTAAAATAATTTCCGCGCCAGCTTATATGGAAGAAAGTTAGTGAAAATAAAGAATACAAGGACATTGTCGCATAAACATCAATTTCTGAATACGTCTACAAAAATACATGATTTACGTGTTGCTAAAGAAAGGCTGAATTAAAGTGCATGTCAAAGGAAGTATACTATTAATAATGTCGAATTTGTAACCCGTATAAGGCCAAAATAAACATAATAAAGGTTGGGCAATAATACAGTCTAGAAAGGAGAAATAATAATATTTTAATGAACTAAATGAACACCAACTGTAAGGAATAAATGTTTCTATGCCAATGACAAACAAAGCTATCTATAGGGATAGTACGGATAAATCCATAGTGAATAAATAAAACAACTTCATTATTGATTATTGAATAGTTAGTTCTCCGAGACAAGACACTGAATTCACTTGGCCTAATGCATATTTGATGTACTTTGATAAGTCGGAACGAAGTGAACAATGCAATAATATTATTATACTCTCTCTACATTGATAATAATACTCGTTGTGCACAGCGGTGAACACTATAATTCAAGGGAAATAACAAACAGAGCTATTTTTTGTGAAATGGTACCAATGAAGTAAAGTAGTCATATTATAGCAACACATTTCATTGCAAAAAATTAACGTTCGTTGAAAAAGATTTCCTGTAAAAGCGTATCCATTAATTACCATTGATGTTTTGATTAGCATTGATGTTTTGTCGTAAGATACTTTTAGGGAAAGTTTAATAGTATATTCAAAAGACGGAGAACCACTTTTTAGTAACTTCCACTAGGTTTTGTATATGCTTATATCTGATTAGTGTTATTAATAAGTGCTTATTGCTACGTATTAAGCTTAATGCCTGAATTCACTTATTACCATTAACATGTATACTTAGGCATCATGCTGCTAGTTGTCAAAATCAGAAGCAGCACCGCAACACTATTAGGAAGCGTGTAATTATACCACCAAAACTTAACTTGTATAGCTTGCCTAATATGCTAGAATGACAAGTATAAATACTGTCAATTAAATAGCTTAGTATGGTAATACCAATCAAAATGCATAAATACCAACTAACGAAATGGTTTTGTATTATTTCCTTCTATATTGATTTCTTCGCCAGCCTAATAAAATACCAATGTCCTCTCTCTATATACCCATTAAATCCTACTGACTTCTTAATTACTGCCTGATAGACGTAAACAACTAAATAATTAAGCTTGTTTCTTTAGATTAGACTATAATGCTTCGACTACGATATACTTCGGGTAGATTTATTCAGTGTTTAGTCAACTTAGGAGACTGCTTGGTCATTGCTGGTATTTAAAAATGTGGGGTCGTTATCATCAGGCAACTTTGAACAATGGCTACAAAATGCCAATAATCGGACTAGGGACGTGGCTGGTAATAATACTTATTGGAATTAAATACTGAAATTATTTTAACGCATTATAAAAATAAATACTAAAGATATTGGCTATATTAATTCTAGTGCAGTACTGAAGATGCAATTAAAGGTGTAGATGCTGCTCTGAAAATTGGATACCGACATTTTGACACTGCTTACTTATATGATAACGAAGAAGGCATTGGTTCAGCCCTGAAGAATTCCAATGTAAAACGAGAAAACGTGTTTATAACCAGCAAGGTTAAATTTACTTCTATATCAAAAATTGATTTAAGACTTATTTCCATTTATTTTGCATTTTTACTATATAATTATTATTTCATACGCAGGTACCGCCAGTTGGTTTGCACGTTGGAAAAGTGACACATTTTTGCCAACTTTCCATGCAGAGATTGGATGTTGAGTATTTGGATCTCTATCTTATACATTTCCCGGTTGGTGTCAAATACACTGGCGACGTGGCTAGTACCACTAATATACCGACTAATGAGGACGGAACTGTTGCAATTGATGCGAGTACTCCACTGGAAACTGTCTGGAAAGAAATGGAGGAACTAGTCAAAAGCGGCAGAGTAAAATCAATAGGATTGTCTAATTGTAACGAAAGTCAAATAATGCGAATTATGGAAACGGCAGAAATAAAACCAGCAGTTTTGCAAATAGAATTACATGCATATATGCAACAGAAAGAACTCCGACGTTTTTGCAAAGAACATGGAATCGTCCTACAGGGATATTCTACTTTTGGTTAGCAATAATTTTAATCCTTTTTCCTTTAATCCAGATTTTTTTACCTAAGCAATCAATTATGGACATTTTGTCACCTTCCTTGATTTTCTTATTTTCATATAATTTCCCTGTTTAGTATGCCAAACACGGTGAATTTTTTAATCTGTAAAAATATCAGTTCTATTATATTATTATTCTTCCTAGATCGACAAAACATGTATCTTAATTCATGTTGAGTTTATTTTGCTTTTAGCAAATCCTGGAAGAGAAGATTGGCTCGTAATTAACAAAGAAAACGTAAATCTTCTCGAGAACGATTTAGTGAAGACAATAGCCGATAAGTGTAACAAAAGTCCTGCTCAAGTTCTTTTAAGACATTCAATTCAGAACGAGGTTGTCGTACTTCCAAAAAGCATCCGACCAGAGAGAATAAAAGAAAATTTTGAAGTTTTTGATTTCTTTTTGACACCCAAAGAAATGGAAATGTTAGACAAGCTGGACAAGGGGAGAAAAGGACGGACTTCCGATTGGAGTTTTATGGGAGAAGAGTAAGTTTGCTTTTTTAAATCCCTTTTTATCAGGGGATGAAAACCCTAGGGTTTTTGTTTTTGTTGTTTGATATCCAAAACCCAAAAACCTGTCCTTTACATTTCCTGACTGTTAAGTATTACTTTGCATAAATGGGAGGGAAAATTCCGAGTTATACCAGAAGTAGGTTACACGGTTTCATTTTTAAGTGATTCCAGGGTTTAAAAATGCACATTTTTTAAGTGTATACTTGGACCATTATGATGATTCAAACAAAATTCTGTTGTTTTCCAGGTTCATAAATCAACCGGAGTATCCTTTCAAAGAAAATTGAGTAATACAAGAGTACCTGGTTCTATTTATATCCTTATAACTCTTCATCATTTGGTTGAATCAAGACATGAAGTATTGACCACTTGACCAGGGTATGGATGGAATCAGAAGTGAATGATGTGGTATAAAATGTTAAATTATTGTATAGTGATTTAAATCTTTCGTCACGATTTTATACTGCTTTCATTTAAATTACATTATTCGGGAACCCATTACAATGTACAAAGAGTTACGTATTAAAAGTTAACAAATAGTGTGACTGGATATGGAATGTTTGACTTATTTTATAAATATGTAAAGGTTGCAAAAAAATTAAATAGGTATTATGATAATTTTATATAATCATAGGCAAGGACGTATCTAGAAATTGGATCTAGGGGGTGCTAATTACCAAAAAATGAGTATTTCATGAATCAAACTTAGGGCACTCAATCTATTGGATAAAACAATACGTTTTTGCGCGAAGCGCAAAAAATTTATGATTTTTAATCTTCTTCAACATAAAAACTCCTTTATCTGTAGATTGTAGATTTAAGTGGGTTACCCCTTCTAAATACGTGATTTACATGTCATCAACCCCTCAGTTCGGCAGATTTAGTTTTAGGCGTTTTAAACAGAAAAATCTCATTTAATTACATTTATTTCTATTTCTGTAATCATAAGATAATCTCAGTCCTAAGGGTAATGTTGATGTATTGAGAAAAAGGATTCAAAAATGCTCGAACAGATTCGAAAATACTCGAAAATAAGATACGAAATATAATGTCAAATGTCATATTAATGTTATAAGAGAATGAAATTATGTTTCCCCCAATTTGGAATTAAATATATCTGTTTGGTAAAAACACAATATCTAGTGCGTTTTCAAAATATTTAGGGGGTGCTTAAGCACCCTAGCACCCCCCCTAAATACGTCCTTGATCATAGGTATTAATCTTAGGACCCAAAACGAGCCATGTGAAGTATTGCTTAAATCATCATTAACTAATTGCATTCAAAAATCAAATAAAATGTATTATTACTGACCAAAATCTGTTGTTACCAATAATTATTGCATTATTTATTAATAAGTCTTAAAATTATTAGCGAGTTCATTCAACACTATGAAGTAGAAAGAAACTTCTAAATATTATGTGCAGTCAAGATCTCTTTAGACTGTTTAGACTGAGTCGGAAATATGGATTAAAAGACATCTATGAATTACAGAAGTCTCTTGTCCAAATTGTTCATAATGTGATTTGTTTAATGTTCGTAAATGTTCGCTAGTTTGCTCACCAGTGCCAAGCACGATTCATTTTTTAGTTGGAATTAAACTTAGTTTTTCGTATTTCTTAGCGTTTACGTAATCTACTTTGCTTCATGAATATTTTGAACTCATTATTTTCTTATGCCTATGCGTGATTCAAAGAAGCTTAGATAATTGGGATGAAAGAAAATACTAATATTTTGGTTTTACTTGTAACAGAATTTATAATAATATGCTTCATCAATAACGTACAAAAACTTCATTGAAGTCATGGTCAATATATCCTAATCGTTTTTATACCTCATTTGCTATTTTTCATAATTATTTTTGATCCATCACATTCATGTTTAGATTAATAAGAAACTGTTGTACTGAATGAAACAAAGTGTAACAAGGGAGATTGCAATTTAGACAAGAATAGGGGACCCGCCTCGATTTGGAGGTGTCGTAGAACCGAAAGCCAGGGTGTGGCTATTGCTTATACGTTGGTACAGCAAATTTACAGATTCTTCTAAGCACGCAGTAAATTGATGATGACGTGGAACATTATTCAGCAAAATCCTTCAAATTACACATTGAAGCCATGCAGAAGAGCATCGGATGTGCAGTCAATGTGATCGAGTTTACGCATATAAGTTCTTGTATCTTTTCCGCAATAGTAGGTCAACCAACACTGAAAACTAAATCGGAAAATACTTTTTACGAAGAAAGTGCCACATTCATATTTTCGTATTGCAGTGATTGAAAAACATTTATTAAAAATGAAGTACATAACTATCAATGAAGGACAAGACCCCTGAAGTCCTGTACTCCCATCCAAATAGTAAATATCGAAACAGCAGAATAGAAAACAATTAAATTATTATGAAGGTAATCACTATCTTATATTATATCATTATATTCAACGTTTTAGTTAATAATAGTTATAAATGTTTTGTACATCTTTATCGTGATTTATTTTTTTTCCAATTCAAGCACACACAGGGCACTCACCAATATAAACTTTCAATGAAGGCAGATGTTTGCCAACCAGATTCCTAGATAACTGTCCACTAAATGTAGGTAAGAAAAACAATATTATTTAAAACAATTTTACAGTCCGACAATGACAGTATTTATTATATACATCTATTTATACATAATATACACATATATAGGGCCTGAAAATATTATTCTTGTCTTCTCATAATAAATGTTAACAAAATGCATTGTGTGAAACATTGAGACAATTATTAACCGATGTAAATGATTAACCATAAAAGTGCGTTTGTGTTATTCACGGTACCTTTGTAACTTTCAAACTGTTTTATATTGTCCAGCCAAATGGCTATATTATATCCAATAATCAATAGTTCAACTCAATCTGAATTTTTCCTATGGTATTTGTAGAGAAGAACTAAAAATGTGAAAGAAAGCAGATCACAATTGCCATTCCTAATTACTATTCCTAATTTGGGTATATTTGAAATAATCCCAAACCAGTAATAAATAAAGTATGGCTATTTTACATTTTCATTTATTTACTATCGTAGAACAGTTCATTCCAGAATTATTCATTTTGTATCTTGCCTGTGCTTATATACGCAAATCACTAGTTATGAATATTTTTCAAGCTTATTATCATTTTATGTTTTACCAAATTAGATTTTAATATATTGTAATTGTTTAATACTGTGTCATTTATGGCAAATCTTAAGTGTAAGATCAGTCGACAATAAATGTCTATCTCTCTTAACTACCACTTATCAATGGCTCCTTGCAATCCGACTCTGTTCTTTCTCCAAGAAAACAAAGCGCGTTAGTTAAATAGACAAATTAGAATTTTGTAAGGTCAGAAGAAAATGCACAGGGCGTTTTAGAAAATGCCATAAAGCAAACTACTGAAGAAGATTCATTTATTTGAAGAGAAAGAAAAAACATTTAATTTTAAAAAAGTATTTCACAGTTTCAAAAAATATCGGTGCAGCAGAGAACAGAAAAAATAAAAATTGCTTAGTTGGCTCGCCTTTAATTAAATATTTTATATACTAATTAATGCCAAATTTAACTTTGAGTTTTAATACATATTTATTTCATATTTTACCTATTTTAACTCACCATTTAATTTGTTGATTCTATTTTATTAAAGTATCATAATTGCCTGGGCCTTGTGAAAGCCTAGTTTTTAATATAAAGCTCTTTTGTTGTCTCAACAGGAGTTAATGTGTACCATTATGCAGCCGCCCGGCGCCCATCGAAAACAGTTCCGTACAAATTAACCCAAGAAAATGCAGAAGGGTAATCTACTTCTTTCTTCAACTGCAAATTTCTCAATCAAGCACGGAAGAATATATTATTATGAAGAAGAAATTCACAAATAGTGACGCTATAAGTGTCACTATTTAGGTGTTTTAATAAGGGTTACTCTGTTTAGATGTCACTTAATGCCATGTAACCAACCAATTAGTGTTTCTACGGAAGTAGACCACTATTTGTGTTTTCTTAAAGGTTAGTTTTGTTCTTTAAATTTCATTTACGTCTTGATGTTTGAATTCTAAATCAGTAATTTGATCCGTCGATAATTTAATTTGGCTACCTACCTTATACCTACAAGGAACAAAATTAATGTTTATGGAGATTCTAGTACTAATTCAAATTGTTTCTATTTTTGTTGCACTTAATCGTTTATCAGTTATTTAATATTGGTATTGGATACTGGTACTGTTGGGGGCGACATTCAGTTTCTAAGACATCGATAGAAGTGTTCTTTACTGGTAAATATTGAATTACCAATTATATCTTGTCTGTCTTTCTTTTTGGTACTAGAATCATTTCTGTATCACTAGTAACACTAAATTAAACTTTTGCTTCCTTTTTTGTTGAAACCATTTTCTCGGGGTAACTGTGGTTTCCCTTCTTGGGAACGATTATAGCTGTAAATATTTAATGTAGCAGCCTGTATTTGTATACGTCAAGGTGTCCAGTGTGCCGTAAAATCCGCTTCACATACATGCCGTCAATTTAATTTACTGCAATAGAGATTGTCGGTATGCTGTAAAACAGGCACTAGCCCTTTAAACTACTGGAATCGGTAATATATCGTTGTGAAAGCGTATAAAGTATGTAGTAACAGTAAAAGGTGTCTACTAGCTCATATTATGTCTTTTATTAGGAATAAGAGAAATGAATTGATTATGGGGTTTATTAGTCAGTGGATCCTTCATGCCATTTAGGTACTTTCGATAGATTATTATTTCATAAAATGTAGCATAATATTTTAGCATGTAGTGTGCCAAAGTTATGCGATCATATTAAGGGGCAAAGAGTTTAGGTAGATTTATTTATTTCGTTAAGTTCAAAAACACAACAGAGTTGAAGTAAATTTATTTGGAGAAAATGGGTTGATTTGATTGGAATTTAGGTGGGTATTTGTATCTAAGCTTGACAATGGATAATTAATTTTTCTTCTATTTTATTGAATACAGATCGCAATGGTTTTTGTTTTTTGTTGAGCTATACTTGGGATAAATTCGCTTATAGTGCAAACACATAATGTAATGTGACACAAAGTAGACTCTTGTAATTGAAATTGTTTAAGGAGTTCGGAGAAAGTGGGGCGCTTAAGCCTGCAGATAAGAGTGGTGCTGTCAGACTGGTTTGATGAGTGGGGAGGGGACTTGCGGCTGGGAAGAAAAGATGGCCCCAGTTTACTACAAAGGGTGTGGAATGGCGTAGTACACTACAAAGGAAGGGAAAACCTCTGGGTGTCTGAAGATATAACCGACCAAGAGGTCGTACGGCTGGAATTCGTACAGTCTTCGGATGGCCTTAATGAATTTTTTATCGGATTTGTGGCATAAAAGCCGTCAAGATCGGCCCACATTATAGATCTGAAGTTTTTTAATTGAGGGAAGGGGTCTGGGAATTCCCCCGGGAAACCCTACTAACCACGTTAGTTAGGAATCTTGCGGGAATGATGTGGTGTGTCATTAGGGCTGGGATGTGAATGAATACAGGTAAGCGAACTTTGTACCATGTAGGTTCTGTTTGTTCAGTAGAAACGACGATTTCCGAAACTGTTAAAACTTTAACAAAGTTTGAGAAATTCTGGCTGAGTTTGGGGGTTTTCTGGCTGAGTTTTTAGTTGATACAGGGAATATGGGTAGTTAGTATATTCTTTAAGAAGTACATTACCGGAATATTTTTTAGAAAAAATCTGCAAACAACGGCAAAAGAACCCATCTGGTCCTTAAAATGGAAAAAATCTTTCTCATTTCTAATTTTTTGAAGATTGAGGAAGTGGAAAAAACAGGGATATCTTTAACTTAAATTTTTGATGCTCGCGATTCTTTCGAAGCGGACAAAAATGTCCACTAGCAGTCCGTCCAAACTTTTGACCATCATGCTGTGCCGTTGGACAGTGGCCTGCAGGTATGATCCGAAAAGGACCTCATAGATACAGTCCGCAATCGTTTCCGTTTTTTAAGCTGTACTGGGGATAAATTAATATGTGTTACAAAGTAAACACTCTTTATTGTAGAAATCAATGTATTTTTTCATATTATTTTCTAATACACATCTTCTATTATGATATTCATTTAATAATAGAAATGGAAGCTCTTTATAATACTTAACGGAGTTTAGAATGAATGTCGTTATATAATTCTATACGGTATTAGTGCTATATGAATCTTCCATTCCAATTTCGTTAGCCATCGCTGTGACAAATTCAGAATACGTTAACAAATCAAACATTAATAAAGCAACTTCGAAATGAAAAGCCTTCCCGTTCATTATTAAACGGGTGAGAAAGATGCATAAAGAGGTGACAGTCACTGAAGTCAGAAGTATTTTGAAAAATAAAAGATCGCGTGAGAGCCAATAACTAAAACGATGTAACATATACAAAAACGTAAGCAATTTCGTTTCTTTTGATTTTTTCCACAAAATATTGGGTGATGTAAGAAGAAGCGTTTTCATAGCAAATATGCTAGATAAATGTCTGACTCCGTAAGTTATAAATTGACCTTCCAAAAGGTGTTTGGCTGACACAATACTTTGGGTAAATTTTGTATTACACAAAAAAAGATGGTGAAAATAGTAAATTCAGTATCCAAAAAATCTTTATCTGCTTTTTCGTCTTAAATTTCAGGAAAGAATTTCAAAAAATGACCCCTAATTTGATAAATCTCCAAAATAGAAAGGTATATAGCAAATAAAGAATTTCCTGTCCAATTAACAAAACGGTTTAATGGCGGAAATAGTTATGTTTCTCCTAGCTTCGTTTTTTAGTGTAGGAATTACAGCTGAGGAACTCAAGATCCTTCAATAGTATCCTATTATATTAGTAATTACAAGAAGTAGTCAGATTATCACCTTCATGTTCATTTTTGAATGCAACTTTTAGTAGAATACACTTTATTATTGTGGTTGGAAAAGAACTAGTTCATTTGAGCTTTTGAAGTACAAAATATAACTGGCACAACAGCCATCGAATGCCATTCTGGAAATTAATGTAAAAACTAAATTTACAGATTCCGTTTCGAATTTTATTTGACATTCTGCAGTAAATTAACACTACCTAAAAGTAGTATGGCTCACATGTCGATTTCAATACAAGGAATCAATAAAATTTTCATTTGAGAATTTACATCTCTAGAATAGTTAAGATATCATTGTTTAACGCAGGCTAGGGAGTAACAAATTTGCAGCCTAAGAAATCTTCCCGATAATTAGTCCAAGCAAGTTTTCTCGTTTCTAGACAATTATTTTGTCTGCTTCAATATGTAGAAACTGTAATATGCCCTGGTCCAATAAATAGGTAGTAGAGGCTTTATTATTGCGTAAAGCAATCATCTTCGAGCAGAGATAATTTACGTTATTTGTACATCATAGGCGCATTAACGAGTACTGAGAATAATAACAGGTATTTTATTTTTTAATTACTCAACATTGACATCTAACATTTTGCACTGTGTCTTGTCAAATCTTTCCTTTTGGTTTTTTGTAATGCCTTTTTACATGCCTTTCCGTTTCCTTATATTTAGATGAATTCATTAGTAAAGTGATATCTGGAATTGGTTACGTGCATGGTGGATTTCATTGTTTGAGCTGAAGTCAATTACATGTATAACTTCTTGACCATTGATTAATTTTCTATATCCTTGGTTTGGGTACTAGAACCTATTGAGTCCAAAACTTTCATCATCTTAATATGGACATTTAAAAACTCTTCATGACCGCCTGCATTTTAAAGTCCTGCCATTGCATTGAGAACGACTTTTCTGTGGTCTCTAGTTGCGCCCTTTGGAAATGAGCTTTACAAACGATAAACTAATGTAATTTTTGCAAAATGTTGGAACACATCTTATTACGGATTCCTGATTTATTTACTTAGGGCAAAACTGAAGTCCATGATAACTTAAGATGTGTTAATTTTAATAATTCTGTAACTATACAAATACAGAGGAATTTTAACTTGTGGGTGCCGAGTAACGCTTCCTGTACTGTCAAAAATATTGTAGCGCTTTTATTCTACGAGTAGGTCCATAGCGTTTGTTGACAACATTAAAAATCGAAATCCTTGAATTTCATTATGGGGTTTTACATCCTTAATACTTGCTTTAACTTCCGCTGTTTTGTCTAACTTTGTTTTTATATTACTTCGTGCAATATTGTTCGGCCAACATTTATCCCAGGATACATTCCACTGGTGCCTTTGCTGCACCCAACCTCATTGCTTGCCCTTAACCTCTACACCATTGACCCTATCATTACTTCGGAATCTACGTGTGACATTTTCTTAATGTGGTATAAAAATGTCACTTTTCATCTTCCAGCTTTGTATGAGCAACAACCATAAATTTTTGTTGCCGCTCTAACGCAATTGGTATTTTTTTAATCTCCGAGCTACTTTGGACCTAGCAAACGCGATTTCTTCATGATGATGAATTGCTAGTAACGGCCTCATAATGTTTAGGTTATTTAGTGACGTTATTAATATCCTTCGTAAATTGGTTATTCTGCAAGTCCCAAATGTTTTTCCAACTATCAGCAGATATTAAAACACTGTATTTTAAATTCTGGCATTGATTGTAGTGTTAAATTCTACGGAAGCTTTTTGTATACAGTTTTCTTGTAGAACACTCGTTTCGTATGCTCCCTTACACAAATCTGCTATTATTAGTGGAATATTTTGGTAAAATAATGTTCCATTTGTTCAAATCCTCTTTACAAAATTCTTGTGGTACTAAGATTTTTGTGATTGCCTTGAAATTCCAAAACTAGTCACATGTCATTGGGAATTTTGCTATTCTTTTCAATACTGGCAATATTTTCTTAAATATCTCGCTTTGGTTGCCAAAATCAGCAGCGAAATAAACACGTCGGCGCCTGACAGACGACGTATTTCTACGATCTTGACTGTCATTGGCCTTTTACCGTGTTGGTTTACAGATGACGTATTCCTTCGATCTTCACTGGCAAGGGCTGCTTGTTCAGCTTGTTCACATATCAACGGGTCCTGAGTATTTCAACTGATTCATACCATTTTTATCAAATTTCCAACTGACCCAAAAACACCAAAACACATTTTTGTCAACACAACTTTTTTTTGTCAAAAACATTTCTAATTTTGTAAACTCCAGTTTTATTTCTAGAATATAAATAAGCACTTATAATGTTCATTTAGACTAAAACCTTATTTGATTATCTTTGCTATTAGCAGTTGTGCTGTTAATAGCAAAGTTATTGTTATATTACAGAGATATAGTTAAGCACCTACTTATTCATTTGCTTTGTTTTCTAATTCTAAGTTAGTCTAATTTTGATTCTATAAGAACCATGTCTAAGACTCTTTGTACTTATCTGCTAAAAATAGCGTAATTAAAATGTAACGTTAAGAACCTTCTGTCCAAAACAATGAGCTTTGGAAACTATAAAGGAATCCGAAATGCATTGTTCTGGACATTTGCCTTTCCTCAGCTAACTGATCAATTAGCACTTCTTAATAGCTGATTAAGCTATATTTCCTTACAACTGTCCAAGTTGCTGTCCAATGGTCACTGTACAAGTGCCCCCGTCGCTGTCCGGTCATCCCATCCTGTTGTCACAGCCCCAGCCATCATCAACTGACCAAGTTGAAAGTCCCCTGTATTCTGTAGTTTAGTTGTATTCTAGTTATTATTAGTCTTAAGGAATTTGACCGAGGACCATTGCTTTAGATCGGGACCCAGAGAAACTCCTATTCAGACATTCAATTGTTATCTTTGTATGCAAACTTGTTGTAACTTGTAACTGTCTCAAAGTTTGAGAATATATATCTATAATATCTATAACTAATACCTATACTGACTTTGGCTTATTCTTATTTCTCGTGAGCTTGAGCGAGCTCGACTCACTTAGCATATAATAATGTATAGCATTCAATAATACCCATAGAAACTCTCAACCAATCTATCTGTTGCTCGACTCGCGACTTCGATCGTACAAGTCTTATCACAGATTTGCATAAACCTAATCTGCCTATGCGCACTCACTCTAACCTAGCATTATTTACTTCATACGTCACTTTGTCATTACTTTTTCATCTTTATCTTTGCGTCACTTTTTCATAGCTTTTAGATGCACAATTCGTAATATTGGCCTAACAGTATATCTTATATACCTACCCTATGCTATATTACATACTTAAGCACGGTTTAAAGTAATTAGTCAAATAAACAGAATGAATAAGTCAAATGCGTATGTATGTACACATTAAAAAGTAAAACAAAAATATATTATGAATAAATATAATTTGCCAGCAACTGAATAGATCCATCCAGCTTTGTCCGGGCTATCCAATGCTAATTGCATAGCATGGCCATAGCCCAATATTTTGGCCGTTTTATGGATCTGTGACGTGAGATGAATATTGTAATATCCCTGTTGGGATTTTGTAAAACGGTAACTATGTTGACCTGGTATTCTTATTAAAGTGTGTAAAATGAGTAAATAAAGATGGAGAGACGTAATAAGAATTATTACGTCTCTAAAATTAAATATATTATTTATTATTAATATATAATTTAATATATTATTACTAAAGTTATTTTTAATATGAGTAAATAATGGGACAAGAATGGTTACATGCAACATTCTTACTCTAGTATGTTAGTTGTAGGTACATGACTTGGCCTGGTATGTTATAATGGGAACAGTTGGGTTTTATTTTAAATTCTAAAATTAATTATCCTTAATAAAATTAAGAGCGTATGTAACAATATATTCCGTCAATCCATCCTTTTACTCTTTCCCGAAATACTCCGTCGTCCTTGACGACAAAGGCACTGCAAACATGGTACATGCCCCGTATTTTTTCCTGGTCATTCTGTCCGTAGGCTGTAAACATAACCGTGTTTTGGTAATTGTGGTGCTATTTTATTTTTTGTTTCAGAAGTATAACCTCGAATATGGTTGATGGCTCTATGTGTAACTGGCATTGACAAAAAGAGATTGTTAAATAACTTGTTGACAGAATGGAGTTTTATTGACATAAAGACATTTTAAAAATAGCTTGCACAAAAAATGTGTTGACAATTAAGTGTTCTTCTTTTTAAATGTGTATACATTGCAATAAATTGCAATAAAATGTTTATAAAACATGTAAAACACTATTGGACATCATATTTTTACAACTTTATTAAGTAAATGAAATTAAAAATCCTCTATGATTTTTTCCATTACGTTTACAGTCATAATGTTGACAATACCATCAGTAAACAAAAGGTACCTTTGAGAGATATAGCAGAGAAAAATGAAAATGTTCACATTAGGTAGAAATGTGTGTAATACTGCTTAATCTGAAGTTGCGCAAAACTTGCAATTTACCTTGTAAAATGAATGTTATATATTGTAGATTAGTATATGTAAAATATGAGGATGAAGGTATGCCGTGTTTAATGTTAATTTGTGTATCAAATTTTAATACTTTTATTTTGTTCCATAGATATGAAAATAACACTGAGTTTCACATGACAACTTATAAACAATAAATATTTGCTGCTATATGAGCTGCTCGTGTATTTACCAAAAAATTCCTAATACCATAAATTCAAGCCTGAACAAGGCCGATAAAAAATGTTCACAATTATTGGTTTCAGTTACAATATTTTCAATTCGACGCCATAAAAGTGTTGTACACAATTTGCTATACAGCTTTTAACCATTTGTAGGTCATTGTTACAGATTTGACGACAAAGGGGTTTAAACTTTATAAATTAAGACACAGAATTGTTCAAGCCAGTAGAATATGAAAGCCAGAAAGTCTGTGCCTCTTTGAAATATTTAAATGCTGTTTATAGTTACTCAATCGATTTACTTTGACATTAAATAAACAATAATAATATTGTATAACATATATGAAGTAAGTGAAAGCAGTGGAAAATCGAGTTAGTAATATTTATTATACTATTACGTATGTGTGTTGCTGTATGCGACTAGAGACTTTGAGACAATCAAAAACTCCATGTCATCCCCTTGTGGAAAATTGCCGATTCGCCAAAAAATTCACTACTAAAAATAAACACTCTATGAAAAATAAGGAAAAACGAGAAAAAACAAGAAAATGGAGTATAGAGAGAAAAAAGGGAGGAAAGCGAGCAAAAACAAACAAAATAAAGATTTTAAAACAAAATAAACCAAAATTGTTTGCGAATCTGCCTTCTACATATAGTAATATGACGTAATTGCCCCCTCCGAAATCGACTTCTAAATAAGATACTGAAAAATACTAATACAAATGTTTGTGTTAATTCATTTATTTCAAGCGAAATTTATACATAGACCATAATAATTTCGTGCAGGGTAAAATGGACGCGGCTTAAAAACCCCTTTTTTTAAGGGACGTTTTTAGGCCGACAGGGAATTTTACCAGTGAGAAAAAGTTTTTCCATCAAATATTTTATCAAATTTTATACATACTTACCATTTTATACCATTTTATCAAATATTCGGAAATACAATATCGAAGGTCGATATCACTTACAACAGATATATTATAGTGAACCTAACACCCAACGAAAGGGTTTACCTAATATCGAGCAGAGTTAGGAAATAAAATAATAATGGTTCATGTTCATTATCGATAATAGGCATTTGGTTTGACACGAATGTAAATGGAATTGATATTGAGCTTTTTGGGAACTTGTAGTGTAGTATATTTGTTTTGGTTAAATCCTGAATTAAATTCTACCGTGGCTCATAATTTGTAGAGATTAATTACAGTGTCCATAACTATGCAACGAAGTATCTTAAGTGGTACGGAAATACAGAATGTAAAAATTTTGCTACTTTAAGCAAATTTTTTGTCTCACGCTTGTGCGTGGTTCAAGGCAGCAAGTGAAATGAGGATAAAAATAGAATGCTTTTTTTGAATTTCCTTGTTTCATCAGTAGCATAGTACGAAAACTTCGGTGAAGACTTAATTAGTAAACATAATAAAAATATGTTCTAACTGTAGTATTTTATTCCTCTGGCATTTTTCATTATTGCTTTTGATTCATTACGCTTAGATTGACAATAGACTGTTTTGTATCTACCGCAAAAACTAGAAACGAGGGTCGGCTTTTGTGATTTGGACGGGAGCTCGGCTATAGGGGAGATTTGGAGCAGTCGCGAGTCGTAGGACCGAAAGCCAGGGTGTGGCTACTGCTTCCACGTTGTTACTGCAAATTTGTAGCCTCTAATAAGCATGGCAAATGAAGCTGATGACGTGGAACTTGAACAACTACAGATTGAAGTCAGAGTATCAGTAGTGGGTATACATGCAGGCAGTCAATGCGATAGAGTTTCAGTAGGTTAGATCCCGTCTCTTAGCCACAGTTTTCATTTGCTATTGGGACTAGTAATTGGCAAACTAAAAATAAATACAGTGAAAGCTGGATCGCAAAACGCATTTTTTAAGAAAAAACAGTATTCATATCTTCGTTTTGGCAGTGAATGAAAAATATGTATTAAAAAATGTAGTACACAATGCCCATTGACTCCTAAAGTCCTGCATTCCCATACCCAAAAAGTAAAATTAAATATTGGAACTCAGCAGAGACCCGGTCTAATATCCTGTCATTAGAAAACAATAATTTGAAGGTAATCATTATTTTTTAGTGCAATATAAGTAGTAGTACTACATTATAATTTGTGATTTTGTATGGTAATTAATTGCTTGCATTCTTTTCACACATAGAGCATGCACTGTGACTGTGAACTTTTTATGAAAGCAGAAAATGGAATTGTGAACAAAGCTAAATCACCGCAGGTAAGAAAGAAAAACAATAATGTCAATACTAATTTTGTTTGAAGACAATTGCAGGTATATTATAATATCTTCTTTACATATAGTGTCTCAAGGAATTATTTTCTCAAAATAAATGTAAGCCTTCTACATTGTGCACAACATAGCCACAATTATTTAACAATGTGATTGATAAACTATTACCGACTACTTAGTTAACAACCCAAGGTGGCTGTGTCTTTCAAACTGTTTTTATACTGTCTAGCAGAGTGTCTATGAGTTCAATTTAATGCAGTCTATATAACTAATAGGTGAACTCAACCCCAATATTTCCACGGAATTTGCAGAGGCGAACTAACAATCTGAGAGAAAATAGACCGAAATTGCCAATCCTAATTATGATATATTAGAAGATAGTTGATGAGCAATGAACGGCAATCAAAATGGCATCCAAATCACTTGAAATAAACCCCAGCTTTAGAAATGTCCCCTGAAATGTTCCTTACCATAAAAGGAACCACCGACGATATGCGACAACAAACAAGAGATAAAAATATTAAATGGTTACTTCTGCTGGTTTAGACCTCTCTAAGGAAAACGTCTCTTCAGTTCCTGTTTCCTCAATCCGGTGACTACAAATACTCTTCTGAATATTACTAACGAAGAAATGTGATCGTCTTATATCCTACTCCCAAAATGAGTATGAGCAATGAAAACGAGACCCGAGATATCTCTGGCTTTACATTCAGAATGCACAATGAATTTAAATAATTTCTTCGCATACTTATCACATTCTCAGAATGAAATCGTATCTTATAGTTACTCCTAATTATAGATGTCTAATATTTTATCACTCTTCATCGGTATGGAATAACTTAATGTACAATTCACTGCAGACCCTCCAAAGACTTCAAATACGAGTGTCATTAAACCTCTTTTCATAATACTTCCAGGCTCAAAATATTACTCCTCGTTAATCTATATCTCTCAATATTATTCCTCATCTAGTAACATCAGATGTACTTATTTCGTAAAAACCCTGCAAGACTATTGGGGTCATACCATATAATGATCCCGATTTAAAATGGACCCAACCAAAGGCATGTACAGCAAGACTAGAAAAAGAAGAATCAGTATTAAGTTCGCTGACGAAAAAGTAAAAGAAAAGAAAACATTCAACAAGCACGGATTGAAACATTAGAATACAAATAACGTAGGGGTGGACAAAGGCAGGAAAACCCGATAGAAGCCATCAAGAAGCATGGCAAATAGATAATAATATTATTGTGCAAGTACTACAAAACTATTAATGAAAATTCCTGTATAATGACACAAAAGATTTTCCTGGATCACTATACATTAAGTTTATAAAAACTTTAACGTGTCTCGCATCGATTGAAGAGGAAGATATGAACGGGAAGTAAATTAATCTGACAAAATTTCCTTTTAGATAATGTTGCAGACATTAATGGTTCGTTCTTAACTTTACAAATAAAGTATTTTCTACTGTCCCAATATTTTAAAAAATATTATGCAACATTCATCTCCATCTAGCTTGATTTACAATTGGATTTGTTGATAGTTATAATTCTTAAATGTTTCATTCTCTTTTTCAGGAAACTTCAGTAGAGGTTGAGACTAGTACTACTTCTGTACTGCAAACCGCAAATACAGATGCACCTAATGACAGCATTTTTGGGCATCGCCAAAAAGTAAGTGCTATACCTTTGAGACTCCATAATAGTAGTAATGCTAATAATATTTATCTTTGCATTGGCAATACATAATTTAGTTTGACCTCAATTTATTTTTTTGTTTTTCTAGCAGACCCTATATACAGACACACATGCGTACAATGTGCAGTAGTTCGTCGAAATCCATGCGCGTAAATTGGTTCAAAAATTTATTCGCTAAATATAGAAACGAGTATTTTAGTTCTGAAATTACAAACTTTTTCCTGGAAAACAGAATAGAAAAGAACTGCTCAACCAACAAGTGATGCTATAAACACATGTAGTTTGTATACGTCACTTAATCAATCAATTAGTATCTCTGCGGCAAAAGCCATCAGTTAATCTTTTTTTCCTAATTTAAGACTTTTGTTTGTTTTTATGGCTTGGTTTTGAATCGGTATTCAGTTTAAGTGAAATTTCAAGGCAACAAATTATGGCAAATGAGTTAAAGAACGAAATATTATGTCGTCAGTATTTTACACTTAGTTCCCTTTTTAAATATTGAACCAACAAGGTTTAATTTTCATTAAAAATTAAAATTCATGAAATTTCATATATCTGCTAGGATTTGGGAATGTTTATTTATGACAGATTATTCCGTATTCTAGTGTTGCTGTGGTCGACTTTGGTTGGGCATATTTTAAATCAGACTCATTATATTATAACTAGCCACAGTTGGTGGATTTCCTTGGCGTCTATAAAAATAATAATATCTGCTATTACTTCGTTAGTAATGATTAATATCAGTCATCAGTTGGCGGAGAAAGTCAGTGTTTGAGAAGAAATGTTTTTGAGATTGGAAGTAGAATGAGCTTGGTGATATTTGCATGGCGGGAAGTCTTTGTAGGTTCTGCAGTGGACATTATTTTAGGTTATTCAATACTGGTATTGCCGATGATAGAGTTTAAAAAATTATAGTATAGAAGTAGCTATAACATACAATTGCATATTGAGAATGTTATGAGATTTGAAGGAAATGGTTGTGACTTTATTGTGAATTCTGAACGCAAACCCAGGAATTTCTCGGGTATCATTATCATCTATCATGCTTATTTTGAGCAGTAGGATCTGAGAAGGACACATTTCTTGGTTAGAAAAACTCATAGGGATATTTGCAGTCACAGGATTTAAGGGTACAGGAACTAAAGACGCGTTTTTCTTAGAAAGTATAAATCAAAAGAAGTAACCACTTAATCTAACAAAAGTTTGTATTATGTCTATTCTTGCACTTTTGCATTGTTGCATAATTATATATGTAGGCAGTGAATATTTTTATTTAGCAGAAGTCAAAAAAGAATTTGCACATTGTTGTCATCTGGTTGTATTTTAGTGACGTGGTAATGATGTCAGCAACAACTTGTCCATAGTGTTACGTATGATCAAAATGATTCACTAATAATGATTTTGCAGACCTAGATTGCATTATAATCTTTTATTTTATAGTATTTTATAGCCTATTTAGTATTTAGGCATTTTAATAAGTATTTTGCGGTCGTTTTTCATTAAGAATGCATTTGCAAACGCAAATGGATTCGTGGATGTACAAAAAAGTATTATGAGTATCACCAGATCTATGTTAAAACGCTCGATTTTATTAAGTGCAGGACATGAAAAAGGTTGTCTTCTAAGTCTTCTTGCTATGTAGCCTGTTATGACTCTTTAATTTTTAGTCTTGTTGTCATTCTATTATTTTTGTAATTTATAGGCAGACTTTGATGTTAAATCTATTCTACTCTGGTAATTTAATGATTTGGTAATATTTTAGGTAATATTAAACTACTGAACTGACTAGTTTTAATTGTGAGATTAATTGAGGGGTCGTATATAAGAACCTGGTATCTCCATACTTAAAATTTTGAAACTAAAGTGGTAGTTATTCTTAACAAACGTGTTTTATATAGGAAATATTTTAAAATTTTAATTGTTATTTGAGGTCAATTTGAGATACCAGGTTCTTATTATACCGCACCTCAATTAAACCAAACACTGAGTTATCTTTAACTTCGATAAATTAGTTAAGCAATTACTTAGTGTAGACAAAACAATAAATTATGCTAATTTAGAAATTCGGATATTTAAAGAATAATTATTATAATTAATTAATATTAAGAATATTTATTTTATTTTTATTTTATTTTTTATTTTTGACGGTCCCTGTGAGCTCTCGCCCATGGACCCAGTTAACAATATTGTTACATACATTAAACCATATCTTTAAACATAGTACAGATTATACATAGCTTATAAATCTTATATATACCTTATATATATCTATATATTATTAAGAATATAAACGTTGTAAAAATGTTTCTTATGGAGCTTACATTCAAAAAATGCTAATAAAATTCAGTTAGTTGTTTTTAGCTCAATTTTATTATCATTTAGCTCATTTAATTTATTAAATTGATTTTGAAAATAAATTATGTAGACAAAGAACGGAGTTCCTTTTTTTACATGATTACATATTATTTACAATTTCTACAATGTCAAGCTATGTATTTCATTCATATAAAATTCCCCGCATAATAGAATAACTGTAACCACGCCTTAGTGCACCTGTTTACGATGAATTCTTATTCAAGCCTTTTACAAAGGATTTCTGCACCGGCCAAGGTGAAAGAAATTAACAAAAAAATACCACATAGGGTAAAAATATCTGATAAGTTTTTAAATTTTAGTGGATTGACAGTCTCCCACTTACTTTCCGTGGTTTGATTGTTAATTGTTGTATTAAAACATTTCGTGAAATCCCAAATAAAGTTTGGTTCCTTCACAAAACAATGGTACGTCTCAATAATATGTTTCATTAAGTCTCTATCTCCATAAATGCCCCAAATATTTGTTAATCCTGATTCATACAAAGACGAGAATGGAATGGCGAAAAGTTTAGAAAAAAAGTTCCTAGCAGTGATGGCCATTGTAGCCACTCCAACCGAAGTATCAGGATTCGGTGACTTATAAATAAACGTTGAATCCGATTTGAGATTTATCAAAGTTCTAAAACAATTCAATCCAAAATCAACACCAAGGAGTGCAAAATCTTCTGGAATTTGTGTGAGATTTCCAGTGTTTGATTTATTCACAGGGATTCGCATCCTAGTTTCATATAATCTTAGTAGTCCACCATATTCCAAGTTTTCAATATAAGTAAAACTGTACTTCAATTTTTCAAGCAAGTGTTGTTTTTCTATATTTAAATTTTCAAACGGTGGAAATGGAGTGTCAAGTAAATCTTTAATCAACGAGCTAGAGGACCCGTCGGGTTTAAATGGATTGTAATAGTAATCAGCACTAATAATTGGGAATTTACGGCTTTCTACCAAAGATTTTAAAGTAGATGGAATGAAAGGCGGGAATTGTTGAGTTAAGGATGCCACCCACTTCCCTTTATACGCCGTGCTTAACACAATTGACGAAATAACCCAAAACATTAATAAAATTCTCAAAGAAATTTTTGCTGTTGACTTTTTTCCTTGTAAAATTTCATTTGTAACACTTTGCTCAAGAATACTTCCAAAAACAATAATAAAAATTTGAGATTGTTTACCAGATACCCAAAACATCATCAAATTCATAATTATAAATGTAGCTATAAAGCCAGCCCATGTCGAATTATCAAATGGTTTAATTATAGATGCTTTCTCTAGGTTATTTTTGTGTATCACTATAAGTATGTTAAAGGGTCATTATATTTTCCATTAGATAAGAAATCAGCCACTTCCCAAGTTGGTTTGTACATTAAAACTAATCCACTATTTTGATGTAAAAATGCTCCAACCATTTTCTTTTTGCTTGTCACTTTGTTTAAGAAATGTATCCTCGTTAATTCGTCCCCATTCACAGATTCGAAATGGGTGTAATTGTATACAGCAGCAATGGTCAAAAGTAGACAAACTTTTAACTGTCCTCTGAAACGATGTCCCAGATTATCACAATTGTAAGCTACACTTTTAACTGCAATGTAATCCATCCTTTTTAAAACTGGAATACTAACTTGGGATTGTAACAGATTTTTATGTACCATTTCCCATTGTTTGTCTAATTTGTGTAAATCAAGATTTTCTGACGAATCAACGTCAAATAATTGCTTGTCGTATATCGTGCAGTGTAAACAGATTATTTTGACGTTCTTATTTTCATCAATTAAATAATACTGCGTTGTAACTCTTGCTGCGTAGAGTTTTGTTAAAAACATCGACACATTTTCGCTATGATAATGTGAAATTATAGCGTAATGGGGATTCTCGATGGAATTTTCAGAACTGAAAATATCTGCTAAAAGGGTTTTATGAGAATTAATAAAATAAAACTTTACACGGCAATTATTGCTAAATCGAAGTGGTGTTACATTTAAACAAACTCTTGTAGAATTTAAGTTTTGCATTATAATGGGACGAATATTGAAATCGGTTGGTAAGAGAGATTTATCTTTTATGAAAATGGGATCCATAATTAACTTTAATGAACACTGGAGAAATACTAGATAAAAGTTGAAGTGCATATTGCAATTTTTCTGTTTTTCTGTGACTACGCCTGTTTTATCATGCAAAAGTTTATATTACTTTGTGGTGAGATAATTTTAAAAAAAGAATAAACCAGGTTAGCAAATTTTTATCGATGCGAAATGAAGTTTCCGGCATATTGGTTATTTTTCTGTAGGTAAGTGTGCAAAAATGTAATCCACTAGAAATAATTCTTGGTACGATTACTCATTTAAGACATTTCTTAATACTATTTCTAACTAGAAGTTTTGAACAAAGCATCTTAGAATAAATAGCTCACCTTGGGCTAACAAATGAATAGATTGTTTTATAAATAGTTTTACCACGATCAAAGCTTTTGTATTTATACCTATCTAATATTTATTACGATGCCAATTTTCAATAAATAACTGGTAACCAAAAATATTGTAAAGAATACAATAAATGATTTACAATGCGTATTTTAAATGTTTCATTTAATGATAGTTACAGTAAACCATAATTTAAAAGTTCATGTAAGTTTCTTAACAAAGATACTTGTTATATACATATAATATCTTTTATGTAAATTGTTTATTAGAACTTAACTAACTAAGCCAAAGTAACTACTGCTGTTCAAAATTCATATAATATCTAACTTAAAGAAAAAATTAAATTTGATTGTATATTTTACTAAACTTTTGACTATTCTTGGCTCCTTTTCTAAAACCAGAACAGGAAAGAAAATCCAATTGTAGTTACTTCTAGGTAAGAACATTATAGACTAAGTTTGGAAATATTGAAAAAACATCCTCTGCATCTAGAAGGGTATTTACATGTGTGTATAAGCATGATTTCTGATATTCCCATTCCCTAATCAAATATTTTGGATACTAGGAAAAGTGTGAATTACTGGAAAGTGTTAAATGGAAAAAAGTTAGGATAAGATATGGCCATTGGCCATCTTGCAGAATGAAAGCCGTTTTCATTGTCTATTTTCTATTGGCCATTTTGTTGTCCACTTTTCCCACTAAGGAATGAGAAATTTGCCCATTTTTCACAATGGAAAATGTCCTATTTTCCAAGTTTGGCGTAAAAGTCCGACAAATCCATTAATTCATCACACAGGTTTCGTTTTTCTTTACCAACACTGACAAAGTTTTGTTGAACCAATTTTGAGAATGGATGTGGGAGACGCTCTTGCAAAGGTCGTTAATGCCGCGACCAATACTCTGCTTCCAAGATGGCCATTGTCTATTCCACTGTCTCGGTCACTTCCAATTCTTTTGACTGCCTTTATAAAACTCTGGGTCTCCCTTGACCAAAAGCTAGACACCGCACTTGACTCTGAATTGGTTGGTTGTCAAGGTAGGTACTAACTAATGGATAGTTTTAAATTAAAAAAAACTGTTTTTATAAAAAAGATATGATTTTATAAATGAGAGAAGCAGAGTTCATCTACCCAGTGGCTAGGGAGCAAAGTTGGCTAGTGGGTGGGTGAATTGAGATGTGGCTAGTGGGAAAAAGGAGCAAAAGTGGACAAAAGTCAAATTGGGGCTAATAGATACAATGTATAAAGAGTATAAACCTTGGAACAAGTTTTAAGTACATTTGCCCTTTGCTCATTAACACTTTGCCCCTTTTGCCTGGGTAGTGGGTAGTGGGGAAATGTAGTTTTGGCAGGCTAAAACTGGTATCTGGGGAGAAGAATTTTTGCATGCATCCAGGATAATCTCATATCCTACCAAAGTCCTGGGCATGATGATAGATGTATCAATGACACGTAATTAAGAGGTAGCAATTACCCTAAAATATAAAAACTTTCGTAATACATTTCATTATTTCGAAGATTTGAAAAAGTATTTCCTTTAATTCTCACGTGAGGTTAGAGGGATTATTAGTTGAGATCAATAACACATCGGATGTAGTCGTCTTGAGTTTCGGATGGAATGTTTTCACCCACTGACACAGGAACATCGTATAATGGAATTTTTAGGACTTTCGCGTTTTCGTACAAGTCGCCATCTCAATTGAAACCTTATATAATTTAGGGTAATTTAACAAACGTTTTCTATTATCTTAAAAATAATGTTTCTACAAAATATCCCTTTATATATAAAATATAAGGTAATTAATAGTTGTCTCATGTTATAATTTTATTTACATATTAATTCCGGGAAATATAAATAAACTCAATTGATAAGCAATCGACATAGGAGCCTCCTTAACGTCTGGATGATGGAGATGATGATGGGTTTACATTAGTTGGGTCGAGAAAGTCAGAACTGGCGAGGGAGAATTCTGTAAAAAGATTTTGGTCGCCCTAATCAAATAACGAGTATAAGGAGTGATGTCGGTGTTGGGATTCAGGGAGCCACTGCCCTTATGTATGGAGTACGGACCGACACTCGTGTAGCAATGGTCTTGAGGATTTTGCGACTGGGATGTCTTTCTACACCGGAATCTGTAATATAAATAATCTGTATAAGCAGTGTTCCATTTTAGCCTGCTCTAAATTATTTTGACCAGCCAGCTGGCTAAAGTGGCTGAAATGGCTAGTGGCCAAAATAGTCAAAAATAGTCAAAGGTTTTTTTTAATTTCCCAACAAATCAATGATCATTTTCTCAGTTCACAGTGCCCCATTTGACTGACATTTGACATTTGAATTTCAACCAGCCGGCTGGTCTCCGAACAATGTCTGTAAGTACATACTTTACACCAACACACACCTTACGAAATTAAAACATTATATTATATAAACTTTGTTATGGGACTTTAGGTCCGATTCCGGAGTACATCAAAATTTTACATCCGAATGTGAGGCGATTGTGCTGAAACGATTTCTTTGCGAGCTGAAAGTGTAGTTGTAAGACCCTGTATTTTTATGTAACGCTGTCGGCTCCTAATATTCCCGGTTTGAAGTTCATCCTTTAATTGAATTAGTTTCATGCATAGGCTTTACATTTAGTAGGATACTTTACATGACAATTGAATTTATTTACCATTGTTATTTGAGCGTATTTACAGATGACCAGATTGAATCGTTTAGAATCATCTTTGCAGAGGGCTCGGTGGGTAATCTCTCTCAACCATTTCAGGTTTGACGTCAATGGGACTGATGAAAACCAGGGACTTGATTTCTTCCGTTGTAATCTCCATAACCTTTTGTTTAGCAGTGTCCAAACACGAGTTGACTCAAAAACGAGGTTGGTAGTCTTAAGTACCAATGTACATAACCACCATGCCCGCGCCAGATTGTGCCAGAATTCAGATTGGTTTAACAGGAAGAAGTCCATGCTGGAAATTTCGTTCAAAAGAGAAGGTTCACCAACCAGCTTCGAGGAGCAAGACAGAATAGTCCGTGTTCTGACTAATTCTATTAGCTAGTACTACCTGTGGATATAGATTGTAAGATATATTATTTAGTACGATTTTTGCATTTTTTGTGACAGTAAAACTAAACCTAGCTGCAAAAATATTTACCATTCCTGCAGGACCGGCACCAACTATAACCCAAAGTTTTATTTCATACTTAATTTTTTTGAAAAATACGAGTTAGTAACGATAAGAAATAATGGTAGAGAGTAAAATATGCTAAATTATATTCAAGGTGATTATGATTACCGATGATGAAGTCAATAATTTCAGGAGCCCTCAAAGAGCGTACCAATTCAGAGTCAAGTGCGGTGTCTAGCTTTTGGTCAAGGGAGACCCAGAGTTTTATAAAGGCAGTCAAAAGAATTGGAAGTGACCGAGACAGTGGAATAGACAATGGCCATCTTGGAAGCAGAGTATTGGTCGCGGCATTAACGACCTTTGCAAGAGGGTCCCCCACACCCATTCTCAAAATTGGTTCAACAAAACTTTGTCAGTGTTGGTAAAGAAAAACGAAACCTTTGTTATGAATTGGTGGATTTTTTCCAGCTTTTATACCAAACTTTTAACAGTTCAGAATAACTCAGTGGCATAATTAATGTATGCAAGGTCATGAAAAATTGTTATTTGTCAGTGTGGCCACCAGAATAGCAATCTTATTTTTCGTGACCGACAATTTTAAAATAAATTTTTATATTTGATTGGCAGAGTTAAAAATAATTAATATAAGCAGGAGAGTCCCATTGAATTGAAATTCAATAAGTTCATAGTTTGATTATATCGTCTGCTTAACATTACAAAGTAACAAGCCATTTTATCATGACTGCGACAATTTAACAAACCATTGCGCATTGTATCAGGAGTTAGGTTTATTACATTGTCGCAGTCATGATAAAATGGCTTGCTACTTTGTAATGTTAAGCAGACGATATGGAAAATAATTTCGTGATCGTCAATTTAAACATGCCTGTGTCAGTCGTCAGTGTCATAATTCATGTCTGCGGAACAGCCTGTCAATCTTGAGCTCCGTAAAACTGCATTAATTAATGCATTTCGTGTTGGTTGCTTATACTACAAAAAGTTAATGAATTTTAATATGACTTTTGCTTATATTTCTTATCTTTAATCCTATCAATTTAGTTAACACTAAATTGAAATGCTTTTTGTTATTTGGCTTTAGGTCCTATATTTGGCTAAGCTGTTATTACGGGTAGAGACTCACTAAGGTGTGAGTGTGATATATGCACTGTATAATAGAGGGCATTATATCATTTAACAATTGTGTAAATGTAACTCCGTGTTCATAAATATTGACTTTTGTTGTTTTACATGTACGTAACTGCTAGTAGTAGTGAATTTTAATGTGACTTCTGCTTATAATATTATTTCTTATTTTTAATCCTATCAATCTACTTGTGAATCTCTCCTCACTGAGAAGTTGTCAGGTTTGACTTTAGTGCTCAATCGGTTAATTCAACATGAAATAATCACACAAGGCGAAGGTAGCATCATTGTAAGTTTCCACATAATTTACTTTAACCAATGCTTGAACTGGATTATTAAAAATATTCAATCTATGTAGAAAAGCAAAACAACTGATATTGACGCAAATACTGAGCTGATGACCATTTTAAAGAAAAAACATGACAGGGTATTGCCCACATTTTTGCAAATCCTTCGTGACACCGGGAACAGCCATTTAGCCGACCAAATTGTCAAAAGTACAGAGTTGGAAAACATTGAATGCAGCGATTGTTACAACAGACCTGGGCCTTCCAAACAGCAAAGATTGTCACATTCACAACCATCGGAAGGGAAGATATTAAAGATAACTTTCACCAGAGTGAATCCGTTTGGGGAAAAACGGAGCAAAAGAAATTTTTGCACCGACTTTCAATATTAAATCTGCATCATCGTCGGGAGGCGGATCTGCAATTCAAAATAACTTTGGCGCCACTATAATTAACCATACATGACATTTTTCAAACCGATAAAATGTAACCAAATAATAACAATAAAATGTGATGCCGTATTTTTCCATAGAGGTAGGTAATTTGGTTTTGGAAACCTTTGACTCCTTTATTAAAGAAACTGATTCTCGATATTATTCGGAACTTTTCACCATTATATTATAAATGCAATAATCTTTTGTCTCAAAGCGATATGGAAAATGTCAAAAAAGGTATTATAGCAACTAGGCAGAGTATTTTGGCATTTTTTAAAATGACAGATTGATGCTAATGTTGATTCAGTTTAGACTAGACAATTTAATATTATTTGGCACCCATCTCCTCGAAAACCATCTGAAGACAAAATTATAGCTGATTAGCCACTGCACTGTAAATCACTTTTTTTTAAACTAGAGAAAGAAAGTGCAATAAATTATTTAATATGTGATTTAATTTAGCTTATGCAACTTAATTAGCGGAGACATGCAGAAACAAAGCTTTTAACTGATTATTTTGTAAAAATTTCGCTTTCGCTTGCTTTGGAAGCAGTGATAGCTATATCACTATATTTTTGATTGATATAGATCAACCTTTATTCTTGTTTGACTAAAATTTGATGATGTAATATGTGAAATGATGTGAGAATTTTGAGTTAATGTAATGTATGATGTGACGTGGTATAATAGACACTGTAAACCGTGGCCACTCACAGTAGTTAAAGTTAATTAAGGAGAAGCATTGCTACGATGTATAATAATCATATACTTACGTATTTCTTTTGCTAGTCTTAATGCCTTGTCTTTGGATTTCCTTTTTTGTAATTATAATGAAATGACAATTTTATTTTGTTAATGTAACTGATAAGCTTACTAATTTAGTTTAATCAGGCTAAATCTGATTTAACATGTTTAAAAATCCTTTTACCATTTTCATTCCTGGTAATATAATTAGGCATTTAAGATGAAGACAAAACTAGGTACAAATAAAGATATACTAAATATTCTATACTTTGCCTTGTATTAGTTATTATTTGTTTTTAAAACATCTATACTTTTGATTTCATAAATCATGGTGGAATTAATGTTTTCAATAATGTACCCCAATGCATACCTCTATGTACTAAATTTGGCACATGAAGGTATGCGTTGGAGAACATTATTGAAAACATTAATTGAACAAATGTTTCTTTCCGTTAGTGAAGCAGCTTGGTTGGGTGCACTGCTCTTGGGGACCCGCCTCGACTAAAGGCGTCTTATTAGAACCGAATCAGATCCGAAAGACATGGAGTTTGGCATATTAGCAGCCTAGGCACGAGGTAAATGAAACGGATGACGTGGAACTAGAATAATCAAGCACGTCTGTCTGGAGACTGAAGCCAGAAAGTAGTCTAATGAACAGATAGTGTACGGAGTTAGTTTTGTCCTAGTCATCTCCTTTCTTTGCAGTTGTAACTTGGAATTGGAAAAAGAAACATTTGAACAAAACGCAATGAAAACTTAATCTCAATATTTTAGGAAGAAACTGCAATATCCATTTCCTCGTTTTTTAGTGATTAAAAATTACTTAACATGTAGTTTAAATTATCGTTGGATGACAATATCTCTGAAATTCGACTCTGCCTTCCTTTATAAAAAGAATATACTGGAACTGAATAGAAATCTAATCCATCGTTGTGCTAAAGTGCTTCCAACAGTCATTTAAAGGTAAATCATCGTCATAGCTTTTTATTCAAATTTACTACATTATAATTATGCATTGATTATAAATATTATAATGTCTTAATTTATCACAAATATTATGTCTTTTCTACGTACGAAATAACATTTATCCTAATATTGTGGATTTGATTTACTTACAGGACCCAAAGAAAGTATTATTCATCTCATAACATATTAAGTGTTGTGGACAGCATTGTTGTATACAGCAGCTATTGTAAATCCAATTTCAAAATTTCGACGGAAATTGCTTGGAAGAAACAAAAATGTAAAAATAAAGGTAAACTGGATCGCAAATGCAGTTCCTAACCTTATTAGTAACAAATTGATCACGAGCGAGAACGAGAGACAAAATGGCATTCAATTGATATCAAACTTCTGCATTCGGGGATGTGCCTTGCCGTAAAAACAACTAGCGACAATATGCAGCTACAAACAAGAGACAAAAATACGAAATGGTTACTTCTGCTGGTTTAGACTTCTTCAAGGAAAACGTTTCTTTAGTTCCTGCTTCCTTAAATCCTGGTGACTGCAAATACTCTTCTGAATATTACTGACGAAGAAATGTCTCATCGTATTATCACACTCCCGAAATTGATATGAACGATGAAAACGAGACATGAGAAGTTCCGGGATTGACATCCAAATGTCGCATTTAATCTCAATCATTTCTTCCAATACTCATCACACACTCAAGATGAAATCGTCTTTTATAGTTATTCCTAGTTATAGATGCCTAAACTTTTATCACAGTTCATCGTCACTTAATATAGAATCTCCTGCAGACCCTCCAAAACTTCAAGCAATGCGAGTGTCACCAAACCTTTTATCCTACCACACCCTGTCTCAAAATATTTCTCCTCGTATAATCTATTTTCTCCGACTTTTGATATTATCCATGATCTAGTAACAGCAGATATTATTATTTTTCAATAAAAATCATGGAAAACCACAAACTGTGGCTGACAATAATGTAATTGCCTAGTCTAGCGATAAAATCCAATGGAAAGAGTATGCTTGAAATGAACCTGTCTGACTTACACGTATCAGTTATTAAAATTATATGCAGCGGACATCATAAATGAAAAACTACGGCTTCAAAGGTTAGTGTTTATATATATCAGGAATTAAATGGAAATTGTCTTGACTATTATTAAATATTAATTTTGTATAGTGTGTGAACATAGTTTTATTTACAATTTAATTTGCTGTTATTCGTGAAATTAATAAAATTTTTGTAACATATTCTCATTTTTAGAAAACCTATGTGAACCTTGAGCCAATTACTTCATACTGCCTGCCGCAATTGCCTCACCAAAAGGTGGATACTATACCAATGGAATTCCGTAATAATGATTATTAATTATATTCATAAATGATTAGTATTATACTAAAAATAATTATTTAGATATTTACTTGAAAACGCATAAACAATAAATTCATTAGGTACCCATTTTTAATTTGAAACTTTTTTTCTTAGCAGGATGTACAACAAGCTTACAATTTGAAATAGCCAGCCAAAAATAGTCTCACTAAATTGGTCCACGAAGATTCCTTCTCCAAATTTCGAAAACAACATACTATTTATTGATAACCTACCCTGCATGAGAATCAGAAAATAAGTGGAGAAGAATTTTCCAAATATGTGGTTTTCTCTTTTTTTGTATTTGATAATATTTTCGTAGTTTTCTAAATTCTGTTGTATCTACCATTTCATTAATCTAAGTCTTTGAGAAAATGCCTTAGATCTTAATAGAGAAAATTTTAGATATCATTTTCATCGGGTATGTTTCAACAGTAGGTTTGTAGTCCTTGTTCAAGGTAGTGTATATTCCATTAGCATACTCGTCTTTGGTTTTAGCCGTTTCTTGTTTCTTTGGTTCAAATATCAATACTTAAATGCTAATTTAAACATTGACACGGACATTTAAACATCTGGAGCAAATGTCGTCAATGAGCGTACTGGTTGAAAAATTTATTATTAACCGATTTGTACATTTGGAAATGTGTATATCGGATTTAGTTTTTATTGCTGCTGTAGGTTACGAATTCAAAGAAGGATGATTATTTTATAGCCAGGCATAGTTTGTTTCGTTTCCATGATTTTTTGAAAATGGTAATATCTGCTGTTAAATCGTCATAAATAATATCTGGTGGCGGAGGAAGTAGGACTAGGGAAAGTTTTGAACCAGAATGTGGTAGGACAAGTGGTTTGGAGTCACTTGTATTACTTGTCCTCTTTGAAGATTCTGCAATGAATTCTGTTATAGGTTATTAAATACCAGTGATAAAGTTTAGAGGATTATAATTTGGAGTAAGTGGCTATAAATAGGATTGAATCTTAAGAATGTATTGAGGGTTGAAGAAAAGGATGAGATTCATTGTGCCGTCTAGATGTTAACCGGGAATCTCTCTGGTATCATTATCATCAATCATAACTGTTTTGAGTAGTAGAATATGGGATGGGCACATTTCTTTGTTAGAAAATTTCATAGGGTATTTGCAGTCACAGGAATTAAGGAAACAAGAACTAAAGACACGTGTTCCTTGGAAAGTATAAACCAAAAGAAGTAACCACTTAATCTAATGAAAGTTTGTCTTTTTGTCTATTCTGATACTTGCAAATGTATTCGTAGGCAGTACTTGTTGTTATTAGTCAGATATTCAATTAGAACATAATATTATTCATTTTTATCATTTAGCTGTATTTTAGCTGTAATTAATTGATCATTACAAGATATTGAAGGATAAGGTTTTATAGAATCTTGGATACTATACTTCAGTATTTAAAAAAACTACAGTAGGCTTAAAATTTAAAAATTAAACCAAATTTTTTTATCTTAGTGTAAAATAAATATTTTGCAGTCACCTTTATGATATAGGTAACGAAGTTTCATGAAAATGGATTTTTAGTGTGCTACAAAGTAATATAATCAGTGAATTGAGGCTTAGGGTTATAGCACTACTACTGCAGTGCTAAAACGTTTGTCTGATGTAATAGTTGATATATTACGTAAATAATGTTTGACAAATTGGCAATTGAAACAGAGTTTTATGTTTTTAGTTTTAATTAGTTTATGCCTGAAAACTTGGAATGATAACTTTTTATATACATTACCCAAGACAAGTTTTATATTTTAAATTTAAGATATTTAATCAATTAATCAACTATTATTTAATTGTGTTTGTAACTCTTACTTTGTTATTTAATTTATAAAATATAATCTTCGAAGCTCAACTCTACTTTAGCGCTAAGAGGTTTTTTGTGGTAAATTGTAGAAAAGGTAATTAAATAAGTTGTTTGTATGTTGATTCTTTGAAATTTTAATAAATATTGATAATAAAATGAAAATATTGAGACTATAACTTTTTTTCCATTGGGGTTATGATTTGGTCATATTCACGGATGACAGAAATCTAAAATTGTCCCCCATAATAATATCCACGACTCCCGAACGAAGAAATTAATTATCTAGCGCAAATGAAGATTTGATTCCGATGGTTGTCCTTGTCCACAACAGTAGCCAACATCAAAACATGGAAATTAAGAAGTGTATGGGTATGGGTAAGGTATAGTTTATTAAAAAATTCTGTATGCGTGGTTGAATTCCCCATTACTACTTTGTATTCCCATGAGATCCGAACCAAAACAAAATTGTCTATTGTCAGAACAGAAGCAATTAACTTACCAAGAGCCAAGAGATAGGCAATTCTCGAACAATGACTTAAACGCTAAGAGTTAAATGACTCACTTAATACAATTTCCACTAATACGGACAACTTCAGCCCAACTAAAACCAACTTTAGAACTTATACCAATTTAGACCAATCTAAACCAATTCAGACCAATTTAAAGCAATTCAGACGAATTTAGACGAATTTAGACGAATTTAGACGAATTTAGACCAATTCAGACCAATTTAGACCAATGTAGACCGGAAGCTCCTCCCACTTGGTGCCAGCTATCCATAGGGCCACTTGCCATGGGGCCAGGTGTCCGGGGGGCCAGTTTCCATGGGGCCAACTCGCCGCACACGCTCAGATCGTAGCTTAATGTTCAAAAACGTTTTAGGGCTAAATTTTTTGCTGATAAAATTTGCATTCTAACAGCTAATTCAAGGATGAGTTTTGTGATGATGTCTGGAATCATATTCACTTACATTGTAGTTAAAAGTACATAGTTTTGATGCTTACTATAGACCAATAATATTTCAACCCCAAATTTCATCGATTTTGTAGATCTCCAATTTCTTATTGCTATACCCTTCAATGTCCTCCAATAGTGGTTGCACATTTTTTTGAAATTTAGCTTATTTCGTAACAAATTAAAGTTTATGGTAATTATATTTGTCCAAGAATGCAAATAGTCTCATGATTGTACTACCAAATATATCCTACGCTTCATGACCGCAGCCAGCAGACCCCAATGAACAGAAATGAACTTAAAAACCAAAAATTTTTCTTATAATTTGTTATCCCCTCCCGAAATTGTATGGTGTAAGAAATAGCCTATATCCATTTTCCGTTTGGTGCTGCACATATTTCGTACACCAAACGAAAAATAGATATAAGCTCTTTTGCACACAAAACGAAAAATGGATTTAGGCTGAATGATTTACTGATTTGATTTGACTGTTGATGACTGAGGACTATACATAGAATTTTCCTGACAAAAGCAATATTACTTTTTATGGATTAAAGCGTAGAAAAATACAATTTTCCGGTCTTTAGAGATTTATAGGAAGGGCGGACTTTTTCACTTTGGCCAGGCGCCCAACTTTTGAAGACGGACCTGGCATTGAAGATGTCTGAGAACTGAGAACCGAACTTCAAGGACAGGGGAGACGAACTTTGGCAATTTGAATGGGTGACCAGCTATAGGGGACCCGCCTAGATTGTGGGTGTTGTAGAACAGAACGCCAGGGTGTGGCTATTGCTTCTACGTTGCTGTTGAAAATAAGCAGCCTGAACACGCAGTAGAAGAAACGGATGACGTGGAACTTGAAGCAAGCATGAACACTGAAGCCGAAGTATCAGGATTGAAATCCATCTAGCTTAGCATAAATGTATAGACGTATGTATAATAGTAGATAGTCTCATCTCATTCGACTCCATTCTGCAGCCGTGCTAATTTGTAACTGGTAAAAACGGAAACCAAAATAAACTCATTAAAAACTAAATAAATTTTGCGAAGAAGCTGCAATATTTTCAGTAATCGTAAAATGTAGTGCAAATTAAAATTGGTAAATCACATCTCTCGGGAACTCCAAATATCAATTTCAGGTAAATTATGATCTTAGGTTTTTAATAAGTAGATCTTAAAAATATTGGAGATTGAACTAATACTGCTGGATGTTTTGAAATAGAAAAAATAATAATTTTCGTTATTAAGTTATTAGACAGTTAATTTAATATATTATCTATATAATTTATTACGTATTACATTATAATTTGTATGAGTATATTATTATAGTTATTCGATTGTATTTTTTTCAGCTCCTACGTAGCATACTTTAGAAATGTGAACTTTCAATGAATGCAGATAACATAGATTTGGGAACAAAGATCGATCACCAGAAGTAAGAAAGGTAAATTCACTAAAGATGTTTTATACTCAAAAAATGGAAGCTGCGTAATTTAATGTTATACTTATTGCTCACTTATACTTATGGGATGCAAAAGAATATCATTTATCTTATATTATGATAAATGTTAATGCTGTAAAACAATTTTGAGAAAGTATTCAACGATACAATTGATAAGCTATTATGTGCTAATTTATCATCAACCCCTCTGTGTTTGTATTTTCCAGTAGGTGGTAGGTGAATGTTGTCCTCTCGAATCCCAACAGTCAATAATATCCAAATAAGTCCAAAGAGAATATCGCCACCGCAATTGCAGAGAGGATAATTAAAAATCTGACAGAAAATGCATTTTAAATTCAGTTCCTAACTATGCTGGACACAAATTGATCAGTAATGGACGGCAGTCAAAATGGTATTCAAATGACATCAATCAAACCCCATGAATCAAGAATACAGACTGAAATGTCTTTTCTGTAAAAACAACTAGCGACAATATGAAAAAACGAACAAGACTCAAGAATATTAAATGGTTACTTCTGCTGGTTTAGACCTCTCCAAGAAAAACGTCTCTTCAGTTCTTGTTTCCCTAAATCCTGGTGACTGCAAATACTCTTCTGAATATTACTGACGAAGAAAAATGATTCTCATGTTATTCTCTAAATAGGAATTAAAGCTATGAAGATGAAACCCGAGAAGTTCTAGGATTCACATTTGATACATCCAAAAAATCAGAATACTTTTCTTGAAGCCTCGTCACAATCTCAATGTGAAATCGTATTTTATAGTTACTCCTAATTACAGACTCTAGACTTTTATCAATGTTCGCCAGTATAAAATCCCTAAACACAGTATCCACAACAGACTTTGCAAATACTTCATGCAATATGGGAGTAACAACTAATCTATTATTATACTATCTTGGTAAAAATGAGTTTCTTCTCGTATGACCAACTTTCTCCGACTCTCGATATTATTCATGATGAAGTAAAAACAAATATGACTTTTTTAACAAAATTATGCAAGTCCACAAACTGTAAGTGATTTAAGTATAATGTTTCAGCTTTGATACATTTTGAACCAAAGACACGTACAGTGAGACTAAAAAATCAGAATCGTAGTAAATAACAAAACTCTAATGTAAAAATTGGTTTACAAGAAAACTACAAGTACCGGCATTGGAGACATTTTTACTCCAGACCGAAATAATAAAATTTGATTATGGTGAACCATGGCAACGAAAGCGATTGGAAACGAACCAGGAGTTTGCTGGTGGAAAAAATACATTGTAAATGTAGCTCAAGCCTTGCTGGAAAATATTGTAGCTTAATAAAGATTACATAAGCAACTTTGTCTCATCCTCATAGAGTGGCCAATTCACAACATTTTAGATTTTGTGCTCCCAAAATTGTCCAACAACAAATAGCTGGATCAATGAATAACATCATAGGGATTAAAATGAACTACCATCAAATTATAGGAACTTACAATTTCAAGACTAATGCAAGAAATTTGAGCTGTTTCTCATGAGTCATTTAATTTACTTAAATTCCTAAGGAAATTAATGTGTTAATGGCCAGATACAGAAATGTTCCTGAACAGAGCTACGTTATTTTAAATTAAATATTCCAAACCAGAAGATTAATGCAATAAATAAACACTCTAGATAGCAAAATTATCCCTCTGAAATCTGACTGCTCTATTTCGAAAAAAGATGGCTTGTTAGCCACACAAATCAGAATATTAGATATTTAGAAGCAAACAATGTTTTAGAAAATGCCAGAGGAGAAAACTACATTGACTTCTGAAGAAAACTCCTAACAAGAAAAAGACAGCAAATCTCTCATATAATGCCACATAAGTTCTTCCTGTATCAGCAAGAAGACAAAAATAATGGAGCATTCAATACAGTAAGAAATTGAACGCGACTATGGAAGTTTCAGAGATGGATGGAGTATCGTTTAATTACATGAAAATGCCTTACACAAAATCGGACATCACAAATGAAAAAAATTGGCTTAAATGGTTCGTGTTCACATATTTCACTAATTAAAAGTAAAGCTTTGTCTCGAATTTTGTAAAATATTGATTGGTAGTTTTACTCAACTTAACTTACAATTCAATTTGTTGATACCCATTAGATTGCCACAATTCTTGAATAATAAAAGTAATGAAGTCTAATAATATCATTCTCATTTTCAGAATACTGACATGGAGATTGGAATTACTGCAAGCCGATATTTCACCAAAAAGAAGGTGCGTCATCACTGAAATTTCACAATGTTAATATTAATTAATATTTATTCACTTGTTTATATAGTTTTTTTAAAATATTGTCTTAGCAGGCTTGAATGCGTGCCGTGTGCAGCCCGTCTAATGCAGTAAAGAGCATTTCTATTGCTTTCTTTCCATAGACTAAGTATTCATAGCAGAAAAAAGCTTTTTTCTGCTATAAGACACACAAAGTCTATTTACCAATCTGAAGGCAAATTTGAATGCCTATACTGCCAAACTATTGCGCCACGAATTGGCGCCTGTTCTCAAACTCCAATCCACCGGAGGTAGTCATAATTTAGTCTTTGTCATTGGCTGTCAACTAGCCAATAGTAATGATTAAATTATGAGAGATGGCATCAAATATAACAAAGACTTTGGGCATATTAAGCTGTTTCAGGCTTAATCTTAGTATATGCTTTCTTTCAAGGCAAAAACGTCATTCATGGATGGAAAACCAAATGCAAATGGAGAAATTCTCAATTAGTAAGGCTAAAAGGATCTTAAATCACTGTTTGAGTTAAACGACACTTAATTATTCAATTAAGTGTCTCTATGGAAATAGCTGACCATTTATTGTGTTTTTTGGTAAGATCCTTTAGTAGTTCTATGCTATTACAAATTTTTTATGCCTTGATATTTGAGTCCAATTTTAACAGCAAAAAATCACTTTGCCCTGGCCCAAGGGATTAAATTAATACTTTGGGAGATTTTAGCAAATAATGTTGCATAGGGTTGAAATTTTATCTATATCTGTTGCACTTAAACGTTTTTCTCTATTTTTGTAGATGCCGTTCCATCCACCCCTTATCCATCTCTAGAAGCATCAATTTCTAGTAAGATATTATTGAGTGGTCCAATTCTATTTTTCCATTCTTGTTGATACTGGAATAACTTCTGTATTATTAAATGGGGGGTTTCCTTTCTTTTTCTTGGTTGGAACATTTCTTTGGGGGTTACTGTGAGTTTCTCCCCTTGTGCTTTCTAATGCACTGTACTTTGATTTCTCAATTTCCCAAATTATGATGCATTTAGTTAACTTGCCGTTTTGAGAAAGTGCAGGCCTATTAAGAGGGTATTGCTGATCAGATATAATATTATTTAATTTATGTAATAGTATCATCAGATTACGGGGATATTGCTTAATAATGAATGCAAAGTTTACATTGAGCAACTCTGTCCATCAGCCATCAATATACAGTAGTCTCCTTAATGCCTATTCTCATTAGTTTGTCATAAATTGTTTAATTTTCATTAGAAATATCGTAAAATTGAAGATCGTTAAAATAATATAAAAATGGTAGAATTTTTACAGCCCTGTACTGCTTATCATTGTTTTTGCAAACGGTAATTAGATACATTTGTAAAGTATAAATCAGAAATACTGCAAATTAGCCATCGTGGGATATGTTAGAAGTTATGTAAATGTCCATTCATTGGGTTAGATGCTTTGTCAGGATGGTTTGTACTATTTGCACACAATGTGTAAATTCAAGAAGCATACTCCTCGTTCGTTTCCACCGGTTCTCGTATTTTGGTTTACCATTATTAGTAATTATGGTAGTTTAAATATTTTGATTTGGAGTAAAAATGTCTTTGATGTTTGTACTTGGAAAATATTTCATGTAAACCGATTTGTTCATTAAGGTTTTGCCCATTTAATACAGATTCCGTTTTTTTGTCTCGCTGCAGGTGTCTTTGGTTAGGGATCCATTAAAGCAGAATCATTATATTATAACCTGACACAATTTGTAGATTTTCATCGTTATTGAGAAGAAAGTAATATCTGCGGTTATTACATCATGATTAATATCCGGTGGCGGAGAAAGTAGGTTATATAAAGAGAAACCTTTTGGAAGAAGTAATATGATGGTTAGTTGGTGAATATTGCATGAAGTCGTTGAAGGTCCTGTTGTGGATACCATGTTAGGGGATTTTATACTGTTGGCCAGTGATAAGGTTTAGACGACTATTATTAGGAATAATTTAAAATACGATTGTAGCTTAAGAATGTGATGAAGCTTGAAGAACCTGATTTGGATTGATTTGGGTGTATTAAAAGTGAATTCAGGAGGTTCTTGGGTATCGTTATCGTTACTCACACAATTTTGAAAGTAGTATGTAGAATTACATTACATTACTTTGTTAGACGTATTCATAGGGTATTTGCAGTCATAGGATTTAGGGGTACAGGTACTAAAGACGCGTTTTTCTTGGAAAGTATAAACCAAAAGAAGTAACCACTTAATCTTATAAGAGTTAGACTTTTTCGCCTATTCTTGCACTTCCATATAAATATCTACTTTACGCAGTTCTGGCTTTTAAGTGGCCATGATGACAACTTGTCATCATGGCAATAATGTTGTCATTACTTGTTGGTGATAAGCTTTTGATTTTGAAGGAGCAGATTGCATAACTATCATATCATATAGATTTTATCTATTAGTATAAATAAAAATGTTACAGTAGGGTTTTAGGAAATGTTAGGTATTCGTCTTTACAGTAAAACCAAGTTTTATAATTTAAAAAAATAATTTTTTGATGTACTACAAACTGGGTGGTATAAAAATGCTACAACGTTAGCTTGTAGTTGAAAGCTGGATAAACTATATGTTTCAGAAAAAAGGTAGACGCGGTTTTGGAGTAAGAATCTTAGAGTATAGTGGTGAATTGTGGCAGACAGGTAGTGGTCCTATCCTGTTTGGTCCTTGGGAGAGGATTTATGGAATTTATATAGAACAACTTTAGCAGGTTTACTATGTATTAAAGTAATTTGTGGATCAATAATTCAACTGCAACGAAATGATTTTTAAATTATTGCTAAGGATTTGTTGAAAGGTTGAGGATTTATATAAAGGTTGAGAATTTGTTATAATATTAATAAGTAAATAGGTGTCTGTCAAATTGGTATTGGTAATTTAATAAATGTCATAATATTTTTAATTAAACAACAATTATGTATACTATGATACGAAAATTCATAACCATATAATTGTTAATAATAGTCATAATAAGTCAAAACTCTGAAAAAGTATTTACTACGAAACTTTGTTTTGCATTTTAATAATGAGAATAAAATATTAGTTAAACTCGATAAATACCTTCTTGCTTGAAGTTGCATGAGAGGTTATTGATTAATTATCTGTAGTTTTGATGAAATGCGCATTCTTAAAATTAAATTAAAGTTAGCCGTTTGTTTATTCTTTGAAAATAAAATAAGAACGGAAAAACTGCCGTTACATGGCAAATACTACCTCGTGAAAAAATTCGTTGTTCATTAAGTTGGATTACAAATAATAATGTAATCGTTGCTTTTTACTCGATGTAATTATTTATATAGTAGATCGTTGAATTAAAGTTATAATATGTATAACCTCGACGCTCAACTTTACATAAAGATAAAGCGAAAAAATGGAATCCTTATGGCACACACAGGAATTTTGTATGGCAAGAAGTTTTAGTAAACAGTCGTACTTTGTATGGTGTGTTATTGAAAACCGTGTGAAACTTTCTGGTGGATAAAGGAATTATGTATGGTACTAATAAGAGTACCAAGAGTAAGTTAAGGTTAAAAAATGTATTGGTAATTCGGAATGTAAGGTACTATTGCAACTACTACTACTACTATATAGTGTCTAAAACACACAAATGATAATGTAGATAAGAGGAAACAGTCAACGTTCCTTTATTTAGTAAACTGAATGAAGATAACATGGTATTAGCTGCATTTCTTTGAAAATGTATATTCATTTTTTGCCTTTAGTGTGACAGTTAGTACTTGAGTGAAGTCACCATCGCTGTGTCAAAAGTAATAAGTTTGGAATATCATACCGATATTGACAATAGTGACAGTGACCTTTCGGGCAAGGAAAACGAACAAAATACGACGAAAAACATTCAAAAATGGAATCAAATTGATATTGGAATTGACATTGCCTAATTTTACTTGTTTACCTAATTTGCTTTCTTAATTTTCTAATGCATACAAATAAAAAATATGTACTTGCAACGACGAAACATTTACATTTTCTATGTCACGTCCACCATTCTTTGTCTCACAATAGTACCATACATAATTCTTTTATCTACCAGAAAGTTTCACACGGTTTTCTATAACACACCATACAAAGTACGACTGTTTATTAAAACTTCTTGCCATACAAAATTCCTGTGTGTGCCATAAGCTTTAATTCGCAACCAAGATAAAGTGCGACTCTGCGACATCAAAACTAGTCGTATTGAATTTGTACATTTTGACTGTTTTATTATTTATTTGCCCATTTTTTACACATCTTAAGTAAACTTAAAATGGACCTTGAAATTCATTTTATCCAGATGAAATACAAGGTTAGAAATATAGCAATATAAATGTGCGAACCGATCGGATTCTGATATAGTTTAAGAAATTTATTGGTTGAACATAAACAATTAGAATAGAATATAAACTAGGTAGTACTAAAAGGAAACCTGATATAGTTAAATAAAATGCTTACCAATGTAATAATAATTTTAGCTAATCACTAGTAATTTAGACAATTATTGATGCAAAGTAAGTCTGTTTGAACCAGTTTGCTATAAATTGCCCATGACAACTTTGTCTTCGATTCAGTGCTCTATTTGTTTTTACAATAATATATACCTTAGTTGAAAAATTAATGATTCCAGAAGCACTCTGCATAGAATACGAAACAGAAATTGCTTAAAACGAAACCTGCTTTTGTTTGTAATTTCATTAGGTATAAGTAAACTAAATTAAATCAGAAGCTACCTTCAACCCGTTTTTATTCCGGAAATATGTTGTCTTAAGATAAATGGCTTTTATATAATGTTTTCTATAGAATTTAAATTTTATTTAATACACTTACATTTTCTCAAAGCACAAAGAACGCATTAGTCCTTAATTATTATTACATAGCTCTGTAAGTTGATATACCGGAAACTGACCTGAGAAATTGGTGTACAAAGAGTTTAACCTATAATTAAGTTGTGGGTTGTAATTTCAAAGAATCGAGGTATTCCATGGAAACACTTAGTCATACCTATTGCCATTACATAACCTTGTGGAATATAATATGGACTAACTCTTATGTGGATTTGTATCAACTAACTCTTTACCCAAAATTAAGTATAATATTATTATGTTTGCATTAGTAAATGGCTTTTATACAATGATTTTCAAGTAAATACAGTGTTCAACCATTCATTCAAAATTAGCAACTGTTTATTTATTATACATATCTATGTATTTTCATATACAGCAACCAATTTCTCAGTCTCCACATTTTTTGAGTGTAATACACAACTCGTTTCAATTACCTACAACATATTAACTTTGTTGACACACGTTAGCTACGTCAACTATTTCCTCAGAAATGAACAATTGCTGCTAATCGTTTTGACTGGAAAATATTGGTTACACTAAAAAGAAAGTACTTATAGCAATGAGTTAAGCGAGTGCTTGTCATTGTTCATTGGACAGTGAACAAATGTCTAAATATTTTGCTGTGAAATCAATAAATCAACCAAATACGAAAATTACCGATCCTACTGAAATTGCAAAATCAGTATTCCTGCCGAGTTTTTAGGCAACTGCCGCCATGATTGTGCAATTTCCAGATTTTACTGGTAATTACCATAAGCCTAAACGTTTAATACCATATCAATCTGACTAATTGATTCACTCTTTTATTTAATTCAGCCCAATATAATATCTTCAAAATGATAGAAATCAATCATCATGGGTTAACCTTTCTCAGTTAAGGTATAATTAAAATGGTTAGGAATTTAGATTTGAAAATCTTCGCAGTGCGTATATTCTGTGACTTTTTTGGCAAATTGGGAATCATTCCATTTGAGTCAATGTCAAAATCAAAGCCGATTCAGTTGGTGAAACAGAAATGGAAAATTTACAGCGTCATATGCGGGGCTGTAAACCAATTTTGGTTAACCATTTACGCAATTGGCAAATTATGGACAATCATAATTGTGGATGGGCTGTCAAGAAAATCAGTCGCCATGCTAATAGTATTAACGTTAACCCTTGCCTTATTCATCATCACCGAAGTCTGCTATTTCGTACTGTTGACTACAATGAAATCACTTCCTCAGGTGGTTACAAATTTTGTCCAATTGGATATTTGGGCAAGAAGTAAGTCAATTATTATATTTAGCAAAAGAAACCAAGTGCAGAATACTAATGTCAGTATGCATAATGGCGAATCAGAGGTTACTCATATTCACAAAATAGTCTAAAACTTGACCTAGTACTACCTAGTGTCAACTTTTTTGTATTAAAATAGCAATGTAACTATTGGTAACCTACCATGGTCACTCATCACATCAGGGTCACATTTGGGACTGGAAGTATAGGGTTAAGTTACTCTAACCCGTCATTATGCATACTGCCCTAATATAAACATTGTTTGGTTACATTAAATGGAAATTTATCTGTAAGCGAGTAACAAAAATTGAATTTTACAAGTAATTTAAGTTACTCGAAATCGAGGAAGATAACAAAAGTTTTGATTAAAAACAAAAAAAAATGTAAAAACGCAAAAATAATTTTTGGCTGCGGCTCTGAAGGTAACATGACCGCAGTTTTATAAATAATCGACTTACAAGTTTTATTATTTTTCTAATTACAGAAAAATACAAACAGGAAGTAAACAAATGTAAAAACAGAGCGGATATAATTGGAGGATTAATCTGTCTAGCCTGCCCTGGAATAATACCTCTAGGATTTATTTATGCAGCTTTTATGGCATTTGATGAGAAAAACAACACGTTTAAACAAGATGTACAGTCATTGCTTGGATACAACCCAGAAATCTACGACTACTACAAACATCCAATATCCCGACTCCTCACGTTTTTATATGCACTTTACACAGCCATGAATGCACTTGGAGTGGTTTTCTTCTTTGTAGTTACTGCCATTGTATTTCTGAATGCAATTTCGTCTTGGTTGTCATTTTTCCTATCTCTTCCCTCTGTCAGTGACATAAAAGCATACAGATTATTGCAAATTGGTGTGGGGAGTATAATTGACATGATTAAAATACTTGCGCCCGTATTGATTATCGTAGCTCAAGTCGTGCACACCATCTGCTTATTCAGCACAATCAAAATATACGATACAGTTGGAATGCCCTTATATGCATAATTCCCTATTGTAACATTTCTCTTGGCAATTCTTGAAATTCTGTTAATTCCTCAAGCAGCCGCGATTTTCGAGACGTCAAATGCCCTTCTATGTAAATGGCGACAGCAAAAAATGAGTAAATATAAGCGCAAACAACTGAAAAGCTTATCCCCCATCGGCATTCCTGTAGGATCATTTTACAAACTGACTAAAGGGAGTCTTCCCGTATTTTTGTCCATTATGGGGGATAACACAGTTAATTTGCTGCTTTCGTTTTAAGTTGAGTATTGCTATATCTTTTCAAATTTCCTATAGTTTTAAAAATGTGTTGACTCCAGTCTTTTTGCTGATAAAACATTTCTGCGTAACATCAAACTTATATCAACGTTTTAGTCCTTCTAATTGTAAGCAACAAAGGGTAATGGTAATTGTTATATTATGATGAACATTTGCGACTGTAAATGATAATGGCAAATAATTGTATTTAAATAATATTTTGGTAACTTCAATTGTACTATATTATTACTTATTCCTAGATATTATTAATTCATTTAGTAAAATTCATCAAATATAATTGTAAAATCGCTAAATTCATTATACACGCAAGAAAATAGAATCAAATGCTAAAATCATCTATATATGTAACCCCCACCAAAACAAAAGACTATGTAATTTCGAAATGGTCAAAAATCACCAAAGCATAAATCTTAACAAAATTCATCGATATCTTAATAGTAACATGATAGAGAAGGAGAAATTAACAGTAATTTTTGCCAAAAATAGATAGAATGCGAATTTTTACACTTGATCTGTTTGTCGAAGAACTTTTAGTAGTATGACCATATTCATTATATTGTTGGGAAGATTTGAAGAGTGGCGAGATATAGTTGAATGGCTTTCTAAACCAATGGTTATATCTCTTCCGATGTATTTTCTTCCATTTCCAGTTTCTTCATTTCCTCGTCATCCTTTTCCTTGGATTCCTGTTCCTCCTTTTCTAACCATTCCCTCTCTTCCATTTTCTTCCTTTCTGCCCTCACCATCCTTTCTTTCTCTTCTTCTAGCCTTGCTTTCCTGCATGTAGTCTCAATCTGCAAAATTGATAAACACGTTTTTAAGACCTTATAATACTTGTAATTTACATAATTGACTAAGCATAGATTCTCACCGGCTCACATATGCAGACGTTTAGTTTAAACAGATAACTCCCCAAATACCCTTCAAACACATCAGGTACTTGGCCATTGAAAAAGTAGCGTTCGTCAAATGTAGGTAAGGGTATTTGGACACAGTGTCGGGACCGAATCACTTCCTCCATTGGTACAGATATATCATGAAGAGCATTATTCACTCCAATTTGCCTAGTCTGAAAAGAACATAGGTAATATTAATTCTTTAGTTAATGGAATTATATTTAGAGTGATAAATTGTAATGGTTTTCAATACGAACATTTAGAGGGGAAGAATAAGGGCCGGATAACGTAGCTCTCACATCTCCAACAAATACTTCCTTCCAAATATTTCTGGCAGTGATTTGATATACCCAGATGTACATAAAACCCTTGGTTTTTCGCATCACGAATGGAAACAGATAGCCCGGATATGAAGGATCAGTTAATACAAGAGGGACCGATATATCTTCGTCTGTAGTAAATAAAGATCACAAATTTCAGTCAGTTGTATTCATTTCACTTATTTAATAATGTAGCAAATGAAGAAGTAGTATGAATTTAGCCTGAGGCAGAATATTACGTACCCTTTATGACGGCTGACAAGGCCAATCCACTTTGGAATTCGTCTTGGCAATTTGCTATGAAAATATCGGTGCGAGTTTGGTGAGCATCCTTTAAGTGGTTTTGAAACAGCCCAAACGGTACAGATGATTCGCATCCGGGAACAAAACATTTGATATAATTCCTAAAATTGAATATTTCGCATTTTTACCAGCTAATTAGCTACCAATTTATTCCAGCAACAGATTTAATATGTTATTGCCATAATGACATTTTTCTGAAAAATCTTACCGAAATTGACATCTTTTAAGATGTTCACGAAATTCCACTGTAAATGCTCTTCCCGAATAATCACATCCTAAATCTCTAAAAGGGCATGTCACTGCATTCTCTCTTCTCACACTTGAAATGTATCTGCGTGAGAACTTCGGCTTAAACAGGCTCCGAATTGTTGGGCATCCTCGTGCTGGAAAACACAAACATAATTATATTTGAGCAAATTTGATCGTAAGTCCATTGTTGATAAAAAAGTTTTAATTTTTGACATTTATATTTACATGCATATTACATTACACTTAATATGTAGGTGCCATTATAAAATGTTGTTGAAAATATGAAACTGGTTACATTTAAGTTGAATTTGATGATCTATTAATCCTTTGATTCTTTCGATACTTAAGCGCATCGGTAATGAATTGTCATGAATAAAAAATACACAATAAATAAAGTTTGTCCAAGTGGTCTACGCTTTCTGGCTCTTGAACGGAGGCAATATTGAGGCCACAATTGGAAAGAGGGCAATATTTCCAATCTAATAGAGTTATAACTATTTTATCGGTTCCGGGTTAGAGGCCTAATTCG